>OY294067.1:37751196-38420632 GCA_958510875.1 Endomychus coccineus | reverse complement strand
CTATACTGACACCTGCTGTCAGGTTGACTTTCAAAATTATTGACACTGTAATATAACCTTGTTTTATACTTATACCTGCTGTCACATGAACTATCAAAATTATTTACACTATATAACTTAACTTCCATAATACCACAGATCACTGAACTATACTTTGTGTAAAGTATAGTTCATTGCCACAGAGTAAACACATAAAATAAACGGTCACATCGATGACGTCACTCGAATATTACTAATTAAATAAATGCGTGTGATATATATTTATAGCCAAAAAAACACTGTTGCCATTATAGTTTAATAAAATATTCTAATTCCATTCAAAAAAGTGGATACGGATTTGCAACATTTCAAATCCTTACGACCAATAGAAATGGTGCATGTCTCCTCAGTGAGATACGTTCGCACATGGAAACATAATTAACAGAAAATAATCTAGATCGGTTTAGAAAGGCTCAAAATATACATTTTTTAAAATCGATTACTATACTCTCTTTATTCTACGTATAGTTAGGGTAAGGGAAGTACAAATATGTTTCGTAATGAATATTGAAATTGCTTCCTACAAAATATGTAAATACGTTAATTGAAATATGCTGCATTGCACCGTGAACAAACAAATTACTCAATAAACTTCCTATTATGAATAACACACTTTTGTCATTTCAAAATGCTGGTTATTTCAAAAATAATAATTAATTTATATTCATCAATATGTCCGATCGAGGGTTTTCTCATACTATTACTCATTGTGATTCCTTTTTATATCCTACCGTTCTGGTAAATTGGAAATATCTTTTCACTATTCTATCGACACTAAGTTTATTGATTTCTTAAACTGAGAGAAATTGGATTGAATTAGCAATAAAAAATGCTGTAGACAAATTAAAACTGCTACTGGACTATAAAATAAACTTTAAAACTGTTTTCTAGTGAATCGAAACTAGAAAATGGAATTACTTCCTTGAATGATGTATGATCAAGTACGGAAAGTGAGGAAAATGGAAATATACTACCCTTTTCACATTTCAAGGGTAATATGTGAATATTTGAATGTGTACTTTCAGTGAAATAAAACGAGACACTTTTTTATTAGAAATTTTTAGCAATCTTCATAATGCAGTTTGTAGGTACTCTACTGTAACTTCTATCCTGGTTTCTACAAACCTCGAGTTGAGTTATGATGGCAACACACGGTCATTCGAGAGTGCACTATTATTGTATGATGGATGTTATTGTTTTATATGATAGAAGTAAATTGCTTTTGAAAAATTGTTCCTTAGTAACATAATTCGGTGAATAAGTTGTTATATCATTCTCCAGCAGTTTCTGTTGTTGGCTTATGTATACATCAGTATAGGTATCGATCGGTGGTAAAGCTTTTTCCACCTAAAATGATTGGACTAAATGACTGCAGTAATCTACTAGCCATAAATAGCCTTCATTATGCCAATATTAGTTGAGAAGGTTGGACTGAATGATTGTAAATAAAGACATAGCAAGTAAACTTTTAGTCTTATCTTATACAAAAACTGATCTTTCAAAGGCATTTTGTATTTGAAAAATGATCGTTACTTTTATTCTGAATGAAATTATCATTGAAGCTATTGTTTTCATATTTAAATGTCTGCAAAGTTTGAATCAGATTTATTATCAATGAAACTACGCCTACGTTCTTTGATCCGTTTTTGAAACGTCCTTTCTGTCTGACCAATGTATACCTTGAAGCAAAACCCACATGTCAGATTGTGAACCTCACATCTGTCTTCATGGGATGATTTATCTTAATTATTTTTGATAAGCCATGGCTACAGTTTTCTGTATATTATATGCTACGTCAATACCTAAATTACTAGAAAAATTTTGAATTATAGTAGTGAATGATACCAGCATAGACATAGTTTCATTGATAATAAATCTGATTCAACTTTTGAAAAACATTTAATTATGGAAATCAATAACTTCAATGAGAATTTTAATATTTCACACATTCCGAATAAAAGTAATAAATTAAATTCCCTGGAATTCCTATAGATTAAGAAATACGAGTATGAAGTCCGATGTTCTATTGAACGATCAAGAAATACTCAATATCCCTTATTGAATTTGTATAATTAGATTTTTCCTTTGACACCAGTTTATCGTTTAAACCCTTTATGGGTGAAGCCCAATTGGATAATTCCTTCATACATCTACCCTAAAATTATTATTAAAGTTGTATATTTGGTTGAGCGCTTTTGTGTTAAATTAGTACTTTGTAATACTCATTTGTAGATGTGTTATCGAAACTTAAGTTACATTTATTTATTAAATTATTGAAAATCATCCTCATGTAATATGTGATTCCATAATTCAAGATCCTGAGTGACGAATTAAATGTTAGTGAATATTTCAAGTGTTTCTTTTTATCAGCGATGATAGAGCATTTGGAAATACTGCCAATAACTGAAAAAAAAATACCTCAAATATTTAAACTAGTACAAACTGTCAAATCTGCTTTCTGACGGTTCAATTTTTTTCCACTTTGCCCATATCCATTGCAATCGGGCGAACGTTCTATCTTTCTGGGAAGAATAAATCATTCAGATCCACAATCAGTCAGGAAAGACTTGATGCTTTTTCTTTAATTAATATAGAGGGTTCAATATTGGAAATAGCTGAAAGGAAGCATATTCCTCAAATATAGAGGTAAACGTAGTAACTGGGGAATGTGGGTACTATCGGATGATATACTTCCGAAGTATAGCTTCTAGAAAAACTTTAAAATAGTCATAACAGGCAGAGAGGCATGAAAGGGAAGACCTCCAATAAATGCAGAAATGGCCTGTTGCAGGAGTGCAGTAGCAGAAATATATATAGCCAAGTCAAAAACAAGAATCTCACTTAGTTTGGGCAAACACATATTCCAGGCAAAAGTTGCTGCAATACATCACTGTACCGAAGAGCTATTAAGGTAAGAGTTTCAGGGAAAAACGATCGTCACATACTCTGATAGCCAAGCTATAAAAGCGTTCAGTTCCTCACAGGTCAATTCCAAACTTGTCTGGGACTGCTTAGAAACCCTACTAGAGGTGAGCAGACAGACTGTTTTTAACCTGGGTACCAGACCACACAGGTCACAAAGGCAACGAAGAGGCTGACTCATTAGTTCGAGGAGGAGCACGTGGAGCTCGAATCGGTCCAGAACCCTTCTGTGATATAGCGAAAGCTCTGCGCAAATCAGTACTTGGTTGGAAAAGCAATCTCGAGAATGGTGGAACAAGGCGCCGGGAATGAGACAGGCCAAAGAGTTCATTAAAGAACCATCGCCAAAATGCACGGAGTACCTACTAAACCAGAATAGAAGATAAACTAGAATAATGGTTGAGCTCCTAACAGAGAATTGTAGACTCAGCAAACGCATGAACAACATCTACTGGCAGATACAACCCTATGCAGGTTCTGCCAAGAAGACGAGAAGACAACGGTACACATAATGTGCTACTGCGAAGGCCTAACAAGTCTAAGATTCTCAACTACCGGAAAGGAAAAATCACAATTCTCCCATTATATGGAGGATCTGAGATCTGACCTATGGAGTCTAGTAATGAAGACGGGTCTAGACAGGGAACTCTAACATAACAAGAGGGCGTACACAATAGATATGCGAAGGTCGCGGTGATGAGGCTCCTGGCCCATAAGCCCCATACAAATCTAATCCACAGTCGTCTATACAGGTCTGAAAACTCGAGGCTGATTCCTATGTGAGAAGTGAGTTCGCTAAGCATCATGTGTTGCGTAGTACCAAAAGGGTGGCGCATGAATCGGGGGATGTTCTCTGGCACGTATACGACCGTGTTTGAACGACTACGAGTTTGCCGACATGTAAGAAACTCATGTCAAACATAGAGCTTCCAGACCCATATATACGACCGTGATCTAATCTAATCCAACTGAGGAAATGACTTACCAAAATTTCATGAAATTCTGATTGCTGGCGACCGGTTCTACAGAATCGAAGGATATTTTTACATTTCACAACCTTCTCGGTACAGTCCTAGCACCCTTGACACTGATCTTGGATTCAAACGACATCAAATGTGTCACAATGCATCTCAGGGAAGCTATGGAATCCACACTAATATTGCAATCATTTATATGTCGTTTTTCTAGTTATTGGAAGCCCTATTATAATTGAATCAGTTCGTCGCTCTGTGAATGAGTTTGGGAACGAGGTTATATGTAAATACGCATTAAATATAAACAGGTTAGAGAGGTCGATTGGGAATCTAGTCGCGTGAAAGCTTAGAATTCTGATTAGATTCGGTACTGGCAATTTACTTGATTCCTATCCTTCGAATTATGATACCCTGGCATAAAGGAAACGATCGTCTACTTAATAAATCTAATTATGCGCTGATGCTATCTTTACTCGCTAACGCACTTAGTATTTCCCGAATTGGATCACTGCTGGAAAAGAAAATTAGTTCTACTGAGATTATTTTTTCTACATTTTGCGAATCGATACTTAAGAGAGTGTTTCAAATGTTGAACTGTCATGATTCTTGATCCTCGAATATTATTACAGCTTAACAGTATGAATTGTTCATACTTTCGTAATATCAGTTATTTCTTGAGCTTTTTGCTTCAGCGAACATGAAAGCTAGGACAGAAAGCCATTTATTATCCTACTGTAACTCACATAATATAAAATAATGAACATGATGATTAAATGGAAGAACAATTACTTTGTTTTCATACTACTTTTAATAATAACATGAAAATGTTACTATTATGTCAACACCGAAGTGCCATTATCAAACAGGTACAAAATTATGAAGTTAACAATACAAATTTCAAGTATAAATAGGAATTAAAGTACGATAGCGATAATGAGATTACAATTAAGAGTAACACTATTGATAAAAAATAATCTCCCTTATCACTCGGTACTATTAAAGTACTGAGGACCTTTCGGTTACCAAGTAGCCATTATCAGAGTAAACTAGATTATAAATCAAAAAGTGTCGTCTGCTTAAATACTATTTGGGGATAATAATGTGAACAGCTGGAGATAAATTGGAATTTAATAAATTGCTTCTTCGCTTATACATTTCCTTCCCTTCTAAATTACTTAGATATTTGTCTGTACTGTATTTTAAAAGTGATAAGCTTTTTCGAGAAATGGTGTGACCTGTATTCAAAATATGTTCGCCTGAATAAAGGTCACACCATTTCTTAAGAAAGTTTATCACTTCTAAAACACAGTACAAACAAAAAGGTAATTTAGAAGTAGTGGAAAAATGAGGCGAGGGTCGTAGAAATTTGATAAAGGTTGGGGAGGGGGAGAAAGTTGTTTCTTGTGTTAAGAAAAATGATATTCCAGAATTTTCAACAAGAAATATTTGGTGCAACCATCCCAAAATTCACAAAAACTGCTTTCTAGACCTTTTTTATGTCATTTTTGAAGTTTTAATCAATCTAATAAACTAAATTTACTTGAACAAACGCGTCAATATTTTTTTAATGATATAGTGTATAGTGGAAAGTGGTTAACAAATGTTTTACTTCATAATTTGATATAAATTTCCATCAAACAAGGGCACCACCAATTCAATTTATTCTTCTTCCAGGTAATTCTATACGAAAAGTTCTGTCGACGAGTTCGAAACGTGATTTCACACCGATTCACACAAACGATTATTTGCCTCGATGGAAGTAACCGCAATTGCAGTCCTTTCAAAAAGTCGGCTACAATCTGAATCGGGTCGAGATTTCCGTATTTCATCTGTAGAACTAGATATTTATCTGAGATAAGGAATCAATTGCGGAATCGTGAACCCGATTGAAAGATTCCATTCCAATGCTCTGAGAATTTACTGACTTCACTATATCTCTTTATGACGCAGAGGATGATTTGAAATTTGACATCTTATAAAATCTATCATGAAAATATAATACCTGATGAATACTTTTCCCTTTACAGTCTAATTCTATCTATTCAGTAGAAACTACCTACTGATGTAAGGGTATTTTTAGGTTAACTTCAGATTTTTCTTATTTTGGGGTGAATTTGTTAAAAATAGTATAATTATTTGTTATCGAAACACAAATTTACACTTCGATTATTATATATCAATACATTCCAAATAATCTCTAGGAATATGTCGATATTCATCGAAGGGAACCTAGGGGTCACTGTAGTGACTGTCGGTGTGGAACGTGAGTTCCCAAATCACTACATTTTGGTGAATGTGCCAGGCAACTTTATTCATGTACTTGAGATTATACAGGATGTCCCACGACGTTTTGACAGTCCAATTTCTCGACAACTGTTAATATGACATGTATGAAATTTGGCAAATATGAACAGTCGAAACTGATGCTTATATTTATTATAAAATGACTTCCGTTTTTCCTGTCATTTCGGGCCACGTGACCCCAACATAATTTTTTTAAATGGGACAACAGGTATAATATTACAATTTTGGATATGTCATTCAAAAACAAATTCAACGATATCACACTTGTCATCATTGTATTGTGCAGTAATGATAATAAGGGCTATTTATTTTTACTAAATTTATTAAAGCAATACTTCGCACTCAAAAATGTAGGTGGCTATGAAACAAATAACTATTGTAGCAACGACATAGGTTGTCATTCAGTATTGTTAGGTGAAGTTTATTCAAGAACTGTCATTAATTATTAGTAATAATCTTGTGAAGACACTGTAATAATAAGTAAATAATGCCTTCAATTTTTACTTACGATGAATATGTTGACATGCTGCTTATTTATGGAGAATGTGGAAAAAACAAAACTCATGCTCAAGGCTTGTACAGAAATCGTTTTCCTCATAGAATAACTCCAAGCAAAAATACTTTTGCCTATGTCGAACGAAAGCTAAGAACTGGTTCTTTTCCAAGCGGTAAAAATCAAGTTCCTCGTCAAAAGACCGCTCAGACAGATGACAATGTGATAAATATTTTGGCTTATCTTCAGGTAAATCCACACACCTCAATACGATTTCTTGAACAAGAATTACAATAAAGTAGAAGTTCAATACAAAGAGTATTAAAAAATCACAAATACCATCCTTATAAAATACATTTAACACAAGGTTTAGTCCCTGCAGATCCTGAAAGGAGATTAAATTTTATTGCTGAAATGTTAGTACAAAGTGATGATGACCCTTCTTTTTTAGAAAAAATATTATGGAGTGATGAAAGTAGATTTCATAACAATGGTATTGGTAATCGCCATAATTGTCATTATTGGTCGCAGGAGAATCCAAAGTGGATGCGTGAAACCAAGTTAGAGAATATCTTGATAACACATTTCCTGAAAAATGGATTGGTCGAAATGGTGCGATTCTGTCGCCACCCCGTTCTCCGGATATTACACCCTTAGATTTCTTTCTCTGGGGTTTCTTAGAAGTTCGAGTTTATGTCACACCCCCGACTGATTTCGATGATTTAAAGGATAAAATAAGACAGGCATGCCGTAACACCCGAAATGATTGCAGCAGCACTTACAAGAAATCTTTTAACAAGGTTTGAACATTGTGGCAATGTACATGGTCATCAATTTGAACATTTTCTTTAATTTTTTTTATTACTTGAACTTTTTAATTCCCTATGTTACGTTTTTTAATAAAATAATTTATTTTTGGTAGCTACTATTTGAATCTATACAGATGTTCATTTAATTGCCCCTATTATCATTACTGCACAATACAATGATGAAAAGTGTGGTATCGTTGAATTTGTTTTTGAATGACGTATCCAAAATTGTAATATTATACCGGTTGTACCATGAAAAAATTTTTTGTTGGGGTCACGTGACCCGGAATGACAGGAAAAACGGAAGTCATTTTATAATAAATATAAGCATCAGTTTCGACTGTTTACATCTGCCAAATTTCATGTATGTCATATCAACAGTTTTCGAGAAATTGGACTGTCAAAACGTCGTGGGACACCCTGTACATCATTCAAAAGAAAAAGAATTATCTTGATTTTGACGAGTTTCTCATAAACTGTAGCCAAATAGGAATTCCTTCAGTAGATGGTAAGAAGATACCTACATTCAGGTGGGTGCTCAACGATTTTGAGAAAATTCAAGCCTGGAAAACTTCAGTAGACTTAGAATCCTACCAACTCTAGAAGTTAGTCAGTTATCTTTATAACTCTAAAATCCAATTTCATTGAATTTTGGCTGTAAAAAGATTATATCAATGATGCGCGAGTCGAGGATTCATATTTTCGTGATTTTCTCTTGATACTCGTACAAGCTAAATAACTTCGACAAAGCTTGTAGGATCGCTCTCTACATTTGCTTCTCACGAAGTAATATATAATAAAGTTTAATTACAACAGATAATCAGCGAAGTTGATAGTGGGGTTTAATCTCCAATTCAAACAATTCAATATACTTTGATCTCTCATCTTATTTCAGTACGTTTAGCTTTTCAAGAAAGATATATATTATTATATCTACATGAACAATAGGTTGGATTTCAGAAAAAAAGGGTTAATCTGTTAATGGCAGTTTACTGTTTCTAACGTACCAAGGTCCGGTGTTTCTCGGTCTGTGGTGTGTACGGTCCGTAAGTTTGGAATCATGAAACTCCTGTTCAGTATATTTTTACGTTCGTTGAATATTTCTCGGGATATTCCCAGAGTTATTTGGTATATCTCGAAATATTCCTGGAGGTTATTTGGTATAGGTCAACCGCTGTATTCCTAATACATTAATTTCCGAGTAACATCCTGATGAAACCATACATTATACGACTTAAGCGAAATAGCACTATTGTAAGAAAGAAGAACTGATAATACTAATAGATTTTTACTTTATTTAGATTACATTGTTGCATGAGAAAGATTCAGCCTCTCTGTACCACAATGAAACTTTCAGTGTGCACTCCTGAAGTTGTGAGCTTCCATTTGATATTATACACAATAGGGCACCAATGAGACAGCATACTCAGGAAAAATAAAAACTGAGACTTCTCGCACATTTTTTATTTTTTTTTCAATTTCTTTTTGCGTAAGAACCCATTCAACCCCTCTGTGCAATGATCAAACTCCCAGTACACATTTCTGATGATGCTAGCTTCAATTTGATATTATACATAATACGGCACAAACGAGATAGCATACTTAGAAAAAATGGAAACTGAGACTTCTCATGGGTTTTAATTGATTTTCAATTTGTTTTTGCGTAAGGACCCATTCAGCCTCACTGTGCAATAATGAAACATCCAGTGTACATTCCAGATGATGCTAGCTTAAATTTGATATTATAGACAATACGGCACAAATGAGATAGCATATTGAGAAAAAATTAAAACTGAGATTTCTCATGTATTTTAAATTATTTTCCAATTTGTTTTTGCATAAGGACCCATTCAGCTTCTCTGTGCAATAATGGAACATCTGGAGTACATTTTTGATAATGTTAAATTCAAGTTGATACCATATGTAATATGGCACAAATGAGCATACTTAGAATTAATTAAAACTGAGACTTCTGATGAATTGAAAAAAATATAAAAATACATGAGAAGTCTCAGTTTTAATTTTTTCTAAGTATGCTATCTCATTTGTGCCATATTGTGTATAATACCAAATTGCAGCTAACATAATCTGAAATGTACACTTGAAGTTCCATTATTACACAGAGAGGCGGAATGGGTCCTTGAGCAAAACGAAATTGAAAAAAAAACGTGTGGCACTCGGGGACTGCCGCGGTAAAGCTATTGCATAGCATTTTTCATCAACTTATGCAATTATAATTACTTATTTATTTTTTATTTATGCAGTATTTTTTTTTCTTTGATATTAATTCAATACACTTTTTGAGCGTGGTGACCAATTAGAAAACAATTTTTTTTCTTTTATTGAATAAATGAGAAGTTAATATCGTTTAAAATATTTTTATTATCTTACAATTCATGTAGGATATTCAGGAATTTTTATCATTGAAACTATAGGTTTATGGTAACTGAAATAAGAAACATAAGTTTGAGACTTGATATCCTCTAAATAACTGGAAAATATCGCATCAATGGTGGTCCCATATTTTGTTGTGGATTCTTGTGGATCATTATTCATTTTCAAATTCAATTTTTCCGAAAGAAAAGTTGTCAACCGCTCTGATTTTTTATCAGCGAAGTTGATGTTGAAATCGCCAGCCAAGATAAGTGGAAATTTATTACCATTTGTACCAAGTATTTTCGACCCTTCTCCAGTGTACTCCAGTAAAGTGTGACGAATGAAATGCTCTACCTCGTCCAATTTTGGATTCGGAGAAATGTAAATTGCTACCATGACTATAAGTAGGCCATTTCTAAGTTTGCATAAGCACGCACAAATATCTCCAACAAATGAGCGTCTAACATTAACATCGCTAACGTGTGCAATATTTATTTCAATATTCGGAGTCATAATATTACTAACATTATTATTATTTTGGTAAATAGCTACCCCACCTTTTGGAACAGTATCTACAACAGTATATATACCTACATGTATACTTACGGGGCGCACATGCGGTGAGTGTGGCATTATAAAGATATGATAGATACCTATACACCTATATACTTTCTCACAAACAGCTGCTTTCCGTATTCATCCGATTTCGGAGCAGCTCGTCTCGAACCGTGCGAGCTTCGTACAGTCGTTCCATATACATACACGTTAAGCGAACGCTCGGCCGAGCTACATGGTAGGCGGAGTGGGGGGTGTTAGGTTTTATTTTCGTTACAGAATTTCTTGATTCGGTCGCCGCGATAAAAGCTATGCAATAGCTTAAAAATAAAAATACATGAAAAGTCTCAGTTTTAGTTTTTAATATGTATGCTATCTCGTTTGTGTCGTACTGTGTACAGACAGCATCAAATTGAAGTTAAAATCATCAGGAATCAGTTTCATCAATGTACAGAGAAGCTAAATAGGTTTTTAATCAAAAAGAAATTGAAAAAAATGCGGGCAGTCACCGAACACTGCCGACAGAAATGAAAACTGACATTATGAAGTAACCAATTTGTTTTGGGAATTTCATCCAAATTCGTATGATTTGACCAGTATCATCTCTCTATATATGACACAATTTTCCGACAGTGCCATCGGACAATCCATCCCCAACATCTATGTTATTAGTTATCATGTATGGTCGGTTAAGAACTAAAATTAACTTGTATGGTAATCCACCCGTATCATCGGTTCTCATTTTATGCAACTTCTGCCTGACGAAATTTTGTTGCTCAGCATTATGACAACTAACGAAGACATCCGATGCCACAGATACTATTGTCTACGTAGTTGTTGTACTCGTTGTAGCATCCGAAATAACAATTTTATTATGTTTAAATGAAAATTAATATATTCAGTTTTCACAACTGTCAGCATTTCACTCAACAATTATATACATTTTTATATTTAATAATATAAAACGTATAATGGGCGGTACAATCCCTGTAAAGTGTATGAATGTAACCCGATAGTCATTATAATAAATACACATAAATGAATAACGTCGAGTATCCGACTCAGATATGCACAAGTGTGTGAGCGTATAGAGAGACTGCCTGACGCCTGACCCAAGTAGTTGCGCTGGCGGCAGTATACATAATACCTAATATATAAAGCTACTGCGTGACGGCACGTAACGGACTCATGGTTTTACCATCCATCTGAAATAGCTCAACGCGCCTAAAGAAGTTTTCACTTCAAAAACATCAAGACGATACTCACTATTATATTTGATACTGAGATCCAACATTCGAACATTGAAAATAATGAACTACACATAACACAACGTCATCAATGTGTAGTACACATGCAAAAGTTCTCACTTATACACATCACTAATGTTATATTCTTATGACAAGAATTATATTCACAATATTTAAAACCTTGCACGTAGATACGATACTAAGTACACAATGTACAATTAATAAATTCAATAAAAATATAACTTTCGTCTGCACCAGGACCGAGGATTCAGTAAATGAATAACGTCGAGTATCCCGACCAGGGCCGGAACTACAATAGGGCAACCGGGGCAATTCCCCGGGGCCCCCTGAGCGAAGGACAAAAACAGAAAATATGTTTCGAAGTGCAAGCATTTTAGCGCTGTCTCATTTTTCTTCGTTATGGAAAATTTATTAACTGATTAATTTATTTATTTAGAATAATAGAAGCTATTGCGAAAAATCTCTTTGATATAATTACCTCTAAACCTATAAGAAAGATTCTGTACAAATCTTGAGCTTAGAAAAAAAAACGGTATTGTTAGAAGTGTGAGATTTTAAAAACGTGAAGAATTCATCATTTTATGGAGCGTTTTTCCCGAAGTTAAACTTTTCTCAGATATACATGTCGTCAAACAGCTAGCTCTTGATAATTGGAAATGCGTTACTGTCATCCAGCTACCCAGATGTTTGTACAGCCCTTCTCATGTTTCTGACATTCCCAGTCGTTACGGAAAAATATGAACGATCGTTTTCCAAATTAAAATTAATCAACAGTTACTTGCGGAGCTCGATGCAACAATAAAGGCTGAGCAACTTATCATTGTTATCAATCGAAAATCTGAGATCGCGCACAATTGATTTCGATAAAGTCATTGAACAATTCATCTCTTCAAAAGCAAGAAAAAGAAAGTTCTAACATTTTTTCCTCAAATATCGAATCGTGATTATGAGCATTAGTTTAATCTTTTAATACTAAAATCGTATCGAACAACTACTGCATATTAGCGAATTAAAGGTGATTTATAATGACTACTCGAATATCTCATCCTTCTCTATATAATTCATAATTTTGTAATGTAAGAGATGAAAGTACCGTATAATATTATAGCTAAGAATATGTAACTACTTTACATGATTGATGATGTTATAATGTCTGATATTTTAACTTACAAATTCATTAGTAATACAACGTGAGAAATGTGTAAGACAGATAAAACAAATTATTTATGAATAGAAATAATAATGTCTTGTTTCTTTTTTTTTACAAAAATTTTAAAAATTGAGTTGACAAACTCAATAGAGAAATAGGGCCCCGAACTAAGTCTTGACCCGGGGCCCCTTAAACTCTAGGTCCGGCCCTGATCCCGACTCAGATATGCACACGTGTGTAAGCGTATAGAGAGACTGCCTGACGCCTGACCAGGTAGTTGCGCTGGCGGCAGTATACATAATACCTTATATATATATATATATATATATATATATATATATATATATATATATATATATATATATATATATATATATATATATATATATATATATATATTTATTTAGTTTATTTTTCTTGGGAGTAGCGGCTTATTGAAACGTAGATTATTTATACCTCTTTACTAGTTTCGGGATTTAGATCCCTTCATCAGAAGATAATTCACTCTACAAAAATATATATTGTTTAATAATGACTAGTGTTGAAGCTTATGTTATTACTTTAAAATCGTGAATCGTGAAAGACATGTATTATATATTATAAAATATGAGCAATGATTATTCTAACATGCAATATTCTTACTTGTACATACCTATAAAACACATTTACAAACACTAATTGACATAACGTAATATTATAGAGATCGGATAACCACTACTGTCACCTTTCATCGTTCAGTCTGAAATGATATGATTAATCAACCGTTGCGTTTTTGCTTTATTCTACAGGATAATAAAAACTACCGTCTGTTATAATTTTATGTTGTTTTAAATTATTACATTATAATATTGTAAATATTTCCAAGCCCTTTGATGTCAGATCGGTCATTAATACTATTTATTTGTTTATTTATGTGTAACATCTCAAGTACTTCTCTGGCTTTTTGATTGTGTTCCACTGTTAAGATTTTAACATCATTTAAATTGAATGTATGTTTAGTTTCCGTTTCGTGTTTTTTTAACGCTGTTACATTTTTCGAATACTTATGGCCTTTCATTCTTTCAGAAATATATTGTGATGACTGTCCGATATATTTAGACGGACACTGAGTACATGATACTTCATAAACACTATGTGTTATTTTATCTTTGGGTATTTTAGCTTTTAATTGGGTAAAAATTGACTTTAAATTGTTTTTACTTTTGTGTGCTACTGTAATATTGTATTTATTCAAAGTTTTATTAATTTTTTCCGATAAATTTTTCACATATGGGATTGAAATATATTTATTATTTTTGTCATTACTATTTTGTTTATTTATGTTTTCCGTTTTATTATAGAATCTATGAATTCGTTCTTTGAATATTTTGTTTATTATATTTGTTGGGTATGAATTCTGTATTAATGTTTTTTTAGCTTTTTGTATACTTTCTTCTCGAAACTGTGCAGAAGTGAGTTTAATGGCTCTATCAGCTACACCTATTATTACACTCTTTCTATGATTTACTGGTGTAACAGAATTGAAATTTAAGTATCTACCTGAGAAAGTTGATTTGGTATACCAGGTAGTTAATATGTTTGTATCATTATTAATTAGCGTCATGTCTAGAAAATTTAATTTTTTATTAACTTCAATCTCTGATGTGAATTGTAATTCATTATGATATTGATTGAATTTTTCTTTAATGTCTTCTATACAGTTTTCGGGACAACATGTAATACAATCGTCAACAAAACGTTTAAAAAAGGGGAGGGGGTAGTTTAATTTTTTTATAACCGAAGTTTCAACTACTAGAAATCACTAGCAACCAAAAACTAGTTAGTTTAGACGTCGTATCCTTATACACTAGTATCCCCATTGAATTGGCTAGAAAAATAATTATCAAAAAATGGCCAGATATAAAAAAACATAGTGATTTACCTCAAGAAGAGTTTTTAAAAGCTTTGGATCTCATTTTAAATTCAACTTATTTTCAGTATCATGATGTGTTTTATTCACAAACAACTGGCTGTGCTATGGGGGCACCTATTTCTAGTGTTATTGCAGAACTAATAATGGAGGATCTTGAAACTTCGGTTATAAAAAAATTAAACTACCCCCTCCCCTTTTTTAAACGTTTTGTTGACGATTGTATTACATGTTGTCCCGAAAACTGTATAGAAGACATTAAAGAAAAATTCAATCAATATCATAATGAATTACAATTCACATCAGAGATTGAAGTTAATAAAAAATTAAATTTTCTAGACATGACGCTAATTAATAATGATACAAACATATTAACTACCTGGTATACCAAATCAACTTTCTCAGGTAGATACTTAAATTTCAATTCTGTTACACCAGTAAATCATAGAAAGAGTGTAATAATAGGTGTAGCTGATAGAGCCATTAAACTCACTTCTGCACAGTTTCGAGAAGAAAGTATACAAAAAGCTAAAAAAACATTAATACAGAATTCATACCCAACAAATCTAATAAACAAAATATTCAAAGAACGAATTCATAGATTCTATAATAAAACGGAAAACATAAATAAACAAAATAGTAATGACAAAAATAATAAATATATTTCAATCCCATATGTGAAAAATTTATCGGAAAAAATTAATAAAACTTTGAATAAATACAATATTACAGTAGCACACAAAAGTAAAAACAATTTAAAGTCAATTTTACCCAATTAAAAGCTAAAATACCCAAAGATAAAATAACACATAGTGTTTATGAAGTATCATGTACTCAGTGTCCGTCTAAATCTATCGGACAGTCATCACAATATATTTCTGAAAGAATGAAAGGCCATAAGTATTCGAAAAATGTAACAGCGTTAAAAAAACACGAAACGGAAACTAAACATACATTCAATTTAAATGATGTTAAAATCTTAACAGTGGAACACAATCAAAAAGCCAGAGAAGTACTTGAGATGTTACACATAAATAAACAAATAAATAGTATTAATGACCGATCTGACATCAAAGGGCTTGGAAATATTTACAATATTATAATGTAATAATTTAAAACAACATAAAATTATAACAGACGGTAGTTTGATATTATCCTGTAGAATAAAGCAAAAACGCAACGGTTGATTAATCATATCATTTCAGACTGAACGATGAAAGGTGACAATAGTGGTTATCCGATCTCTATAATATTATGTTATGTCAATTAGTGTTTGTAAATGTGTTTTATAGGTATGTACAAGTAAGAATATTGCATGTTAGAATAATCATTGCTCATATTTTATAATATATAATACATGTCTTTCACGATTCACGATTTTAAAGTAATAACATAAGCTTCAACACTAGTCATTATTAAACAATATATATTTTTGTAGAGTGAATTATCTTCTGATGAAGGGATCTAAATCCCGAAACTAGTAAAGATGTATAAATAATCTACGTTTCAATAAGCCGCTACTCCCAAAAAAATAAACTAAATAAGTTAATAAAACGGCAAAGAAAATATAAATGAAATATATATATATATATATATATATATATATATATATATATATATATATATATATATATATATATATATATATAGCTACAGCGTGACTGCTCGTGACAGACTCATGGTTTTACCCCATCTGAAAAAGCTCAACGCGCCTAAAGAAGTTTTCACTTCAAAAATTAAAAATGTATGAGAAAACTAATTTTCTAATTTTTCTAAGTATGCTACCTCATTTGTGCCGTATTGTGTATAATATCAAATGAAAGCTCACATCTTCAGGAATGCACTCTAAAAGTTTTATCGTTGTACACAGAGGTTGAATCCTTCTTACGCAACACTGTAATCGAAATAAAGTAAAAATCTATTCCATCTTTACGATTAGTGACATAATCCCAATATCTTCTTCTACTAAGTATCCACTTTAATTTAGCGTTAAAGGTCATAAAATAAAAAGTCGTAGGATGAAGAAGTGGATGCCAATTAAACAGTAATACCTGGGAAATCTTTCCATCAATCTGGGGTTATTGCATTTACTTCTCTTTTTAGTTCTCGTCTTGATAATTTAAATTCCAACTTTCTTGAAACATCACATCTTATTATTTCGCCTCCATTCTGAAATATTCTGAGAAATGCTAGCTAAACTTCGCTTCGGAACCGAATCAAGTATATTAGACCTGGAATTGATTCCATTAATTTGCTCAGAAACTTTCATTTCCAAGTTTCAAATTTCCTCACAGTTTTCAATTGGTCGTGTTGCGATGAAATCACAACAGAATTTATTCTCTTAATTCAGAACATCTTATTGGAATGAATTGATTCACGTTCTAATTCAAATAGTTTTGTGATTCAACTATTTGCAAACTTCTTCATCTCGTTCCCGACGAACTTTTGAAATTATAAAAGTTTTCAGTCAAATTCCGGAATTTAATTATTGAAAACACTCTCAAATATGATCTTGCTATCATCATTTTGAAAGTCTATGACAAAAAGTATGGCCTTCGCATATTGAATTTCATGAACTAGTTGTGTTAAAATATTCAGAGCTCATTTTTACTTCCCTCGTTATATGTAGTATGTAGTGTAAGGGAAGTATTGTAATGAGGGCAAATTTTTTTTCCGGATTTTTGCGGATATATTTGTTTTGAGCATTTCTGAATCGATCTAGAGTATTTTTGACATGATTTACATGTGGCGTGTGTGTGCGTGTGTACGTGTGTGCATGTGTGCGTGTATGTTGTGTGTGTGTGTAAGCCACCGTGGAGACGATTGCGCCTTTTCAATAACGCTTTGAAGCGGTGAAAATAGGAATTGTATTATTTTTGAACGTGGTAACCCGGTATCGAATGGTATTTTTGACACCCATCTTTTTTTTCTGTTTCTAAATATAATTTATAATGATTCTTGACCCAGGTATAAATTATATATGAATGCTAGGAAAATAGATCTCACTAGCATAAATGTTTATCATTTCCGTCTTTACATATGTTTCGGTATCACGACTACCATCAAAAGCCGTATCAATCTATTAAACGGGATTTCTCAAAACTAATTGTATCAAGCCCAAACCCTTATGGCATTAATTTTCAATAAAAATGTCTCAGAAACGAACAAAACATGAGTATTCGAAATTGTAACAAATTAATGTTTTGAGTATATGAATATGTATCAAAACACCACTGCATAGCAATTTACTTCTAATATTCGAAGTCATCTCATGAAATGTTTGAATAAAACTGAAACCAAACTATAATACCCTCAAGTATCCACTTTCGAACCAGATTTAGAAGATTCATGAGGTAATAGGAAAAGGCTTTCAGACCTTTTTAGAAATATTGCAATTTGAGCATTCTACCTTAAATATACTTCAACATTAGAAAGACGCATGTAGGAATTTGCAAGGATTTTAATTAGAAAAAGATATCGTTGAGACCAAACTTCTTCAGTAAACAAGGATGTTTTTATTTTTTCATCTGAATCCTGCCTAATGTTCATATCTAGGAAATTTGTATTTGTAACTCCTATTTCACAAGTTGATTGAAGGCAGCATCAAGTCGAGCTATTGTGACGCGGAATCCATCCGGAAGACAAGATTTTCAAGATTAGCTGTCCGCGGAACACTAGTTTTCATTTCAAACTTCTACTCATTTTCGATTTTTGTTTCATAATGTTCCAGTTAGGCCCAAACTCACTGACAATTGCCACTTAGAAAATCTAATTATACGAACATTCTCAAGAGAAGTAACAGAGATATGATGGCCACATTTTCTTTGTTGAAAGAAGAACCATCATCGGCGCGTCGGCGATCGTGTTGTAAGATCGAACATTGATACCGCCGCAAGTATACCAATATTAACCTTTCTTTCCTTTATTTTGATATCAAATTTTCGACCGGCGGCACCCATATTTGTGGATATACTATTAACATATCGTGGTGTTTCGGCGGCTCTATTATGCCTAAGAAAATCATTCCGCTAAGGTCGGTTAGCCAGTATGCATTATTAATCATTGAGCATCATGTTCAGGAATATCATAAGATATGTTACTCTAGCTTCAATGATAACAAATCTGAATTCGCGAGAAGTATTTTCTGTTACAAGCTTATCGATTTTCAGTTATGAAGTTGACATTTCAATTCAATTAGCATGAATGTGGAATATTATTTTTATTTCCTCTTCAACTTTAGGCGAATCCAATGGAGATTTAATAAGCTTTTCGTGCACCTGATATGATGCATGCAATAAAGCATGTTCGCAACTCATGAAAATACACAGTAAATGTTAGAAATAAATGTTCTGTGTCGTGACTTCAAGTTCAAACCACAAAGCAAAACGTAAATGAATAACATGTTGTGGCATCAAGATCTACAAATTGTTAGGAACGAGTATGTTTGGTTTCATTTTGGAGATATCAGTTTATTTTATTATGTGGCAGATATCCAAATAGCTTGTGGTTTCTAGTATTAAATTCTAGTTTGCAAATATGTGTCAAGGTTGTCCAACTAATGGCCAATGTGAATTGCTGTTAGATTTGTAGTTGATTCGGCTTGGCGTATTGTTGAAAAGTACATGTGTGGAATAAAATTCATATCTTTTCAACAGGCAACTTAAAAAAAGCGGTGAAACACGTAAATTGATTCTAACTATTACACATTTTCTGGCAATAGAATAAAATATTTTCCTCCAAACCTTTAACTGCGAGCCACGCTAACTTTTTTCTTCAGATGAAAACATATGTCATGTGTGGGTTCGTTCAAAAGCTCGTAGAAAATGGAATCTAACCATACCATTTTTGTATCCTACTTGTGTTGTATCTTCCACAAAACATGATAACTGCGAACAATTTGACCACGGAAATGCCTAAAATAGAACAAACAGCTTTGAAACTTAAATCAGGCATAAAAAGTCACGTTTTATCGTGAGAAATCTGGATAAAAAATGTAGAGTTTCGATTAATTCAGTTTTAAAACTGTATCATTTCGTTGTAAAATTGAATGTCTATTTTATTAATTTGGGTGCTCTTTACTGAATAAAAATGGCACCATTGTTAGAACGGCTGTTAATCAAAGTGTTGATATTGATGGGTTGTGGAGATAGAATGCGAAGTCAAAGTGAAGTGTGAGCTTTATTTAAAGCAAAATATCCGGGAAATTTGAATTCACGGGCTACTGTCACCAAGATATTCCTCAAATTTGAGGATCATGGTACAGTGAAAGATTTGCCCAAAAGAGGTGGCCACGTGTTTGAAAAGATGATGAAAAATTGGACATTTCATCAGGAAATCCCCATGCTTAAATGGATTTATTGGCCCAAGATCATACTGCATCTAGACGTACGATTGGAAGGTTTCCGAAAACAGTAAAATACCACCCGTATAAAGTACATGATGTTGTCCAAGAGTTTTTGGAAGATGATTGTGACAGGAGTTTGCAATTTTGTAAGGAATTGATGAGACGGTGTGATGAGAATAATCAGTTTGTACGGAACATGATCTTTTCGGATGAAATAAATGCCATGGTTAACAGGCACAATTATCGTTTCTGGAGCCGGTGAAATCCACATTTAAAATTTGAAGCTCATACGCAGCACCCAGAAAATGTAAATGTATGGGTAGGTATCATCATCAATCGAATTTTAGAGCCATTCTTCTTTCAAGGAAACCTTACAGCTGACTTTTTACGATTCGATTTGATGCCTGCACGAACTTTATTTTCTCATATGAAGTATATCTAGATTCACCGAATGAAACAGTTTGGCTTCAAAAAAGATGGCGCTCTCCCACATTTTGGTGTTAATGAGAATATCTAGACGACATTTTTGCAGGTCGTTGAATTGGTCTTCGTGGTGCAATTGAATGGCCACCAAGATCCCCTGACTCAACACCATTAGATTATTTTCTTTGAGGCTATTTGAAAGGAAGGATTCACCAAAATAGGCCACTGAATATTGAAGATTTGAAAAACAAAATTAGAATTATGTCAAATAATATACCAGCTGAAACCATTCGGAAATCCGTCGAGGGTATTTACCATCACCTGGGAGCATTCCAAGCACGCCACTGATTTTTTCCGATATCCACTTCACATACATAATGAAATGAATAGATAAGCATGCAATTTGCATTTAGATTTAGAATTTCAAAATTAAACGATCTAGATAACATTGTTTCAACACAAAGCGATTAAAGTTTAAATTGCTCATCTTCAGTGGATTTTAATCGAGGTTGTAACTCTCCCGATAAGGGAGAATTTGAGAAAATCTGAAGCATAATTTTTACGCTAAATTGCTGAGCTCGGTTCAGTATTTTCGTCAATATTTGGTTAGAGAATAAAACGAATTATGTGGCATTTTATTATTCATTCAACATTTTGATTTTGCCATATTATCTATTTTTCAAATATCTACTTCTCATTGATCAAAGAAAATCTCATTGAAGAATAAACAAGGCAGTACATAAAATGTTGAAATTCCTTCTAATTTATCGTCTCTCTGTGTGGTCTAGTAACCACATCTTTACATAGGTAAAGGATCGGAGAAACATAAAGGCAACCGTAAAATGCTTCATTGAGTGAGATTGATGTTCGAATGATGAATTCGATTTGAACATAGCCAACAATCCGTGCCGAATTTATTGCGCTGTTCTCCAAACCAATATAGATTTAGGTATATCGGATGAGTGAGGCATTGTTATACTTGCTTATCTTAACAGTTTAGTTATATCGGTATCGTTACAAAGGATATAGATTTTACTTATCCTTTGTGTAAGAAACTGGTTCGACACATAGGTTTTGATGATTAATAATGATTCTTGAACCAGGTATGAATTATATATAAATTCTCGGGAAATAGGTCACACTAACACAAATGCTTCTCATTTTCGTCTTTACTTACGTTTTGGTCTCACGATCATCATCGAAGACGTATCAATGTCTACAACGTGATTTGCCAAAACATATTTATCATCGTAAGGCGTTTTTATCGCACTTATTTCAATTAAAAATGCCCTCGTCGCCGAAACGAACAATAACAAGAGTAATCGAAATTGTAACACATTAATGTTTTAAGTATATGAATCAAGAATCCACTGCTTAGCAATTTTCTTAATCTTAATGACTTATGAATATCTGTTCTATGATTTACAGACTTGGAGTGACGTTTCATGTGAATCATCTCCAGAATAGATCTTTTATAATAATCGGTTTCCTTAGTTAAGAATATATTAACATTTTTTTAGTCGAATTGATGGTTATAATCAAAGCAGTGTTTAGCAAGGGCGGTGAAATTTCCAAAGTTTTTGTTTCTTGTACTATATTTAGGGCCACACTTTTTTGTAAATATTGTTTGGAGATTCCTGTACAAGTCCCATCGCAATTTAAACAATTTAATTTGTATATTGTATGGGTTTGTTTATCTTTAGGTATTAAAGATTTTAAATTTGAAAAATATTCCTCAACACAGTTAGTAGGTTCATGCGCAACATTCATATCATACTTTTTAAACATTTCTTAATTTTCTCTGAAGTCTCCGGAATGTATGGTAATGTTATAAAATTATCTATATCACCGTTTATGTTATTTATATAAGACGTTCCATTATAGATTTTGTTTATTCTTACTTTACTGAAGACATAGTAAAAGGCTTTTGGGTAGCCATTCAATTCCAATATATTAAGAACAATTTTTAAATTTTTGGAACGGTCCTCTGCGTGGGACAATTTAACCGCGCGATCTGTAAGGCTGTTTAGAACACTTTTTTTATAACTTGTTGGTGCAACGGAATTGAAGTGAAGAAAACGTTGAGACCAAACTTCTTTATTAAACCACGAAGTTTTAATTTTCGTATCTAGAAAATTTATGTTTGTGTTTACAACTAGAGCCATACAGAATAAGGAATATAAATACCAAAAATTTAATAAAACTGTTTGTCAGAAAAGAAAAGACTTGGTATAAGATTGTACAATTCACTGCCTGTCAAATTGAAGAGCGCTACTAAAACACAATTTAAAATTTAGACTAGATTATACATTATACAAAATTACAATTTATTAAGCTCATTACTTTAATACAACCCGACATCACTCCACCATATTTTTGAATTTTTATATTTTGTATTCTATATTTTATCTTTTATTTTTCAACCTAAATTTTTTCCCTTACATAATATGTACTACGATTGGAAGCAAGACATATATAAAAAGTTTTAGTATAGAATGAAACGTTGGCACAGCACGAGATTTTCTCAAATACCACATATACTTGTAAAAATTGTAAATGTAATTTGAAAATAATTTGAAATAAACTGAATAAACTGAAAAAAATAAACTTCTATTTCACAAGTAAATTGAAGTTTACAGTGGAAATTCTTAAATTTATTAATCAGGTACTGTATTTTATCATTTGGACCACACATCAGGCAATCATCTACATACCGTTTGAAAAATACGACTTGCACATTTAATGAATTTATAACAGATTCCCTAGGCATTCCATAACTAGGTTAGCAATAGTAGCTGAAATAGAAGATCCCATTGCTGTACCGAATATTTGCCCAAAATATTGCTCACCGAATTATAAATAAGTGCATTAAAAAAAAATTCTACTGCATTTCTAAATTCAGATTGATCTAGAGGTGTGTGGTTTTTAATCTCTGCCCAACGTTTTTTGATACTAGTCAAAACCAAAATGACTGGTATATACGTAAATAAAGAAACAACGGTCAAGGAAATTAATATATGATCTACGGGTAGGGATTGATTTTTTATAAATTCGTTAAAATGTCATGAGTTCTTCACATAAAATTAATTTTTTCCTATTATATTGTTTAAAGACTTTGATAAAAATATTGATAAATTGTAAGTAGGCGCTCCAATATTACTCACAATGGGTCTTAGAGGTATATCACTTTTATGTAGTTTCGGAAGCCCATAGATATGAGGTGCTTGCCCATCATGGCAAATTAATTTATTTTTCAATTAAACAGGGATATCTTATTTTAGTGCTGTTTATTTATTAAATTATTCATTCATTTTGTACTGATAATGTGGAGTCAGATTTTTTAATAGTTTTTCTATTTAGTTCTCGTAGTCATAGGCTATGTATATGTCTGTTTCCTGTTCTATTCTTTTTGTTTGTCAAGATGTTACAAATTTTATTTCTAATTAGATTTTTTTCCTCTAAATTTTTATTTCTAATTCCGTATTCTAAATTAGGAATTATACTGTCGATAGGCAATTTTTTATTATCAGGCAATGCACATTTAGGACCTAAGCTTAACATGTGCTGCACCTCATCCGGTATTTTTGTGTCTGTTAGGTTTTTCAACCATTGTTTATTGATATTTCGTTTCTCATATGCTACGCACGTTGAATGTTTTTATGATTTTGATAATGATATAGGTGAAATACTGATTTGTTTTGTTACCAATTTATGAGGCTCGCTTGGGAATCTTAGACACAGAAGAAATTCCTTGCATAATTTACAGGAGTACTTCTGTAAACAGATTAGAGTATGAATTTTCGAGTGATTCCAACGTAATATGTTGTGTCGGCAATAAGTAAATCTTTATTGTAGGTATTGAACTTTTTTGTATATAAAATGAAATAAAACAAATTCTTTTGTCTAATTTCCACAAGAGAGTTCATTAAATAAATATGTTTCGACTTTTATATCATTATGAAGTCAATATAGAAACAACAGGAGAGATTAAGAACCAATTGGCTATTGAGGGTATTGAATTCGGGGATTTTACACAGTTTGTTAATCACCAAACTTTCCAACAAATTCTTTGACTTCCTTTCATTTCAAGTATGATTAAAATGTTCGAAGATTGCTGATTCGTTTTCGGAGGAAATACGTTCTATGACACGTGATTCGTAATCATCATCAATTCATAAAAAAAATGCAGAAAAATTGGAACATGCAGACTACCTGGCAAATACATTATGGGAAAAAAGAAGTGCTATTAGTGCTGTTCCAAATGAGAGGTAGAATATAGCAATTGATATTTGATATTGGGCAAAATATGCTACAGTCACAGAGCTGCTTTTATGGAACAATAGTTGGTAAATAACAACAGATCACTGAGTAGCAACCTACCTCTAAACCTTACTAACTAACAACTCGACCTGTGCAATGCAGTGATTGAGGTAATCGAAAAATACATGAACTTCTTCAAATCACCATCCAAGAATTGAATATGACTCGTAAGTTGGTTAGAAGGATTTATCAAATTCACGACCACACGTTCTTGTACATATTTCTGGTTTCTTTTTTTACTACATATAGTGAATAACATAACTATTAGCAGCACAAGAAACCGCTAACCTCAAATGATTTAATGTTTGATATAAGCAGCGTAGTAATATGAAGAACTACGTCAAAGACGAAAGATTAAGACAGTACAAGAACCTGAGTTCTGCTGTAATAACATGTCCGTGAGCGTAAAATTACTAATTTCCAGACAGTTTCATCCCACCAGTAGCGAAACTTGTGGCTTTATATCGACACAGGGATTGACGGAAAGTATCTTGATGTTGTTACAGTTGAGTCATTGAAGTGTCTTCGTAGTAGACCATCTCTCAAGTGTATAAGTTTAGTAAAGCAATTAAGTGTCTATGGTAGATACAGTTCGTTGAAAGTAAGAAGTTGTTTTTTGATGGGAGCGAAATAGATTTATAATTCGATAACAGGACTACTTGTGGGAAACGAGAGGGGTTTCGAAAAAACATTCTCTGGCAATAAAACCTGTTTGCGAAGGGTTGTTCAAGGTAATTGGAAAAGGCAAATCAACTTGCAAAGCATTTTGAAAGTTTTATTTTTCGCTGGAGAATGATTATCGGGAAAAGAAAGAGAGAGAAATTTACATCGGGATTAAATTCAATATTTCATTCCTTAATTACGTATGGTGAGTGGGGAAGAATGGATTTAGAATGCTATACTCGAGCAGTCAAGTTTTGTGAATACAATTAATTAGAGAAATTATGCTAATAAGGGTGTGTAAGTTATTTCAATTGCAATATGTCTGTCTGAATAGCTCAAAAAAGTTTAAAGCAATTCAAACAAATATGGTGTAGAAAATGATAACTTGTTGTAAACCAGACTGCAAGTGAATCGGTAAAAAGTCTAATTAGAACGTTGCATGTGTCTTTTATAATGGCAGCTTCGAAGACGAAAAGTACTCTAGATAACAAGAGATCACAAGAGTGATAGAGTAAGCTAAATTATAAAATAGAACATTGCAATCCATAATCGTATTATGTGAGACCACCCTCAAATAACTGACAATTTTCGTCTTTACGTATGTTTCGATCTTACGACCATAATCAGAAGGACGTGGTAAAAATATTTTTCAAGAGGGAAGGAAACAGTATATTTTCCGAAAAGGTGGAGAGGGCAGAAGACGTCGAAAGACGTCGCAAAAATAAAAGGTTTTCAATAATTCTCAAAATCAGGATCTTTTTTGTCAAAATTGAAAACGTTTATTATCACCATATAATAAAAAGCAGAATGTTCACAAAGTTTCGAAAACTACAGACCAGTGACGTTAAAGTTGATGCTTATGAAAATTCGGTATCAATTACTTATCGGGATCAAAACATTCTCTATTTGTCTCCTAGCTGGAAGGAAACACACCAAGTTTGTATGAAATGGTAAACAACCTACAGAGAACTGGTGTTAATTCAGGAGCACACTCCTTGAGAACGACTGGTAGAATTCCATCTGGCCCCATAGACTTTTCGGTATTGAGATCAAGCAATATGCGCTTAATTGTGCTTTGACGAAAGACAATCTCAGGCATGTGATTATCGATGGCAGCAATATTACGAGGGTCCTTCCCTTCTGGATCCAAAGTTGAAATTGCTGCAAGCATTCCAGCCAAAAGATTGGGTTTTTCTTGTGGGGTAGTAGCCAGTGTACCGACATCTTTGGTTAGGGGAGGGAATGAACTAGAAGTGAAGTTTCTACCAATTGACTTGGGGAAAGTTGAAAACGAACGTGAAACATTCGGGCATTCGATAACATTTGATCTCATTTTGGCATTATATTCCTTTCGAAACGTTTATTGCTTCATTGCACATATTTCATTGCACATATTTCTTTGCACAAATTTCTAAAAACCGAACCACCTGCACAACAAGTGAAAAGTTTTTCTAGCTAAAGTTCACGATTATTGTGTGAAATAACAACACGTGTCAAATAACAACACTTGTCCAATAACGGATTTGTATTTTCAGTCAGTAATGTCGAATATATGGATAAGGATAAAATGGCGACAATGGTCCACTTCCAAAATGCTTGTCACCATGTGATTACTGTATGACTTTGAAACCGCTGAGATTCAATGGCGTCATCGTAGTGTCCTTCTGCTTTAATCCAGCACGGGACCTGTTGGCACAGTGTGTGTGGGCAGAGGATTCATTGTCCTGATCACACAATGTCTCTTGTTCTACATATATTCAGTAGATGTTCCTACCGTGGACAGTGTCCTGTGTGCAGTCCTACGCAGTTGGTTTCTTCTTAGCTGTATTAGTAGAAGAGTTTTCCGTACGTATGGTCTCTTCATGAAAAATAATTTGAATTGTCCGCGATCTTCGGTTTCTGCTTAGTATTTGATCATTGCCTCAACGATTCCTTGCTCTAATTGTTTCACTTCGGTGCCATTATAGGCAATTTCAAGGTTTAAATTGACTTAATAGAATCAAGTGTAGTTAAGAAACACAGTTCCTAAAATTGATCACAATTGCTTCTACTGACTTAGCAACTAGATAATTTTCTAGCATAACAGGAAGATAGCAGATCATAAGTGTCCATAAAGTTCCATTGTTGGGGATATATGGTTGAAGAAGGAATTTTGATATAAGAATAGTTTGTATTTTATGGAATTGTAATGTTATATTGAAGTCAATTTTCATCCTCATACTTAGAGAACAATCCCAAATAGCTTAAAGAATATCTTCTAGATTAGGATTGTATATCGTTTAGATTCAGATTTTCCATTCACTAATTTCACAAGTGGCAAGCTGTTGCAGATTCTCTCTCTTCATCTTGAGGATTCTAATATTTGATGAGATTGAGAGGACTTCTCGACTGATCATCATATTATCTAATTAAGATATGGAATGGAACTCAATTAAAATGTATGAGGAAATATGACAGGAATTGATTAAAGTTAAGAGATTATGATACGCAAATTATAACGAAGTTAATTTCATTACCCTTGCCTTCATTTCGTATTAATATTAAACTCATTGAACCAGTAATGAATACCAGGACATAATACAAGCCGTATTTCGTAAATCTTTGAATAAATTCTCTCTATAATTAAAAAAGTTTTCATGTCTGTGTAATGCGTTGGAAGTTTTCACACATAATGAATTCAATTTCATCCAGATAAGTTATTGTCAATGCTTGTTTCAGACACTTCAAAATTCCGTATCTTTATATCAATAGTATAAAAGGGTATACGGAATTCGATAGAGAAAAGTACAGAGGGTAGGTAGGGTGGTGTTGAGGTATCGTTCGGAAGTAGCTAGACTGTAGATTTTCCAAAGACTCCAACAATTGAAAAGGTTGTGTCGTTCGGCCGGGATGGGCCATTGAAGTTCCAGGTTACGAACTGAGACAAAACACTTCAATATATGGCGGATAGGGTTAGACTGTAGATTTCCCAAAAACTTTAACAATCAAAACAGTTGTGTGGCTTCAGGATAGGCCACTGAAGTTAATAATTGAGACAAAACACTTTAACATATGGCGGGTGATAGACCGCCACGTCGCTGTCACTGTCACTGGGCGAAAAGAAAAGAGTGCCTAGTGTAAATGGTTGTCAGGGAGTTCATAGTGTAGGGTGGTTGAGGTATCATTCGAAAGGGGGCTATACTGTAGATTTGTGAAAAATAGTCTAACAACTTATGTCGTTTGGTCAGGGTGGGGCACTGTGAATTGGGGAAAAGTCGGACCGGGTACACTAGTTAATATTAAACTCTTTGAATCAGTAATCAATACCAGGACATGATCCAAACAGTATTTGGTAAACAATTCATGCACCTCCTGCACGGTGCGAAGATCCAGAAACACATATCCAAGACTCAGACTTGAATTGGTGTGGGATAGATGGCTGCTTGTCCATCTCGGGAGCTTGGTGAATACTCTTTAGTCGAAGCTGCTCCATTCGGTGATATGAGGTGTAACGATCCTCAGCCTAGGCATATATGCCTATTGGTTCCTCCTATGTTATTAGTAATAATAATTATAATCTATAAGTAGTTAAAAAAAATAGCTAGACGAAATTGCTGGAGTTCTCATCGCACAGTCTGCATAATCTCGCTCAAACTGTGTAGGGCGTAGGTCTTCCTTCAATGAATAGGGTCTTTTGAATAGTTCTACTGTCCACCAGAGTTGGCTCATGGATTTATCGTTTGCATGGTCCTCATATGGATAATTTGATTGGTCTGAGATCTTTGGTATCTGCCCAATATTACGTTGGATGATTGTTCGAAATGTTGCACTACAATATTAAAGACCGTAGGTTCCTTGTTTTGCTATCTGGTCTGCCAACCCATTATTCTTTATGTCCTTGTGACTTGACACTCACTCCAGTTTTACCCGATTGTAGGTGGATAGGACGAGCAGCTTTTATTGACTCTCTAAGACAGTCTTTGAGGTGATCATAAGATCACATAGAATGCTAATGCATTCATGGCTGCTAGAATGTCAGTCATGATGAAAATTTGCTCGATGATGTACAATCTCTCAAACATGATTTGGACGCAGTTGGTTATGGCCATTATCTCAGATTAAGGAACTGTTGAATGAACTCTGAGCCTCCGACAATATCTTGTCTTATTATTGAGAGACCTAGAATCCCATGCTAGTAATTGTTTTCGATGGATCAGTATATCAAAGTTGATCCATCTAAATATACCCCCATCAACCCAGTCATCCCGTTCCGACTGGGGTCTGGAACGAGTCATCCCGTTCCGACTGTGGCTTAGACGGTTCATTACAGTCATAATCGGTCAGTTTGCATTCAAAGCTTCTTCTTGGTATGAACTCTGGTTGAGTCTACGTACTTCCCAGAACGACCTGTTTGCCGCTGTATCAGCCTTCGCCTCCACTGCTATGATGTAATGGGGTCAGAAGAGTTTTTATAGCCGTATTCTGTGCAGCAAATATCCAGCCATTCTTGAGTAGTTGTATTTAGCTTAGTTTTATTCGGTTGGCCTTATGCCAACATATCATGGAATCTTGGTATAAAACATCTTTGATTGCGTTGCATTCACTGAAGGTCCTGTTTGTGATTCCCTCAATATGGTCCCTAAATGGAAGTCTTCTATCTAGAGTTGCTCCCAGATACTCTTAATTTCATGAAAAAGCGCTATTTGGTGACCTTCATCGTCGGGAACTTTTCCAAAATGTCGGAGCCCTTTTTTTTAACACAGAATTCACAAAATTGATGTTTTCATCCATTTTGATATGTGATATAATGAATTCATGACAAGGGAAAAATAAACTTTCGATTGCGATTACTCCCCACATTCTCGACCACAAAGTGGTATTGAACTGGTAGATTACAGCATATATTGTAAATAGGACGTATTCAAACAATGTATGTTTCTCCTATATTTAATGAACAATGTCTTAGTGTTAGATATACAAGTAGAAGTAATTGTTCAGTTATTGAATTTTACTTAATACTTGTTACGTTTAGAAATTCCGTTTTTCATAACAAGAAGACTCTTTCCATTTCTATAAGAATTCTAGTTTTCCTAAGGTATTGCATAAAAGTGTAGGATGTAATAACGTTTCTCTGGCTTGTGTTCAATAAAATTGCTTAGACATCTACGAAGAGAATTTACAAAAAAACTCAATTTATCGTGCCTGAAAACTAAATAACTTTACCAGATTAGTGTGTGCAATACCAATTAAAGACTGGACATATTCTTGATAGCAGGGATTTATATATTTATCATTTTGTGCTAATCCTTCATCTCTTTCTAGATAGAACGAGTTCGCTTTAGTCCCATGAGGGGATTATATCATATTCCTGAATTCAGTTTCAATTAGTTACAAATAATAAAATGACAGAAGATTCGAGTGCGAGTATCCAACCTACAGAGAGGTAAGACATAAAACATCTATTATTATCAAAATATAAGAGAATTTGTTCAATTCAAGTCATCACCGTTATCACGTTCTGTTCTTTGAATTGTTGTATGGTATTATACTAGTTTGATATTACAAATTTTTTGGTAATCTCATTACAGAAAATAGATAATCGTCTTTTTATCACAACTGACATTAGGCTTACATATTATAAAGTTGATACTTTGTGATGAAATGTGAGTGTCAATAGTTGTTTCAATTCCACATAGATAAAATTTAAAAACGTGTCTATAAACGCTCTCCCTTTTACCCGGATTTTCGCAGAAATATGCGATTTGAGCCCTTCTAAATCAATATAGACTATTTTTGAGATGATATTTGTGTGTGCGTGCAAACGTATGTATGTGCGTGCGTACGTAAATGTCTGTAAAGGCGATTTGCTTTGTTCTTATTGATCGTACGAATTAGAGAGAGAGAGAGAGAGAGAGAGAGAGAGAGAGAGAGAGAGAGAGAGAGAGAGAGAGAGAGAGAGAGAGAGAGAGAGAGAGAGAGACAGACAGAGAGATAGAGAGAGAGAGAGAGAGAGAGAGAGAGAGAGAGAGAGAGATATTTAGATATTTATTGATTCTTAATCTCAATAAAGTATTACACAAGTCAATTCACAACTTATAGAATAAAATGAGACTTGCATTAGACATTACAGATAAAATATAAAATTAAAAATTACTTGAGGATTACAGGTTAAAAATGTAATTGATTCAAAGCTGGATACTTTGAATCAAAACATTGACTGAACAATATTATAGGTTTTACTTACAAATGCCAAAAATATCAGTGTTGACATCTAGGTCTGAGAAATCATTCTATATATATATATATATATATTATTCGATATTATTATCAGGTATGCGGTCAGAGGATGCTGAATTAATACTCAATTATTTTAAAATTCTCAATATTCTCAATATTCAACAGAATCATCGACTGATTCGTGCCTAACTGATTGTTTCCACAGTTTTGACGACTATAATAATGCAACATCAACATAAATGTTGAACCATCACATGGACCTCTAATATTTTTGTCTCCTGAAGAAGTCATGAATATATGACGAAATATTGAGAATTTTAAAATAATTGAGTATTAATTCAGCATCCTCTGACCGCATACCTGATAATAATATCGAATAATTTATATACAGCACGGTTGAAAAGAACTTTATATCTTCTTATATATATATATATATATATATATTCCTCTAAGGAATAGAAGGATTCATCCTTTGGGTGAGTTTTAATTTGATTTGAAATATCTTTTAAGCTATTGCATATAGCTTTTATCGCGGGCCTTGAGCGCGGCGACCGAATCAAGAAATTCCGTAACGAAAAATAATGTAAGACCTAAACACCTAACATGTGTAAAATTAATTAATTAATTTGAAGTTTCTAAAAGTGAGAAATTTCGCTATTTTATACGAATGTTATAACACTCTAGCGCTTTAGACTCCGGGATTTTCACGTGGCCTATCGAAATTAAAAGGTTCGTTAAAAACATAATTGCATGAACTCCAGACGTCCTCTGTAATTAGCTACGAACGAAATCATCTTGACATATGCCTCTAGGAGCTCGCTACGCGTCAGTTAGAGTTTATACGTTAGACGCGCGTAGCAGAGACCTGAGAGTACCTGTTTCTATTAAGCTATTGCATATATTGCATATATCTTTTATCGCGGGCTTTGAGCGCGGCGACCCAATCAAGAAATTCCGTAACGAAAAATAACAGGAACTCGTTTATGTTGCGCTCTCTCGGGTGACTAATATTGAAAAATTGTATATCACGACAAAAAACGATAATTCTACATTCAAGTTTTATAATAATCGAAGGCAAGCTGCATCGACTGCATCCTTGTTGCAAAAATTCAAAAGACTGCCTTTAAATAGTGTTCAGACGACAGCTCAAAGTGTCTTAGATTTCATTAGTAATAGAAATGGCATTTCAATAATGACTTTCAATTGCCAAAGTCTAAATAGTCACAAATACGATTTACAAGATTCAGTTACGAGACAAACAAATGTCTTACTTCTTACCGAAACTTGCATGGCGCATGATAATCCGATTGAAATACCTAATTTCAATTGTATTGTTCAATTCAAACGAGATACTGTTCCAAAAGGTGGGGTAGCTATTTACCAAAATAATAATAATGTTACTAATATTATGACTCCGAATATTGAAATACATATTGCACACCTTAGCGATGTTAATGTTAGGCGCTCATTTGTTGGAGATATTTGTGCGTGCTTATGCAAACTCAGAAATGGCCTACGCATAGTCATGGTAGCAATTTACATTTCTCCGAATCCAAAATTGGACGAGGTAGAGCATTTTATTCATCGCACTTTACTGAAGTACACTGAAGAAGGGTCGAAAATACTTGGTACAAATGGTAATAAATTTCCACTTATCTTGGCTGGCGATTTCAACATCAACTTCGCTGATAAAAAATCAGAGCGGTTGACAACTTTTCTTTCGAAAAAATTGAATTTGAAAATGAATAATGATCCACAAGAATCCACAACAAAATATGGGACCACCATTGACGCGGTATTTTCCAGATATTCAGAGGATATCAAGTCTCAAACTTATGTTTCCTATTTCAGTTATTCAGTTACCATAAACCTATAGTTTCAATGATAACAAATTCCTGAATAACCTACATGTATTGTAAGATAATAAAAATATTTTAAACGATATTAACTTCTCATTTATTCAATAAAAGAAAAAAAATTGTTTTCTTATCGGTCACCACGCTCAAAATTAACTTGAATTAATATCAAAGAAAAAACTTGAATTAAAATATCAAAGAAAAAAAAATTACTGCATAAATGAAAAAAATAAATAATTATAATTGCATAAGTTGAGAAAAAATGCTATGCAATAGCTTTACCGCGGCAGTCCCCGAGTGCCACACGTATCTTTTTTTCTGTAAGAAGTTCTCTAACTGAATTCAATAATGTGTTAAAAAGTGATACGCCACGATACCCTGTACCATTTCTGGATCTTGAAAGGTGCATAACGTTCATCTTCAGATTGGTGTTTTGTCTTGTTTCATAGCTGTGAATTTCATTCCGGGTTGTGTTCAAATTTTTTAATTGTTTCCTACCTGTCTTGATTTTTTAAGCCTGCTATATAATGTCCACATCTGCGTTGCTGACTTGAAGTTGGTGAAGTTGCCATTTATAGTGGTGGAAATAGGATATGTCTGTTTTGGGTCGCGATAGCGCCTTGCAAGTGGTTTTACGTTATGAAACCACTTGCAAGGCAGTTCTATATTCACTAGTATAATTGAAATTTAAAAATAAATGGAATATATGTTTATTCATTTGTATTAGTATATAAAGTAAACATTTTTCATCATTATCGTTTTATAGATGAAATTTTAAATGCGTATTCTTTTAATTTATACCAGTAATTCCAATAATGGCTTTATTTAATCCTTATGGTTTTTAAATAATTATAACAAATTTATTCAAATACATAATTGATAATCAAATTTTAGAATAATTTGTAGGAAATTATTATCAATTTTCATTTTATTAATTAATCAAATTAAAAGTTTGAAAGAATGAATTATTCATTATAAAAATATAAACAATTATAAAAAAAAATTCTTGATTTAAATTTATAGAAAATGTGACTTTATTATTATTAAGAAAAACTTTATTCAATTTAATTATATTATTAGTATTGAAAATGAATTTTGAAAAATAAATATTATATCAATAAATGAAGTTGTTAAAGGAAGAAGTTATATTTTCCAGCATTTTTTGGGTGTAATTTTGGGTGTTTTTTTTGTAAAAATTCATTTAAAATTCATTCATATTCATAATTAAGACTTACATTTTAAAAAAATTTGTAGTGAATTATTTTTAATTTTTATCTTATGAATCAAATAAATAAGAAATATGAATTAATTATTTATTATTAATATATTTAATTAAATTTATTAGTCTGTGGGAATTAATTTTATTTAATTATTCTTCAAATATTTGCAGGGAAGCAATTTTAATTGTATGAAGAATTATTTTTATTGTTGTTTTATGCCTGCGTTTCTGACTTGGAGTTGGTGAAGTTGTAACTTATAGTGGTGAAAATAGAATAATATGTCGTTTTGGGTCGCGATAGAGCCTTACAAATGGTTTTATAATGAATTGTAGTGCTTTTCATCGTGGAATATGTTCGATCCAAACATATGCCTTTCGGATATACGTTTCCAGATATTGATTTTGAAAATGGTTAAGAATATAAAATCCTGGGAATATTGTGATGGATACTAATGGAGTTTAAATATAGCTATTTTGAGAATAGACGAATAAGTGGCAGATTTATCCCTTGGTATTTGAGTTGAAATGGATTACAATATCGCCATGAGCGATATTATAATGGATGAGTTATCGCAGAACACAATAAGCTCTTACATAGATAGATTAGCAACAACGTCTGGCTTTCTGAACATTCTATAAACTTTGAAAGTTCCTGAATTCGTAGTGAAATATATGATTTTGAGATTGTTCCTGTACACATAGTGAATTTGTGATTGCAAGTTAGTTTATGTGTATGTTTATGCGATTATAAATCGACAGAATGATCATTCAGTAAAATTGCAAACTTTCTCATTCCGCTTATAAGCTCGATGATAGAGCGAAACAGCTATTGGGAACTAATATCTTGTTGATCGCTCTAGACCAGAGACACCTTGAAAATTGTTGGCTTCCGTATACATTCCGCGTCATAATAGCAGGACTTGATGCCGACGTTTCGCCAACCATTATAGGTGGCATCTTCAGGGCAGGCTTGAGGCTTGAACTGAAACTGATTCTTCTGGCTTCTGTAGAGGTATTCATAATAGGGAAAAATCTTCACGCTACATAGTTTACTGTCTTTATTCCTGTGGTTAATTCCAACTGACCCTGCTAATGTGTGATCATATACGAAGTGGAATTTTCGAGGATTGGTTTCCGTATGTTGGGAAGGTAATATTCTGAGTCATGGTTTAGATTATTGGGATGCTTTAGGATTTCTGTTGCTTAACAAATTTTTCGCTGATAGAAGTTTGGAGCTCGGGTTGGAATTTCAGTATTTTCGAATATGAGTTGATGATTAGTGTTAAATTTGTGTTCCGCAAGTGCAGAACTACTGGTGTCACGAAGCCTTGTATAGCGATCATGTTTTTTCACACGAGTATCTATGCACGACATGTTTTACCAATGTAGACTCTACCGCAAGAACAGGGAATGCTATAAGCACCTTATAAATGAAGAGCAGAAAGGAGATCTTCGATTGGCTTGTAGAACTGAGATTGTTTTGGAAGCGTGCAAATACAAGTAGAAATATTATGCTTCTTAAGGATTTTGGAAATTCGATGTGTTATGTTTTCAATATATGGAAGATAGGCAGTGGATAAAAGAGGTGAGGGGGAGGGGTTGTAACTCAGATTTGAAATTTTAGGCAAAGTGCTTTATGGCTTTTGAATGTTTTAATGGGAAAAATTATTTATTAATAAGACAAATGAAAGGTATTTTAATCAGAATTATAACATTCAAAAGGTCATAAAGAAATAAACGTCGCCTAAAATTTCAAATTAACCAAATCACACCACAAATCCCCCACCTCCTTCATCCACTGCCTATCTTCCATATATTGAAAATATAGCAGATAGAATTTCAAAAATCCTTTTTCACACAATGAATACCGTTACAGACACTGGAAGAATCAGTTTCAGCTCAAGCTTCAAGCCTGCCTTGAAGGTGGTTGGCGACGCGTCGGCATCAAGTCGTTCTATTGTGACGCAGAATTCATCCGCAAGTTAAAAATTTTCAAGATTAGCTATCCGCGGAAGTCTACATTCAAGATAGACATACCTTACCATCTTTATCTGGCAAAAGCATAAAAGAAATGAATGTTCATTTATTTCCTGATGGTTACAATTCACAAGAAAATATTATTAATTCAAAAAATCTCAAACTTTTGAAGAATGCTTCATATATTTTTGAATAACCATGTATTCAACCAAATGCAAGTTTCCATATTTGAGAATAAATCCTTTGACTTTTATAAATCAAGATAGATAACTTAAAAATATTATCACATGATATAAACATATGTCATGAAGTTGATAGATGCTTACGAATGGTTTTCAATAAATTTCAACCATTTTGAACATTTACCAATCCAACAAAAATTCATTCAAATTGTGTGTATAAGTATTAATGTGAACCAGAATATAATTTTCAGATATGCAATGACCGAATAAATTGATAATTCCAAATTGAAAGTTATGCAAATTAAGTTCGTCGTAAATCATATCACTTTGATCGGGCGATGCACTAATTGTCAGTAATATTCGTAATGATGTTCAACCAGAATGAAAGTGATGAATTATGATGCTCGAAAATCGTTTGCTTTTGTGTGCGCTAATTATATTAAATGACGGATTCATCCGCTGGGATCCAATCACAAGTGGACAAGAGTGGACATTGTAAATGATCAATAGGAGAGGTAATCAAATTCACATTATGTTTATATGCAGGAAGTGTTTGTCTAGTGTAAACAGTCATCATAGGTGTGGTTTATTAGTTACGCGAAAGGATTCCAGAATCTGCTACATGACAATCGAAAAGTAAGTATGATTATACTAAAGGCCACGAAGCGAGCCTCAACCAATTTATCGAATATGAAAGACCATAACGTTTTCCATAATTCATGAATCTCGATCGCCCATTTCTAAAGAATGTATAAATAATTGCCCGTGACTTTTCTCTCGAGTTGAAGGTCAATTGTGCCTCAAGATCGGTACGTATCTACTTTACTGGGTGGGAAAGGGACTATGGTTAGTTTTCTAAATTCCATGCGAACAGGACTTTCCTCTTCATTTGAAGGTCAAGTGTGCAACATTTCATTTGGGATTTGAGTGAAATAGAACTAATGAGCGATATTATAATGGATGAGTTGTGGCAGAACACAATAAGCTCTTACATAGATAGCTTAGCACCGTCTGACTTTCTGAACATTCTATAAGCTTTGAAAGTTCCTTAATTGGTAGTGAAATATATGAATTTGAGATTGTTTCTCTACACATAGTGAATTTGTGATTGCAAGTTAGTTTATGTTGTATGTTTATGCGGTTATAAATCGACAGAATGATCATTCAGTAAAATTGCGAACTTTCTCGTTAAGCTGATTAAGCTCGATGAGAGAGTGAAACAGCTGTTCGGAACTAATAGCTTGTAATGTTATGGATCGATCTAGATCAGGAATACCTTGAAAATTGTTGACTTCCGGATGAATTCGTCACAATAGCAGAACTCGATGTCGACGTTTCATCAACCATTACAGGTGGCATCTTCAGGGCAGGCTTGAGGCTCGAACTGAAACTGATTCTTCTGGTTTCTGTAGCGATTTTATCACATTTTTATTTGTATCTGAAGACCTATGTTCCCAATAGTCTCTCATCCTGTGAATACTCAAACTTTCAGTATTATATAAAATGAGTAATTATCAAGGTATGTTAATTCTACGACATTATTTTAACAATTGAGCAACACCGCTTCACCGTGCGCTTCTCCTTCTCAATCACGCTGCTAGTTTCTCACAGTTGAGAAACATTATCCGTGAATCACACACAACGCATCCTTTGAATTATAGTTTAATAATACCTCAGTTTGCAAAGTACAAAAAAGTTATTTGATAAAAACAAAATTTAATATTGTTATTTATATTTTTATGGTGCCATTAAATTATAAAAAGTTGAAATTTCACTTTCATTTTAACGTACGTTCACCTCCCGCAGATCCGGCATCAGGGAGACCGCCTAAGTGTTGTCCAACACCTGGGGTGGCAGAGAATTTTGAAATGATTCGTGGATTTCTGAGTGTGCTTCTATATCAGCTGTTTGGACATATATTATGTTTTGTATGAAGCTAGCCCACGCTTTGGGGAACCATCGGCTAACTTTGAAACTGGCAGATATTTTTCTATTCCATAACATAACATAAAGGTGCTCCTGTGATGGCGGAAAAATCGACTCCCGAATATTGATATGGCACTTCGGATATAGTTGCTGAAGCTATTGCTAAAACTCTAGCTCAAACACAATATAGACAATATCTGTTTTTGTCGAAAAACATTGCTCCTGTTCGGATTTTTTTTTCTGAAATTCCCTGACAATCCATACACTTGTCGTTCGGGAGAGGGATAGTCTCATGTTTCAGCTTCATATAAGTATTTTTTTCGACCCGATGCGTTCTTGGATGGTTGAGTTATCGCTCGTTAAAAATAGCTCGAGACATAAGAGAACAACTAGCAGAAGAATGCAAGAATGTTAGTCCTGTTCATAATATGTGTCGAGTGTAAAACGTTCTCCCAAAAATTCTGTTATTCGATGTTACGTCCCACTTGCCGCTCTAGCGAACTCTGAAGTCCCGAATTATAAAGCGTTCTACGTTCAAACAAGCTGGTCAAATTGACAACTCTGTTTCGTGATATTCCATTTTAAATGGAAAGATTGAAAGAAAATTAGTCTTTTCGAATAGAACTCCATTTATTAAATTGAAATATCGTTCTTTTCTACGCTTCGCATTATCACATTACATGGTATGTCAGTCGAATGGCTGTTGTTAGCTCTTCTCGGTACTGTGAACCAATTGGATCTTTTGTGTCTGGATCTTATTGTAGGTTAGATTTATTCGAGTTCCAAGCTTCTTATGAAATCTAGAATGTTCATAAAGGTTGATGGCATTATTTCGCTAGAGAAGACTGTTCGGGATTGAATCCATAAGCGGATTATTGCTTCGCGGTAGCAGAGTATGTTTCCGGTTTCTTTCTTCCTTCGGTGGTGACACGTATCATCCTCAACAATGTTCATTCAGATAAATGATATCTTAGAACGCATTGCCTCGTTAGCAAATCTATTATCTGCCTCAGATACTCTTGATCCGTTAAAAAATTTATCCGGTTGCGAAAACGTGCTACAAAATAGATCATGCACCTTCAGTGGAAAATGATTGGTTCCATGTCCTAGCATATTGAAGATATCTTGTTGTTGTTTATTAGAAACTTAAATCCCTCCAGGTGTTACCACCAGAGATCTAATTTATGTGTGTAGATATAAAATATATTTGTTTTTTACTCCAGGAAGACACTAGTCAATATGCTTGTATTTCCGCCTGAGAGATTCAAACAAATGGCTCACATGTCTCCTACTCTCTCGACTAGTTAAAATTCGTACTACTCCCCTCTGGTTTGAAAGCTTGTCTTGCTCTTAGTATGGTATTCTACTCCCGTCTGGTGCTGGACAAGGCTCAACGACTTGCCTGCGTGGGGATAATGGGGGCTATGAGAACCGCCCCCACCAGGGCTCTGGAGGTTCTGGCGGAGATCGTCCCTCTACAGCTTCATATCAGAAAAGTGGCCTAGGGTACAGTGTATCGGCTGGCGGGTCTGTGCCAGTGGGTCGGTGCGACTGCATCTCGCGGTCATTGCAAAATTTGGGATTGGGCAGTCGAGAACCGCCCGATCCTCCAACTGAACCAGGATGCGATAGCGCCTGCTGCCAGGTTTCAATCACCAGACGTCCCCATAACACAGCGGACGGACTGGGAGAACAAGGACTTTGGGCCGCTCCCGCCTGGGATACTCGTGTGGTTCACGGACGGGTCTAAGACTGGGGAGTCTAGCGGAGCCGGAGTCTACTCGTTTACACCCAGAAGGGAGATTACAGTTCCCCTTGGTGCATATGCAATTGTTTTCCAGGCTGAGGTTTGTGCAATATGGCCATGTGCCCTGGAAAATCTTAGATTGAACTATCGAGGTAGGCGGATTTACTTCTGCACTGACAGCCGAGCGGTCCATGAAGTGGCTTCTAGGCTTGCCTTCGAGTACAGGAAAGTTCTGGCTGAATTACCCAGAAGGAACAAACTCCAGCTAGTGTGGATACCCGCTCACTCTAGCGAGAAGGGAAACGAAGTGACCGATAAATTGGCCAAACGGGGTTCCTTGAGCGCCCCTGGTCCCGATTAAACGATCGGAATTTCATGGACTACCGGACTTCACGCCCTTAAAGAGCTACTGGATAGATAGTAGCTTTCGGTCTGGCGTGGTGCCCCCGGCATGAGGCAGGCGAAGCTCCACAAACTGATGACAAGACTCTTCGCAGGACACTGTCATCTGAATAAACTTATACAAATAATGGGCATTGTTGAAGACCCAGCTTGTAGTAGATGTGGAGAGGTGGACGAAACTGCATCTCACATCCTAGTAGAATATCCAGCAATCTCTTCTCTTAGGCTACAACACCTCGGCACACATACCGCTTGAAACCATAAGAGATATTAGCCCATGCAAAATCTTAGTCTTCGGCACTGTCTTAGGCCTGCTGGACTGATTCTTGTATCAAGGGGCGCGCAATGGACCCAATCAAGCGGTCTAAGTGCTCAGGACTTGTCAACCCCCGTTTTGATTGATGGCATTCTACCGTTATGTCTCAAAAGTACTTGTACAATTGATAGATCAAGAATCACCTTATGGGGAAATTCTATTGTCAACAACAGAATCTTCATCTTGCAAAAAAATTTGTAAAACACATTTTGAGGAAAAAGCCAACTGATAGCTGCAGATACCTTTCTAGCTTTCTGTTCGGTAATATCGGAACATAAAAAGTACGACTAACAATCGTGAAAACTTGAAAAGGAAATTATAGTTCGTAATAGTGTGCCATCAGCCAACACAATTGAGGACATAGTGACAAAATTAGAATAGTTTCCGACTCCAGTCAAACCAACTCCTGTAGTACTGCTCTGAGAAAAATCGAGAATTTCACTTCGACGTCTTCTCAGCATCGAAATACGCGTTCTTAGCAGCGAATATTGAAAAATATCTGCATACAAAATAGGTTTGACTTAAACTAAATCCTGGGGATCAAGAGCAGTGCCTTATAACAGCCGATTGGATGCTAGAGCAGCAAACAGATTTGGGTATAAGAACTGGCCTCCAAGATCGTATGATCTAATGCCTATGGATTAATTTCTTTGGGGTTTCATTAAAATTCAAGTCTAGCTTGAGACAATTGCACGATTCCAACGTAGTATTAACGCGAAATGCAGCTAGATTTATGTGTGAGATTCATGAAAAATATGGCAAACCGAATGATCTGTTGTAGGAATATCCGAGTCAGACATCTTGCTTATCTTAAATTCTATACATAATTCCCATGTACTAGTAATAAATGAAACAAATTCAGGATATTTGTAATTATTTTCATTTTATTGATATTACAAAACAGAAACCGTCATATTTTACTCCGGTATACACAGAAGCATATTGTTCACGTTTGCAGTTCGACAGCTTCTGGTTTTATGATTGAGGGTAAAAGTGGCGCCACAACCCGGAACTTCGAATCTTTTATTTGCAAACTGAATTTGCATTTGCAATGTAAATATTGCGAAGAGAAATAATGTATTTTACAATAACGAGAACTGATGTGTATTCACCTAAAGGCTACAGAATTCATAAATTGGTAAGTGTATGCCGTCGCTTCAGTTTTGAGTAAATTGCTCCTGTCTTTTATGCATAAATAGTAACCATAGTTTGTTCGCGAGAGGAACATTTATTTTAACAATATTGAAATCTGAAAGCGAAGTTTGCTTATATGCGTAAATTGATTTTCTCCGGGATCGTTCTGCGTGTTTTTCATGCCTTTTACGTCCATTTACAGCTTGAACTCACTCTACTTTTCCTTTTTTCTAGCACATGCAAGACAGAACCAGCAACAGATTCTCTCAGTTCACAGCGGTAAGTTGTTCACACTCACTTAAAACACTCTAGAAACCACTCAGAGAATTGAAGTTAAGTGCCTAATAAAGTAATAAAGTTTCGGGGATATATACAATTTAAAGTCTACTATCTTTCGTAGCAGTCAACGTTTCTACATTCGAAACTATCAAAATGTTATTGGCAATTCGATATTTCTAAAATTTGAATCTGCTTCAAGTCACTTCTGTGTAAAATCATCTCAGGAGCAATCCACGCCAAAAATCGAATTTTGTACAAGCAGGTTCTCAAAATGGTTTAAAAGCAATCGTAACAGATTTGCTACAGCAAAATATTAGCTCTCCTGTTTTTTCAGATTCTTAAACTCATTTTACAGTTCGTTACAGAAGCAAAATAATATTTTACTAAAAATGAAAATTATATGTCTGATTTTTTCAAATTTTCGCGCCTTTGTCTCCGTTGATGCTAAAAGTATCAAACAATTTCATATAATACAAATATCAAATCGAGTATCCATAATACTGCTGGAAGTTTGTTATTGTTTAGATGCTGCAGTGCTCATTAAAAAAATGTAAACAAATATTGGGAAAAACACGTTCACCAACTAGGCAGCGTGACTTATACGCATATGTTTAGATCGAGTCGTGTGAATAACAATAAATTTTCATAATCTTCGTTTGAAATATTTTCAGTGGCAAAAGATATTATTTTAACCAGCTTATTCCTTATTATAGCTTTCATAAGTTTTGTGTTTTTGCGATATTTTGATATACATGGTTATATTATTATTATTATTATTATTTTAGCAGCTGAATGTTATGTGTAGTGACTTGGTCAACAAAATTGCTTGTATGAAGAAATGTATTTTTACGTGGGGAAAAACGCAAATACGATATTATAATCCAATAATTAGAATAATATGTACTTGAAATAATGAAGTATTAATGAAGAAAATGAATTTGAAATTTAAAAAAAAATTGATTTGCATGTGAAATTTTCCGGGGAATCCGTTGAAATAAGTTTCAAAACCGTAAATGACATACTTTGTCGGGAAAATTGGAAAATTCAACTTCTAAAATATTATAAGTTTCCTGTTTATATTAAATACTCAACTCGGCTATGTAGACACTCTGAAGTACATAGTTTCCAGCTACCTCCACACCAAATACTAAGCAAAAATCGAAGATACGAGAAATCGCTCTTTAAGAAGAGTGTTACTGTGCATGCGCGAGTAATTGCAGAAAAACAGTTTGAAATTTTGGATTCTGCGTAAAATTTCCGATCAACTACATGGTTTTGATATTTTTTTTGACGAAAATGAGGTTAGATATTGGTAAAATAAACATTTTCATCCGAAGGTTAAAAAATGACGAAAAATTCAAATTGCTTGTTTCGGTGATTAAAAATGCGTTTAAAAATCTGGAAAGAATAGAGAGCTAATATTTTGCCATACCTGTTACAATTGGTTTCGAACCATTTTGAGAACCTGCTTGTGCAAAATTCGATTTTTGGCGTAGAATACTCCCTCATCTAGTTGTCAACTTTTCAAAAACATGAATATGCTCCAAATAAAAAGAAACAATATACGCTAGGTTATAAATAGTTGATTTTGTGTTGGAACAATAATTGTTAACATATAGCTATTTCAATGTAAATTCGTATTTTATTAATTATTTAACAATCAATTTGTAATTAATTTACTTGAAGTAAACGCAGAATCATAAAATTAGTTTACAATATGTTTACATTCATAAAATAGGAATTTTAATTGAAAATAATTATGTGTAGTCAAGTCAACAAGAATTCATACACACTTGATGATAGAAATCGATATATAGGTATCTAATATAGTAAAAGACTCATCGCATTTAGATTAATAGAGATAATACTGATTTGAATAAAAATCGCAGCAATCACTAATGCACACTTAATTCACTCTGTTTCCCGTGATCTAACTGTTTCGGAATTTCCGATGATCCCTTACTCTTAATTGTAATCTCATTAACCCTATTGTATTTCAGTTCCTACTCGTATTTATACTTGAACTGTTTATTATTTACAGATGAAAACGAAACACTTCACTTTGTTAAATATCACTTTATTTAATAGAATGTTGGTAGAAGTTTTAAATTTTACAGTTCATTATCGAAACTTACAAGACATATGTGTTTAAATGATGAATTGTAAAATTTGGATCCACGTTCTTTTAAATAAAGTGATGTTTAACAAAGTAAAATTTCTTGTTTTAATCTGAAAAAATAAAATATCACGGAGTAACGGACAGCTCCGTTGTCCAAAAAATACCTCAGGAATCATGTGAGACTTCAACGTATTGCAAAGTCTGAAAAAAAAATGGATTTGAAAATAATGGATTGCCTAATCTAATCTCTAGAAGTAGGTCATTGGTTCCAGTTGCTCTAGGTAGTAGAAATAGTGCTCTAAAAAGTAGAATTTTTCCTACTATGACAGAAAATGAAACCTTCAAAGCTCTAGTATCTGACAAATTGGATATGGGGTATGGGAATTATCTGACTACTAAATATAGCTCTAGTAAACACCATGACAAAATGATTAAAGCTAGATTAAGGCAGCTTTCCAGACTATTTATGGAAAAGAAAAAAATTGACAGTGCAATTGAAAAAATATCATCTATTTTTGGTCCAACTAATTTCAAAATATTTGTTGAAGCTGTTTATAACATGGCTGGTTTGAAAGATGGTAAATTTGAAACACCTAGTCTTGGTCCCAGCACAGTGACCCTAATCTTGGATGTAGGTGGAGTGGTAGAAACGGAGGCAATTAAGGATAAGGATGAATGTTCGAAAAAATATTGTAAGAGATTTTCCAAGCTTCCCAAAACAGAGTGCAATTCATTAATAAATAAGCTTGCAATAGAAAATCGAACTCAGCAGCAAAGAGCTACAACTATAGTATCACCAAAAACTGAACACATAAGAGGATTAGTGAACCTTTTAGAAGTAGAAATGACAATGGCGCTTTGGTTTTTTTATAGTAACCAGTGGCGGCTCGTGAGATATGAAAGAGGGTGGGCACAAGAAAAAATCGCTATTTTGGCTTAAATTAGTGTCACATACTTTCTTTGCAATAACACGTCTGCTATCTCCAGCTGTCGTTTTTGTTTTTTCCTAGCAGGTTCATCATTATTGCGTTCTTGATTGTCATTGTCAGTAGAATTTCTGATTCGAATAATTTGCTTTGGAACTGTTCAACTGCCTTTTGCAGTTGAGCACTGCCAATCCCGCGCATTTGAGTCTGATTAAATAATATTTCAACATGTGACATGATGAAATAAAATATTTTCAATCAGTAGAGAAATTCCGGGCAATTCAAATGTGTCAATAAACCACTTTGCTTCACTAATATTAACTGAATCCATCCCATCTTCGTCAATGATTTTGTCTATACATTCTTTGAAAGAATCCTGGTTTACAAATAATGTGTTCACAGCTCGACTTTTGAAAATCCAACGTGTAGAAATAGCGCGTGATAATCTACGTTTGACTATTACATTAAAAATCACCGTTCGTTCTGACTATCGAGAAAAAAAGCTTGAAAATGACTGCAAATTCGCAAGGAAAATTTTAACTTTTTCAGTGCACTGTGCCGCTCGTTCAATAATTAAACTGAATTGATGCGCATAACCATTAGCATCATATGCATGTGGAAATGTTCTTTTGATAATGGCTTGGACTCCATTTCTCTTACCACCCATCACGGAAGCCCCATCGTAACTTTGAGCCATTAGTTAATTGTTATCAGACCCAAAAGAAGAATTTAAAATAGTTAGAAATTCATTCAGCAATGTTTTTGCTAATACATCAGCATTGTGTCCATCCGGCTTAAAGAAAGACGAAAAGCGTTCAAAAATTTGCCCATTGACCACCTATCGACTAATAACAACTATTTGCTGATGATTAGAGGAGTCTGTAGTTTCATCGGCCTCCAAAGCAATGAAATTTACTAATTCAATATATTTTCATATTTCCTGCTTGTAAATTTGCAACATTGCATCTAGCAATTCGTTCTGAACAGTTTTTGAGACGCCTTTAAACACTTGGAACCCGAACCTTCCATATATATTGCAAGCACAGCATCTAATTCAGCTGCAAAGTTGAATTAGCCTACATGAATACCTGGTTTTCCCGACATTAATGTCTCATCATGGCCACGTAACGCCAATTCAAAGACTCACTTCAGACTTCACGTCCTCGAATTGAATTCACACACTGTACACTATGAAGGCAAGACGTTTACTGGAGATACGATGCTTTGTGCCCCAAACCGACAGTATAAGTGCGTATAGCGAAGATAACCGTGGTCAACCGAATCATTCTTGAAATAGGTACATTTCAGAATTTTCCCCAGAACATCGTTTTGAGTTGAATTACATGCTAATTCCTTTCTGGGTTTATCTTGGTGGTTGGATGGGCACGTTGCTGGTGGAGTGCACGTGCACTAGTGCCCTTCAGCACCATCCGCCATTGCTCAACTGAACTGAAGCCATGAACAATTTTTCTATACAACAAAAGTTAAGTATCGTGTATCCTTATCCAGTTGATACTTCAAAATCATTATTTTATCTATTTGTTTCGGTTCACATTCTCAAATGTATAAGGAACGATTGGTTAAATCCAAAACCCAATCGAATTACGCAGTATTCCAGCTTTGACTCGGGAGACGAGGTTATTGCCTCATTTCATGTTTTCATAGTCGAGAGTGAAACATTTTATGAAATAAACTCTACTGCATTGTAACAAATGGTTTATCCGATGGAAAAATGTGGAAAATAGACTAACTTGTAGTATAACATTGATTAATAATTAATCAATGTATGTAAATAAATCGACGGACGTTGAAGATTGATTGGTGATATTGACTTTCGAATCGGAAGCTCTGAACATTCTCTCCCATACATTAAAAATTGGAAAACATGGTTCAAGTCATTGAAAGTTTCCAACAAATAGTTTGAGTGACCCTATTTCAGTTTTTATGATATAAAATAATGTATCTGTAGATGAGAGGTAAAATTCGAATTCAGGTGAGAGGGCTGGAAGTTGGAATTTTTTTGAGCCTCTACTATGATCAGAATCGATGTCTTATTCATTTATATTTTAGTCTAAGCGATCGGGACAATTTACAGTGATTATTTATTCAAGGCCGATTTTTTGCGAGCATGTTGTCGGAGGTATGTATAAGTGTCATCAGTGAGGAGTAACACTGATAGCAATATATAAGAGGGACTAATACACTTCAAAAGAGTTCACTCTGTGGATATATTATAACACTATTGATTGAAATAATCACCCTTATCCATTAAAAATACTATTAAAGTACTGAGGGCCTTTCGTGTACCAAGTAGCCATCATCAGAGTGAACTAAATTATCAAATCAAAATTTGCCTGTTTAAATAGTATTTGTTCACATTATTATCCCTAACTAGTATCTAAACAGGCTCATTTTCATTTTATAATTTAGTTTACTCTCTTGGTACTGGTAGCCGAAAGGTCCTCTGTACTTTAATACTATTTTTAGTGGATAAGGGTGATTAGTTCTTATCAATAGTGATATAAGAAGGAGTCAGAGAACCTCCAAACTGTAAAAAGAATGCGAACACAATTATCAACCAGTGATGGCTGCAACTTTTTGTATTCTATGTTTGGTAGCTAATAATTCTCGCCATAATATTTGAAAATCGACGGGTCGGTAATAAAAGGGTTGCAGATTACTCCAAATATGACGTGAGACCAACCAAAGTTGTATTATTTAGTGGAGCTCAAATTTTTGATAAATTATTAAAGCAGCTGTTTTGAGCGTACATGTCCATTGACAGAACAATATATCAATATTAATTCCCTTGCAGAATGGTTTGAATATCCCGAGTGCGCGTCTTGTTTTCCTGTCGCTTGCCGCAGTATTATAGAATTATTATTGTTATGAATGCTTTATACCTGTATTCTAATTTTCAATGACTCAAATTCTTTCCAACGCTTATTCAATATTGAAAACGAGTTTCAATCGTACTTTAATAGTATTTTTAGTGGATAAGGGTGATTATTTCTAATTTATTTATTTGGTTAAAACCCTTTTTATTTCTCAACATGATCTCCTTGTAGCCCGATACTCGTCGTCCAACGTTTTTCTTATTTTTCGATTTCTTCCAAATAATACCATTTCGGCAATCCTTAAAAAAGGTCATTTGCTTCAGCGATGGCCACATCGTTGAAATTAAATCTCCTTCAAGCTTGGAAATAGGTAAAAATCGCAGGGGGCTAATCTGAAGAATATGGTGGATGACGAACCAATTCGTAGCGCAATTCATGCAATTTTGCCTTTATGAGTGCGAAGCTGTGCGCCGGTGCATTTTCCTGGTGGAAGAGCACTTTTTTCTTTGCCAAATGCCACCGTATACCGGTGAATGTTTTGCCCTTTTCAAGGTAATCGATATGGACGATACCGTGTGGATCCCAAGAAGCTATAGCCATAACTTTGTTTACCGATAAACCCACTTTGTCCTTTTTCGGCTTCGATTCGTTAGGACAAGTCCACTGTTTCGACCGTTTTTTGGTCTATGGTGTGTTGTGATGAATCCATGTTTCGTCCACGTTTACGAAACGGCGCAAAAAATCCTTCTTATTGCGCTTGAACATCGCCAAACATTCTTTTTAAGTTGTCACACGGTCGCGCTTGGCACCCATCTGGCAGATAGCCTTCTCATATTCAGAAATGTATACAAAATGTTCCATACCCGTTCGGTTGAGATGGCCATAGCCTCTCGTGCTCTTTAACTCGCCGATCGTCCAATATCAGACCATGGACCAGAACGTTCGGCTTTCTTTGTGGTTATACTACCACAACGAAAGTCAGTAAACCACTTGTTAATCTTTCCAATCGATGATGGAGAGTCCCTATAATATTTAACAAATGATGCTCTCGTTTGCGTAATGTTTTTCCACGCAAGAAATAATGTTTAATCAAGTTTGAAATTCACTTTTTTCCATGCTTACAAAAATCCTCAAGGTTGTTTGCTTTCGATGAATGCCAAGACAGAACTGTATGACATATCAGTCTGGAAATTCTCATGTGTTCTACTTAAAGATGGTACAGTATAAGTGTTACATGGGATTTTCTATTGTGTCGCCATTTTTCAGAAACAGATAAGGTCGTGGAAAGAAGTCAAATTATAATATGTCATTAGGTCGTTACATTAAAAAATGATTCGAATTGACAACATAATCTATTTTACAATGAATTACCTACTACTATTGTTCCTCATGTTGTTAACACAAAGTTTCGCTTTCGGCACTTCTGCGGTTAAATGTATGTCTGTGGTATATATTTACTAGCTTGAAACGTGAAAAGACGTCAAATTATAGTTTGTCATTGTAAGCGCATTCGAGTTGACAACATGTGTTTTACAACTAATAATTGTCCAAAACAAATAGCATAGATATTAATTTCAAATAAAAAATTGAGGTAATTCGCTTTAGTTGTTTCCACCACTAAGAAGAATTCCAGAGAGGTGGTAATCCTTCGCCTATTTCAAGAAAAAACAACTGTTGTCCATAGATCATTAACTGCCTTCACTTGTAGGAACCGAAAATATATTAAATGTATGTCTGTGGTATATATTTACTACTTTTCACCTTGCCCTCGTATATTCTCATAACACATCATTAGTAAATTTGGATAGGACAAAAATGGGTAGATTCGCATGAGCAAAGTACAAAATAAAATTGTTGAATCTTGAATCTTTCTTCGTTCCAAATCTTCCGAGAAACTAGTTTCTCACCGATAAATGTCAGGAGCTCTCCTACTATTAGATTCAAAGCTTATCGAGTGTAGACTAATTTTGGAATAGAAGCACTGTATATTCAAATTTATAGTTCAGAACTGACCTGTAATTTTAGCATATTCCGTTACACTAATTTGAAATAATTAATCTTCGTAATACATAAAACAGTAAATAATGACCCTCATTGCGTCATCATGATATAAACCTGACGATGAAATACGCGTTCCGTTAATCGAACGACTAAACAGTACATCAATCACATTAGCTGTTACATAATTAATCTCTTCGCCCTTATACATCGTAGCGCAGCCTTCGTATTAAAATTGAAAGCATCAAAGGCCTGTAATGAATTGATTATATGCAAGATCCACTGTGTTATTCATTGATTCTCATACTGACACGTAACAGTTCATGAGTGAACTGACTGAACTCCACGAAAACGCCTAGGGATTACAATATCAGTAAATACAACATGTAAGGATGTTCCAGATCCCATTCTTGTGTTGAACGATCGGGATAAACTATTATCGTTACAATGTTATTGGTACCGCCGCTGCCCGAAACTTGTCTTGTCTCGCTTTTCATGTCTATTGTAATAAGGGTTTAGTACAGGTCATTTCCAATATTCAAAACAAAATCATTTTTAGAAAATTAAAATTTCATGTAAAATTAAAATATCTAAAAGCAAAGAACTTCTAGGGGTTGCCAGATGTTTTCTGTTTAGTATCAATAACAAATGTAGCTTGAAAATAGTAAAGGGATTTCTAAAATAAATACCGGGATATCAAAAATTATCTTGGTCAAGGGTGGTTGTGGAATCTGAAACGTATGTCTTACTTTACGTTTGAAATAATTATGTTACTGTCACACTGACATCATCAATAACCTACACATTTCATACCTATTTATTTCAGTTGTAAAACAATAATGAACTACAAATTAATATAATGATAAAAATTGTCGAAATGTTAACTTTGAACCTTTTAGAAGGTCGGGATAGCCACAAACCGGGTCGAAAACGGTTTTAAAATAGTTAATTTTCGATAAATGGAATGACGTTCACGTAAGAAGCCCGTAGCTCGCGAGTTGGAAGAGTGCAAAAGTTAGGAACATAGAACTTCTCTACGAGCTCTTTTTGCGTACTGTTTTCGCTCCATGTAGTTAGATTTAGTCGCGATACGCACCCGACGGCCCTCCTTTTTTCCAAAAATTACGTTTCTTGCGACTAAAATATACATGAAGCGGGTAAAAGCTAGCGGCCCATAGCCGAAAACATTTTCTTACAACTTCCGCCGGCCGCACGGGACACGAAACGGCCCCAAATTAACAAGATCGAGGTAAAATGTATAAACTCTGACTGACGCGCAGCGAGCTCCTCGAGGCATATGTCAAAATGATTACGTACGTCTGGCGTTCATGCAATTGTGTTTTTATACAATTCGAACCTTCTCATTTCGATAGGCTAAGTGAAAATCCCGGAGTCTAAAGCGCTAGAGACTTCTGAGTGTTATAACATTCGTATAAAATTGCGAAATTTCGTACTTTTAGAAACTTCAAATTAACTAATTAGACACAAGTAAAGTAAGACACACCTTTTAGATTCCACAACCACCCTTGACCAAGATAATTTTTGATATCCCGGTATAAGAAAATTTACACTCGCTTCAAGGAGGGTGAATAATAGATGGCAAAATGGTCAATAATTTCTTATTCTAAAGGAAGTCATAACCCTGTCAAGTTGAATAACCGATAGAGGCTATATGATGAATTTTAATGTCTTTTTTTCACAAGTTACATAATTAATCAAAATGTATCACACGTAAATCGGTACGTATCGTAGTATCTAACCATCAAAATTGTAATTAAATATAGTGTCAATTATAGTTGAATTAATATGAACATTCAAATCAGTAAGTGATATTTAGAAATGGACAGATAGGCTTAGAAATCCCCACCGAGAACATTCTGAACTGGAGACTTCAAGAAAAGAATCTTGCTGCTTTTTGGTTAAACAAGTCAGCGATCTATTTCCTAATTGTAGATTGGTTCTTGAGAAGAAGGACGTATTGCAAATACCACGGGCAATGCCTTCAGTTATATCTTCTAGCTCTTGGAAAATCACGTGACATTTAGTCATTTTCAATTAATTAAACTTAATAGTGTTTTTGGTAAGGTAAAACTTTTTTTGTTTGTTGTTCTCAAGTTTTTATTCAAGTTCAAGTTCAATAATAACTTCAAATCAGTTCATTCAGTTTCGATACCCTAGTTTCATCCTGGTTGGGTATGAATTTAACACTCTCAGTTTTATTTCTGTCTTTTAGTTTAGTTTAGTTTTTAGTAGATTTAGATTATCTAAGTTTGTTTTATTTGAGTTTAGATTTTGATCTCATTATTTATTCTTATTAGTAATAAAGTTAATTATAATATCCATTTTTATTATCTTTAATTATCATAGACATTCTTTTATTGTCATTATTAATTTAATTGTTATTTCATTATTGAATTAGTTATTATTGTTGTTCTTGAGTACGAGTTTATCTCATTAATATTAGCTCTCACCTTCCCACTTACCTTCCAGTTAAATCTTAAGTGTCTTGTGAAATAAAAGGGTAAGGGTTAATGATATTTTTCACGTTTGTTCTGGCTAATCAATGATTGAGATCAAACTCCAATGTGTCATGGTTCTCTAAATTAAATGGCAACACTGTCAATAAATAAATAGATTGAGGATTAGGTTAGGTTAATAATATAAATTCCTTAAATAAAGTTTTATAGTTTCATCAAGAGAGAGCCTTGTTACACCATTTTTTGTCAACAATCCACGAAAATGGAAAGCTTTGACCCAAAAACTTTAAAAATCCACTTTTATGGCATTTCGAAGGAAGCCCCCGGCGGGTATCTAAAATTAAAAATTGAATTATTATTCATAAAGATGTTTTTTTTAGAGGCGGAGAACTTTCAATTAGCAGCATTGTCTTCTGTGACAGCCGTTTTGACAGTTCTAGGTTATTTTGAGGTTAGTTTGGCTTGGCAATTCATCATGAATAGACTCACGCTGAAGCCAATTTTGCAAATTGTTCATATTTAGTTTTGAAAAACACGGTTCAATTCAAGAAACACATGGGGCATTACGTGTGTTTTATGGTAGGTACTCATAATCTCCCATCAGAGCAATACGTTTACTCTAAACGATAATACGCATCCCTTAAGAAGTCGTACAACGCGCACACAACAAGTTGTTGCTAGTGTTGGTGATGATCCAAATTTATCAATTCCTCATCGTGATCAACAATTGAACTTGTGTCTATCCACTTTATGGAAAATTCTGCATGAAGATCTTGGTTCACGTGCTCACAAGATTCAACCTTTGCCGTAATTGAAGCCACACGATCATCGTTCGCGCCGTACATTTGGTGAATGGGCCGAACAAAACATTGCCATTGATCCATAATTTCATTTGAAAATTTGATGAATGATGGAGCACACTTTTGGTTAAATGACTACGTCAACAAGCAGAATTGTCCCATTTGGAGCGATGATAATCGACAAACCATTGTGGAAACACCATTACATCCAGAAAAAGTCACCGTTGTGTGTGCTTTATGAGTGGATGGAATCGTTGGTCCATATGTCTTCAAAAATGATGATGGTCAGAAGGTTACAATCAATGGTGAGCGGTACAGAGACATGATTACTAACTTTTTCCGTACCTCAATTGTATAGCAGACATGTGGTTTCAGCAGGACGACGCCACATGCCACACAGCGCGCGATACAATTAATTTGATGAACCATTAATTTCGCGAAATGGACCTATAAACTGGCCACCTCGTTTGTGCGATTTAACGCCATTAGATTATTTCCTTCGAGGATATGTAAAGTCGCATGTCTACGTCGATAAACCAGAAACAATTGAACACTTGGAAGCAAGTTGCAACTTGCCGCTTTATTGCCGAAATACAGCCTGATTTACTGCGAAGAGTGTGAGAAAATCGTACTTCCAGATTACGCCATGCCCCAAATTATGTTTAAACAGTAATGTCAAAAAATTGTCTTTGAAATAAATGGATATCAAAATTTTTTCCTGTGCCTCTAAAAAACACCCCATAGAAATGTGTAATAATTGAAAAATTACTTTGCTGACATTGCAAAAATTCGCAATTGACGAAAAACTGAACAAATTTGGCGGTTTAAGTAACAGTATTCTTGAAGCGTTACAAGTTCAATGTTTGTTAGTCTATAAGTAGTAGCTAGTCTATAAGTAGTAGCTTTGCTGTTTATTATTTACTGACAATGCTTTTAGGCAACGAGTAAAGAGCATACTTACTTCATTATAAAATAGCTGTTGTCTCCCGCTATGCCTGCAGAAACAATTATAAATTATAAGTATTAAAACAAATTTAGTAATCTTTCGGATTTACCTACTTTCGAATTTTTTAATTACAAGGCAGTTCAAATGCATGATAACATAAGCAAATATAGCAAGACACATTTTACGCAAATACTATATTCAATTTTCTCATTGTATCATTTTCGTCTCAGTTTACTGTCCTTTATGGTTACATGTCAAAGTTTATTTTGTTTACTTGAAATATTTTTTTTGCTCTCTTAATGGCAATATTTTTATTATTCTTTGACTCACAATTATCGAATGGACCCAATATCTTTATTAATGGACATTCTTGGGTTCCGGATGGATCCCGCGTAACTATAGCACGACTTGATGCCGACGTTTCGCCTCCACTACAGGTGGCATCTTCAGGGCAGGCTTGAGGCTTGAACTGAAACTGATTCTTCTGGTTTCTATAGCAGTATTCATTGTGGCAAAAAAAACCACGCTACGTAGTTCAATGCCTTTATTCCTCAAGAAGCATAATATTTCCACTTGTTTTTCCACACTTCCTAAACTATCTCAGTTCTACAAAGCTATCAAAGATCCCCTTCCTCCTCTTCATTTAGAAGGTACTTATAGCATTCCCTGTTCTTGCGGTAAAGTCTACATTGGTGAAACAGGTCGTACAGTAGCTATTCGTGTGAAAGAACATGAGCGCTGTACAATTCCTCTTGACATCAGGAGATCTGCAGTTGCGGAACACAAGTTTCACACTAATCATTAAATTCTTTTCGAAAATACTAAAATCTTAGCTCAAAACCTAAACTTCTATCAGCGAAGAATGTTTGAAGCAATAGAAATCTTAAAACATCCAAATAATGTAATGGTGAGCGAATCGTCCATCCGGAAGTCAAGAATTTTGAAGATTAGCTATCCGCGGAAGTCTACTATTCATCTTTATTTATGTCATTTTTACGCAGTAGTAAAGCTACGACATAACCAGTTTCCAAAAAATCTATTTCAAGACGATACTCATAATGCGATTTCTTGGTCGCATTGCGGGCCCCTTGATTTCTCTACAATCAGACCTTCATTTTCCAGATGATTTCTCACACTCAAATAACGCGTTACATTTCGCAAACTTGGTTAAGTATGAAGATAAAACAGTAGTTTCCTCTTCCCAATGCTTCTTAATTACCAGTGTGACTTAACAAATTTGTGGTATCCCGAAGAGATTCATCCTAAATTAGACAACTAACAATATTCTATTTTCTTACGTCATGTGTATGTTTATTGTTTATAAACATACAACACATATTTGTTAGTGTTATAATATATCATTATAAATAACATGTCGACGAGGCTGTGAGGATCAGCTTATGGCAAACTGTCCCTCAGTCATTAAGAGCTGATCCTCACAAATTTAAGCATGCTTGAAAGATAAGATTTGGAGATAAACGAATTCACCATTTCCTAGACACTCATTCCACATTCAAATGAATGTTCGCTGTGTGTTCTGTCACTAGACTGCTAAGTAACCAATTCTTCCTTCATATTCCATATACTTGAAGCTTAATTCAATATACTTTACACATATTTGTGTAGTAAACAGATACGGGTTTACAAGCTAAGTGGCAGCAAATGCTCAGCTGCTAGGTTTAGCACTCGCACTGATAATAAAATGTATCACGGAACGCTACCTTCATTTGTTCGACCGAGACGGTTAGTGCCTTTGCGTGTAAAATCATCACTACTTAGAGAAACATGGCCTTTGGCCTAAATAAACGAATCCATACTACTGACCTACAATTTCTATTTGCAAAATTTACATTTACATACTAGCGCCCTTACACTACATTCTATGATAACCAAATAAATTATAAATTAACGCGTTCCACAATTTTGTATTACAATATTACGAAAGCGCTAAATGTACATCGCAATACCAAAAATAAAAAAATTGTAATTGCAAGTTCCAAAAACAATTAGGCCTAATTGCAAGTTAGCCTGACAATTAGCCTGATCGCAAATTGCAACATGCAATTAAGCCTAATTGCAATCTATAACTGACAATTAGTACTAATTGCATGTTGCATCTGACAATTAGGCATAATTGCATATTACGATTGACAATTGGCGTAGTTGCAAGATAGAACCGGTAATTAAGGATACTTGCAAGTTACGACTTACAACTAGCACTTAATATACGAATGATCGTGCGCAGAACGCAAAACAAGATTATCCGAATTCTTTCTTTGTTTTTGTTTGTTGAGTCGGACTGAGGCGTATCCGAACGGAGTCGCTTTTTAAACCAGCGTATACGAGGGCAAAGTGAAAGGTCCCTGAAAAATAGAACAGATGGCGCCAGAAAGATTACAAGCCAGAAATCGTCGATAAAATTCATGGTATGATATTGGACGATCGGCGGGTTAAAGTGCATGAGATTGCTGAGGCTACGGGCATCTCAACCGAATGGGTACGGAACATCTTGCATGAATTTTTGAATATGAGAAAGCATTTGCCAGATTGGTGCCACACTTGCTCTCTGTTGACAACAAACTCGACCGTGTGACAGCTTCAAAGGAGTATTCAAGCTCAATAAAAAGGATATTTTGCGCCAAACATGAATCCAGCACAACATACCAGAGACCAATAAACAGTCGAAACAGTAAACTTGTCCTGGCGAATCGAAGCCGAAGACGGCCAAAATGAGTTTCTCGGCCAATAAAGTCATGGCGATAATTTTTTGGGATGCACAAGGTAGATAGATTATCTTGAAAAGGGCAACAAAATCACCGGCGTATATTATGTAGAGCTGTTGAATCGATTCGACGTCGATTTGAAGCGAAAGCGGCGGCATTTGGCAAAGAAGAAAGTGCGCAGGTCCGCAGTCGCAATGGCAAAATTGCATGAATTGGTTTGTCATCCACCATATTCTCCAGATTTGGACCCCTGTGATTCATATCTATTTCCAAACTTGAAGAAATGGCTCGGCGGAAAGAGATTTGACTCCAACGATGAGGTCATCGCTGAAACAAACGCCTATTTTGGAAGATTGCCGAAATCGTATTATTCGGAAGGAATCGAAAAATCAAAATCTTCAAGGAGATGATGTTGAGAAATAAAATAAGTTTTGACCAAATAAATCATTTCTTGTTTAATTGCAGCTGCTAAATATGTCAGTAACAAATTGCAATTCTAATTTTTTTATGTTCTGTTTGCGATGTGCATTCAGCGCTTCTATACGAAATAGGGGAAATTTATGAACAGTTGTTCTACTTTGTAACCAAGTACAGAAACTCAAAAGCATGTAAAACTATCAACACATTCAGCATTCATAAAAAAATACAAATTCGATGTGCCATGTTCTGAATAACTCCAGCAGCACTCACTGAAATCGTTAAAAATTCGAGCTCACGTCTCAGCTTAAGCTTGTAAATTATCGATTTGGGGAGTTACAACCAAAACTTAGCGTTACATCCGATTCGAGGATTCGAGCATTTGCTATTCATAAAAGCTTCGTTATCAGCATAAAAAAAAATAACTTCGCGCTGGCTTTCTCCATAAATCCTGAAGTGTGTATTTTACGCAAGAAGTCTAATAAATATTTCACTTCGTCTGCTCGCGAGAAAAGGGGCGGAACAGGAGTTAAGCATTCCTTTTGATAACATCTACTTTACACAAAAGTAATTAGACCTGTACAGTGTTTGCGCTAACTTTTATGTTCAATTTTGTTGTCTAAGGTTGTTGAATTTCAATGAAAGTATCGTCTTGACATCGCCTTGTTGGTTGGTTTTAACTCTAAATTTCGGAATTCAACTATATCAACTTTCAGTTTTCTCACTGGGTTTGAATAGATTATTTCTGTCCCATGTGTATATATTTCATTAATAATATAGTTTTAATTATGGAATGAAAACTAAGCCCTAGCGCGCACTAGCGATTTCTAGTCGCTTAGTCGTTAAAATGAAACAGTAACGTTTCAATGATTGTAACAGCAAGGTGAACATTCCCTGAAAAATTAAACAGATGGCGACACAACCGAAAATCCTATGGGGTTTTCTGATATTGAATCAATCCCATAATAATTAAAACCCTTCTTAAAAATGAAATGTCAGTGTGTATTTTTTATAAAACCATACAATACTTTTTATCTTTAATATATAAATATTATTCGAAATAAATAGTTAAAATTGACGAAAGATCACGTGGCCTTCGGGGTCGTCCATGAAATACGTCACAACCTGGAGGGGATAATTTGTTCAGTCATTTATGACTGAATATTACATGTGGGGGCGGGGATTTTGTAGCCTGCGACATCAGACTAGTGAGAAAACGAGGAGGATGCTTCTGATTGTATCCCTCATTTCGAAAATAATATAGTATAGTATAGTTTATTTCCCTTCAATCATTTACAAGGTCGTCGCAAACAATATTTAAAAATTTAATAATTTTGAGATTTACAAATATTTAAAGTTAACCTTGAATAGTAGGTAGGTATATGTACTTATTTTGATTTAACAAATGTAGAATAGACAAATTATTAAATAGTAAATTAATAAGAATCTAATAGGGGAAGATCTAATAGGTAAAAATTAGGATTTAAAACCTGTATTTTAGAAACTCATTTACGTTGTAAATTACAATTTCAGTCAGCATTGTTTTTATTTTGATTTTAAAGTGTTCTTGACTTACGACCTTATGTTTCTGAGAAAGGTTGTTATACAGTTGTATTTCCAGAAATTTGAACGTGTTTTGGGTAGTTTGCAGGCGATGCTGTGGTAGAATTGAATTTTTGTGGCGTCTGGTGTTGTAGGCATGGCAGTTTGAATGACTACTGAAGTTCCCTTCATTTTGGTGTATAAAGACAGGCGAGTATGAAGCATGAAGGAATAATAAGTATTTTGAATTTATTGAAAAATTTTCTGCTTGTAAGTTGGTTGAATTCAAGTAGCGCTCTGATGGCTCTTTTTTGTTGTAGAAATATTAGCTGAGCATTAGCGGATGCTCCACAATCCTGTTTTTTGAGAGCAGTTGGAGGATCTTAGATATTACTGTTAGTATTGAAATGGGCCTATATTTGCTGCAATTGTTTATGTCTGCCTTTTTGTGTATAGGGACCACTCTAGCTAGTTTGTCTGGAAATATGCCTTGAGAGAAACATTGATTGATCAGGTAGCATAGAGGTTCTCTAATATGAGGAATAATGTATCTTAACGGTTCTACAGAAAATTCGTAAATGTCTCTAGATATTTTATTTTTCATTTTCTTTACAGCAGTTATGATTTCTTCTGTTGCTGTCTTATGCAAAAACATCGAGTTTGAATCTCTCAATTTTATAGTCTTTTTTATGTTGGGCTACTAGTTGTGTACCGATATTTGTAAAGAACTTGTTCATATTTTCCGCTGTGAGTTTACTGCTCTCATTTACCTTATCGCGTGTTTTTATTTTGACATTTATCACATTCCATGTTGCTTCAATTTTGTTTTTAGCATTCAACATGTTTTCGTAGTCTTCGTTCCTTGTTTGATTGTCTATGTAATTTTTATACTTTGTCTTGAGTTTATTGTACAATTATTTAGAGTTTTCATCTTTTCTAACCAAGGCAATCTTATGAGCTGCCTCTAATTGTGATGATTGAAGATATTTAAGAATGGTGTGGTTCAGCGTAGACAAAAATTCATGAAATTTAGATCAAATTTTCTATATAATTCTAATCTCTCTGATTTTTTGTCTGATCTTAGGTTGTTTTAAGCTTATAATATTTCTCAATTATATGTTTACATACACATGTAATATAATACAAGTTATTATAAATATAATGTGCACTCATTTTGATTGTATGAGGAAATACATGAATTGTAAGAAAATCCAGAAAATTGAGAAAAATCGACGTGTGATGTGACGTCGTTGAAGGAGGGAGAGTCACGACTTTGTGACAAAGTGTGACATGGGGGGAGAGGGATCTTAATTAGCCTAAGAACCTATGCCATATTTCATAGACGACCTCATATGACTATTGTTAATTATATTAAACAAGAAGAGAATCTAAGTAGCATTTACGCTTTGGATGTCTTGTTCGACATTCAATAATCAATTTGGAGTCACTAACGTACTCATGGAAGTACAGTCAAGAGATTTGAGTGGTGATTCAGTGCGATACTTGGAATACTCACGAATCAATATTAAAGTTCTAACCCAATAGATCAAACCATTAATATGGACATGTTGCTCCGCATGGAGGGGATTAAAGAATTGAAGCAATATTGACAAGGAATATTGGCTATGAATTTATAACATGTTTTCTCCCTTTTCACGTTGTTAAACAATGCTTGAATGTTTGCTGGTTCTTTGATATTATGTGATGGAACATTTAGAGGTAAGCAGAGCACATGCACATATGATTGGACTTTTTATTGAGTGTATTATGTGTATGCTAAAACTCAATTTGTTTATAATTTCTGTTCTACGAAATTTTTAGTAATTTTTAGAGCAATTTATTCACTGAATAAATTCAAGTAGTTTATATAGATAGAGTAACTGAGATGCCAAATAAATTCGACCGGAACTGTTGACTGAGTGCAATTTGTGAGATACAGGAAGACATTAACGTGGACCACAAACTTCTTTATTGGAAAAAATACGGATACAATATATATCAATTAGCAAAACAACTAACGTCAAAAGTCGACTACTAGAAACGTGATAATTGACGTGAGGTACTGAATCTAGATACAGTCAAGTGTTTGATATTATAAATGTATTCCAACAGCCCTTCTATTTAAAATAAGTCAAACCTTGAGTCTTAGCACATAACACATTTTTCTTCATCTCGACTACTTTCGTAAGTGAATCTGCAACTTGCTTCTCAGTGGAAATATATCTCAACTCCAGTAGCTTGTCATCTATCTTTTCTTTGAAGAAATGGTGCCTCACATCTATGTGTTTGGTTCTTGCACGGTCAGACCCATTTTGTGCAAGATTTTGGGCTCCTTGGTTGTCAACATATATCACTGTTGCCTTTGTGCATTGATCAAAATCCTCACTTAATCTTCTCAACTACAAAGCTTCTTGCGCTCACATGCTCATAGCCATATATTCGCTTTCAGTTGCGCATGGAAGGAGCAACTGTGGCTTGTCTCTCAGTTGCCCACGAGATGGCTGTATCATTTTCCAGAAAATACATATCCGATGACTGATCTACGGTCATCTGGATTGCTGGCCCAATCAGCATCTGCGTAGCCAACAATCTCACTTTTCTTCCTTTCTGAACCATCAAATTCTAATCTGTACTCCAACGTACCTTTCAGATATCTAAGAATACGTTTTGTGGCGATCCAGTGTAATGATCCTGGGTTTTGAGTGAATCTACTAACATTATTCACTGCATTCGATATGTCGTGCCTTGATATTTGTACTGCAAACAGAAGGCTTCCTACTACTTATTGATACGGTACATTGATCATTTTCTCAATATCAGCTTCTGTCTTTGGTGACATATCCTTGGATAATTTCTCACCAAGCAGAACTGAGGTATCAATTGAATTACACTTCCACATGTTGTATTTCATCAGCATATTTTCTAAATATAACTCTTGATCCAATCATATTTTCTTATTCTTTCTGTCACGTGTAATCTGCATCCCAAGTACAAATCTGGTTTCTCCTATATCCTTGATTTTGAATTCTGACATCATTTGATTTTTCAGACTGATTTTAGCTGCTCTGTCTCAATTCCTGTTATGCAGTCCCACAGCTTTTCATGCTCCAGATACGACTGAACGGCGAATTTCCATCTATCGAAATTCTGACGACCTTACAACTTCTCAATTAAAGGCAATACATTCGACATTCTATCTGAAAATCCGGCGACGATTCTTTCGAAATTTATTTCACATTCAACAACGTTCTGGGCCCATAACCTGTTGGTTGAGTACGATTTGTGAGATACAGGAAGACATTAACGTGGACCACAATTTTCTTTATTGATAAAAACGGATACAATATATATCAATTAGGAAAACAACTAACGTCAAAAGCAGTGCCGTGCGGTGTATTTTTCCAGTATGATGCAAGTCTTCGAAATGCCGCCCCCATATTTGTGATTAAAAAAAAACTACAGAAAAATGTGAAATGTGAAATATATTTCTATAATATATTTTCAAATGTTACAATTTTCTATAACATAAACATACATAGACTATAATTTCACTGTTCGAACTTTACATTCGCAAATTCCTGAATAAGGGATGTATAGTCAAGAGAAGCAAGCTAATGTACATTCAATAGAAATCACTGCCAGATTTGTGAGCTTTGACTTTCCGTTATTAAGTTCACTTGTTCCTCGAAGGCTAAGCATTGTGATGCCAATAGTATAATTATTGCAATAATTCTTTCAAGAATTCCTCTCCAGTGCTGAATTTCCAAATCCAAAATTTTTTGATATTCGGCATCAATAGTTTGATTCTTTTTTAAACGAGTGTCAAATTTTTTCAATTGTCTGAAAGAGTTTCTGTGATTTTCAGACTTTTCGTGCATTGTGAGCGCACGTACAAGATTTCCCCAGGCAGAATAACCCTTTTTAGACCAATCATGGGAAGACGAATTATCAAACAATATGGAGCAAAAGCAAAAAACGGCATCAGTTGTAACAGAGTAAATCAACCAATTCCTCTCAACAATTTCACCATTGCTTAATACTTTACAATAATGAGAGGGTGGAAATTTGCGCCTTCCTGTGTTGATAGGAAATTCCAGTTCTTTAACTTGATGTGGACCTCTCTCCACTAGTATCTGACGAGTTTTGGATGCCATGCAGAAAATATTCCATAGTGCAGGATCTTATCTATTTGCCGGAACTAGCTGCGATTGCTACCCTGCTCTTGATAATCTTCTGGGGGTGTGATTTCTTGACTTTCTTCAACAACTTCTTTAGGAGGTGATTCAGATAGCGCTGATGAGTCAACCACATCCGAAGAGGCTGCTGTTGATGTGGATGTAGACGTTTCTGACTGAGGCTCAGGGACCAAGATTCCTTTCATGACATGGGTTAGCTTTCTTCCTTCTTCATCTTTCTCCAAGCGTTTCTTTTTATATTGGCTTATAGACAGTGTTTTCTTTTTCTGATCCACGCTGTTATAAGAATATCAATTACCTTATAATATGTATCGTAAATTAAATTCAAACTTGATGTCAAAATCGATAGGAATTACGCATTTAAAAAGCTAGTATTCAATTCTCTAACCTTTTTAGGCTTTTTGAAACATAGGTATTTAACAACATACCATAATACGTACTGACACTGTTGAAGAGTCTACTGTTGGAGACCAACTAACACGAAAATGAAATATCGCCATCTCAAAGAATAAGTAGAAAACGTAACACGTGCAATTTTTTTTTGTGATACATGCCACCTACCGCCAAACTCTTATTAAAACTTATTAAACTTTGCGCCCTCAGATAAAAAATCTAACGGCGCCGAACGCTCGCCTTTGCAAATGGTACCGACAATAAGCACAGATGATATTCATAGGAGTAAAATCCCTGCATTTCAATTTTTTGTTAAATGTAGTTCAGTGATTTTGCCTTTAGCCGCACCCTGAAAGTGCCGCCTGATGCGGTCGCCTCTTTGCATCATAGCACCGCACGGCGCTGGTCAAAAGTCAACTACTATGAACGTCATAATCGACGAGCTACTGAATCTAGCTACACAGTCAAGTGTTTGATATAATAAAATGTATTACAACAATAACTACTAAAAATTTCATATTTCTGAGGAACGACCTACCAAATTTTTCATCCATAATACGACAAAATCTGAATTCATTCGAAACTTCAAGAATGGAAAAGTTAAGGCCGCTTTCTCAATGGAGCTAGAGCATTTGATGAAAATCAGATGACATTCCAATGAGAGAGATAATCATTACGATTTAAAGATACAAGACAACTGATTATAAGGCATCGTGCGCCCTCTTGCCAACATTTCGTGGTCGAAATGTGATTCAATCAATCGAAGATTACAAACTATTGATTGGCATGATGATAATATGGAGAAAGCTGATTTGAACCTCTTGAGATATGATTCATCCCCAAGGGATATTTGAATCCACATGATTGTGAAGCATTTTATAAGACCATCTGGAACATGCAAATCCTTTAATTCCAGTGGAATCGAGAAGCCATAATTGGATTTTCACTTGGGAACTGCGTTTGCTTAATAATTGATTGCTACTTGATAAGCTATTTTCATAAAATGAACTAATTTAGTTAGGGATTCCCGGCTATGATGAACATCAATGTTAATTGGTGAAGGATAAACATCCGCAGAAAGAAACGTAAAGTAAATTATCTTATTATCATTTCCTCAAACTAATGAAAGACAACAAAAAGTTGGAACAGATCCAGTTAATTTTTTCCAAGTTCGTTCCTTATAATCCTCCTTTCACAATTAATGTTATTTATTACATACTTTCTCTGCAGTCGCTTTGACCTCAAGCAGAAGCTGTGAACCGTGAGTTCTCGCTTCCGTGTTATAATCGATCCTTTGACGTTGTGCAGGATGGTGGACTATGCGAATTTCACTAACGTTATTCAAACTATTGCTAAGGATATTTCAAATATTAAACTCATATAGACGCAATATTGCATAGCATTCCTAAATGTATACTAGCTTACTACTTAGCGAATACCAATTTTTTCTTGGGTCAAATTGTATATACAGGACGTCCTCGGTATATCCGAATTGCCCGACGGCCCCAAACATAGTGCCCGAGCTGCTCCATGAATCAAAATTTTAAGGAGACGGTATTGCTCGACGATATAAGAAAGCGCTCACGTAGTATTTATTAAGAAAAATAGACCCGATTGTAGCAGCAAAATAGTCCTTATCTCGGAAACTATGCATTTTTGGAAAAATTATAAACATGAAAAAATTTTCATTTAGTTCTCACCTAATGCTCCAGTTTTTTTGATTGATTAATAAACGTCTTTCCACTTTTCAAAAAAATAGATTTCTTTCGGTTTTTCGTGAAAAACTCAGAAATGTTAGATTCTTGGAAAAATCTAAAGTCTTGTAGAGACTGAATCCAGAAATATTTCCATTTATTCTTAATTGTAACACTTTTTACGGTTTTTGGTAAATATCGGCGTCAAACAATGAGCACGGTTTCGTACATCGCACGTAGCATCCCGGACACAAAATAAACCTACTCACCAAGTCACATCAAAATACGAATCCATCGCGGAGATTGGCAATCTGAAGAAGAAAATTGTTTTAACTTCAGTTTTCTTCAAACCGACTGACTCCGTTTGAATATTATCCAATAAATAACCCCATATTTGTTAAGAACATTGAATAATCATCATTTCCTATGTATGCAGTTCAAGATCCTTGATGATTAATAGTTTTCTTACATGAACCGTTCCCGAAACAAAATTAAATAGATTTTGCGTTTGCAAACTAGCTCTGTCGTGGTGATAAATAACCAAGTTCAAAGTCTGTAGTGTTTATTTATAAACAATAATGTAATGAACAGCATGCTTTATAAAACATGTATATCAAATGTATTTACCCATCAGGCACTATGAATAACAGCATGTCAAATATTTCTCAAATCATTATGTGACATCAAAGGCTCCAACTGTAACACGCTTACCAACTTAAGCAGCCATGTTTCCACTGCATGAAACGTTTCTAAATAATTTCAGGACAGGAAAAACAAGTAACGAGTCTCGTTTCGATTTTCCATTCTATATGCCTTCAATATAGTAGCCGTATTCAGCACAAAAAATTAAGGCAACTTTATGTTTGGTTCCCTATACCTAAATCGTTTTCGATTCATTTACAAAATACTAGTTTTCCACCTTTTTCAAGCGGGCTTTTTTAAGTTAGATTAATCTAGTTGGCCATGGCTGATCATATTTCTTTTAAATTCAAATAAATCTTTTTTCATATTCAATATAACTTTCAAAAGTTAACTTGTTAATGTTAATAAAAGATTTTTAGTAACTATAATCCATTTTCTTGATTCACTTCTCAGCAAATCTACTTTGTAAGACTTATTTTGATTCAATTGAAAGTGAGGGCCAATATATGTAGGTACATATTTTGAAGCTAAATCATTAAAAAAATATTGCATCAATTAATTTCAAATCCATTTCCATAATATTTTCAAACGAATTAATACACATATAAAATACATTGTAATCCATCTCTTCTTTATTATAAACTACACCTTCATCTGATTTTGATTCTCATAATAAAATAAGGATTTAATTTCTTATAAACTTTTCTACGATTTATACAAACTAATAAATGAACTATAAGTAATCTGTGCAAATATACAGGATACAAATACAGAATGTTGATCAATGATAATATAGATTATTTCAGTAGTGATAAGTAGTACATTGTTGTTAGTTGGATCATTTGCCGATATGGTCTCGATACTTAAATGACTGTAGGTTCTAGTATATCAAAGAGATAACATTTAAGTCAGACCTCCTAATTTGTTCAAATATTCAACTACATTAACACCACTTTTAAATTTGAAATGGAAATACAAAATGAACGATTATAAAGACAAACGAATTCGGCTGAAATGTGAATTTGTTGAATCTTTTTGTTCACGTGCCAAATGTATTTCCTCTTAAATTTCTCTCAGCTAATATCATTTCATTGGACTTTGGAGTATGATATTTTATCTTTCAAAAGGTTTCCGGATGACGTGAAATATTCCTATTATAGAAGCTTTCAAAGAATACTACATAGGTATTATTGATTCGATATTCTTTTGGAGATTAAAATACATTCTAAAGACTGGACTGAACGATAATATTCCTACAAGGGTGTGGATCTGAGTTATTTGATATTAAGTGATATAAATCTTGATGCTCTGCACCTTCATTCGTTAGTTGATCTTGCTTTTTTTATTATACCCTACACTCCCAGCAGCATCAAGGCACCCTTGAAACGAACACCTTAAAACTTCAGTCTCAAGCAATAAATGCCATGTTGAATAAAACTAGGATATAACTTGATTCCCCAAGAAGGTCTAAAAGAAATAATGACTTTAAAAACTTTCGTTGCCGATATAAAGTTTGGTATATTGAAATTTCAACAAGCCATACTGCTTCCTCCGACGAATCCTTGGAAACCTCTATAAAGACATTTTTGAATTATTGATGAATAATTTCAGTAACATCTACATGGTTACGTAATGTTGATAAGAAGTGAGTGAAGCTCCTCCGTCACTTTCAATGCCATTTGTTTGGACATCATATTTATTACTTCCCTCACTATCAGAAGTCTACAGCTTTGTGTTCCTTCACATACCACTTTGATGTCATAGTCTGACGTCATTCAAATCTTAAACTTCTTGAATATGAATTGTGATATATGTTTATACCCAGAAAAATACTGTTGCTATGATAGTTTAATGAAATACTAACAGCTTAATTTGGAAACTGAACATGGATGGTAAAAGTACCACTTGCAAGGGGGCTACCACGATACAGTTCCTATTTTCACCATTTTGAACCGATTTGCAAAATTTCAAATCCGTTCGACCAATACGAACAGAACAACCTTCTCCACAGTTACATAGTCAGGTACATAGACACACACAGACATAATCTCAAACATAGTCTAGATCGTTCCAGAAAAAGCAAAACGGGCGTTTCCAGGACAATCCCCAATTTTTTTGACTCGATCGCAGTATTTCACTTGGTTTTGATACGTATACTGAGGGGAGTAAAATACAATTTCTAGGTTTCCTCAAAAACTTTCTCTTTGAATTTGGATATATTTAATTAATTATATCATGCAATAAATTGACTTTTAATATGGATTCGATGAGCTAGTTAACTTAATCGATAATTTAAATGTTTCCAAACATCAGATCAATTAAAAAAAATCTAAATTGTTTAATTGTTTCAATTGTACATACTATATTCCACATACATATATTTGTAAAAGATGTATCTTAATTATAACAATTATTATTATATAACTATAAGCATATATGATAGGTCACAGTGAATACTATGAAATAGTAACGCCTAAGTAGCTAGAATTACTTGTCTGCTTTACTTTTTAATGAATTGTATTGTTCATATCTTATTGACACGACATTTATGTAATAACGTATAATGATGTAATAATTTTTCAAATCAAAGTTAAGTTCATAGTTATGAATTATTTGGAAATGGAAGAAATGTATTAAGTTTAGTTTTATTTTCAAATATGTATCGTTTAGATAATTTTGAGAAAATGTTATAGTCCTTCACTTGTTTCAGGGATGTAGGTAGTAAGTTGTAAATTTTTAAAGCAGTGGAGTTTAGAAATCGTAAGGTGAAGGATATTTGTGCTTTGAGGTATTTTGATGTATTTGTTGTTATTATTTCTGGTATTACATATATATGTGAGATTCGAATTTGGAAATCGCGCCTTCGGAGCAGAAATAAACAAGAATTATGTAAATAGAGTGATCGTACATTAAATATTTTTTTAGAAATTACTTTCAACATACAGTTTTGAGCAATATTTAATTGCTATCATATAAGCCACTCCAGACAATAATTCCATATAGGATTATAGATTCAATTAGAACCTTGTAGATTAACGTATGACAATATTTCTCTCAAAATATAAAATTTATAGATCAGTTTGAGTTTCTAATTGTCAATTGTTTTATATGTTCGTTCCATTTCAAATACCTGTCAACGGTTATACTTAGATATTTGATGTGTTCTACTTCTTGTATTAGTTCTTCACAATTAGTGATTTGTATTGTATTAAAATCTGGACGATTGACGCAAGATTCTCAGAATGCAATATATTTAATTTTTTTATGCTAAGAGAAAGCTTATGCAAATTTAACCATTCCTTCACTTGTTTCATACCTGCCGAAATTTTATTTTTTACCTAACTCCAAGTATTGTCAGAGAAAGTTAAAACTGTATCTTCTGCATATGATATGGTAATACCATTAGTATTCAAATTAGTTTATGAATTTACATATGCTAGAAATAAAGCAGGTCCAATACAGCGCCTTGAGGTATTCCAATTTCCACTGATTTTTGTTCGTTAAAATGAATTCCAACATTGACCATTTGTAACCTATTCTCCAAGAACCTTTCTAAGACATTTTTGACAATTCCCCTAATTCCATAGCGTTCAAATGTTCTATGTGTTTTACATGAGGAACATTATCAAATGCCTTTGCTTGATCTAAAAATACTAGTACACAGTTTTTTCGTTACTTATTGAGATTATTGGTTGAGTTTTTGACTACCTCATATACAGCATCATCCAGATCGAAATTCAAATTGATTGGAAGGAATAATTTCGTTATTCTAAGAAAAAGTGACTAATGGTTCCTTCAACGATTTCTGAAATATTTTTGTTTCTTAGTAAACTTATAGGTCTAAAGTTATTGATATCTGATTTTATCCCGGATTTATAAATAGGTATTATTATAGTTTGAAATGATCTGGTACAAAATCGATATTGTTAGTATAATATTTAATGTTTCTCATTGATTGAAACATAAAAATAGTGACTAGTTATCAAGAAAACCCATCTCATTAGTTGAGTAATCTTGACAATGATATGAATGAGGCAAGAGCGACTTCAAGCTTAGAAGCAAAAGTCGTTTTAATTTGTATTTTACCGTTTTAAATTCCAAGAGGAAGGGGTTTAATGATGAGCATTTTCAATTTTGAAATTCGATGAGCAATTAATTTCAACCATTGTTTGTTTTTCAATGGGTTTTATTTTTGACAACCGAGAAAATCATTATAAAGTAAATTTTAGCTAGTCTAAACATTCTTTTACGTTGTTGTTTGTTTCCTACATTCAGTTTCGAATAGGGTCTGTTTTCTTTCAACCATATGACCAATAGAATATTCAAGATAAATCGTAGAAAAAGAATTTACCACTGAACGTTTTTGAATAAACAATGAACAATGATTTTTTCTTTATGAAACTTGTGATTGTTTTCAATGAATATTCAAGGTAAACATTTGCATAATTTCACTACACTATTAGGGATATGTAATATGTTGAGATGAAAGTATATTAAGCTGGAATGAATGTTCAGACAATTACCACCTCATTTCATCACGGCGTGCCTTTCTTTATGTCATTTTTCGTTTGTATTAGACTTGACAGCTGAAGTAAACAATCTCGTTAAAAGAATGTTTCAATTCACGCTCTTGATAAAGTATAGTGAACTGAAAGTATTTTACACGTTTATTTATATACGAATAGTAGACAAACAAAAACAGGCTTGTTTGCCGAAATAATAACAACGACGACTCACCCCTACTCCATCTGCCCTGGATCTATTACGAAAGATCGATTACATGTCCTTGAGACGAGACTTAAAAAGAAAGACAAGAGATAACAACAAAAAATCCGTATCACCCCATCTGAATGAAAAATAAGAAAATTGCGCTATAAAATGAGACTCGAATCTGCACTATTCTTTTTTAGATAGTCATTGTCTTTTGTACGTGTAAACAAGAGTTAAAGGCACATAATTTGTCGCCCAGAAATATTTGGGGATAAGCCCAAATTATTTCAATGATGCATATTAAGTCGAAGAAATATGTTGTATAACTTATTCATGGATTGAAGTGGAACAATTTTGTACTGAAGACGACAATTTATTATTTAGAATGTACGTCTTACAATAATAAACACAATGCTGTATTCCATTTTCTTATTAGGTATCTATGAATATTGAATATGTCCATCATTTTTAATAATAGTATTAACCATTCGCGAAGATCTTCGCTAGTGTCCGAACTAAAATTAGAAGAAAAAACCAGCCCACTAGAATTATCAAAGTACACTCACCACCGGCACCGGTACAAAATTTGATCCATCCTATTTAAGTTTATTTAATTTTATTCATTTATATTTTTTTCTTCTTTGTTCACCATAGTTCATTTCAATTGCATTCATGAATTTAGGAAGTACTCAAAACATATTTAATGTAATTGAACACATAGCATGTCCATTATTTCAAATGATAGTAATGACCATTTGCAAAGATCTTCACCAACGTCCGAATATAGTTGGGCTGAAATTGGAAATAATTCAGTCCACTAGAATTATCAAAGTACACTCAATGGTACGAAATTCGATCATGTTTGAGTTTATCCCATTGTATTCATTCAATTTTTTTTTCTTTGTTCATCATAATTTATTTTAATTTCATTCCTTTGCTTAGCAACCAGTCAAAACATATTTAATCCAATTACACTCATGAGAAAATTTAACGAAAATTATCAAGATATAGATGGCATATCCTTCATTTTAAAAATGATTAATAATCATTTGCAAAGATCTTCACCAATGTCCGAACGTAGTTGGACTGAAATTAGAAAAAAATCCAACTCACCAGAATTATCAAAGTACATTCACTGGTACAAAATTTGATCCATCCTGTTTAAATTTATCTCATTTTATTCGGCTAGAAATTTATTATTGTCTACAATGTGTTCCCATGTATTGAGGTATTTCCGTTATAAGGATTATTTTTTTTAAATTTCTCAATCAGTCCAAAGTGTTTGCCTAAAATATAACAGGCGGGTGCAGGTAATTGAACTCTCTGACAAACTATTTTGCAATGGATAATCAAGTAATTAATTATTGGTTTCATTTTATTACCTTGTTTATGTATCTTTGGAAGACAGTATTATCTAGGTAAATTTGGATTTGATGATTTTATATCAGGTTAGTATGTTTTCACAAGTATTGGAACAATGTGAAATGGACTTGATTGATTTATTAAATGGGTTCATTGTCAATTCTGAATCATAATTTCGTATTAATCTGATTTGTTCAATCGAAATATTTTATCTGATTTTGGATAAAACAAAAATTTCACTTTACAAAATAATTATATGCCTTATTATTATTATTATTTTATTTATTATTATTATTTATTGCTCAAATTAATTCACAAAATACATAATAGAGAATTAAATATATATGAACAATAGTACATTGATACACCAAAGTAAAAACACTTGTAGGTGCAAAGAAATAGACAGGAATATATACCTATATATTATAGAACATTACACACACTTCATCTTAATGTAAGTTTGAGATACTTATCAATCACACAATTAACACATATATTATAGTCATAACTCATCACTAAAATCATTCACATCCTATCATTCAATAATATGATGGATCTGCTTCCTTTCTGTAATCGCCAAATACTCTTTCAGATTTTTCCTAAATTTTCGTATGCTATTTGTTTGTTTAACATTATCTGGTAATGCATTGAATATTTTCAAGGACATATAGCTGTAACTTTTTTGTCCTTTAACAGTTGCTTTGAATGGAGTTTTGTAATATGTAGATTTATTACGTGTCTGGTACGAATGATCGTTCAGAAAATGCTTCTTATCTTCCGAGAATACTTTGAGAGCTGTTTTCATGAAGTATAATTGTCTTATATCTTGTATACCTGTTTCTTTAAATAATTTGTCAGAATTATATAATTTTGATTTATTTGAGTTTATTTTTAGAATTCTTTTTTGAATAATACTTAGATCTCTGAGATATGTTGTATTAGTACTTCCCCACACAGTAATAGCATAATTTAAGTGGCTTTCCACAAGGTCATGATAAACAATTTTCCGCGTTTGCCAGTCCAAAAAATTATTTATATGCTTAATTCTGTACAGAACATATCTCAATCTATTTACCAAGGTTTCAGCGTGCTCATTCCATTTTAGGTGTCGGTCAATTTTTAGGCCCAGGTAAGTAACGGTCTTTGATGATTTGATTTTGATTTGGTCGGTATTGCTTTTTATGTTTATTTCCATTTCATGTGATGTGTCAGCATAGCAAGTGAAGGGTAGGAACACAGTGTTTGCGATGTTTAGAGTGAGTAGATTACTACCATACCATTTTATCACATCTACCATATCCAATTCGACTTTTTCTTTCAATTTATCCCAAGTATCATCTTCAAAGAACAAAGCGGTGTCGTCGGCGAATGCGATCATTGTTCCACTTATACGCAGATTAAGTAGGCTGTTGATGTATATTAAGAACAGAACTGGGCCCAATACAGTTCCTTGAGGAATGCCACATTGAACCACTTCCATATCACTTTTGGAACCATTCAGTATCGTACATTGGAGTCTGTTCGAAAGGTAAGACTTAAATAGATCCAATGTCATTCCTCTAATCCCAAATCTTTCCAGTTTTTCCAGCAATTTAGAGTGTGATACCGTATCAAACGCCTTTTGTATATATATAAAAATAACTAGAGCTTTTTTTCTCTTATCTAGACTATTATATATTTTAGATATGAGTAAATGTATTGCATCTTCAGTGTTACATCCGGCTCTGAAACCAAATTGCTTGTCTGATAATAATTTATATTTATCCAAAAAGGATGTTAGTCGCGTTTTTATGATTTTCTCAAAAACTTTTGAAACACTGCAAATTAGAGATATTGGTCTGAAATTTCCCATGCTCAGCTTATCCCCTTTTTTATATATCGGTTTTATTAAGGCAACCTTAAAGTGTCTGGGACATTCCCCCTCTCTCTCTATAATCTTATTTATGATGAAACTTAGCGGGTGCGCTATTTCTTCTTTAACATATTTTAGTACCTCAGCCTTGATACTGTCTATGCCACAAGCTTTACCATTCTTCAGAGTGACGATTGTCTTTAGAACTTCTTCATTATCTGTGGGATATAAGTAAATACTATTTGGAGAGTATTCCAATTCATGTTTCATGGGATAATTTTTCTTAATTTTTGATATTAGTTTCGGTCCAATATCGGTAAAGTAGGTATTGAAAGAATTTGCAATTTTCTTGACATCATGAGTAATTTCGTTATTTTCAGTTCTTATGCTATTTATATTTATGTCAGTGTTAGTTAAACCAGTGCTTTTATTAACAATATTCCATATATTTTTTGAGCTGTTGAGATTGTTGTTGATTTGTCTCTCATAAAATGTTTTTTTTGCAGTTTTCAATAGACTATTCAATTGGTTCCTGTATGTGCTATATTCTCTCCGCAATTCTTCGTCATCAGGGGTAATTCGTAATTTTTTTCTCAACTCTTCCTTTTTGTTTACAGAATTTACAAGTCCCTGTGTGATCCAGCATTTCCTTTTTCTATCTTTATTTTTTACTTTAATTTTCCTTGTGCATTTTGCGATGTCGTTTTTTAGTATATTTATGAAGAAATCTGTAGCCACATCAGCATTATCTAATCCGTAAAGATCATCCCAATTTCTCTTTGATAATACATACTTCAGTTGATTTTTATCTAGTACACTATTCCAGATATGTTGATTATATTGATTATTCACAGTTTGTTCTGTGCCATATATAAACTGTATAGCTGTCGTGTAGTGATCCGTGATATCTGTATGGATGACAAATTGAAGAAAATACTCAAAATTTCTAATATGAGAACTGAAAAAAATATGATCTAGACAGGCTTTTTTCCTAGTAAGTATATTAACAGTTGAAATATAGTTACACTCCATCATTATATTTAAGTATTCATTTTTAATATTCATTTGCTGCAATTGATTTGCTATGGTTGTTTGAGTTTCATATGTTTTGAGTATATCAATATTGATATCTCCTATGAATAGGGCATGATCAAATTTATCTTGTGTTTCGGCTAAAACAGTTTTCAATTCGGTATTGTTGGGGATATGTACATTCAATTCTATTAGTTTTATGTTATTAATAATTCTAATTTGATAATCGTATTTCCATGAGTTTTTAATATAGATTATCACACCATCTGCCTTGTTAACATCTCCACCATTGTAAATGATGTCATATCCTTTCATTTTGTATATGTCTATATTATGCAATTTCCAGGTTTCAGTAAGGATTATGCAGTCTATGTTCATTGATATTTGATATAAGAATACTTTGAAAGTATCCAGGTTTCGATATATGCTTCTTATATTCTGATGGATTATTGAAAAACTGTCGTTATCTTTGTTTACATTTAGTACATTATCAAGTTCTACAGCAATGTAGGGCATACGTTTCCATTGCGTTACATCTAAATTCTTGCAAGTATGGATCCATTTTAGCTAATTAATTTCCGATAAATGTCTTAACACGGCAATAGCGTATAGTTACATATGTTTACTAAATTATAACCCTGCATTACAGAATACGATAAATAGTATCTAAAATCAATTGTGGTAGTTTTACTAATATGACTATGTACTAAAGAAGAATTACTGGAGTATGTGAGGGCTTACCCACCTTTGTTTTTGTTGCCTCTGCTGGGAGTAGATGTTGATTTTTTTTTCAGATCTAGTAAATGGTTTTTCCTTGCCGATTTCACTTTTCTGTTGCTTAATTTTATCTACTAGCTTTTTTTGTGTGATATTGGTGGTAATTATTTTTTGATCAGTTTCAAACACTTCAGTATCCTCACCCTCAGTTATTGAGTTTTTCCTAATATTTGGTGTAGATGGAGCACTGCTTGGTTTTTTTCCTAACACTATTCCAAATTCGGTACCTACACCTTCAAGGTCCAAGTTAATTTCTTGATGTTGTTCAGCCTTAAAAATTTCTCCATTGATATGCAATTTTCCAGATTTTATGTATGCGTTTAGTTCTTTGCTTCTTGCTAATTTGAGATGTTTCCTTAAGATACCTTGCTCGAATCTTTCTTTAGGTGTTAGATCATTGTTGATATAAATGTTACTTCCTTTCAGTTTGTATGTGTTACGAAATATAGCTAGCTTTGTTAAGTATGAAACGAATTCAATTATTATTGGCCCATTTTTCAAATTATTTATGCCTATTCTATATAGATTATTGACGTCCTCGATTTCTAATTCAATTCCAAGTAATTCTTTCAGCTTATTAATTGTTGTTTCTAGAAAATTTTCTTCACTATGATTTAAACCAAATATAATGGCGTTGTTTTTCTTAGTTTTTGATTTTAAATATTCGATTTCGTCTTTGAGTTTGGAATTTTCTTCTTCCAATACAAGTAGCTTATTCGCGATTTGGTCAACTTTTTTAGTTATTTTTTCCTCAGATTGTTTTACTTGATTCGCAAGATTTGTATTGAAGTAATAAGTCTTCTGATGATAGTCGTGAGACCGAAACGTACGTAAAGACGATAATATTCAAAACAGAGTGTTGATGTGACCTATTTCCCGAGAATTTTTATACCTCCTCAATCGGAATTTATAAATGCGGTAAAGTTTTGTTTAGGATGCACTTATTTTCAGTACGGTGAGCAATATTTTGGACAAATTTTCGGCACAGCAATGGGATCTTCTATTTCAGCTACCATTGCTAACCTCGTTATGATATGCTTAGAGGAATCTGTTAAAATTCATTAGATTTTCAGCCTGTATTCTTCAAACGGTATGTAGATGATTGCCTTATGTGTGTTCCCAACGATAAAATTCAATATGTGATTAATAAATTTAACAATTTCCACTGTAAACTTCAATTCACTTGTGAAATAGAAGTAAACAAAAACATAAATTTCCTAGATATGAACATTAGACATGATGCAGATGGAAAAATAAAAAGTTCTTGGTTTACTAAAGAAGTTTGGTCTCAACGTTATCTTCACTTCAATTCCGTTGCACCAGCTTGTTATAAAAAAAGTGTCATAAACAGCCTTACAGACCGCGCGGTAAAATTATCCCACCCAAAGGACCATCCCAAAAATCTAAAAATCGTTCGTAATACACTGGAAATGAAAGGCTACCCAAAAACTTTCTTCAATCATATCAATAAAGAGAGAATAAACAAAATCTATAATGGTTCTTCATATAAAAATAGCATAAAAGGTAATACAGACAATTATATAACTTTACCATACATTCCGGAGACCTCAGAAAAAATTAAGAAATGTTTGAAAAAGTACGATATAAATGTTGCGCATAAACCCACTAACTGTGTTGGTAAATATTTCTCAAATCTAAAACCTGTAATACCTAAAGATAAACAAACCCACACAGTATATAAATTGAATTGTTTAAATTGTGATGGGACTTATACTGGAATCTCTAAACAATATTTACAAAAAAGAACTTAGAAAATTCCACCGCCCTCGCTAAGCACTGCTTTGATTATTACCATCAATTTGATGACAAAAATGTTAATATTTTAACTAAGGAAACCAATTATTATAAAAGATCTATCCTGGAGATGATTCACATAAGACGTGACTCCAATTCTGTAAATCATAGGACTGACGTTCAAACGCTAAGTCATATTTATACTAATTTGATTAATTAACATTCTTGCAAATTCCTACTTGCGTCCTTATAATGTTAAAAGTTTATTTTAGGTAGAATTGTCTAAAGTATTTCTCAGAGGCCAGATACCTTCTTTTATTACCTAATAAATCATGACATCTGGTTCGTAAATGAACACTTGAGATGGTCTCGTCTGTTTAGTCTCTCGTAGACATTTATGAAATGTGGTCGTATTTGTTGATAATTCTACTAAATAGTGGATTTTTAATATTACGCTGTAACATTCCTGTGTTAAACGGAATTTGTGCGATAAGGACGCTTTGTGTTAATACAATTAGTTCTAAGTAATCGGGTTATTGAAGTAATAAGTCTTCTGGTGATGGTCGTGAGACCGAAACGTACGTAAAGACGAAAATATTCAAAACAGACTGTTAATGTCACCTGTTTCCCGAGAATTTTTATATATAATTCATACTGGGTCAAGAATCTTTATTATTATAAACTTATGTTCGACATAAGTTTCAAGATTCTGTACAGAATTTATATGATCATTTTATAAACCATTAGTTATGATTCGCTTCTGCATAAGTCATATTTTAAATTGCATTAGCATCCCTGGAAGTGATTCATCCAAGAATCTCATTCTTCGCGATTGATTTGCTAAGCATGTAAAGGCACAACCTTCAACGTAACATCGTATTCGAATCGAACTGAATTAGGAAGGAATATAAACTGAAATTGCATTATTTCAGATATTTCTGACATGGGTTGTAATGTTCCAGTTCTAACCGAGTGTTATTCTGAGTTAGGGTGGGATATGCTGATCACCTGAACCATCGTTATGTTATTCAAATCATTCGGTGAACGAAAATCTGAATATATAAAATGAGTAAAATATTCCATATGCATGTCATAATGGGAGGAATGTGCAAATTCGTTAGGGCGAATGGCAAATTCAGAATGATAACATATTGCCGTCCTCGACTATAATTTTCAGGAGAGCGTCTTAAAGATTTTATAGTCTTTTGACGTGAAATTTGAACATTCAGTATTTCATTCCAAGGGGGTCACTATTTTTTTTATCAAAATGTAAGATACCTATCGCAAATTTATTTAAAAATAAATAGAGTGAAAAAAATTTAAAGAGGGCGCGATTAATTTTTTTTTTTGCATATAGGCCCATTCATGTGTTAACAGAGGAAAGACCTTGTTTTTAGTGGACTATACACTAATATGATAACTTTGGGATTATTCGGCTATGTTTTATAAAAACAGACAACGCTAAGTAGGAATTGCGTTTATCAAGTTATATTCTACAGAAAAATGAAAATATGTTGTCTAATGAGGTAATGTGCGATAAAAGTCCGAACTTCCTTCACAACTGGTGTTGTACCACCACAAATCTATAACAGATTTCCTTATTTTCCTTCTGAAATCAGAGGTGGTTCTTTGTAAAGCTGGGGTATAAGATTGTGCATAGCCGAATATATGACAGAATATAAACTGATTGACCTGTAATGATTTATCGTTTCACTTTATGTCTTTGTGGGATTTTCTGTCATCTATACGCATGGAGAAAAGTCGAAGTTTTTGTGAAAACTTTTAATCTAAAAAATCACTGTAGTTCAAAAGGACAACAGTATATGAATTCCTCCTACTTGCCAGACGATATACTGGAATGTGGAAAACATGATATCACCAGCTAATTTTTGAGCATTTGAAATTGCGCTGTGGGCCGAGTCTCCTTCTATTTGATCATGTTCAGGGGCAAAGAATCTGAGGGATATCTCTCCTGAATTGGTGCTGTTGTTAATTACATATAAAAGAGTGGTGGCTATAGTTTTTATTTTGTTCCTCACATTCGTATGCGAATAGGAATGTTGTCTTAGTTCGATCTTTGTCGTATGTACCTAAAAAAGTAAGCAAAACTGTCGCTATCGCACAGAAGCCCCGTTTACTATTTTCCTCACTCCAGGTAAAACAAAAACAATCTCTAGAACCAATATCGTAAATTTTAAAGTGAGAAACCCTTAGCCTTCTTTTGTAGAAGATTTTGTTATAGGTCCATGAATAATCTGTCCAACCAAGTCAAATCAAACACAAACCACAGACGTTTTATGAAACTTGGGTTCCTTCTTTGCAAATACTTTAAGTCTCTAACCTTTTCTGTTCCTTTTATATACTTTTGATAACGATCTTTTAGATTCGTCTTAATTTCATCAGATCTCTGTAAATGCAAAGACTGCATTTGTCCTTCTTAGGCCAATGAGAAGACTTTTAAAAGATTTTCTATATAGAGAATTAGATGATGTCTCAATTTCATTATCTGCACAATGTTCTAAATAAAGTGTGTACATTTTTACGAGAGATAAATCGCTATGTAAGTATTCTCTTTTTGAACTCTTGCGTCATTAGTGGCATTCGACTTTCGGAAACCGTTTAATATGATTGATTACAGATTCTCGTAAGGCTTTGTGTTGTAAAACATAACGAGTGCTGGCGACCTCCACGCTTATCTTTTGTAATTACACCACATTTTGAATAGGGTATTTTCTTGCAGTTTTTTGGATCTGCTTAAAGTTTTTGATTCCTTCGAATTAACACAGTTCTTAATATCATCATCCCAAAGAACAATCACATCCATTTGCAATGATAAAAATGACAACAAGGAATTAAAATAGTATATGCATCCGTATTATTAGAACGTATAATTAATGAAATTGGTAATTGATCTTACCTTATTTATTTGTAATATCCACTGTATTATACACTTTCCTGACGATTTTACAAATATTTAATGATGATTCTTGACCCAGATATGGAGTATATATAAATTCTCGGGAAATAGGTCAAACTAAGACATATGCTTATTATTTCTCTCTTTACGTACGTTTCGGTCTCATGACCATCATCAGAAGACGTATTATGTCTATAGCGGGATTTTTTAAAACTGATTGTGTAACGAAGCTTAAATTTTGAAAGATTATTTAATTTAGATCAGGCAATAAATACGGATGTTACATGTAATTTCAGTTTGAACAGTTCATTATTTCAATAGATATGAATGAATTCCGAATGTGTATTCCGTGATTGTCACTTTTCTAAATCTCCGTAATTTCAAATAAGTATAATTATTCAAATAGATGAATCTAATACATGCCCGTTCAAAATTGCATTTCGTTCCGATAAAATATGTTGCAAAAACAGGGGTCTGGCCAGTTAAGACACCAAACTTTGAACAGCGTCATATATAAAAAAGGGTGAACAACCAAAAAACTCCGATAACACTTGTTTAGTCCGCCGGGAAGAACTGGTGTGATATCATGAGCGCGAATTTTAGATCTAAAAAGTAGCGTCACTTTTAATCATTGTTCGGGGCATAAGTAAAAACCATTGGCACAAAAATAAGGATTTGGTGGAGCAGACCTGTCCAGAACCTCGGAAAACATATAAAAGCCGTGACAGACAACAGATCAATCTCTTTTGTGATTTTGCATTTCAATAAGTACAGTTACTCTTTTGTGCTCTTTTTGGTTATTGTGATTTTTCAAGCCGTACAATATCTCTTGTGCTTTTGATTTTCAATGAGTGTAGTAGCTCTCTAGTGTTTTTGAATTTATTCGAGCTTTGAGTCAGATTTAAAAGCTGTGAAGTAACAATAGTGTTCCGTTTATGTTTGTGAATTTTACAAAAAGGTAAATGATAGCAAATAGTTTATATTTTTGAGCATTACGATATATTGATTTCCGTAATTTATGATTGTTATTGTAATTGGTAAACGTTTGTACGATACCTGAGTTCCGTAGTATTCAGTAATTTGAATTGGTGAATTTCAGTTTATCCTAGTTTACCATAGGTCGAATCGCGCACGATTTGAATTCGCGCGTGAATTGAAATATTCAAGTAATTGTGTGGTGCGTACAGAGTGTGTATGTTTGAACGACAGGGGCGTCTTTGGTATATTTGTGCACACTGTGTCACTCCAGAAGTATAAGTATATCCTAAGACGACCAAACCACCAACGGCTTGTGCACACTGTGTCACTCCAGAAGTATAAGCTGGGGGTGGTTGTGTGATTGAGAATCGTAATAATTCCCTTAATACTATGAGAAGTCCTCGGCCGTGGATATAGGGGTTATTGCAGATGTGATAGTTAGGGTTTGTGCACACTGTGTCACCCCGGAAGTATAAACCCTAATTGTCTAGATTCTGAATCTATAAAGTGTATAAAATCTAACACTGTCACACAATTACCGGGTACTCCGTGAAAGTTTAGTACAAGGGTGGGTGAGATGACAGAATAAACTCAATTGGAGTAATTAACCGAAACATAGTAAAATCTGATATCGTACAATCGGAAAACTAGTGCAAACAATATTTTCCGAACAAACCGAATTAATAACCGAATATATCGTAGTGTGATTTGAACATTGCATTTATTAGTGCTGCTATCTAAAATTTACCGAATACCGCTCATTACGGTGAGACCTGTTTGATTCGTACTTTTCCGCAAATTGATCATTCTGAATCATTCATCAACCGATCCCGTACCGCTGAATTGAATTTAGTGACCGAACTTATCGTAGAGTTGATATCTTGAAAGAGTTTTCATTTACCGTTTGAGCTTCATTACATTTTCCGTCTGGGTGTAATTTTGTGAAATAATACCGTTCAATTGCATTTAAATTGATTATTCTGAAAGTGTACTTGTTAAAATCATTATATATTTTAATATTTGGAATTCCCTGTTTTATTAAATTATTTCTGCTCCATCTTTAACGAGCCAAGTTATAACCAGGTATCAATTGTAATTAAAGCCTACAATTTCGATACTGTTTTCTGCCCATTGGACTCTGGTTATACTTCACTGTAGCTACCCTAAGGACAAGGCTATTTTTAGATAGCATAGTGACAAGCCTTGTGGAGAGGACCCTAGCAGAAGTCCTCAAAAAGGAGTAAACCTTTGGGAAAAATCTGGCGCCCGAGGATTCGAAGCTTACCGCAGTAAGCAATTTACCGAAAAGTCGCAAGGTCACGTTATAATTGTATCAACACATAAGGTCCTCCCTCATCACACCAATTTCCACTAAAAATGCCCATGTCGCCAAAACGAACAGAAACACGAATAATCGAAACTGTAATGTGTTATAGTTTCGATTATTCGTGTTTCTGCTCCTCCAGTCTCGTTCACAGCTTTGGGGATGTTGATATAATTCATACATCTTTTTCCACTAAAGTTCCTGTATGAATGAAGCCAGAGGTGCAAGACAGACAGGTCGATGCAAGAAATGAGGATCTTGCAAGAATTTTGAAATGAGGATCTGATAATCTAGTAATGTTTGATGCGACTCTAGCATGTATTTTCTACAGGAAGGCAAATCCCCGAGCCCTAAGATGATGATGATATCAAATACAGCTATTCTTAGGAAGTCATTTTCAGCTAACAAGTAGTCATCATCAATTAAAAAGTATACCTTTGAAACTTCATCTAAAAAACGAAAAAGATGAAACATTTTCACTCAAATAAAAAAGAATTTTGTAATAAATTTATTTTAAATTTCAAATTATACTGGTAAATATGAAAGAAACCAAATTTTCATAAAAAAATTGATGATTTGAATAAAACTTCCAATGAAATTATATAAAATTAAATTATAAGATAAAAATTTTTACAAAAAATGCGGGCAATGACAATCTTTTACTTTACTAAAATTTTATTTATTAATGATGAATAAATAAATAAACACTAATTTTATAAATTTCATAGATTAGTATGAATTATTAGAATAATTAAGAATTACATTTTGAAATAAATGAATTCTACCTTCATTTTATTGATATTTTTGGAAATAAATGTATTACATATCAATACGTAATATCAAATCAGACCCTTAAGATATTCAATGTCAATTATTTAAAAAAATTAATAAATTTTATAAAAATTAAAAATTAACTTTATTTTTAAGACTAGATAGTAGGCATGGGGCCACTTGAGCCATACAGCCCCAGCCAGTCTTATCAGATGTCGGTAAACATTGTCACTGTATTATCGACCGAGAGGGCGAGGTCACTATATTACCGGCCGAAGGTTAGAGGTTTTAGAACATTGATACGTCTTCTGATGATGATCGTGTGACCGAAACGTACGTAAAGACGAAAATAATAAGCATATGTGTTAGTGTGACCTATTTCCTGAGAATTCATATATAATTCGTACCTGGGTCGAGAATCATTATTACTTACTCTCAATTGTAATCTAATTAGCCCCTATGGTACTTTAGTTCCTATTTATACTTCAAATGTTTATTGTTCACTTCGTAATTTAGTATCTGTTTGATAATGGTACTTCGGTCTTGAAGTTGTAGTAACGTTTGATGTTATTATGGAAACTAGTGCAAAGACAAAGTAATTGTTCTTTCATTTAATCGTAATGATTATGATTCAAGTGTTTCGCGCGATTTAAGTTTTCTCCTTTCAATGTGGTTATTAGACTCGTACATTGAAATTGCGTCGTCCTGTCTAGTCGATGTATATGGTATGATAGTCACCACAGCTTAGCTAGAAAACTCCGCACTATTATAAATTCTTCAATGCCATGATAATAAAAAAATACATCTAGGTTGTATGCAGTTAATAACGCATTCTGGAGATGTCACTATGTGGTGAAACAATTTAAAAAAATGTTTATCAAAAAATTTCCATTCCGTATACTATTTAGCATCCAATTTGAATGGAATGACACACAGTAAACGTCGAAACTCAAGTAGAATGTCGCGCCAGCTTGTGTCATTCAATCTAGCGATGAAGGGCACTTAACATGCATGTTTTTCAGATGATTAGCAACTATTTACATTCCAAGTGCTTGTATTTGTATTCCAGTCAAGCTCTCACACATTTCTGTGGACGTTTATATTCATGACAGCAAGACTGTGAGATTACTCCAATACTCCAAATCGGAGAATTAGGCTGGTAACCGAAGTTTGTCAAATAGTTTCAGCTGTTAACTTGGAAGGAAAGCGACTCAATGAGTTTTATTAGAATTCATAAGTCTGAGTAACTATGCAATTATTTCTTTAATATTGTCTATGTTTTAATTAAGATATTCAGTTCATTTCATTAAAAATAAAACTCATCACTTGATGCCAATTCTACATATTATGCAAAGTATGATTAGCTGATCCTTAAATCACTAACATCCCTCACCTCTCGTTTTGTTGCCACAATTTTCCACTTTCGGACACTTCTGCGTATGATTGTTTGCTCATTGGTAGGACTACACTGGTCTTAACGACGTTTCGGCAGAATCACATCTGCCATCTTCAAGTCTTGTTTGATAATAGTTTGCTACGGCTTTTTGTTATTCGAACTGTTCGTTACTTAGTAAACCACTTTTCGAGTTTCTTTCAGCATCTTACCATTTTTATTCATGCTTTCCAACTCTTTTGATAAATTTGGCAATTTAGCTGTTTTTGTGCTCTCATTTGAACTGTCGAAATCATTTACATGAAGGACTACTTAAACCTTATTCACCACAGAGTAATTACTACAATGTAGCCTTATTATAAAATATCTATGGTCCATGACTGATTTTATGATTGTTTCTACGATGAGGAGAACAAAAATATGACGTCATTTTCAATTCCAAAATATGAATTCCGGGCACTTTCTCAGGTTGAATGTATGATTGTGATATATATTCATGACCAGAAAACACTGCGTTCATAATGATACAAAAAGTTCTATCGATGGAAAACTAAAGATGGATAAAACAAGGGGGCTGTCACTCCCAAATACTATACAGTTCCTATTTTAACCACTTCAAGATTATTCGCAAATTTTCAATTTCGTATAAGCAATAGGAACAGCCCAATCGTTGCCATCCTATACACACTTGGACATCATCGCAAAAATAGTTTAGATGAATTTAGAACTGCTCCGGAAAGATTTTTTCAGTCCGCTCACAATACTTCCCTTACACCATGTAAGGAGGGAAGTAAATATAGATAAAATTATTTCCTGGGTTTGTGAGTTTATCAGTTTTGATTCTTTGAAAATTGGGTTGATCATGACAATAATTACTCTTGAATTATTTAATAAGATCTATGGCATGTGAGGAAGCAGGAAATTATAATCAATTTGCCGCAACCACTATATCGATGGTCAGAACCCACATGAACTTTTTGAATTCATTTCGAATTCACTATAAATAAGAAACAGTCAACCTTATCGACTAAACATACTGTAATTGTATTGAGGGTCTTTTGTCTGTGAAAAATTCGTTGGAACTAAATGCAAAATTGAAAGATTTCTTGATGATAGTCTTGTTTCATTTGATGTCATTCCACTATTCACAAATACCAGCCCCTCAGTCGATAAACATTCTAGGGAAGTGGCTTCCAAATATTAATATCCCCGATACAAACTGCACAGAATACTTGATCTTTACACGTCTTTATGCATGAAGCAACATTATTTCACTTTTAACAAAAACTACTACAAACAAACAAGCGGAAGTGCAATGAGCAATTATTATAAATTATTTTTTGGCCAATGTTTTTCTAAGCGAACTTAAAATCAAAATTAAATCAATTTTCAATAGTTTGGTATAGATATGTCAATGATCGTTTCATTACTACAAGTAAACGTTTTGATTTACAAGACTTTTGAGCATTCTTGACAGCCAATTTGATTCACTGATATTCACTGTCGAAAAATGGCGATCACTTGATATTCCACATATACCATAGACCTATTATCCTAAGGAGACAGAATGGTTTACATTTAAACACGATCAGACATTGCCAAATTTCGGACCACTCAGACCGCTGTATATTATAACTATGGCCGACTGGAATGTGCTTTTGCCGGATTAGTTGTTCTGTGTGCCGGATTGGGATTTGTAATTATCATAAAAACGTCCATAGCATTATTTATCCGTTATATTATATAGCATTATTTATCGTTATATTGCTACTGTTGAAATGTCGTTTTCTCTGAAAAATATTCCATAATTTATGATAACCTGGAATATACAACTAAATTATAGAATATTTAAATTTTTAAATATAGAACTATTCCATTCCATTTCATCATTTGTTCAGAAAGCGACAACGCCGCGCACCTTTTATGAATGGGGACTTGGTTCTGTACTACACAATTTGACAGCTTCCGTATTCCTCGTAGCTATTCCGGAGCGGTGTTGCCTTACAAGTGGTACCAAGTCTTCAATCATATTCACAGCGTTGCCAATAAGGAGTAATTATGACTCGGCGACAAAGAGGTCCGTTGGTTTCCTTTGTCATACTTCATGTAATCATTGCGACAAGTCAAATGGAGTTTTATGAATGAGATGTTACGTCTCCTTAGGATAATAAGGTCTATGACATATACAGAAAACCCACTCAAACTAATAGGTATACTCCGGCGAATGCAGCTACACCAATTAATTATAAAATAGCTTTAATATAATATAAAATAGCCCTTTACTAGTCTTGTTCATAAACTATTGAACGTGCCTTTTAGTCATCAAAATTATAATAATGAAGTTTGGAAACTTCAGCAAATAGCGTTGAACAATGATAAATCTTTGATCAATAATTCAATTTCTAAACAAAAAAGGAAATAGTACTCAGCGACCAGGAAAACATATGATCAGATACGTCGGAAGAGTACCAAGATAGGAATATGGAGGAAACGACGCAATTTTCATCAATCTTCCAGAATTTTCCTTCTTTTAGTGAAAATTGTACTGAGACAAATCACGACATCTTATCATTTCAACACCACATTCCGAGAAAAAATTTCGTTTGTTGCTAAGGTTTGGTAACATTTTCCTGGTTCTCCAGCAAACGAGCAGAATATTACAGTTTCCGATATCAGAGCCCGAGATATTTCATTTGTTATGAAAGACATTCCATTTGTTAATTGAAAATGGTTTTTCATTGTTTATTAATAGTTATAATCACGAGCCCGCTTTTTTTCTGACTAACGATGTGTAAGCCATCCTGAACACGATGCAGAAATAATTTTGCATTTTCGTGCGATCTATAAAATCTTAGATGTTTTTCACACTTTTAACTGGACTACCTGTTATTCTATTAATTTTCTGTACAAAGTAAATAGAGGCAAACCACCTCGGTATTTTCCCAACAGAATTCGTATTACATGTGATAGATGAGTGGACAGAATCATATGCATCCCTCTCTCGAAATAAGCGATACATTTTTAGGAGATACGGACTACTTTTATCGGATATTGGGATATTGGTGTTGGTTTCAATAGTAGAAATAGACGACAGAAGTTTGTTATTACACATGAAATATGTGGGTGTAGTCAATATGGTAGTGTGAAGGGTTCAGTAGGTATTTTGAGCCCTTAGTAAAGACATTTTCCCCTTGAGGATCTTTTCAAAATAATAAGAATATGATGATATATGAAGCTGTAGTGGCGTATAAAAGAACGGTGAGGTCTCCATCCTACATCTCGAAAGACTGGCGCGATGAACTTAAGGAGCCTCCGATTGTTTTCCAGCTGAGAAAAGAAAGCTGATACGATATTCACGCTATCGAACGGTCTAGAGTTCTCTCAATCGATGTAGTATATATATATGTCTGAGAAGTTATGATTTCGTTTCACACCTCGAAGCCATTAGTATACATTTATGAATATAAGAATCGAAAGTATATTGAACGTCGTTTCCGCCTACGGGTCTGTTCTCAATATATCAATTGTAGAAATAAACTTCGAAACATTGCGTTTTAACTTGTTTTATTCGATAGGAAACTGAAAAACAATACTAAGAGGGTTTTATTCGAAGTGAGAAACTATTGCGATAGTTTTTCCAAATTACTATTTATAATAAAATCACATATTCAATTATGTGAGATGAAATTGGCAATCGCAAATATTCAAAACCTTTCAGAATAAGGGCTCATTGTATAGTCCAGTCGCACGGTCACAAAAGTTGATTTGAAATTTATTGCTAATTCGTATGTTATCTATATTTTGAGTGCTCTAAAAACTGTAAAAATAGTTACAAAATTCCTTGAGTGCCGCTAGGAAAGTTATGTCCATTTTCTTGCGGAAAAACTAGAAATGTTCCGCGTTGTTCCATTTATTTAAATCAATTTTGAAATAAAATCATAGATAATTTGAATAGGCGTCGAATGAGCCAAGGTAGAAGTCATTTGAAGGTTATGGGTCTGAGATAAGGACCATTTTGTAATTTTTTTACGATTTAGCAAATATATATATATTTATTTTTTAAATAGAAAAAAGATAGTAAAAATATTTTGTTTGCGTGGAAGTATTTTTATTATACTTTTCACTGGATTTTTTTGTCGCCGAAATTTGAATTTCTCGAAAAACCGTAAAATTGCGATTGCACGCTGAAAAATACATATTTTGACTCAAAACAAAATACATCTTGTAGATTTTGCCAAATATTACCTGAAATCAAATCACATTTTACTATAACTGCCGAATTTTGGCGGGACTTTGAAAATTATGACCTCGGAAAATTTGAGAAATTCTGAGGTTAGAATATTTGGAAAAATAACCAAATTCGAGATACTGTTAGAGCTCTCCAATACGCGTATTTTGAGCTATTGTAGATCAACTTTGCTCGAGTGGAATTCTAGTTATCCATGCCTGTAGCAGGCCCAATTTTGGGCCCATTTTAAAAATCCAAAATTCAATGGAAAGAAGATTTCTATCTAAATCCAAAAGTGTGACCTCTTATCCACATAAAAATGATAGTTTGCTTGATAATTTTTTTTTATCTTTGACTCGCTCTAAACTTTTTTCGATAATGTCTCGGAGGTCACACTCTTGAATTTAGATAGAAAAAATCATCTTCTTCTCATTGAATTTTGTTTTCCCACACTGGGCCCAAAATTGGGTTCGCTACAGGGCCAAACACGTTTACATCTATATCTAGACTTCTACTGAAGCAAAATTGATCTACAATAGCTCAAATAAAGCGCATTGAAGAGCTCTAACAGCATCTTTTCTGAATATTCTAACCTCGAAATTTCTCCAGTTTTCCGAGGTCATACATTTTCAAAGTCTCGCCAAAATTCAGCATTTATAGTAAAATGTGATTTGATGTTATTTAAGGTAATATTTGTCAAAATCTACAAATTGTATTTTGTTTTGAGTCAAAATATGCATTGTTCAGCGTGAAATCGCAATTTTCGCGGAATTCAAATTTCCGAGGACTACGGTTCGCAAGCGTGGAATATGATATTCCAAACGTCTTAGTAGACTATACTTTCTCTAACAAGGTTTTATTAATTAATAATAACAGTTTTGTCAAACTCCGCAGACAGTGCAAACTGTCAGCTGAAACAATGAACTTAATAAACTCGAGGAGCGTGAATATCAATATTCAACCATAGCAACCGTAACAAAGATCGTCGTATGAACGCTGTATTGAACGACAAGGCATGGATCGACATAATTAATTGCTTCAATAAAACAGTTATTCCATTTTCCAATTGGTCGAGAACTGATTCAGAATATATGTTCCGATGCAGTATGTTAGAAAGATATACGTTACAATCTACTTTTTAATCATATAGAATAGATATATTCTGGAAGCGTGTTGAGTATATTTCAATGTCTTTCATCAGCGGTTGTTAAATCATTTCCAATATATTTTTTGTTCCTACAATCATTTATATTTGACCCGCGAAAGTGTACGGAAATTAATTTGCTTACAAAAGTGAGGGAAGTCATGAGACCAATTGATCACAGCTTTTTTAATTATTGTCTCGTTGACAGATAGTACCTAGTGTAATGAATCTATGATTATTAGAAATGGTCTTTTTTTTTGGAATTGGTTGGAATTTAATTTTCTTTCAGCTGGAAAGAAACACACATTTCTTAATAGACAAAATTCTTTATAACCTTTTTGATATTGACAGGGATATCTCTTTGGCCTACTATAAATTTATAGAATAATAATCTACACATATCCGGAACTTCGTATTCGGTGGTGAACTTACGAAGGTTTAGCGCCAAAAACAACAAAGTATTTTACGATGCTGTTCACACAAGTTTTAATTAGAACGCTCCATGTTTGCTATTACCTGTAACTACCTACTCCATTTCAAAGTTAATTAACGACTAGTATCGTTCATAATTTTCTTGGAATAGTTAGATATTTCCATATATGTCATGTTTTCATGTAAAGTGGATATTTAATGAGAACCTGTTGCAGCTGGTAAATTAGAAAGAGCTGCACCACGTGAACGCATGTATTTCCATTTAACGTTCACAAGGAAATTAGGTTTCAAGGAACGTTGAATGTTATCATTAGATTTGTATTGGTGAGTTGGATAGATCTAATTGGAATCTATTCAGATTCCAGTAAAAGGAAATCTTGTTACACGCTGATTCTTTTACGGTCAACATTAATGATTTATTTTCATTAAAGAAAAGAGCAAACTGCGCCGGGGCTTAGCCTGATTCTGGCGCCCTTATGCAAGGTGATTTTTGGTCACTGCCATAGCGTTGCCGTATGAAGGTCAAAGAATAAGTTATCTATATGAAGCAAAACTTCTCTCTTCATTAGTTTCAATCAAACGCTTGGCCCTATAAACTATATGTGCGAATTAACCGCGCAGTTTACAATTGTATGTCGCACAAATTCAACCAATGTGATATTAGATGTGATTTAGGCAGTACTTACCCTTATTTTTTAGAAATACGTTATTGATAAAACGAAGTTACTTCTTTAACACAGCTTAAAAGACAATGCTATTCCCTGGCTAGATAAATTTAGATAATCAGTGTAAGACATATTTATTGCTTCCTCACATCCAGGAGTTCAGTAACTAGCCTAAGAAGAATATGTTTTTTTCACATTGAATCACTTTGAAACAAGTGTTTCTCAATTGTGATGATTGATGAACAACCACAATATAAACTGACACTATGTTTACTACGAGGTCGGATCGTAAACTGCGCATATGCCCGAAGGGTTAAGACAGAGTGGGTGAGTGAGCCGAAAGTAAAGTAAAAGTATATTTATTTCCTCAATGATAATTGTTGCAAAATAATAACAAAATATTAAGAAAATAAGTCAAACAATACAGAAGAAATTAATAATAAAATACAAATTAAAGAATTTCTTATTCAAGTATTCATCAACCGTGTATGGTCACATTGCACTATTATATTGAATATTTAATTTTTAAATTTTCGCTGGCAAGTTGTTTAAAAAATGTATGCAAATATAGGGACTTTTCTGTAAGTGTAAGCGTATGTGCTGGAAACATATTTGAAATATCACGTGTGTTGTGATTGAAAGATTTTGTGAAATCTACAAAAGATCTTCTATGTTCGAAATTAAAAAGAATGGATTGATAAATGTATATCCCAATAACAGTAAGCAAAATCTTTTGCGTGAAAAAACCTCTACAGCTTTGTTTATACCCTAATCCACAATTTATTCGCATGGCTTTTTTTTTGCTGCCTGGATATCATCTCAACTTGGTAGCTATTACCCCAAAAGATTTCCCCAAAACTCAACAGAGAGAAAGTTGGCGTAATAAAAAACCTTTAATGTATTTTCCTCAAGTTGTGGTTTCATGACTTCATGTAAACTATAAATGATAGATCTCGGCTTTTACATCGTTGTTCATACCCCTTGAGGTTTTTATCTTTATTTATTCCAAGACATTTCGAATAATACCTCATTTCCAAAATGTAATTATTTATATTTAATGTTTCTGATATTTGAAGTCTACTATAGCTTGACATAAAGATGATTTTTTACTTTTGTTCAATGTCAGTTTGTTATTCATACACCAATGTACAATCTTTGAAAGCCCTGAGGCAATTTCAATTTCGTGAAAGGAAAGGTCATTTGTAGATGCTTTAGTGTCGCTATCATCTGCAAAATTAATAAGTAACTTTCTAGCATCAGAAATAATTTCAGGTAGATCATTAATATAGATTAAGAACAGGAGTGGGCCAATTATTCTACCTTGAATAACTTCCATTTATAGTGACAATGCCCCAGATATGAAATTTTGTTCATCCTCCGAAATTTTCACTCTCTGGACTTTACATTCTAAATAGCTCATCATCAAGACAAATTGTTTATCTCTGACTCAGTATTTCTCCAGTTTTGCAGAAGGATTTTATGATCAACTGTGTCAAAAGCCTTGAATGAAGAGATCAAAGAATAGTCCTCATGTGATTCCACTTTCCAAGGATGTTATAATCGATACAACGAATTTGAAAACTGCTGTTTCCGAATTATGGTCCTTGAGGAAACCATGTCGACTGTCACTAAGAGTCTTGCAATTTGTGGAAAAATCCCTCAATTTATTGTATAGTATCTTATCACATAATTTGGAGAATGAAGAAAGCACATTGATTGATCGGTAGTTCCCCAGATCTTCTGGATCATTTTTTTTGTGGAGTGGTATTTTCAAAGTTGTTTTCACAGAGTGAGGAAACACTCCACATGTGAAAGAACTGTTCAAAATGTAGCAAACGGACTCACTATATTCATTATTGTCCCCTTCATAATTGATAGAGGTATTTCATCATAGCCAGAGCTAGTTTTATTTTTTAGAAGACTGGAAGTTTTAATTATCTCTTCCTCTGTTACTTTGAATGAATAGAAGGAGTTTTTTAATTTTGGTATTAGTCATTCGCTTTCAGAAATTGAGTGAAATTCTTCCAGAGGCAATGTTGACAAAATGAGAATTTATCAACAGATAAATTGTATTGTAACTCACTTGTAGCTTTCCTTTTAATGAATTGGTTTTTGTTCTATCTGAGGGGATATCAAAAACAGATTGCCGTGATGTTTTGCCTAATTCATCTTCAAAATTGAAAATATTCTGATAGCTCAGTGAAAATATATATTTGAGGCTATTCAAATGTTTCCCCCTAATGTTGAAAGTAAATACTTGCGTTGTATGATCTGAAATATGTGCTTCCATTATCAAAGTTTTGGAATCTTTTATACGAGTATTTGTGAAGATATTATCTATACATGTTTTCTATGTATCAATTTTGAAGTCGCCTGCTATGATATATAATTCTTTTAGTCATATTAGTATCTCAAATATTTCAGCCATAACTTCTAGAAAAACTTCTATATTGCTAGACGGTGGTCTGTATATAGATATCACGGTCACTTTCTTATTATCGAGAACAATTTCCATAGCTGCGCATTCGATTATAACTGGTATAATATATGACGATTAGTTCTCTCCACGATATAGTATAATGGTAATGCGTCTCTTATATTGGAAGCGTAGCCCAAGTCTGTGAACTTACAACTCTTGCCACAGGTTCGCTACAGTCGGATGTAAGAAGAACTATACGGCGCACAGTGGGTAAATTCACGAATTTAGGTGGACAATAGTCAACACTGTGCAGAGTCAAATCTGACATCGCAACTAATACACCTTCTATAATTCATTGTAGACCATGCCACCCTACGCTCACACCGTCTGTCTAGTTGCGCGAGATCGATTCCTCAGCTCTGCCAAAGCTATGGATGGCTATGTAGAAACCAACAATGTGCCGTATGAGCTGAAAGGAAAGAAGACATCGTTCGCCACGTTCAATCCGTCTTCGCATACGTCGATCCGGAGCGCGAGCCGCAATCTATCTAGTTGCGTGATACAATCACGCCGAAAAAAGCGAATTGTGTCGAATATTTCGACGGACCGCTCTGCTCAATAACTCGGAAATGGTTCAAGCTACCTCATTGAATTAATGCCAGCAAATTTCGAGCATCATGTCTAGTTTGTGTCAAAATTTGAAATAAATTGCATTCACCTTTTGGCCGGTAAAAGAAAACATGCCTTGTGCCATATAACTCGATTCGAGAGAGGACTACGTTCGCTACGCTCACTCCGTCTTAATAATACTATCTGAAGTTGGAGAATAAAACTAAAATTGATACAAAAACTTATAATATTCTATTTCTTATGAATGCTGACAAATTGTTTCAACACAATGTGACAATCTCGTAGCTTGGAGTTATCAACTAAACCTACATGTAAATTATGTCCTTGAATATTAAAAATCAATCTGAATATGGTATGCATTTAAAGATGTGGTATTGATTCTTTAATATTTTAGAATCTATAGAAATTTCAAAGTATTCAAATAACAATAGTAACATAATATCATTCTTCTGTAATTAATTAATTTTATAGTTTGTTTTCTAAATTGGCAATACAACCTGTTTATAGATGTAAGAACAACACCCTTTCAATCAATCAATCAAAACGGGGGCAGACAAGTCCGAAGCATTCAGACCGCTTGATTGGGTTCATTGTGCGCCCCTTGATACAAGAATGAGTCCAGCAGGCCTAAGGCTAAGATTTTGCGATGGACTGATATCTCTTACGGCTTCAAGCGGCATATGTGTGCTGCCGAGGTGTTGTAGCCGAAGAGAAGCCAGTGCTGGACATCCTGCTAGGATGTGAGAGGCAATTTCATCCGCCTCTTCATATCTACTACAAGTTGGGTGTCAAATAATGCCCATTGTATGTAGATGTTTATTCAGATGACAGTGTTCTGTGAGGAGTCCTGTCACCAGATACCTCTCCTGCTCATAGAAAGTAGGGTTTTAGAGAGTTTAGGCGAGAACTGCCTGCTGTGGAGCTTTGCTCGCATCATGCCGGGGGCAGCTCGCCATACCGAGAGTCACTGTAGCTCCTTGAAGGCGTAGAGCCCGGTGGTCGATGAAATTCCGATCGTTGAATTGGGGCCAGGGGCAACACCTTTGATACGTTTCCGATTTCGACAAATCCGGGATTTAAAAGTCAATTGTGAGTCGTGTTCAAAATGCTATGTGGGTCAAACTAGAAGGAACATTTCAACTAGTTATAAGGAACATTTTGCTCATATAAAGAAAAATAATAGTGAAAAATCAGCGGTAGCCGATCATATTTTTGAATACAGGTCACACCATTTTTTAAGAAAGTTTATCACTTTTAAATTAATGTACAGAGAAATATCTAGGTAATTTAGAAGGGATGGAAATGTATAAACGGAAAAGTGATTCATTGAGATCCGATTTATCTCCACCTGAGGGTAACCCATTGTTTACATTATTATCTCCAAATATTATTTGAACAGGCACATTTTGATTTATAATTTAGTTCATTCTGATGAATGAATAGTATTTTTAGTGGATAAGGGAGATTATTTCTTAATTTCGAAGCATTAGATCGCAAAAAAGAAGCAATACTCGGGGAGCCTATGCTATGTCTTATTGAGTACAAACGATGAAGAACCTGAACAGACTAGTACTATCCAACTGGAAAGCACCATCGCCCTACTGACTGAGGTGTGACTGACGAAAGAACCAACATACAAAAATATTATCCTCTTGTCAAATTGAACGATTTCACATTGTTCCAGCATTTTATACAATCTGTGAACTGAAGTACCTATTGGATGTGAACAAGATAGTTCTTTTGTATGTACGTAGGACTAAACTATTTTGTTGAAGATGAATAATATTGGTAGTATTGATTCAGCTTTAAATTCAAATATTGCCCAGCGTAGCTTAGGGAGAGAGCCGAAAGGTTATAGAATAATAATTCATGATTACAAAATGATATAACGGGATGCAGTTAGTTATCACGATAACAGAATATTACATATTTACTTTGCATGTATTGTTATTGTAAAACAAAATCGGAAACTGAATCTAATTAATAATTTCGAATGTACCACAAATTAACAACATCGAAATAATTAAAGCGCTTCGCATAATCCACCATGCTCCAGTTCTTTAAATTTAATGAATTTCCAGATTTTGTTTTCATCCACTTGCGGTCAACTGTTAAATTCAATGGGTGAGAAGTTTTGGTCATGGAATTAATTTCACTTATGAGTGAGTATACATAACAATATTCAAAATATCAACGAAAAAAAAATGAGATTATGTACTGAATAAATAAAACTTTATTTACTAATAACAAATAGATAAATATATATTTTATTCATTTTAAAATTTGATCCTTACTAGAAAATGTAAAAGAAGCCATAATTTTATCAAAAATTCATAAATTTGACCAAAATTATTTTTAGATAAAATGTTAAAAATAAAAAATTTCAACTGTTGAATTTAGCAAGTAAGAATACATAACAATATTCAAAATATCACTAAGAAAAAATTGAGATTATGTCCTGAAAAAATAAAAATTTATTTACTTATAATAAATAAATAAACAAGTATTTTATTCAGTTTGAAATTTAATTCTTACTAGAAAATATGAACGAAGCCATAATTTAATATCATCTACCGAATTATAGAAAATGGCTTTTTCCAACATGTAGTATTAAGGTTCTTATTTACTTACTGGATTTTTTTATACATTTTCTACTTAAATCAATATTTCTTTATATCTACAATTCCGATTCCACGAGAAATTTTACAAATGAGTATTGAAGGAAATGGTTTGAGCAATTGGTGTTTTTGAAAGAGTAATAACTCAAAAAAGCTTCGATGAATTGATCACGTGACTTCCAACACTTCTGTTATCAAAATATCTTATATATACTATATGTTACATTGAATCCAGGTGATCTACATAACGTATTCAACAACTCCAGCGATTCCTACTGGACATATTTTGATAATTCTTTTTCTGAAGTAACGCTTTGTACCCACATATATGTCATCACAAATTTTAAATGATTTTCAATCATTATTTTCACGTTCAAAAAAGAAATTAAATATGAATTATTTGTGCCTATGTTCCGACCACTCTGTACTTTCAGCGACTTCGAGTTACTGTACTGTATCACTATATTTACTCTCAGACTTATCCCTGCGAGCAACGACATATACATAGGCTTCGTTAAATTGTTTTTAGTTGTTTTGTATTATTTGGATAATTTTTTTTTATTTCGCTTCACATATCCTATTAGTTTTATCAGTTTTATAGAGTTAGGCACCGTTCCTCAATAACGATGAAATGCAAAATAATTCAAATTTTAGGTGACAATTGCTTATTATGCGCGGCTCGTTACTTTTTTATATAATAAGGAGATTGCCGTCGCCAAATTCGGTTGAGAGTCAGTAAAATTTTTTTTATCGAATGTGATGATTATGCTGGTTATATTATTGGCGTCCCGTCATATAGACATCAATAATTCATTTCAATATAAAGATGTGTTATCTTTAGATGATTCGTTTGCTGGTCATGTTATCATTAGTCCTAATTATTTGCTTAGGGTGCACTGAACATATTATTTGCCGTTTACTCTTTTCTGGCAATGTTGATGCGGGCATTATAGTGTCTTAGAATTTACATCAGTACATAATATTGGTCAAATTTATATTTATAGTCATACTCTGCACCAAGTGCACGTACATTGTCAGGCGAGATGCGACGTTTATTAACTGTTTAGCCTGTTGTCAGGTTGAACATGCATTGCGGCATTAATTGGAACGACAAAAGCCGCTTCTCCGCTTAGTAGCCGAAGGCGGCTATAAAAAGAAAATATATTCATTGATAGCGTAGCCGACGTGTTCGATTGACAAAAGTACAGAGGGTCTAGCCTATGTCGAACGATACCTCAAACACCATCCTGGTTCAAAATAGGCTAGATAGTAGAGGTGCCAAAAACTATAACAATTGAAGACAGTTATGTCGTTTGACTGTTATTGTCCACACTGAAATGTATGGCGGGTGGTAGACTGCTATGTGACCGTAAGACATCTGTTTACTGGAACGGTTAGTAGGAAAGCGCGCAACTGTCAACACTGAAATGTACTGCAGGTGGCAGACCACCAGGTCTCCGTAAGACAACTGAGTAGGCCGGGGTATGACAAGTATTGATATTATTCTTCATATAGGCACACTCTATAGAAATCGAAAATCAAGTCTGTTCTGGCTTGTTGGACCAGGTATAAAGTTATCGATAAATTTGTTTGACAGTTGAAGTGTCAAGGAGAGGCTGTCAATTTGTGGTGTCCATTTTAAATTGCTGACAATAAGACGTCCCAAGAATATTAAATAATATAAAGAGCAAGTCGCTTAACACCTTTGCTTAAGGTACCCTATATCATATTTAACTTGTTATTCTCACTCATTTGCTGAAAATATCTTGCAAGGGTTTCATTAGTGTTTGATATATTACGAAAGGGTAGGCTTAGGATGGATCTAGGTTTGACTTTAACACGGGACATGCATATTTACTTGAAACACATAAAGTAGCAGAGTCCCGTTATCATTTCCTAGATGAACGGGATACAATTTATGGCATTTCTAGTCTTTCATGAGACCGCGTTTCATTCATTCCTCATGCCATTCAAGCAAGCCTCCCTATTATACGATACGTGATGAAGGAAGGTTAGATAAATATTATTGATGATGAATCCTATATCTGACGCATTCGTGATTTTACACTCATCGCATACTTATAGTATATGATACTATCAGGTGGTCACGCTTTATTAAAGGTGTATTAGAGGTCCCACCTCCACCCAACAAATGAAAGATGCGCGATGCCTCTGTATTAGTAAGAAAATGGGAGCACCTTATGGAAAAAGAAAGAGAATTAATTGTTTGAACAGTGAAATGGAGTGGTACCCTGTACACTGGCAAACTACTTTCGGAGATACCTAGAACCTAATCTAACCTGTAATGCAGTTACCGTTACTGCTGTTATGTTTTAGATTAAAGTAACATTAAGTAAACATTCAGACATGAGCACTCTGCAAAGGACGGACACAAGGACACTCACAAACAGGTAATATACTAATGGACGTTGCAGCAGATCGTGTAGTTCGTGAAGATTATATTTGCAAGAGGCCAAACAACGAAGTAGGCTGGAAACGACTCCTCGATATCAGGGATGAACGAGAATCTCACCCTGCCCTTTACATAGTTGCCCCAGAGAACTTGTCAGTGTGTGTGAGTGAGGACCCGGAGATGACGAGAGAAATCCGACCAAAACCTAAACTCATCTAGGGACAATGTGTTGACAATATGAGTACAAGTCCCAAGCCTCTTGACCCATAGAGTAGATCTCGAAAAGGATGGAGTGAAGAGGTGGTTCTTTGACCAAGATTCAGGCCGTCTCGTTTGAGACTGTACGTTAGAGGTTGCAGATAGTTCGTAGGGAGTTTGCCTGGGCGGAGTCAAGCATATCGACATGTTTCACCAATCGCAATCTGTTGTCCCAGACCGAGATTCCAGAGCTCATGAGCGGCACGATAGATTAGTATTAGATTATCGCTAGCGAGTTGGCTATTTGTGCCGCTTCAAGGGCTGGACAAAGGGTTTTGCCTTGGTGCAGATGTAAGCAAAATGTGCTTCAAGGTGGAATATTTCTATCTTGAAACTTGAAGAGAGGATCCCTAGAGAGTTTGGCTTCCAAAGAGCATGTATTTCGTCTCTTCGACGAAAATGCAATGTTTATTGTCAGAAGTCCATGCTGATAGCAATCGCAAGCATTCTTCTTCAAGCAGTTCGATCTCGAGCCTAGAATCAGCCAACACCATTGTAACAATGTCGTCCGCATAGCCATCTCAATCACACTCATCAGGTGGTTCCTGTTCTAGGAACGTGTTCAGGACAACGTTTTAAAGTGTAGGTGCTATAACTGACCCTTGCGGACAGCCTCTGGATAGTGACTTGGTGCGTAGGTGATGGATAGAACCATATTCCACTGAGCGATCAGAGAGATAGTCCTTGAGTAGAGTTAGGATCTTGAGGGAGATCCCCTCAAGCTCTAGAGTGTTGATAGCAGCAGGCCACCACAGGTTATCAAAACCACCCGATATGTCGATGGAGAATGCGACAGTGTACTTAGTAGTATGGCTGTTGACTAGATCAGTCAGATAAAGGACATCATCAATGGTACTCTTGCTCTTGCAAAAGCAGAACTGCTTTGAGCTTAGAAAGCTGTGCTCAGGGATATGCTTGTGAATTGCAGCTAAGATTGAACGCACCAGGAGCTTACCCGAAGCTCAAGCAGTCGTTTGATTAGGTCAATGGCAGGGCAGATGATTTTCAATGTGGTACCGAGAAAATGGTCAACCCCAGGACCTTTCCCATTGGGAACTCGGACACACTTTCGGATGTCATCGATACTAGAGATAGAACCGACCTCCATGCTGACAGTTGCCGTCAGAGCCCTTTCACGAAGTAGGATGTGTATAGGAAGATGATCCGCAGCATCATCAGAAGGCATGACACGGTGAAGTAATCACTTTAGTGTTTCGACGTGATCAGTGGTGGAAGTGGTATCATCTCTGGTAGTAGAAGACTGGGTGTAAGGAAGTAAGAGCTTATGGATGGAGAGTTTGTTGACAAAACCCCACGGATGCCTCCCAATATCACCTTAGACAAAATTCCTCCAAGATTCAACTTTAGCCTGACGGATGGGTTTAATTGTACTTCGCAAGCAGAGTCAAGTAGCGGTTTTTGTGAGCCACTCAGAGGGTGTGGTTATTCTCACGCTGGTATCTTCGTCTAGCTCGAAGTGCATACCGTTTATGCCTTCCATGTTTATCATTCCACCACGGGCTAGATCTCGGCCGAGGTTTTTCCTACGAAGGCAACTCCAAAGGAGCCTATTGAGATCGTTCACGAGGAGGATGGCCCCATTCAGCAGGTGGTCGTGATTCGATGTATTGATATTAGGTGGTCACTAGGTATGTTGCGCATGCACGAAGAGTTAAAACGAAGTGGGTCAGTGTGCCGAGAGGATTGGCTTATGCTTTCGCTAAGTTCGCACCGTCTTTCGCATAAGCCGATGATGATAAGCTGTTAAAGAGCGCGCGCCGCAGTCTGTGTGGTGGCGTTTTCCAGGTATATTCCTAAGTCCTGACCAACCAAGAGCGCGCCGAAATCCGTCTAGTTGCGTGAGCTCGATTTCGCCAGGTAGAAACCATTAATGTGCCATATGAACCGATTAAATTTGTTAATGTTTCAAATAAAATTGCTTATTTCTTCTAAGCTGGTCAGGATTCCAAATCGCAGTCACATTTTGAACTTTCACAGTAAAATATACAATATTATTTATCGAAGTTATGCTATTTTGTATTCTACATTCTTTGATAATTATCTTCGCTAAATTAATATAGTTACGAAAAATTTGACAAAATAACCTGCAATAACATTGCCGCTTGGATCTATATCCGTAGGTTCGAGAGACCAAGCAGCAATGTTATCGCAGTTTAGTTTGTTAAAATTTTCTCAAATCGGATGGACGAAGTGATTAGAATTTTAAATGGAAATTTATTGAGTCCATATAGACATCGAATAAAATATTAATCTTTCATATAGCCAGGGTTTATTCGTATTTCAATCAGTGGTGTTTCCCATTTCTGTTGAATAATAAATACTCCTCGGTGCAATTGTTTGTTCACAGTAATATTTTCATATTAGTACTTGCATGTCGATTGTTTTTATAATTTAATTGTTCCACTTTGATTTCCCTTTATTGGTATACAATCTTGACATCCAGATATCAGAATAAAATGCAATAAGTTTGTAGAAGGATGGAGAGATAATTTTTGTAATGATCGAGTAGAGCAATTCAGTTAAGGTCTGATATAAGCGACGACTCAAATTGCCCGCCAGGGAAACCACGTACTGCAACCGACAGATTAGATGAAAGTAAAACAAATTCGTTTTGAATCGATGATATGCTCGTGTCTAAGCTATATCTGCCGGGTTAATCTCCATGATTTTATACAAGCGGGATCATATGTAGCACAAACGAAATTCACTATGCAATACATTGGGAGCGATATGAAAACCCGGCGCATGCACCAAATTGCAATGCTATATAATATAGATCAGCATTTCTTAATCTTTTTGATAAGTGGAATACTTTTTAATGCCAAGTTTTATCGTGGAATCGTTGGTTAGTTATGGAAATATGGTTTATAAGCAACATTCTGTAAATGGATTAATTGCAACAAAAATGACAATTATTTCAATTATTATTTATTTGCAACAATTGCATATATTCTTTTACTAAAAAAAATATATATCTAGTCTAGATCGATCAGTAACCCTACAAACTAATAGTTCTAGACAGTTCTAGACTTGATATCATTGTTATTCGGCAAAAGCCATATTCATTCATTTCCAAATTATCAGATTGGTTCGATTTAGTGTTGTCATCTGGCGCATTCAAGTAGTTTAACAATCCACGTAATATTTGTGAAGTTCGAGAAATATTGCCACGAGCCTGTTTCTTGGTAGAGCTGAAAGAAAAGGATCTTAAAGAAGATTAGTTTGGGGGCGAGAGACATGGCTTATCCCTGAGGATTCTTCTTTGAGATGAGTCAAATGTAATTCACGAGAACCGGCATTCAAATTTATTGAAATAAATTGGAAGATGGAATAAAACGTGATAGCAAATAATTTTAAAATTAGTTAATTGATAAATCATATGATAAATAATTTGGAAATTAATTTAGTTGAAAAATCTTGTCTTCCGAATGGATTCCGCGTCACAATAGCTCGACTTGATGCCGACGTTTCGCCAACCATTACAGGTGGCATCTTCAGGGCAGGCTTGAGGCTTGAACTGAAACTGGTTCTACTGGTTTCTGTAGCCGTATTTATTGTAGGAAAAATCCTTCACGCTACATAGTTCACTGCCTTCATTCCGGTGGACAACTTCGTTCCGGCACCTGACCCTGCCGTTGAACGATCATGTGCGAAGTGTGAAGTTGAACTTGATTTACAATAATGAAGAAAAGTATAGATTGGTAATCGTTGGATGTGGTAAAAACGGAAATGTGACAATATGTAAGTCAATGTGACACAATATTTAGTGGGACATCTATTCGTAGACGGCGTTAAATATGTTGGTCCCTCTACTCTCGTTCTACTGATGACCTCTTTGAGAAAGCGAAACAACTTTTTCTAGATCTATTAGTTTCTAATATTACTCATCAATCCAGACTAGAGAGACATTATCATATTTACTAGCTCCAAAAGCTAATTTCAAAATTAACCAATACATAAGTTCTTAAGATGCTTTATTCAAACAGGACTTTTAAATATAAATTTCAATGAGATTAGGAGTACTGCTTTTTATCATCGCAGAATAACTTCATATTAGGCTTTATAGATGAAAATTGAATTCTCACGTCAGATTCGGCAGCAAGTCGGTTGCGGCATTCATTTTTTGTCGACACATAAGCAGAGAACCCAGTTTCGCACATACGTGTAGTAGCAAATTTACTGATTGAAAGCTTCACTCAAATCTTTCATGTGCTGAATCTATCTGTGAATGTCTTTTATTCCAACCCTTATTCCTCTGAAAAGCCTTTTATTGTTGAGCAATCAAATTCATTGAAGCGCATACAAATTGATCAAAAACACACAACTCGCAACGTCGGACTGTCGCATTTGCGCCAACACCGACTATCGAGAAGTTAGTAAGTGAAAGTTAGGATAAGTTGTTATTCTTTCTTCACTTATCTCACTATACGTAGTATATAGTGTAATGGAAATATTGTAATCGGTTCAACAAAATTTCCGAACTTTTGCGAATATATACATTTTGAACATCTCTGAATCGATGATCTAGACTTTTTTGACATAAAATTTGCAAAATTATAACTGACTTTAACAAAAACACGTCAGACGGTTTGCAATGAAAATATTATGAATTTGTTCTGAGGATCTGGCTTGCCGTGGATATGAAGCAGTTTCTTGTTCAGTTGACTACTACAAAAGATAATTCAACAGGATGCTCTTAATACGAATGTTAATGAAAGCGAAAGTCAGTCCCCAGGATGTCTATTGGAAAAAAAGTTAAGCACAAGAAAACACCAAATATTAAAATCCATCGACTATTTTTAACACGAAGAATTGATTGGGAGAAAACAAAATATGGTATAAAAGGACGTTTAGCATCAGAAAGCACAGAATAAATAATCATTCGAATCGTTTTTACGCGGGCGCTGTAAGGAGAAAACTTGCAAGAAATTATCAAGATAACAGGCCACTCCAATTCGGAATCTCTCAATCCGTATCTGAAACCTGCTAACGAAAACCATGGAGAAATTCTTGAACAAACGAGAAACAAACAGCACTGTACTGCTGCTACCATTAGCACTTTAGATTGAACTTCCAATAACAATACAACAAATATTTATCAGAATAATTTAATACCAATTATCAATCAATAAGAGAATATGTTATGTTCATTAATTTTTATCTATAATCGAAACGAATACCGGTCGGAAATCGACGATAATCTTGAATAGAATCAGCCATTACATGATGAAAATCCATTATAAAATTAAATAAAACAACTATTGAAATTTGATTTTCACTTGTTTAATATGATACTTATATGATATGTCAGATGGTTAGTGGAATTTTATTTAATTGCAGTTTAACTCATCAAGAATTTGAACAATAAACTAGTAGTAAACTACTAGTTACTCATTCAAATTCAACAGGGGAATTATCAAGGACTTTAGAAATTTGAAAATTAACGGATTTAAGGCTTCAAATTGCTGGCTGAATAGGTTCTGCAAGAGACAAGACGTCAATTTTAAAACAACTTCTGGTCCGCTGACGTGGACAGAGTAAGTGTTGATGAAGATTGGAAAATTAAATGAGCATTAATTATCAAGGCCTATGAAGCTAAAGATATTCCTAATCCTGACGAACCAGGCTTTACTATTTGGCAATGGCAAACAAAACTATTGCATTAAAGAGTGATAAATGTGCTGGAAAAAAAATCAGCTGAACAGCGAGTGACACTGTAACATGAATGATGAGAAGGAAAATTCATTAGTTATAGAAAAATCCGTGATATTTCAAAGGAGCACATGGAGGTAAATTGCCAATAGAATGGGTATCCAATTACAAACTTTGGCAAAAAAATGAAAAACCAGGGTAGAAAAATTCTTCTATTCTTAGATAACGCTACTTCCCACCCAAAACTAGAATTCGCAGATGTACGAATTGTTTTTCTACCTCCCAACATACACGTATCATTGCCAACCACTTGATCAAGGCATAATACAAAATCTTGAAATAAAATATAGAAAATGTTCGATAATGAGGCTTTTTGGACTGAAAGAGCAGAACCTGCTATGGTATGAACAGTTGGAGCATGGAACAATGTTCCATCTGTAACTACAAAAAAATGTTTCAAGAAGCTGGATTCATGTCATCAGTGCACATATGATTGAAGATTGTGAAAAACAAGGAAATACAAACTATTTTATAGACAAAAAACAATGGCGACTGGCCATCGATATATCCTAAATCTTGATGAAATGTGAGAATGAAGTAACAAAAACCAAAACGGATAATTTGAAACAGACTTCCATACTTATTATTCAATAGAAGTTTTGTATTCCAGTTATTATGTCGACAAAAAATGGATACATAGTACATATATCATTTGTTTTGTTTCTTCAAAGTCCTTCCTGTCTGACCAATGTTTATTTCAGTGCAACCCACATGTATCCCCATATTTGTCTTCCTCCGATGATGATTCTTCATTATTATGAAAAACCTAGCTAAATTATAATTCATTTCATACGCTACGTCGATACCTATAGTCTAGGAGATAGATACATCTTTTGGGCCTGAGATATAGCATGTTGGTATATGTGTTATGTTTTAGCAACCGTATTTTATCTTATATGAGTTGGACCTCCCACCCCGCCCTATTTTTGAGTTAGCCGCCCCAGAAAATATTCAATTTTGGAAAGTGTTACAACACTGAGCGAAATTGGAACGTGGTATAATACTTTCTGACCAGGCGGAAAATTTTTGTTATCAATGCTCATTACTCGAAAACCGTACGCCAACATTTTCTATGCGTCCATTTTCAAGAGTTTGGTCTTTTTGCCAAAAATTGGCCAAATCGTCTGAAATTGTAGTTTTCATGTAAAAGAAAAGTTTGTGTGAGTGCCAACATTTTCTTTCATATTTAACCCCCCAAACCGCCCCACACACCACCAAATCATTAAAATCGCAGTTATTCTCCAAAAATTTGGTATTTTCAGCCCAGACTGAACCAAAAAATAATCTTTTCACTAATGATCTCCCTTCCCAGAGGTTAAACATGAAAGAAAATGTTGACACTCACCCAAGCTTTTCTTTGACATAAAAACTACAAGTTGATGGAGGTGTCAAAAAGTTCTTCCAATTTCAGACGATTTGGCCAATTTTTGCCAAAAAGACCAAAACATTCTTGAAAATGGACGCATAGAAAATGTTGGCGTATGGTTTTCGAGTGATGAGCATTGATAACAAAAATTTTCCGCCTGGTCAAAAAGTGTTACACCACGTGCAATTTTGGTCATAACTAAAGCTGCCAGTGCTGCCAGCTGCATGGAGGAAAATGTTGGCATTTATTGAATATTGATAGCCAAGGGATCCTCTTCAACTAGCACCAAACACCAAAGTGTTATAACACGTTCCAAAATTGAATATTTTCTGAGGCAGCTAACTCAAAATGGGGCGGGGTGAGAGATCCAACTCATGTATGATAAAATACTCAGATAAATAATTGCTAAAACATAACACATATGCCAACATGTAATATCTCAGGCACAAAATATGTATCTATCTCCTAGACTACTATCATAGCGCATAAAATGTATAATCATTTATCTAGTTTTTATGACAAGTTAGCATTTTGTAATATCTGTTTGAAGAAGCTATGGAGCTAGCGAAACTAGACAAACTCATTGTATTGAATTAGTGAAAATCAAAGTTTTAATGTAAGAAATTATATAATTTATATCTAATTTTCAATTGATAATTATTGGTTCACATGTACTCGAACAGATTCAAACATATATGCGACTGAATGGATGAATTGTTTAAAAGTTCTTGTTAATTCTTCACCATTTTTATTGGAAATTGTTTTCAAATATAACAGTTTTAAAGTTCAACCTATCATTAATGTCAACTACACGAGAGAACGTCAAGGTATGTTTGTAGAGAATTCATATAATGTTTTGTAGACAATGGTGATTTTGTAGGCATTCATTTCCATATTTTTTATTCAAAAGTTTGAAAGGCAATTTAGTGAAAAGTTTGAATTCTAATTAGTTCTCTTTGAGCGCTGCACTAATTGGAAGTTTTAACTTCCCAATCCATTATGCCGGAATATCACGTGATCGATCAGATGGAAAGTTCCTAAATAAAAAGATACTTTATCGTATTTCATCCACTCACAATGAATATACAATTTAATAATTTACGTCACGCTGTTGAATTCCAGTCAGTCGTTCAGAGTTTATTTCCCAACTGGAATGATATTAAAAGTAATTCGAGTTGATTCAACACTCCATGATTAGAAGATACTAATCTATGATTATTATATCCAGCGTTGAATCAAATGTCACACTTGATTTTGATGCGGAGCAGTTTTAACATTGATACGAATATATACCTTTCAACATTGTATATTTACTTGCTTAGTTACTGTATGTAATGTTATTGAGATGACTTCTGTAGTAAAATTGCAATGCATTTTCGAGAATGAACATATGCATTTGGGGTTCCTGGATAATCCTCTCAGATCTGAGGAAGATCCGGAATTGTAAATAAAACATAAATCGAATGAAATAATTATTTGTGAAATAGGTTACTGAAATTACATTTTCTTTTCCAGGGTTTTCAAGAAATCTTCACCAAACTCGAAACTTACACTATATTTGAGTTCTCGCGATCTTGTTGTTTCGGCTGGGAAAATTGACCGCCTTCAAGGTGTTTTATTAGTAGATCCTGAATTCGTTGAGAATAAGAAAGTTTATGGACAAGTCACCTTAACTTTCCGGTAAGTTAAAAATTCCAATTTACTGAATGTCTTATTTTCTTATTTTATCTTCAAAATAACTCATTAGGTTGATATCCATGACTACAAATATGATACATACTTGTGAAACTATTACACATATTACCATAAAGACGTCTTGACTGCGTGCATTCTAGTTTGCAACTTCGGAAATGTTGTGGATATAGGTAGATGTATATTTACCTAATTTGGGATATAATTACCGACGTCTCATGTATTTTTGATTTCAATGGCCTGCTGCTACTCATAGCCACAAATATGGATTCATATCTGCACTGGTACATCACTTACCCGTAGAATAATGATGCATCACATAATATACCTCATACAATATGTGCACTGCCGCATTAACGCTTGCGGAGGCCCTACCCCTTCTCCTTCATATACAAAAGAATACAAAATCAATGTATCAAACTACGACCGATAAGAGACATTTGAACCATTCAATAATTTTTATTATATAATATATTGACATTTCTTACAAAATTAATTTCCTGTTAATATTAAATAATATGTAAATAATAAATAATATTACATACCAGTATATATATAATTGATTTTGTCAGTTGTACAATACAACTCCTCGACAGCGATCACTAAGAATATCATAAAATTTTGGCCGTTTAGAGGAGTGGTCGCTGTAAGCTGTAAAGGAATACAAACTCTGAGGGATTATGTGAAATAAATAACAGTTATATATGTAATATGTATGTACTTGCATATTCATATTTTTATCAACATAATGTGATGTTACTAAATAATTAAACATTACACTTCGTGAAAAAACTATTCAATGGAAGCCTAATTCATATTATTCATTTTGATTTTTGTTACTTCATTCTCATATTTCAGTATGATTTGGGAAATATCAAAGGTCAAATCGCCATTGTGTTTTGTCAATAAAAAATTTTGTATGACTTTTAGTTTTTCATAACATCACTCATATTTTGCACAAATGAACAGAAAATATCTTCGTCTTGATCACTTTTACATTCTTTATCTGCAATATGGTCGGTTTCCCTTTCTTTCTCAGTGAATTCCTGAATTATTTCCTGCAAATCAAAATCTGGGTTCTCTGTTAAGAGTTTTCAACGATTGAGAGATTATTTCCAAGATCTAGATTTCCTGGCATATTTTTTATGAGAGAGGACCACTGACTGAGTGAAATGTCATCTTCTTCTTCAAAATCCTCATCTTCTTGGATCCAGCTCTTTGATAACAAACATTCTTTATAGTCACAGATGGAACATTTTTCCATGCTGCAACTAACCATACCAAAGCACTCAACAAATATATGCTTTTTTGCTCTTTCAGAATTATCTTCGGTGTTCGTAAAAGCCAGAAGCCTTCTTAACAAAAATTTACTATATTTTATTATAAAATTTTGTATCATCCCTTCATCCAGTGGTTGGAATTGAGACGTAGTGTTGGGAGCTAGGAAAACAATTCGTCTTTCAACCAAAAACTCATTATATCCGTTGTCATCCAAGTTTCTTTATTGTATACCCATTCTACTGGCAATATATCATCATGTGCTCCTTTAGAACATCATGAATTTTTGTTTTTCCCTATAACTAGTGGATTTTCCTTCTCATCATCCATTTTACAGCAAAACAGAAGTGTCACTCGCTGTTTAGCTGATTTTTTTCTAGTTCATATATCTCTCTTGAATGTAAAAAATTTGTTTGGCATTGCCGAATAGTAAAATCCGATTTCGTCCACGTTCAATATATCTTTAGCTTCATGATCCTTGATAATTGATGCCAATTTGATTTTACAATCTTCAACACTTACTTTGTCCACGTCAGCGGACTCACCACAAATTGTTTCAAAATTGATGTCGTCTCTTGAGGAACCTATTCAGCCAGCCATTTGAAGCCTTAAATTCCTTAATTTTCAAATTTTCGGATACTTCTAGAGCTTTTTTCTTCATCGAAGGTCGCGATAAAGGAATATTTTTATTCCTAGCTTTTGTGGGGATCAGATCTTAAGTTGGGCGGTTAGCCCTAAGCTGACCCGTGGTCCTGGTGAGGGTATAGGGAATAGAAACACATCACTTTACAAAAGGTTACACTTTACTTAAACTTAGAGTTCGACGCCATTATAGCTCAATGTCTTACTCACAACCAATAAACTATTTAGCCTATAGCAAATCCTTCTGCTTTTGGAAATTTCCGTTTTTGAACTGCATTAGCGAAAAGTTTTTTCAATTCCATTTTATTCTTGAGTTTTCCCAACACTAAACTTGTCCGCCAATTTTCTCGCACTGGTACCGTATTTTTTGCGCCCGAGATTAAGGGTGGAACTTCCATCAGATTTCGTTAAAAGGTGGTTGTTGAAGTGACCGTGACCATTTTCAAAGGGTTTCGATATGAAAAGTTTCTTACTATGGAAGTTGACATAAGAATAGTTTTTGAAATCTCAAATTGAGCGTTCAGAGAGATGACCGTTTTTGACGAGTGGCAGAAGAGAGGAATTTTACTGTATAAGATCACACAAGCACCTTTATAACCTATTTTGAGGGGAAAGTACTGATGGCATAATAAAAATCAGTTTCCCACAATATGTTACTCTCTACACTCATGACAGTTGAGCATTTAGACGTTTCTGCGTTATTGAATTTCAGAGAAAACGAACTTGGAACAATGTCCAAGAAGCCTACAAACATATAAACTACAAAAGACGAAAGAGCAAGAGAATAGGCGGCACTCGTGATGAATGGTGGTACTCAAAATCGCCATTCCCTGTATTACTTAACTGATCTATGGAATGATCTATGGTAGGGGCTTATATTGTTCTCATCATGAAAAATGGTTGCCACTTGTAGATATAACACGAACTTTGCTTACCAAAATTCATCTCACGCTTTCTCACATCCATTGAGAATGATGTATTTTGGGATTTCGCCACTTCAGGAAGATTTGTTGACTGCTGGAATGCTTCATCCAAGTCACTGCGCTCCTGTAACGTAATATCTACAAATTCAATACTAGTAGCATTGCTTTTCATAATTAAAATATTCCTCATCGATATTTTTCTCAGTACTTATACGTTTAGACGCAAGGGAATGTTTTATATTTATTCTGTTTCCCAAATCAAGGGCCCCTGGTCCGAATGCCTGTAGTAAATGCGGCACTATCTGTGGATGCAAATATATCAATAGCACGATATGTATTTGAATTCAGCTTATTCATAAGAATCAGCGAAATGGTGAATGCGCAAGGAAATATATTTTCATATTCGTAATGCTTGCATACAATACTTTTTTATTATATTGTACAACTTGCTGAATGTCATATGATAATATAACCCAAAAGTGGGGGAAATAAATTATAATATAGAAGAAGCAGAATCGAGAGGCTCAACTTAGTTTACTTACAGGTTATACAATATTCCGGTGAACTACATTTTTCACTCACTTCCATTTCTTAGGCTTCTTTTGATTTCTTAACCGGTCCCCCATTTCCAGGAGATCAATCCCTCCTCATATTTCGAGTAGAAATACCAACGTAGCCCTCACAAAATCCACTTTCGTGGACGTGAACGACATAGCCTGTATTAATTCGACTTAAAATAACTTAGTTCCCTCCTACATTGGATGAACAGCAATAATGCTAGCCTTCACAAATACCAATTTATTGACTGTATAGGTTAAATGATTTATTTGGTCAAAACTTATTTTATTTCTCAACATAATCTTCTTGTAGCCCGATACACTTCGTCCAACGTTTTTATAATTTTTCGATTACTTCCAAATAATGCAATTCCGACAAACCTTCGAAATAGGCGTTCGTTTTAGCGATGACCTCATCGTTGGAGTGGAATCTCTTTCCACTGAGCCATTTATTCAAGTTTGGAATGGATAAAAATCGCAGGGGCCAAATCTGAAGAATTTGGTGGATGACGAACCAATTCGTCACCCAATTCATGCAATTTTGCCATTGCGACTGCGACCCTGTACATCAGTGCAGTGCCTTGGTGGAAGATCCTTCTTATCACTTTTGAACATCTCCAAACACTCCTTTGAATATGTCACACGGTCGCACTTGATGTCAACAGAGGACAAATGCCGCACCCATCAAGCAGATAGCTTTTTCATATTCATATTCAAAAATGTATGGAAAATGTTCCGTACTCGTTCGGTTGAGATGCCCATAGCCTCAGCAATCTCATGCACTTTAACTCGCCGATCGTTGAATATCATACCATGAATTTCATCGCCGATTTCTGGCGTTGTAACCTCAATTGGACGACCAGAACGTTCGGCGTCCTTTGTGGTCATAGTACTACAACGAAAATCAGTAAACCACTTGTGAATCATTCTTATGTGGAGTCCCCATAATGTCCAAAAAGTTATGCTTTGGTTTACGGAATTTTTTTCCAGGCAAAAAATAATGTTCAATCAAGACGCAAAATTCACTTTTCTCCATGTTCACAAAAATCTTTAAGGCTGCTTGCTTCCGATGGTTGTCAAAACAGAACTGAATGACATATCAGTCTCAAAAATTTTGATGCGTTCTAGTTAAGGATGGTAGATCACAAATGTCACATGGAATTTCGTATATTGTAAGAAATTGTTGAATATCTTCATTCGGAAAATAAAACTTACGACATAATACTTATAACTCCCTTTACATCTTGCTTAATTGAATATTCAGATTTCAGTCTTAATTTAATATTTCACTGACGATCCACCCTTAAGGGGATCGTGCATTGCTGATAATTTCACACAACTGCATCAAAATTGATAAACCAGCAACACACTAAATTAAATTCAATACTAATAGCATAATATCAATAATCATAAATAATCGTAATAACGAGAATAATTGTTGCTTTGGATAGTAGACTTCCCCGGACAGGTAATCTTGAAAAATCTTGTATTCCGGGTGGATTCCGCGTCACAATAGCTCGACTTGATGCCGACGTTTCGCCAACCATTACAGGTGGCATCTTCAGGGCAAGGCTTGAGGCTTGAACTGAAACTGGTTCTACTGGCTTCTGTAGCCGTATTTATTGTAGGAAAAATCCTTCACGCTACATAGTTCACTGCCTTTATTCCGGTGGTTGACTTCGTTCCGGCACCTGACCCTGCCGTTGTGCGATCATGTGCGAAGTGGAATTTTCGAGGATGGGTTTCCAAATGTTGGGAAGGTAATATCCTGAGTCACGGTTCAGATTATTCGGATGTTTTAGGATTTCTATAGCTTCAAGAATTTTTCGCTGATAGAAGTTTGGGGCTCGGACTAGGATTTTAGTATCTTCAAAAAGGATTTGATGATTTGTGTTAAACTTGTGTTCCGCAAGTGCAGATCTACTGGTGTCACGAAGTCTTGTACAGCGCTCATGTTCTTTCACACGAGTAGCTAGTGTCTAACCTGTTTCACCAATGTATACTTTACCGCAAGAACAGGGAATGCTATAAACACCTTCTAAGTGGAGTGGAGGAAGGAGATCTTTGATAGGTTTGTAAGACTGAGATAATTTTGGAAGTGTGGAAAAACGGGTAGAAATATTATGTTTTTTGAGGATTTTGGAAATTCGATCTGTTATATTTTGAATATATGGAAGATAAGCCGTGGATAAAACATAAATAATAAAGTTTAACACAAATCATCAAATGCTTTTTGAAGATACTAAAATCCTAGTCCGAGCCCCAAACTTCTATCAGCGAAAAATCCATGAAGCTACAGAAATCCTAAAACATCCGAATAATCTGAACCGTGACTCAGGATATTACCTTCCCAACATTTGGAAACCCATCCTCGAAAATTCCACTTCGCACATGATCGCACAACGGCAGGGTCAGGTGCCGGAACGAAGTTAACCACCGGAATGAAGGCAGTGAACTATGTAGCGTGAAGGATTTTTCCTACAATAAATACGGCTACAGAAACCAGTTAAACCAGTTTCAGTTCAAGCCTCAAGCCTTGCCCTGAAGATGCCACCTGTAATGATTGACGAAACGTCAGCATCAAGTCGAGCTATTGTGACGCGGAATTCATCCGGAAGACAAGATTTTTCATAATTGTTGCTGTTTTTCGTCCATTTGACACGCCACTTGGGGATTTTGTTAAATACTTGAATCTGTACTGTTGTGTAAAAATGTATATGATTATTTATAATATTTAACATTCACGTCATAATGCATCTTATATTTGGAATATTAGTTACTTATTCTGAACAACATGTTTCTGCAACTACATATTTTGGTATACAATTGTATCGTTACCTTTACCCAAGGCCCAAGGGTATCATCTTGACCTACTATACTACAATATGCTTACTATACTTGAAATAAAGAGCACGAATCAATTACTGTTGAAAAAGAGTCCAATCACTCTTGAGTTAGTTCAGAATTCGGAAGTTGATATGGAATTTTAGGAGGTCTTGATTGAAAACTCTTAGGAAATCGGTGGGCAAAACAGTAGGTATAATAGTTGAATTGTTATATAATTTAGACATTGAGAAGTATTTCATTTTCAGTGAGAATGAGAATATTGAACAGAGATTGCATTTTACGAAAAAAACTGATGCTAATATTCCGCTATCAGACATTCCACTTGAAACATGAACAACTTTAATTAAAGAGCTTGCAGACGACTAAACAGTTTACGAAGCACTCGTGTCTAGTAATCCATTCAACTTTAAACTCTCGTGAGAGGATACACGATCTTCAACATAAATAAAGAGTACATTAACTTCAACAAACTTCATGGATCCTGTGATGTTATAATCTGCAGTTCGTTCACGGAATGATTGCGTTGACATTGATTGCAGAGAATCGATAACATCAAACTGGAGAATATTGTCATAGTTGTTCGAATCTGTTACACTTCCCTCGGAATATTTTATCACTGCCTCTTGTAAATGCTAATTTTAAATATTTTAATATAAGACATGTTATTTTTCTACATCCTATAAGATTATTTGAGTATCAGAAGCAGGAAGCGAGGCAATTCTATTATGTGACTTTCCTGAAGGAATAGTTTTTTTAGAATGCCTTTGAAAATTTCGGTATACTGTGGTATAATGTTTTTACTTTATAAACAAAAACCAATCTGTGAGATACAATTTCCTGCTAGTGCTCTATGCACGACGACGTGCTCTTATCATGCCGCATGTACGGAAAGAATGAGTATAGAACTTTTTCGTAGACAAAGATTGCTCAATATGAAATTCCTTACCAGATTATAATTGAGATCCAAAAAATTAAGTATTAAGAAATAATTGAATATTTATTTCTTATTGGTTTTTGCTTGATATCGATGGCAAGCTTTCTATTGACAATATTTATCAAAAACGTTACAATCTAATGGTTCCATAAAGCTGTTTCACTCTCTTTTGGGCTCATAAGCGGAACGAGAAAGTTCACAATGTTACATTTTGGAATTTCAGAAGTTTGAAATTGCAGCCTCTCTAAACTCATATTAAAATTGATATCAGAATATTTTTGAGGAGGAATAGTAACCATCTGAATTGAAGCAGAACCGTTAGGAAAAACGAGATGTGGATACATATTCGTTCATTTAGAAATTTACATGAGGTTATTAGTTGAGATAACTTTCACCTAATAAAACAATAAAGAATGTCAATGTATATCTTATAAACATATTTTAACCTCTAGTAACAATTTTAATTCCTCGCCTTTTTCCTCTCATTTACTATAAATCTAGATAGTTGACATTATAAAACAATTCTTTTTTCTAATACAGAGTTCCACGAAAATATACCTAAGGAATTTGATTGTTAGGTTGTACCCTCATATTGTCTTGAATAGTAGACTTCCGTGGATCGCTAATCTTGAAAAATCTTGGCTTCCGGATGGATTCCGCGTCACAATAGCCTGCCCTGAAGATGACAACTGTAATGGCTGGCGGAACGTAGGCATCAAGTCGAGCTATTGTGACGCGGAATCCATCCGGAAGCCAAGATTCCTCACATTGTGGTTTCGATGCTGCTACTCTTGTAGTTAAGCAATAGGTTTGCTCTTCAGGGTTATTTTGCTATTTTGAATTTTCCCTAATTTTTTCATCACTTGAAACCAATTAAGAATGAGTATCAAATATGAGATATCTGCAATAATATACAGGATGTTTCATTTAAGACAATAAAGCTATGGGGGAGTCTCCGTGTTATGAATCAGACGATAGCGATATCTTTAGTACCGTTATTTTCAAAAATTTTGGAAAAGGCATTGAGCATACAAATTGTTGATCACTCCGAATGTAACAATCTATTTGCGACACAACAATTTGGTTACACAAAGGAACGTAATATAACAGAAGCAATTGTTGAATTCATTAATAAAACTATGGATACCTTCGAAATAGGTCACTATTTCTAGATCTAACGAAGGCACTTGACTGTGCTGTCCATACTATACTTTTCAAAAAACTCTAGAAATATAAATTTGATATTGTAAGCGTCAATATTATTAAGTCGTTTTTAACGAAACGTCATCAAGCGGTGTGTATGGATGGCAGATGGTCTGAAAAAAAATAACTTACGATTGGTGTACCCCAAGGATCCATATTGGGACCTTTATTATTTTTAATTCTTGTTAATGACTTGCCGGAATACTTGTTATTAACGCACACTGTACTATTTGGTGATAATGTAACAGCGTCAAATTCTGGAAAGGATCTAGATTATGTGGAGGGAGAGAGTAGAATAAGCATGAATAAAGCTGTGGAATGGTTTTCGGGAAATGATCTTTGTGTGAATGAGAACAAAACGGTGGAAATACTCTTTTTCCCTAAAGGCAACAAATAGTTTTGATGAATATACAAGAATTTTAGGTGTACATGTAGATGATATACTTACTTGAAATGTTCATGCAGATAAACTTATGACAAAATTGAGTGGATGTATTTTTGTTTCGAGAACATTATCTCAACGTTATCTCCTTGTGTTATAAGAACTTCATATTTTTCTTTGATTGGAAGCCAGTTACGCTACACTATTTTAGTTTGGGGTAATTGTTCTGAAAAACTGCAATTCTCAGATTACAAAGGAGAGCGATAAGAATTGTTGCGACTATAGGGACTGCTGTAGAAAAGCGTTCAAGGGATTAGGTATATTAACATTTCCAAATCTGTATATATATTATGGATGTCTTTAGTATGCACATAATTGCTGAGATAAGTACTCCTTGAGTGAGGATTTTTATGATTACAATACTCGTAATAAGAGAAATATTCGTACCTATAGATTTTCTTAGACTGGAAAAAATTCTTGGAATTTCAATATTTTGATGAATTGCCTGAACCCATTGGAGAATTACCGTTGAAAGAATTCAAGAAATCAGTTAAAAATATTCTTTAGAATAACATATTTTATTCCACAGAAGATTTATTAAAATAAGTTTTTAAATTTAATATTCTGATCTTATTTATATTTTATGCTGATGAGTGTAAACATATTATGTACATAACATGGATAAAATGATCTATATATCTATCTATCTATGTATCAAGGCGAAAGAAAATATTACTCAGAATTTTCAAAGATCATGATAACGATAACAGTAACGTTCCATTAAGTATGTAGTTACATTGCACAAGTTAACGACTTGCCCAAAAACTTTGAACTTCTCAACTGTACGACTTTTGAAGTTCTTCGACATAAAAAAATTTGGAAGTATGCCGAACTACTGGAACTAAAGGCGTTCATTGTTATGAATATAAAGGTAATTTTGAAGAGTTCTACGAAACTATTTGTCATTATATTCGTATATAATATTGGCAACTAATCTGAAATTGAACGATACTATAAATTCAATATGACATCACACCGCTTAATTTCACAACACACTTCTTTCCATGTGACAAATTTGTGCAGGTGCAAGGTGAAATTCATTACAAAGATATATTATACGGTTACAGCTGGTACGTGCTGTTTCTAGTATCGAATAAATTTATTCCGCCCAACTGTTCCTTGATGGCCGGCAGATGCACATGAAAGTTAAGTAACTCAGTATGCGAGGCACGAAAAGTTTCAAAACTTCACGGAGGGTTCGTTACTCTTTTAGTTCTCTTTGTTCTGTTTATTGCACTGACCAATAATCATCTACTAGTTTCACAGTGAAATAAGGTTCCTTTTAATGATACAAAACAACAGTATTTCTTGAACTTGCAAAATATATTACACATTCATAATATTGACGAACGGATATTGAACCAAGGAATCATTCGGGCTTCGAACTACGTCGCAGTAAAACAAGCGGAAAGTCACTGTACACATGACATTGAGAAACAAAGACAATTCCAAATGTGTGACACTGGTTTCGCAATCAGCGACGTTTGAAGCACTGATGTATGAATTTTTGGATCATTTCAAAGGGAAGTTTCCGGAATATCGTATATGTTTCTAGTATCGACTCATTTTGAAAGAATTGAAGTATTCTGACGGAACATAGTGATGCTCTGACACAATATAACTGAAATAATGAGGTAAAAGTACAAATTTACTTTATTTAAACAACAAGGAAAGGATAGTTTAGCAAAATTGTGAATTACGATAGATAATAGTCACGAGATTCATGTTAAAAGAATTTTCGACTATTGACAAACAATCTGTTCCAGTGGTGTGTTCACGTTATCTCTAAATAGTAAGAACCATATTCGGAAACAGCATTTTTTAAATTCATTGAATCGATTATAAACATCCTGGAAGATAAAGATATCCCATGCGGACTTTTTTTTTATCTTTCCAAGGCTTTTGACACGTTTGATCATAAAATCCTTGTTGCAAAACTGGAGAAATACGGAGTCGGAGGTAAACAATTAGTTTTTATGGAAATCTATTCAGAATGTAGAACGCAGAGAGTGAACATTTCGGAGGGTGGACAAAATTTCATATCTGGGAAATTGTCATTACAACTGGGAGTTCCTCAAGGTAGCATAATTGGCCCACTTCTGTTCTTAATTTATATTAATGATCTACCTGAAGTTATTGCTATTGCTAGAAAGTTACTTATCAATTATGCAGATGACAGTAACATTAAAGTATCTGCAAATCACTTTTGCCTTCTCGGAACTGAAATTGCCTCTGCGCTCTCAAAGATTGAACGTTGGTGTATGGATAACAAACTAACATTGAACGAGAGTAAGACAAACTACATCATCTTTACGGCAAGCTATAGAAGACTGCAAATCCCAAGAAACATTTAATTTAAATAATTACATTTTGGAAACGAGAGATTATTCGAAATGTCTTGGAATAAATATGGTTAAGAACCTCAATTGGTGTAAAAAAATCGAAGAACGATGTAAAAGGTTGAGTTTTATCATTTATAGTTTACCCGTCGTGATACTAACTTGAGGAAAGTTTTTTATTATGCCAACTTTCAATCCATGTTGATTTTGAGGTCATTTTTTGGGGTAACAGCTACCAGGTTGAGATGATATTTCGACAGCAAAAAAGAGCAGTACGAATAATATTTGGATTAGGGTATAAACAGAGTTCAAGAGGTTTTTTCAAGAAAAACAGCTTGCTAACTGTTATTGGAATATACATTTATTTTTTTCTTTTTACTTTTACACAGAAGATTCTTTACAGATTTCAAAAAATCGTTCAATTACAACACACGTAGCATTCTATCTATATCCAGCACATACGCTTACACTAACAGAGAAAAATTATCCCTATATGTGCATCAAATTTTTCAACAACTTGCCAATTGATATTCAATGTATGAAGAATTTCGGTGAATTCAAAATAGCTATTTGTGTATTAAGAGCGCAAAGTGATATATTGTTGCTCGACAAAGAGAGTTACCGCGCGACGCAAAGCGGAGCGCGGTAATCTTTGGAGAGCGACAATCACACTTTGTGCTCGAAATACACACAAGATTTTTTCTACAAAATCAGTTTTCCGAAAAAAAAAGAAAAAACATGCTTTATTCAACAAAAGTACACCAAGTACAGTTTATAAATTCCTGATTAATGTTGATTTAATTTATCATTGACTTTACTAAAATTGAATGTACAATTGTGACACTCTTTAATTATTATTCCTGTACCTGATGGACGATCAGTAGATTTATCTAACATTAATTCCCCCGAATATTGGAAATCTACAGAACGAGATGTAGATGGTCTTGAGAATATTCTCTTGGTACATTGTTACTTTTCCATCCACCATGTTTTTTCAGTTGTATTAGGTCACCTCCACCATTCACCAATAAAGTAGCAGAGGTTCGTCGGAGACAGTGTCCAGTATATAAATTATGCTCGGGCAATTTCAAATATTCAGCATGTCACTGGGAGTCTTGCCGATTGTATTCATACCCACAACTTGTTTCATACATCTACCTTTTTCATAACGTAAAAATAGACGTTGGACAGTATTGTTATTCAGACAATGTTTTCTGAGTGCAATATATTTTTTACAAATTGAAAGATAATCAACTGAATTCTCTTCATTATGACCAACAATCGTAAAAACACGGCTTATTCTCGTTTTTGAATCGGGAATTCGGACTATTAAAATAGAATCCTTATCTTCTATGTCACCAATCTCCATTTTGATCAACTCATCGCGCCTGCAGGCACCAGCAATACCCATAATTAGAATAACCTATAAAAAAAACTGCAATTAATAGCTATTCCAAATGTCTATGCTAACCAAATTGCACTAAATTCAGAAAAATACTAACCGCTTCTCAAACTACTAAGAGCATGAAATATTAAAATTTACCTTTTTTAGTAGATATTCTTCATCGGGCGCTTCTTGTAAAAATTTGTGAATATCTTCAGTGGTGAATGTTTTGGATTTTTTCGCTTTATATCCAACAGACTGTTTCTTCAGAAATGCGATAAGTTTAGGATACTTATTGATTTCGATGTTATTTTTAACATTCAAGCATGTCCGTATCATCGAATACGTAGACCAAAGAGTTGATGACTTACAAATCAATGATTTTTCTCCAAAATAAGCCAGTAATACGTTTTCTGAATACTTATTCACCTTCTTCGACTGGCACCACGTCATGAATTTACCGTATTGTAATTCATATTTCTTCCTTGATTTCTCTGGTAGGAGATTCAAAGTAACAATTTTTGCACTTTCTGCTACATCAGGAGGAGTGTTTGATAATTCACTGTCACTATCATCAATCATCATGCAGAAATACGTTGGAGAAGCGAGCGTTTTCGAAATATTTCCGCTTTAGAGCGCAAATGCTGTCACAAAATGACATTTCACGGAAAACGTCAACTTTGCGTTGAAATCTGAAAGCGTCAAAGGCTAGTTTGTTAAGCGTTTGTAGAAAAATGAAATATTCAATATCATTGTGCAATGTGAACCATACACGATTAATGAATACTTGAATAAGTAAATTTTTGTCTTTGTATTTTATTTTAAATTTCTTCTGTTTTGTTTGAATTGTTTCCTTGATATCTTGTTATCATTTTGCAACATTCATTATTGTGAAATAGGTTTTCACGATATAAGTGTCGTAAAGATTCATATTACGAAATGAGATGGGATTAAATACACAATAGAAGGGGGGAAGACGCAATACTATATTTCTATTTTCTATTAAAAGTTTATCACACACGTATTCTTTATTCATTTTGGGACCCTTCAATAATTTTAAAAGACCCCGTTTTCTTCAAAATATATGTTATTATATATCATAACATTTAGACTGTTCTCCTTTGGTGCTCTTAGAACTAGGCAACGTTTTTACTTGACGACTATGATAACTATCACAGTTACGCTATTTTTGGATATGTTTTGAAGAAGGCGATGTTTAAACCAATCTTCAAAAAGTCAGTGTCTTGATGGTAATCTAGAGAGGAATCTGTTATGTTATGCTGAAAGCAACAAACAGTTCGGGATAAATCCATTTTCAAACAAGCATGTACTCGTATTATTGTTATTCTTTTGTCTTTATTTTTTGGAGGCGCCTTTTTCTAGGAATAATAGGCTTTAGTACTATATCATTTACCGATGATGAAGAAGTTGTTAAGTAGACTTTTGGGCTAAAGCCTCACTTGAATTATCTTTTTAGCAAAGATATATATTTTTTGATAAATAAAACGGATTCATCGATATAGAGACCGGTAATAGTGAATACATTTTCATCAATGAAAAATTGCTTGCAACTGTCAGTTCTCAACAACAGAACTATGTTTCGTAAGCATTGCTTCTGAAGTCTGAATATTCGTTTGATTTCTGACGAATTTTCCCAAACAATTATGCCGTATTTCAGACAGGATCCAATGTACGCGAAGTAGCCTGGTTTCTCATTTACCAAATAACGTAGAGTTCTTATATCCATGTTTTGTAATTCTTTTGCTGAATCATCTAAGTAATAATGCCAATCGAATCTTGAATCGATATGAATTATGAATTCCTAAAAACTTCATGTTTCGATTCTATGAATCCATTTTTTTTGAGGAATGCATAATTCGGTTGTGTGTGTCTAAAATGAAAAATTCAATAACTGCGTTTTATTCACAGTTACCTGTAAATTATTTGAACCGAACCATTGTTCCAGTAAGTGGATCGTAGTTTGAATTTCTCCTTTTTGTCAACACTCAATACACTAGATGTATCATCCGCAAATTGTGAAAGCGGGTCTGGGATAGCACTTGGTAGATCATTTGTATATATTAAGTATAAAAGAAGTTCGAAAATTGACCCCTGAGGGATATATATAGAATTAAATTTTCTGAATTATGAAGATAACTCAGATAATTTAACATAGGATTATAAAGATGAATAAACGTAAAACATTGAAACATAGGCGGTATTCGAACCCACATTACTGGATGTCTAGTCCAGGGTGTTCACCAATTACACCACTTTGGTCTCATAAAATTTTTATATTTTTGTAAATATAAAGGATCATTGATGAACACAATGCGATTCGATGCCCTTCCATAAATCAACTATTCACGCACATTCATCTGAAGTTCAGTCGTTTTGAAGTAAGGATTGTAGGTTAGAGTATTACTATGATTGACAATTACTTGACAGTACTTATTCAACGACAGCATCCCGGTTCTTTTACATTTCAATAGAACTGACTGAGAAATGTTCTGGTTTTGAGTATATATGTAAAGTTTCTCTGTGTAATTGGCCACAATTTCGTGTGGGTACATTAAGAGATATAGAATTAAATTTTCTGAATTAGGTATGAAGATAACTTAGATAATTTAACATAGGATTATAAAGATGAATAAACGTAAAACATTGAACCATAGGCGGGATTCGAACCCACATTACATTTATGTACCTTATTAGAACGAACGTGACAGATTAAAATCCAAATAATTATAATATAACAGTACGAATTTAAAATAATGTGCAGAATTATTCCAAATTGGAAATCAAGGACAAAGAATAACGTATGAAGATGTAGCATTCAACAAATCAATACAATAATACAGAATGAAATTTTAAGTTTCATATTCAAATATTTTGAAAAACAGAAACGCTAACAAAGTAACATTTCATTGAAAACTGAACCTAAAACCCAAAGAATTATCCAAAATTTACCTACTTAAAATGAAATAATTAGGGTTGCAGGTAAATAAAACTTGTATACCCGAAACCCATTGAATATCGTAATATAAATTTACGATACGAATATAGTACATTATTTTACCTACTACCAATAATGTTAATTATTTACTCAAAATTAGTCAATATTCCTGAAATTAATGATATTAGAATAATGTAACAAGCAAGCGTTGCGCTCATTGTTGATTTATTTTGAGAACTGTCAATTTTGACGCGTTCACGTCAGTTTCGTATAATTGTATCGACATGAGTTCCGACTATGAAAGTGTGGATTCTGATATAGAACTTGCTACAAATAACGCAATACAAACCCTAGTACCCGGTAAATCCCGCAATAGATACGAAAAAGAATATAAGCGATTCGAAGACTGGTGCAGTTCAAAAAAAGTCCGTGATATATCGGAGAAAATTAACTTTGACACTTTCATTCCAATCAATTTTACTTTACCGCACTAGTGCGGGAAAGTACCTCATAACGAAACTCATATCAGTGTCGTAATGTTTGGCATTACATATTGGTAGTAGGTAAATAAATTTTACTTTACTTTACATATTCAAAATGTGCAATACTCAAATAATATAAGTGGCAAATTATTATCTAATGAAATTAATAATTTTGTGGTTTCCGGTTATAAGTCCGGTAAATATAAATATTCTAATCATATTGGAGTAGTCAAAAGGACTAGAGGCGCGTTTTCGAATAAGGTGTTACATGCCGTATGGTCCTATTTAAAAATAACTTTCAAGAGCCCATCCGCCATTGTGAATGATTAAGTCACTAACTACATCCAAAAATCTTTATATGTACCTTAGTTCAGTTACCCAAAACTTATTCAAGTTTGATGGTTCCGAAAATACGAAGGGACTCAAGACGCCCATTGTATGTAGGTTTTGTAAGGGGTTTAATATACTATAAGATTTCAAAGCTCTGGATACACTGAAACACTAATAAGTACGAAATACTAGACATCGTCCACTACAAATTCTATTGAAGTACTCAGGATCTTTCAGCAACCAAGTAGCCATCATCGAAATAAACTAAATTAGAAAACAAAATGTACCCTCAGCTGAAGATAAATCTGAATTTAGTGGAATTATTTCTACCTTAGTCATTTCCATTTAGTACGGACAAATATGGAGTTGTTCGTACTGTGTTTTGGAAGCGATAAGCTGAACTAAACAAATATCTAGGTAATTTAGAAGGGATGGAAATGTTTAGGCAAAGAAGGAATTCATTAAATTCAGATTTATCTGTAGCTGAGGGGGAAACTCTTGTTCGCATTTTTAACCCCCAATAGTATTCAAATACCTTCATTTTATTTTCTAATTTAGTTTCCTATGATGATGGGTACCTGAAAGGTCCTTAGTACTTTAATACTATTTTTTGTGTTGAAGGTGATTATTTTGTACATATTTGGTGGGTTTATGTTAAATCTACAAAATATATTGCATATTTTTCTATTTCAAGTGTGAAATCAATTCCTGCTACAAGTATGTAGTGTGAGAACATTATGGCGTTGTTAGTTTTTTTGTTGCTTCTTGAAAAATCAGCAGACACACGTTTATTTGATCGATATTCCCAACGACCACAACATGTTTAGTTTTATTAATGGAGTAGACTGTATTAGTTTCTTAATGTTCGAAAAATCTTGATAAAATTGTCAGTGCAAATCATTCAGAATAAATTAATTAATCTTATGTGCAGCGGAAATAATACTCGTATTATCTGTATCTCGATCACCTACATATTTTACTAGACCTACTTGGAAAATCATTCCCAACAGACTAAATTGACGAGAATTTGGAAGGACGTCAAAACATGTTTGTTACAAAGGAAACAACATAAATATACGTATAATGGCCGGTTTTCCACTTTTGTTTCCTCTCTAAATGCTTCTTATAAAAATGAATTGGAACTATAAAAGTGAATCGAATGTAGCAACGGTCTTTCTACTAAGAGTATTTGCTTCTGGCAGTTTTCAAACTATCATTTTATCTTTATTAAGAACATCATATTTTATTGCTTGACATGATAATGCTTTCAAAATTAGAATATTAATATTCTATCATATGCAAAATATAATTTATCCCTTACTCTTTCAGAATAATAAAAATTAGTTTTCTATTCAAGGTTACATGTCTGTAGTTAAGGAGAAGTATCTAAATACCAATGTGATTTGGATAAAAATGATGCATTTTTTTCTAAGACATTTTTGCAATTACAAAGTAAGTATGAGTGTGGTTGAAGGAACAATCTGGGATTGATCAATCGGAGCATCTCATCTTATATAAACTGTAATGGAAACAATCCTTATCCAACGTTCAACAACAACAACTTCCAATTTTGAGAATTGTTTTAAATAGGGAATATTGGAAAGCAGAAGCAATAATAAGATTCTTGACCCAGTATGAATTATATATAAAAATTCTCGGGAAATAGGTCACATTAACACTTTGTTTTAAATATTCGTCTTTACGTACGTTTCGGTCTCTCGACCATCATCAGAAAACTCACTATGTCTAAAAAGGGGTTTATTAAAACAAATTATAGCACAAGCGTCTAAATCGCACAATTTAACTTCAATCAAAAGAGCCCACGCCGTCGAAACGAACAGAACTACGAATAATCGAAATTGTATCGTCAGTATTAATACTGAGTCTTCTGATGATATTCGTGAGACCGAAACGTACGTAAAGACGAATATTTAAAACAAAGTGTTAATGTGACCTATTTCCCGAGAATTTTTATATAGAAAGCAGAAGCTGTATATGAGTGAGACTGTTCTAATCTTACAGAAACGGGCATTTCAGGATTAACCATTCGTTATTCTAATATGATTAGAATCAATAACTCTCTCTATTTGAATATAAGGGTTGCGAGATTCCATTTCCGATTTAGAACTCACCTCCCACCTAACTCATGCGAGAAATACGGTGACAATATCACGCTCTATGGAAAGTATAGACATATTTTTAAGTGTTTCTTGGCCTGTTGCAGACATCAGATATGATTTCACGAGATTTAGCTTGCTGAAGCATCGTTCACAAGAAGCAGTGATGACAGGAAAAGTTATATAAGCCCGTAAGGCTGTACAAATATTCCAATAATTGGTTTCCACTAATTGCTCTTGTATATTTTGTGAAAGTTCTAACGATCCCAATTCATCAAGATTTTTAAATAAGACTTCAGTCTGAAAATCGAAACTTTCCATTCCTTGTGTAAATTCCACAGCTTCTATATCCTCATCATAATTCAATGCAAGATCAGCAATCATTTTTCTCAAGTTTTCCACTATTGATAATAATAAAGATTCTTGACCCAGTATGAATTATATATAAAAATTCTCGGGAAATAGGTCACATTAACACTTTGTTTTAAATTTTCGTCTTTACGTACGTTTCGGTCTCATCATCAGAAGACTCATTATGTCAAAAAGGGTTTATTAAAACTAATTATACCACAAGCGTCCATAACGCAAAGTTATCTTCACTTCAATTCCGTTGCACCAGCTTGTTAAAAAAAAAGTGTCATAAACAGCCTCACAGACCGCGCGGTAAAATTGCCCCACGCAGAGGACCGTCCCAAAAAATTGAAAATTGTTCGTAATACACTGGAAATGAATGGCTACCCAAAAGCTTTCTTCAATCCTATCATTAAAGAAAGAATAAACAAAATCTATAATGGTTCGTCGTATAAAAATAGCATAAAAGGTAAAACAGACAATTATATAACTTTACCATACATTCCGGAGACCTCAGAGAAAACTAAGAAGTGTTCGAAAAAGTACGATATAAATGTTGCGCATAAGCCTACTAACTGTGTTGGGAAATATTTCTCAAATCTAAAACCTAAAGATAAACAAACCCACACAGTATATAAATTGAATTGTTGAGATTGTGATGGAACTTATACTGGAATCTCTAAACAATATTTACAAAAAAGAATGTATGGCCATAAGTATAGCCCTTGCTAAGCACTGCTTTGATTATAACCATCAATTTGATTACAAACATGTTAATATTTCAACTAAGGAAACCAATTATTATAAAAAATCTATCCTGGAGATGATTCACATAAAACGTGACTCCAAATCTGTAAATCATAGGACAGATACTCAAAATCTAAGTCATATCTATACAAATTTGATTAAATAAAATCGCTTGCCAATTCCTACATGCGTCTTTTAAATGTTAAAAATATATTTTAGGAAGAATGCTTAATAGTAATATTCCAGTACAGGTCTGAAACCTTTTTCAAGTACCTCATAAATCTTACATCTGGTTCGAAAGTGATTCTCAACAAATAACTTCGATCTGAGTTGTTATGAGACTATACCAACATGCGCTTGTATATTATAAGAATAATACTGAATAGTGGATTCTTGCTACAAAAATTTTTATACTTTAATATTGACGATACAATTTCGATTATCCGTGGTTCTGTTCGTTTCGACGACGTGGGCTTTTTTCATTGAAATTTGTGCGATATGGACGCTTGTGCTATAATTAGTTTTAATAAACCCTTTTTGATATAATGAGTCTTCTGATGATGACCGAAACGTACTATTGATAATAGATTTCCCATTCAAAACCCAAAATCTCCTGTAATATTGTTCAACGAGATAAATTTCATTTTCTCATCTTTAGTGTTTTTCGTTTACGCTTTTCTGGTCGTTATTTTGCTTTCTCAGCCAGTGAAGTACAGTTTTCCAAGGCGCAAAAGGCCATCTCTGTAAAATTTTAGGTCGCTTAATAATCTATATATCATATCAGCTATTTTTTTGTTGTATTCTATTGTTACAGACTTATAGAGAGTGTAACAACCAAATTGTTCCTATTTTCGAAATGGTTAGGTTGTAGCAATTCATGTTTTTAGAAGGAAATATAATTTATCATTATCTGGTAACTCCTTCTTTGATAATACTTCCAAAAATTGTTGATAAGCTTGATAATATCGAAATTGGTCGATAAATTGTAGCATTACATGGGTTACCTGATTTGAATATTGATATTACTAAAGCAATTTTCAAGCAGTATGGAAACGTTTCTGTTTCTATGTTTTTGCTAACCAAATATGTAATAGGCTATATGATGTTTTGTGCAATATTTTCTAATGTTTTTGACTGAATTTTATCAATACCAGGAGAAACTTCTGGCTTGAAAATTTTTATAATTCTCAATATTTCCCCTTCAGTTGTACTATTCAGGTAAATGGTATTATCCATTTTATCTATGTTTTTTTTTAAGTTATTATTAGGAATTTGAGCTGTTAGTTTTTCCGATATAGTTGTGAAAAATGTATTGAAGTATTCACTTATGTTCCTTTTTTACTTTTTTACTTTATTTGTTATGTCAATGTTATTTTTGGATTTGTCATTTCCTTTAGATTTCTTATGCATTTCCACAATAAATTTGAGTTGTTCGCATGTATCATACTTTTAACATAATAAGCTTTGGTTTCATTCATCAATGAATCTAATTTATTCCTATCATTATTATATTCTGTCTCAAGTTTCAAGTTTGATGGATCATGTTTGAGTGATTTAAATATATTATTTTTCATATTTACAGACTTTATCAACCCTTTGTTATCCAGGGCGATCGTGGCATATTTTCTTTTTCAATTTTTATTGTCTTCGTATGTTTTTCTATATTATTGTTCAAGTAATATGAAGGAAATGTAAATGTATAAGCGAAACAGCAACTCAATATATTCAGATTCATCTCCAACTAAAGGTAATACCTTATGTACCGTATTGATTCAAAATAGTATTTAAACAGTCACATTTTGATTGCCTAATTAGTTTACTCTGATGGTGGCTACCTGGAAGTTCGGAAACAAGATCCTCAGCACCTTATGTTTATTGGATAAGGATGATTATTTCCTATTATAACGATACTTTGCACAGAAAGCATGTCGTATATTGTATTGTTCACCTTTCATATGGGTATTCATCCTACTGTTTGAACTTCAACAGATATTGCACATGTATCGAAATGAAATATATGCTTACTCTAGCGTTCCAATCGTATGCAAATCTCTTGCAGTTAACCTAAAACCGGGAATAAATGCATAGCGTGCATCGCTCGTGCCGAAGATATTTCTGTGCGGATTCAGATTCATCTCTACTCAGTCGCAGAATCCTATCAATCTTGAAGTTTTGCATATAAATGTCATGATTACCAGATCTATTGATTTCTGGAATCTGGTTGGTTGATATGCTCTATCCTATTACTGATTAGCACACACACATGTTGTAATAAATGATGATGAGTATTAGGTACACCAATACACGTGCAGTTTGAAATTAATGGGAAAACATATCAATTATGAAAATTGTGGGAGCTATTTTGAGTGAAATATTTGCAGCACTAATTCAGGCGAGTGTTGCTTATTGAAGTTCAGAGAGGCATGTTACCAAACACATCCCTCGAAAAATTAGTTGACACACATAATTTTATTTTTTCAAAAACTGGTTTATAAATTTCAATCAGTATATGGTTCTAGTAACGAAGACGCAAGACAAGATGTCATACTAGCGTATGTATCAGAACAAACATAAAGCTTAGAGAAACCGGTAATTTCGCTTCACATGAGCTGTATCATTACGTAGGTACCATAAATCGTGAACGTAAATGACGAAGACGGTGATGTTAATTCTGTCCTCGACAATCTATTAATTAGTTACTCGACGTATAGCAAGCAAGTTATAAATATTGATCTCAAAATTCTTAGTTCGTCAATTATGATTGTGAAAGATCTGAGATACAGCTGATAACATCAATTAATTCTGTAACAGAATCTTAATATTTATGACGTGACAATTAATCGTAGATACCGCTACTTTGTGGCAATTATAAGGTGATTGAATGAAAACGCAATACTATCAATCAAAAATCTTGTAAAAACAACAATGTCGGTAGTTTACAGTGGCAGCTCGTGAGTTGTGAAAGAGGGTTGGTGTAATAAGGCTTATGTACAAGTTATTTCCAATATTAAAAAAAACCAAATCATATTTAAAAAATTGAAGTTTCATGTAAAATTAAAATATCTCAAAGCAAAGCAACAAGAACCCAATGGGGTTCACCACATGTTTTCTGTTTATCATAAATAATACATTTTATAGTGGGAAAAAGTAAATGAATTTCTTAAAATAAACACAAAATTAGTTTCACACTCGCTTCAAGGTGAGTGATAGAATACCATAGCTGATAGGGTCAAGGGGGTTGCAATAAGTCCACAAAAGTTTGGTTGTAAAGTAAATCATAAACCTGCCAAGCTCAATAACCAATATAGGACGAGAAACTAATGAATAGCTACATGATAAATCTTAATGTGAATCATCTGGAGATTTTTAGGTAGTAGGTATTTCAGACCTATTGTAGATTAATATGGAAGTTTTACACGTCTTTCTTTCATAAGTTATATAATTAATCAAAATGTATCACACGTAAATCGGAGCGTAACGTAGTACCTAATCATCAAAATTGTAATTCAATATAGTCTTGATTATAGTTGAAATAATATGTACATTCGATTTAGTTAGCAATATTTATAAAAGCACAGCTATGTTTAGAAATCCCCACCGTAAACATTCTGAATGAGAGGTCTCTAGAGAGTGGAAAAGAATTATAAACTACCTTACTGCTTATTGGTTTAACCATTCTTCCAAATTTACTAGTATCATTATTGGTACAAAGTTAAAATCAGGATCACTTTAAGTAAAATCATTGGTTAAACAATTCGGGGATCCTTCCCTAATTGCAGAAATATCGCAGATCGAATAATACTAAGGGTTGAAGTGGCATTATAAAAAGTTGATATAGTTTTACAAATATTTATGAAGGATTTCTCATTTCTTACAATAATTGATAGTATCGAAGATGAAACGTTGCAAGACACGCTTGTAAAAGCTCTCTTTATTGCACTCGTAGCTTATCAACACGAGCAAACCTAGCCATGTATGCAATAAAGAATGACTTTTCACACTTGATTCTTGAAACACTATTACCTACAACCATAAAATAATAATTCATCCATAAAATATTGAACTAAAATCAAATGACTATTAAAAGTTCGATTTTTTCTAATTTATTAAATAAATGTAACTATACTTTCGTTAACATCGAAGCTTCTTCAAACAAATATAACAAAATACAAAGTATTACTTTGTAATTTAGAGAAAATCGAACTTTTAATAGTTATTTTATTTATGTTTAGAATGTATTTCAATTACGTAATTACTGATTCTTTTCAATTATTAAATAAAAATTTTCATTTCTGTTCGTATAATGATTACCACATTTTTTATAAAACAAAATGTCACTTGCAGGTATGGTCGAGAAGACGAAGAAGTAATGGGGTTGAAGTTCTGTAATGAAGCTATTATGTGTCTGGCTCAGTTATATCCCGTGGCTCAAGTTTCAGAAGGGAATACACCCTTGCAGGTAAGAAACTATTGTAAACACATATGGGAATAATTATTGTTCCCTTCCATTGTGTACGTGACGCTAACGGAACATAATATATGTACATAACATGGATACGAAACACTTACCTTGAGATAATGGAGATAATGTTTATCTTAGAAACAACCTCGCATTCACCGTATTAATTTCTTCGTTCGCTTATTCGTGAGTTTATAACTCATTTCAAAAATGCAACTGTATAGTGAAACAGTTATTAATATATTATTGTTGAAATGTGAAATTTTATTGCATAACTCATAAATAAATATAACTTGAAGAAATATCCTCCTTTTAATTTTCCTTGCTAGGATTTTAGTTTTCAAGATATGATGTGAATGAAATAATGCGAAGATTAAAATGAATTTCTTTCAAAAACGATCTCGGATACTTTACTTTTATCCAAAAAAAATTAATGTTATTTCGATTTTTGGAAATAAACCTTCTTTTATATAATTTTACTGGACTAATATGAGTTAGATCCTTGTTAGATTTGAGCATTTAACACAGCGATACTGACAACAAACGAATACGTTTTTGAGCTAGAGGGGACCTCATTATAGTTTCTTCATGACATAAGACATGGAAATATCTGCCAAAAGAGGACTTTATGGGGTGGATCCCATAGTTAATTCATTATTTCGTGTGAAAGACTCTTTATCAAATTGATAATAATTTTCGCTAGGGCAGAGATCAAAAGCTTGTTCTATCTCGGATTTTAATACGGGATTTGTATGTGATTTTTACAGAATTTTTGATATTAAAATTTTACATTCTTCATATTTGAAACATCGAACGATACGCAAATTCCATTGCTAAGGAAAGTTAATCTATTTATTGTTTAAAGTTCCAATGAAAGTAAAATTTTAATATTAAAAATTCTGGAAAAATCACTCACAAATCCCGTATTAAAATCCGAGATAGAACAAGCTTTTGATCTTCACCTTAGTTTTCACACAAAATAATGGATTAGCTATGGGATCCCCATAAAGTCTTCTTTTGGCAGATATTTTCATGTCTTATATTGAAGAAACTATAATGAGTTCCCCTCTAGTTAAAAAACATATTCATATTCAGGAAAAGTGTTATTTTATTATATCAGTATGATAAATTGTCACAAAGTAATGGCTACTTTTGAATTTTTCAATGTATTATTAAATCCAATTTTTTAATTCAAAAACAATTCTTCCACATATAAAACCGTTTACACATAGAGGTATTGGGTAACTGTTCCCCTTAATTTGTATCACATAATCGCCTAGATAAATTGTACAATTAAATTTGTGACCCCCAATTTTGAATAGGGATATGGATGAGTTAGTTTTATTAGCACTAAGTTCCAGTATATTAAAAATAGTTTCCATCTTTAGTACAATATAAAACGGTAACCGTTTATTCCGAAGAATAGGTAATAATAATCCTGCTCCAATCGTTTATTACCAGTTCTTATTAGTTATTGAAGTATGGCACAATGATAGATTGATAGATAATCTCAAACAATTACGAAACGTATCACTCCTTGTCGTACAACTGGGATTTTATTCGTTGTCGCTTCCTCAAGGAAACATTAATCTGCTCGCAGCTTGAGTCAATAAAAAAGACAGTTCACTGTTCGGTGTTTTCGGCGGGAGCTTTATTATTAAAGTTTTTATGACCATATTACATTCCACAAATCTCAATCTATATTTTCTATCTGAGCTAAATTTAGTTCGGACGTTATATTACTACAAGCTTATAAATTCAGTAAGTTTATCATGGAACAACTCACAAACAAATATCTGAGAAATTTGATACGCTTCAGAATAACTTTTATCTGGAACCATAATAAGTGAAATAAGGAGTCTTGTGACGTGAGACCATATAGTGGTTTCCTTCGAATATAGCTGCTCCATACCGCCCTTTCATTTATTTGTATAGGTTTGTCTATCAACGTCTAAACATAACTAATTTCACAATGAAGCAATACCAAAAACATTTTGCTATTCATATACATTTTCCTTATATAATCACCCTTTCTTAACTCAAAATTTAACTAATCTGGAGCACTTTTTGGCTGTGATGCATCCATTATGAAAGACTGCATTTGAAACGAAGATTCGAAGAACCCTTGAAGGGTCGAATTTGGAAAGGAGTAACCAGTAATAAAGCTGACAAAATTCAGCGTCTAATGAATTTGACAGAAAAATTCAATCAAATACACCATAACACTAATAAGTACAAAATAATCACCATTATCCACTAAAAACACTATTAATAAAGACCTTTCAGCTACCAACTATCCATCATCAGAGTGGACACAGTTTACTCTGATGATGGCTTCTTGGTAGCGGAAGGGTCCGTAGTACATTAATGGTATTTTTATTGAAAAAGGGTGATGAATTTGTACTTATTAGTGTTATAGTCTATTCACAGTTATCTTTTAATGTATCAGTTTCCCAAAATTTGGCAGATATATGTCAATGATATTCTCGCAATTATAAGTAAAGATTTCGATCCACATGGTTTTGAACATGCTCAATAACCAATTTGATTCAATTAAGTTAGAATTAGAAAGCAATAGCCCTTTCCTTTACATTCATTTTATCAAAGATGGTCACCATTTGGAATTCGACTCATACAAGAGCAAGGGGAAAAGAACAAGAAATGATTTATTTGGTCAAAACTTATTTTATTTCCGCCAAATGCTTCCGCTTTCGCTTCTAATCGTCGTCGAATCGATCCAACAGCTCTGCATAATATACGCCGGTGATCGTTTTGCCCTTTTCAAGGTAATCGATATGGACGATACCTTGTGCATTCCAAAAAACTGTTGCCATGACTTTGTTGGCCGATAAACCCACTTTGGCCTTTTTCGGCTTTGATTCGCCAGGAGTCGTATTAAGTGCAGCGAGCAGCGACTTCTTCTTCTTGGGCCTCCATTATCTTTCAAATTTTTTTCGTTACAAAAAATTTTTGGACTTTGTCGTGACACGGCGTCTCTTTTGTGATGGCGCCCGAGGCAAGTGCGTCAGTTGACACACCCTTGGTACGGCTCTGGTGAATCATTCCAATCGATGGTGAATAGTTCCCATAATGTTTAGCAAGCGATCTTTGGTCTGCGTAATGTTTTTTCCACGCAAGAAATAATACTTTTTATTAAGACGCAAAATAATTCACTGTTTATAAAAATCTTCAAGGTGGCGTGCTTTCGATGGGTGTCAAAACAGAACTGAATGGCATATGAGTTTGAACATATCAATGCCTTCTAGATAAAGATGGTACATCACAAATGTCACATGAGATTTTTCATTGTGGCGCCATCTGTTCCATTTTTCAGGGACTTTTCATCTTGCCCTGGTACAGAAGATCTACTTAAACTAGTAGATATATTCTAGTGGATGCATGTACAGCAATTAATTATAAAGTAGCTCCGTTCTATAATCTTGTTCATAGATTATTAAAGGTTCCCTTGAGCCAGAAAAATTATGAGGAATTCCAGCAAATAGCAACGGACAATTGTTGCAAAAAATCTGAATTTTTGGAAAATGGAACGGAATCAACTAACCAAATTAGAGCCATTATTTTCAACTAATTCAATGAAACTACAATTTTTTACTTAAAATCCTTCAGTAATCAATGAATTCTATAATCTCTTCTCTAAATTTGCAATAAAACTCGTTTATAGATGCAAGAACAAGCTAAAAAAACTGTTCAGGTGTTACCTTTGATAAAGTTCCCGATTTCCACACATCAGGAATTTCAATATGCTACGTGGATCAACAAAGTAGAGCTAACATCTTAACTCATTATAAAGAACATTTTGCCCGTTTAAATAAGAAAAATATAGAAAAACCAGCATTAGAAGAATATATTTTAAAAACAGGTCGCACCATTTCTCAAGAAAGTTTGCGCCATCTACTTTTATTCTTTCCCGCCAGAGCAAGACGAACGAGACGTTCCATTACGCTGGCATTTAAAACAATGGGATCTGATTTAAACTTTAGTCTCGGTTCAAACTTTGTCAAATTAACCTTTATTATAGAATTGCTATAGGCGCTACCTGTGTTCACAATGCTTCTGGAAATTTTCACATCAACGATTTCTTGAAGATTATTGCTAAAGAAAAGAATAAATTCATCTTAATAGTTTTAGGTTGAAATCTTGATAATATATTGGAGATGTAGCTGGCTGGCTGAATAAATCTCTTGTACTATGAAGATATACATGTTGAAATAAACTACGAGTACTTATGTTCAGTTTCTGATATTTTATATATAAAATTTATTTAGGAAGCCATGTTCTTCATATTATAAGTTGTTATTACAAGTCAATATGAAGTCCATATGAAGATTAGATAGATAACATTTCATGTATTTATGGATTGGACAACATACATTTTTCACAACATATCTTACCAATAGGAGTTTTTCTGTATATTTTCATGGATATTACTCTGGACCACCGAACGATCGGAGGCATCACATCACCCATTTATTTTACATTGATGATTTGATTTGAAACTGTATGCTTCTGGGGAGAAAACATCCATCAAGCTCTCAACGTGGTTCAGGAATATACACGAGTCGTAAGCATGTAGTTGGCATTGGACTAATGAGCAGTGTTTCATTTGTGGAGGACGATCTCCGGTAGTGCACGAGAATATGCAGCTTGCCGACGGAAGCATCTTTAAACACCTTGATGCTGGAGAGACCTAGCGATACCTGAGATGTGTACAGTGTCCTAATTATGATGCTTCCCAGGGAAAGGTGGCTGTCCGCGGCAAGAACAGAAACCTTGTTCGAAAGATTTGGTCTTCCGAACTTTCGAGTGGGAACAAGGCGCCTGCAACAAATATGCTTGCCGTTCCAGTCTTGCTCCACTATTTTGGAGTGGTGAAATGGACGGTCGATGAGCTGCATAGATTCGACAAAGACACCTTGAAGATGATGCATATCCATCACAGTTTGCATCCTGGGCCGTCCGTTTCCCGCATTTATCTCCCACGTTATACCTGGGAGGTAGGGGAGTACTCAGTCTGGAGGGTCTGGATCGTAGTGTGGTTCTGAGTATAGCTTGTAAAGTTCTTAGGAGTTCGGACCCCTTCATGTGCCTTGTCAAAATTAACGAATTGGCCGATGTGGGGGCATTTGTCATTGAGGCAGCATAAAAAGCTGCGAAAGATCTTGACCTGGAATTTCACATCAGTCGAGAAGGCCAACTGGAGGGCAACTTAGAGTTGCCACGTTCTAGCCTTAAACATGATAAATTCATAGCATGTTGACAAGCCAATACACGGTGTTTTCTATCGAAACATCAGAATGCTCGACTAGTCAACTAGGCTGACCTTCGGCTACCTAATGTCAGCCGGGCTTACATACGAGACCGAGGAATTTACCGCAAGATGGCGTAATCAATACCTTGGTCTATCTACACAAGGCGATGTGTGTGCAGGTTCTGATGTCAGCTGCAGGGCCTGTCGAAAGGCGCTCGCGACGCTTTTCCACCTGCAGTCGGCATGCCCGGCAAACGCGGCCTCGGCATACACTCATCGCCATAATGCGACCCTACGGGTGCTGTATTACCATCTAAGGCACTCGTACGGAATAGACGAAGAGCCGGTGCTGCCTTACAGGCCAGGAGAGATTGATATAACGAAAAATGTCAGATCTACTGGAATTACCCGTTTCCGACCGTCAGGTCCATACAAGCGAATATGTCTGACGTTGTCCTCCTCGGTAAACAAACAAAGACTATGCACGTCATCGAATTCTCTTCTCCGGCAGAGAAGAAGATAGTATTGAAAGAGGAGTAAAAGTGGACAAAATATCAAGATCTCCTGTTCGAGCTCCGCATATTGTACCCAGGCTACAAGGTCGTATTAGTGGTTCTGATCAACGGTGTTTCGGGCGGAATTCGGTGTTCGCTGCATTCGAACTTGAAGATCATTCCGGCCTGTAAGAACTCGAGGCAGATTTTGATAGACCGGATGCAGAAGGCAGTCATTCTGGGATCAATAATACTACTTAGGGCACACGATTTAGGAGCCTGAAGCTACTTACCGACCGGTGGGGAGAAGTAGCTGCGGTTAACTGACTTTGGTTTTTCTGGCGCGATTGCTGCGATCAGTCAGAGTGCGCCGCAGCCTCTACCAGCCATTGATGTAAAAAAGTATACATATATAAACAATTATTTATAAATATATATTTAAGAAACATTTTTGCATCAATAAAGATAATAGAGATAGAAAGGAATAATTGACAGGAATAGGAGATAGATCTATAGTTCGCTTTATATTTTACAAAACCTTCAGGAAGTTTCATAAAATTCATATCTGAGAAGTATTCTAAAGCATTCGATTGAAAATAATTATGGAATTCGTATTCGCCGTTTTACAAAACATTTGAAATGACAAACTGAATGTGAATATTTATTTGTTTAATGTAATAATAGCTCATGTAAAATACATATCCATATAGAAAAATTGTTCCTTCTTATAACTTTAGGAATTGATAAAATACAATATTCTGGTATTTTTCTGAATGATTCAACTAAAAATAATAGTTTCACTTTATAAAATGTATCCACTCTTGCAGATAAAATAATAATTTGAAATATTGTTATTTTTCACAATTGTAGAATCCATTCAATTTGGTCCTCTTATCAAAAATGAAAAGGAGCAGTTCCTACTTTTGTAAGGAGGGAAGAATAAATTGTCATAATAAATATGTTATTTAATAAATATTCCTTCTTGTTAAAATATGGCTTATTCAGGAACATAAAATAATTGAAGTACAATAAAATATGCTTAGGCTGGAATAACATCTCCTTTGTGACCGAAGATAGTTAAGTAATTGCTAGACCATCCTATGAATAAGCTTGATATCTCGGTTTTCCTTTATAGAATAGTGAATTGGGTCAATAATAAACATACTTCACATGACAGTTAACGAAAGATAATTTTGGATTTCAATGTATAATTTTCAGCTATTTAGGTATTATACATTTTCTAATGATACACCTGAAAAATATAATGCAGTAGTTATCACGAGGTTATGATATGAAAGTGGTACATGTTGATGGAATGATTCCGGTAAACTAATCTATAAGTACGAACTTCTAGTGGTTCGCAAGCATTAGCTGCCCTTACATATTATTAGATTAATATACCCACGCTATTTCGTCGAGGAAGGAAGCACAAATAGCACATCCTAGCGTAAGCTTTGATATAATATCGGCCCAGTAACGTAGAGGTCAGGGAAAGAAATATTCAAACTAAGTTGTTAGTTTGAGTTATGTCCGCTATTCAGCCCAACCTTGCCATTCTAACCCCGACATGCAGTTCTAACTTAATTATCTTCCTCGGTATACAACATGGACAGGTACTAAATATTTAACGTCATTTTAACTAACCTTCGGATATTCAATTCAAGGAAAATCGTTCAACGTGGAACACTCTTTTTTAACATATTCCTCTATTTCTGAAGATGCTATTATGTACAAATTATGACATCAATATGAGAAAAATAGACAGCGCCGTGCGGTGCTATGATGCAAAGAGGCGACTGCATCAGGCGGTACTTTCAGGGGGCGGCAAAAGGCAAAATCACTGGACTACATTTAACAAAAAATTGAAATGCAGGGATTTTATTCCTATGTATATTACTCATCTGCGCTTATTGTCGGTACCATTTGCAAAGGCGAGCGTTCGGCGCCGTTAGATTTTTTATCTGAGGGCGCAAAGTGTTTGTGATCTACCGCACGCGACAGCGCGGCCGCTTTTAATAAGAGCTTGGCGATAGGTGGCATGTATCACAAAAAAAAATTGCACGTGTTACGTTTTCTTCTTATTCTTTGAGATGGCGATATTTCATTTTCAAGTTAGTTGGTCTCCAACAGCAGACTCTTCAACAAGTGTCAGTACGTGTTATGGTACGTTGTTAAATACCTATGTTTTAAAAATCCTAAAAAGGGGATTGAATACTAGCTTTTTAAGTGCGTAATTCCTATCGATTTTAACATCAAGTTTAAATTCAATTTACGATACATATTATAAGGTAATTGATATTCTTATAACAGCGTGGATCAGGAAAGGAAAACACTGTCTGTAAGCCAATATAAAAAGAAACGCTTAAAGAAAGATGAAGAAGGAAGAAAGCTAACCCATGTCATGAAAGAAATCTTGGTCCCTAAGCCTCAGTCAGAAACGTCTACATCCACATCAACAGCAGCCTCTTCGGATGTGGTGGACTCATCAGCGCTATCTGAATCACCTCCTAAAGAAGTTGTTGAAGAAAGCGAAGAAATCGCAGGGTAGCAATGGCAGCGAGTTTCAGCTAATAGACAAGATCTCTGACGATCCTGCACTATGGAATATTTTCTGTATGGCATCCAAAACTCGTCAGATACTAGTTGAGAGAGGTCCACATCAAGTTAAAGAACTGACATTTCCTATCAACACAGGAAGGAGCAAATTTCCACCCTCTCATTATTGCAAAGTATTAAGCAATGGTGAAATTGTTGATAGAAATTGGTTGATTTAAGTACTCTGTTACAACTGATGCCGTTTTTTGCTTTTGCTGCATATTGTTTGATAATTCGTCTTCCCATGATTGGTCTAAAAAAGGTTATTCTGACTGGGGAAATCTTGTACGTGCGCTCACAATGCACGAAAAGTCTGAAAATCACAGAAACTCTTTCAGACAATGGAAAAAATTTGACACTCGTTTAAAAAAGAACCAAACTATTGATGCGGAATATCAAAAAATTTTGGATTTTGAAATTCAGCACTGGCGAGGAGTTCTTAAAAGAATTATTGCAATAATTAGGCTATTGGCTTCACAATGCTTAGCCTTTCGAGGAACAAGTGAACATTTGTTTCAACCTAATAACGGAAAGTTAAGCTTACAAATCTGGCAGTGATTTCTATTGAATGTACATTAGCTGGCTTCTCTTGACTATACATCTCTTATTCAGGAATTTGCAAATATGAAGTTCGAACAGTGAAATTATAGTCTATGTATGTTTATGTTATAGAACATTGTTACGTTCGAAAATATATTATAGAAATATATTTCACATTTCACATTTTTCTGTAGCTTTTATAAAAACAGTCCAAAATGAATGAATTAAGAGCCGAAAATGACCCCTAGTTTGTTTTTTGGGTTGCTGATCACGATTCCGCAGTTAGTTCTCTCGGAAAACTCTCTCCAGATGGGAAATTTGGAAAATTTATATATAATATATAATTTATAATTTTATTGCAAAAATGACCTCTAGTAGGTTTTTTGGGTCGCTGATCACGATTCCGCTGTAATTTTTCCCAAAAAACTCTCTCCAGATGGAAAATTCGGGAAATTTGAAATTTTCCTGAGACGTTTATGAATAATAAAGTATGATTTTGTTACAAAAATGACCTCTAGCCGGTTTTTTGGGTCGTTGAAGACGATTCCGCTGTTATTTTTCCCAAACAATTCTCTCCAGAGGGAAAATTCGGGTAATTTGAGATTTTCCTGAGACGGTTGTGAATAATAAAGTATAATTTTGTTCCAAAAATGACCAACAGTAGGTTTTATGGGTTGCTGATCACGATTCCGCTATTATTTTTCGCAAAAAACTTTCTCCAGATGGAAAATTCGAGAAATTTGAGATTTTCCTTCGACAGTTATGAATAACAAGTATAATTTTGTTGCAAAATGACTTCTAGTAGGTTTATCCGGTCGCTGATTACGATTCCGCTGTTATTTTTCCCAAACAGTTCTCTCCAGAGGGAAAATTCGGGAGACTTGAGATTTTCCTGAGACAGTTACGAATAATGAAGTATAATTTTGTTGCAAAAATGGCCTTTAGTCATTTTTGCAACAAAACTGATGTTAATTTGAGCACAAGGTTATTTTATAACACAAACATACTATACCTTTACTCGGAATTGAAACGGGACGACCTAAATTGAGTCCGGCATCTATTATTGCCTTTCTATGTAGGTAAATTCAGTCGCGGGTGACATTGGGGTTACACAAAAATATAACTTTATATAAATTATATAAGCAAAAAAAATATACGTAATAATTTCAGTTAAAATATTATATTAAAAATTAATTTAATAACACATAATTAAATTTAGAGTAACTTAATTTATTTCATATGCATAATTCATTTGTAGTTTGAATCTTTGAACTTGATGGTAGATAATACCTTTGTTTCAATAAGTTTATTAAGATACGTAATTTTATTTTGGAACTTGTAATTTTGATATTTCTTTAATTCTCATTTTGGATTGAGTTAACTCAATATTGTCTATAATGTGAGTTATGTTTTCGCTTGCCCGCAAAAAAATAAAAAAAATAGACACATTCAACAATAAATATTTTTTAAACTCTCTGTGCATCTTGACCACATTTGGTAATTTTCAATAGCCTGGCAACAACTCTGAAGAATGCTAGTTACGCTCGTGTATGCGATTATTCCCATGTTCTCACAACTCGAAGTGATTAAGACTTTCTGCACGAACAGCTATAATATGAGAGCATCTATAATGTAAACTGAACTCTCTGGAGAATGTATTCACTCCTGTAATACCGGAATTCGGGAAAACAGCTCTCGGAATTTCACGGGGAAAGAGATTGGATATAAATTTGACATATCAATACTGCCAACACTGCCAACCGAAAATTTCAGATGAAGATTAACTTTTGTACAGTTAGCTGCAATTCACATGTATCAATAATATAGACTAAACACTTTGGAGAATACTTATTTCTTTTATTTTTTACAAACAGTAATATTAAAAAGATGTAATGTTGATTATAATATGAGAGAAATAGTTTTTGTTCTCCAGATTAAACAGTTACAACGTGTCTTTCAGTTCTGGATAGCTAATTCGCTCTCATATGAGGTCTTCATCGGAACAAATCCGACGATGAACTCACTGTTCACCCATCTCCGGCAGAGATATAAATACCCCGTTGGGAAATATTTGGAGATACGAGCTATTCCAAAACCATGTATCGGGAAGGAAACTGTTGGAAATAGAAACGCCGCAATGCATAATGAATGCGAACACATCTCGTGATTTCAACACGAGAATAGGACATATACTTTTCCGGTAGATGGCGTTGGAACAGCTTGGTTTCCAAACATTTCCTAGCGGGGTATTTATAATATAGCCAGAGATTGAACAATGACATGATCGTCCGACTCGTTCTGCTGAAGAGCTCATGAGATAGTGGAACAGCTATACGGAACTAGAAAACTGTGTCCATCGAATGATTTCAACACGAAATGTGTTTGTAGTTACTATGTATTGATTACAATGTGGGTTGAAATGTAAAATGGAATAAAAAGAAAAATTTCGGTTGACAAAATGCTTCTTTCTGTATGTAAAATATCATACAATCCGCTGTTCCAAAAACTATTGAAACCAATTTCAATCGTTTATGCACTTTCAAGACATAATAACAAGTCATGACTTAATCCAGACCTTCAGGATCTATTAACACGCCAATAACGTTATTCTGGGTAACTTTTCTAATCAGTATTTAATCATTCCATAATATGTGAGAAAAAAACGAGAATGGCAATTGTCCCATATGCGATAAATCCAACCTACCTTGCCTAACTTACTCCAAACATGATCAAAAATTGGTTGGTTTGAGGAGAGGACAGGTCGGTATTCCCAAATAAAAAAATGAATGAACAAATCATTTAATTTTGTCATATTGGCAAATATACATGCATCTGGTCAAAACCCAGTCAGAATTACAGAATTCGATTTTTTATTTCAAGTGAAATTTACCTAAGCCAGTCAAAGGGAAGTTACATTTTGATAAACTAGGATAGTTGAAAGAAAGTACAATACTAAATATGAATTCATTCCGACAATTCAGGCAACAAACATCAGATTGAATTATTCCTTTGAGTCAATAGCCTTCATCAGACGAAGTTATTTCATAATCCTTGTATTTGTCTTTCAGCAAAGCGACAGCAATTTCATGATCTGCTTTTCCATATCCCTGGAAACAAAAATAAATAATATACAAGTTGGACCTAATGAGAGGTGAATTTCGACTGTCAATATAACTTTTCAATCTCGTGTCGTATGCTATCATCTGGCGAATAATTGGAAATGTAGAAAGTCGTTATGCAAATATTTCTCCAATTTAATATGGCGTTTGCATTTACTTCATTCTCGAATGCAGAATTCCGTACTAACTGACTAACCCATTATTCGGAGATGAAAATTATTCCACATTTTCCAATATCAAGAGTTGTAGACCAGGATGACGTAGAGATTTTAAAATAAGAGAGTCTTTCAGAGTCAGAGTACTATTTGAGATAAGGTTTCATAAACGTCATAAATTCAGTAAAATTTGTGATTTTTCAGAGATGTATCTCAAAAAACTGACCCTGAACTATATAACTAAGGTATAACTAGCCGTTTGCTGTTACCCACGGTAACACATAATTTCACTTTTATCTATCTAGATAATCTCAAAGAAAATAAAGAAGTCCTACACTGTAAAATATTTATGTAAGATTCCATCGAGAAGCACGGTAAAAATCATATCAATTCTCTATGAACTTATACAATACTATGTATTTATACAGAAAACAGTAAAATTACTCACATTTTCCTTGGAAAGTTGATAATCAATATGTGTTAACACATAAAAGAATTTAAAATTACACATAACACTTTTACATGCTTTAAAATTTGCAATAAGCGCTATTCTTAATTTTATTTTGAATACAAAATTTTAGAGTTCTCTTTTGTGATCTCGTTTGGGAACTGTTTGCATATTGTTATTTTCTTAATACACAATTCTCGGGAAATAGGTCACATTAACACATATATTTTTATTTTTACCCTCGTCTTTACGTACGTTTCGGTCTCACGACCATCATCAGAAGACTTATTAATACAATAACCTGATTACTTAGAAATACTGTAATAACACAAAGCGTCCTTATCGCACAAATTTCGTTTAAATGCCAACGTCGCGAAACGAACGGAGACATGAAATCGGAACTATAACACAGCAATGTTGCAGCGTAAAAATAATAATTTTTACGCTGCAACATTGCTGTGTTATAGTTCCGATTTCATGTCTCCGTTCGTTTCGCGACGTTGGCATTTAAACGAAATTTGTGCGATAAGGACGCTTTGTGTTATTACAGTATTTCTAAGTAATCAGGTTATTGTATTAATAAGTCTTCTGATGATGGTCGTGAGACCGAAACGTACGTAAAGACGAGGGTAAAAATAAAAATATATGTGTTAATGTGACCTATTTCCCGAGAATTGTGTATTAATTCATACGTGGGTCAAGAATCTTTATTATTGTTATTTTCTGTATATATATTATGGAATTATATAACATAATGTTATCGAAGTTATTTAATATTTTACATATATTTATGTGAATCTAATTACTATGTAACAGATAGGACATTCCATCACTATTTGTAAAATTACAAAGAAAATCGTGGGTCACAAATGGACCCATGATTTTACATGAATATTTTTTACAGTGACTCATCATTTTGGAAAAAGATTCAAGAATATTATTGACGGGGCAAAAGTAGTTTATAAACTAGTGGTCATATTACCTTCAAAGAATCATGAAAAAAAGGTGTTATAGTACATTGTGGTCTTGATAAGAATGTGCTTGAAGTGAGACAGAATAAAAGCGAGGGAGACACTAGTGTAGTACCTAGTCCACTCTGTTGATATTGGGTAACGCAATCATACACATGTGGGATTTTGTTGTCCAAATAACCAATATTCTTGAATACGTATTTACAAGGAGAAATACATTTGTCCGAAGTATGAGATCAAGAAATTCCAAGTTATGGTGGCTGGCGGTTGAAGATAAGATTTTCCAAAATAATTGTGGTTTGTAAAGGCTCATCATCAAACCGCAGCATGCTAAAGGGTGTTTTTTTTTCAGAGGTGAACAACTTCAAATAGAAATAAAACACAGAATTTTTTTTTAATATCCATGAAATTGCCATTATTTGAAAGATAATTTTTTGGCATTACTGCCTAATATGATTTGGGGCATGTGGCCGCCGCGGCTGGCGCGTATATCGCCTAATCTGGAGGTTCAATTTTCACACTCTTCGGCAATAACGCGTCGAATGTTGACTTCCAAGTGCTCAATTGTTTCTGGTTTACCGGCATAGACATGCGACTTGAAATATCCCCAAAGAAAATAATCTAATGGCGTCAAATCACACGAACGAGGTGGCCAGTTAACAGGTACATTTCGTGAAATTTAAAAAAAGTTCTCCACCCTCCTTTATAATGTAGTTACAATGATTAATACAAACAGATTTGGTCAAATATTCATCATTTAAACGGCTGTTGCACTTGGTACATTCACTCTTATAGGCCTAGTACGAGTATGTGAGTGGAAAATATGAAATAGTTTCAAACGTGATGTATTTTTGAAAAATCTTGTCTTCCGGATGGATTCCGCGTCACAATAGCTCGAAACTCAGTTTCAATTCAAGCCTCAAGCCTACCCTGAAGATGTCACCTGTAATGGTTGGCGAAATGTCGGCATCAAGTCGAGCTATTGTGACGCGGAATTCATCCGGAAGACAAGATTTTTCAAGATTAGCTGTCCGCGGAAGTCTACTATCCAAGTGATTTATTTTATCAATTATAGATAATTAAAACGTATGGAAGATACCAAAGAATTAGAATAGATAGCTTAAATTCTCATATTCAGAGTAAACCAGAAACATTTAGAAATAAATTATACGGGAAGGCAATATTTTCCACATTTACCTTACCCTATTAATTTCGTATACGGGATTTCTGCTCAACGTAAATATCGCTACACCCTCATTTTCCAGTTTCGACGAGTCAAGCAAACTTCTTAATAAAGAATTATGCAGGTAGAAGACGATAACATCTCTCAATTATCTTTAATTCACCAAGCACGTAGAAGAGAGTGAAACTTATTGAAATATCACCTCAGGAGGCGAGGCGCTCGAATAGAAAAGATTTTAACAACGTAAGGGTGGTTATTTCAAAATCTCGTTCTCTGATTATTTAGCATTTAACAGGCTAATTCTCCGGTTTCTTATTCCCGGGCTTCCGGATAACGAGCTGAATTTAATGTCAGTGAAGTATAGCTGTGAATATTGACATTGGAATTACGAGTAGGGACAAAACAATCTTAAGCGTGTTACTTAGACTTTCCACAAGTGTAAATATTGTTCATTGCTCTTAAGCTGATTTAACACCTGGAAAAGTCGAATAACCGATATTGTCTACTTTATTTCCCGTTGTTAACATCTTCATCCAAAGCATCTTGATTTCTCATATCCATTGTAGGTATAGAATATGGAAGCTTAAGAATCGTAAAACATTTCTAGATTTTTAGTGCATTGCTCCATTGCCCGAAGTTTAAGAACTTGATGAACTTTTATTTTTCATTTCCTGTATGTCTGTGTGTACATGTCGTCGTTAAGTTTTGAAATATTATAGCTATATGTTGTGAGTTCCGAAGCAAAATATCTTTTGCAACGATACCCTAGATCGAGAGAAATAGGTACGATCTGACTTGTAGGGAGTGAAATATCATAAAAATTCGTGTCAATGAAACCTTAGGAAATAGATACATAAAACAACAAAAAATGTGACAGTTTTTATTATAGTCAAACATGTTTTCTGTAGAGTGTCTTATGTAGATACAGTCAGGTATAGTTCGGGACATAAGAGATCGCCTAGCAGAAGAATGTGAGTCGAGTTTAGTTATGCCGTCGAGACGAGACAAATTTGGCGTCTCGTCTAGCTTTATCTCGCCTTTCCTCGCCTGGATTTTATCTCAAATGAATCTTTCAAAACTTTCATTCACATTTGTCAAAACAAATTAACTAGCGGTTCCTAATTCGTTGTCTATGGGGTAAGGTGCTTTATTACAACAGAACAACTATGAAGTGTATTACCGACAACGGGCATACGGCAAAGTTATTTTACTACCAGGATGCGTATATTACCAGCGTGCTTATTGTCAATTAAGTCACCAATATTGCAATATTTGTGAACGCGCTGTTGTTGTATTGCCGACTGATAATGACAATTGACAAGTTGAGGAAGCTGTTCTCCTAGTATAAGCCATATAATGATACAGTACTTCATTTCGATACTGGACTCCATGCAATGAATAACTTCCACAAGCAGCGTTCTTTCAATGAAATAATATCTGATAAATTTGTATCCGTGACTATCACTATCAAACTTTGACATACAAGAGGTATGTCAAAGCTATCACTATATGCTCAAGTGTTTGAAGTTGACACAATCGAACTCTATACCTGGTAACGTTTATTCTCAGTATAAGCTATTTGTCGATTGTAAAATCCGTAAAAACCTTAGTGGTAATATGATGAGGTCTTTGCAATAATCGTATGTTAAAGGTTACTGTAGTTGGTGAAACTTTCAACATTCTGTTAACATCATGTTAAACGATCTTTGGGCTTATCGTCTTTCACTGTGAGTGGATCGTTCATGATTTGTCTTGTATTTTCAGTGAGTTGGTACATATCAAAAAACGGTGCATAGTATATTCAACAATTTCATAACGAATAATTCGTTAATACATTTATTCTGATCTAGTGGGCATTGTCAAAATGCTACTCAATCATGGAAACATCTTGTTTCAGATACTACACTAGTCATTCATCATAAATTGACAGTTTCAATAACATATCAACCGGAGTCATATGTTTCCAATTGCATAAACCACTTGACATCGTCATTTGTTCCTTTGAGGATGGTATTTACGATTTACGAATATAAGCAAAGATCTAGGAATAGCTCAGGATGATTATTCGCAGCATAAATCCTTTGATGTCGGCATGGCGTACTGGTGAACATTGAATTAGTTCGGTTCACCGATCACCGGATGACCGTAATGCTTGACCATATCTGGGTGAACAATACGGGTGCAACTGAACTGCACACAAAACGGCTATAATCCGTTAATCTAACACTCCGACTGCGCTCACAATCGATCAATTTCAATATATTTAATTTCTATTTACATGTCCCGATAATTCGACATTACCAAATTTATAAGCAACATATTCACCGTACAATTTTTTCTTCTATACATTTTTGCCTCAATAAAACATCTTTTTTCATTTCGCTTTATAAATATTATTTCAAAATATGATACATGTATGCATTTCCAAAAAAAACTTTGAAAACAAATGAATATTAGGATAAGAGGACACATTTTCACTTTTAAATTGAAGTGGAAAGGTTCATATGTGTTTGTAGTTTTTGGAATACTTGATTTGTTTGCTATCCATGTTGCTGGAGGGAACCTACGAAAAGTCCTTGAAACATGAAGCAAGAAATGATTTAGTTGGTCAAACCTTATTCCATTCCTCGTAGCCCGATACACTTCGTTCAACGTTTTTCAAATTTTTCGATCCCTTCCAAATGATACGATTTCAGCAATCCTTCGAAATAGGCGTTTGTTTAAGCGATAACCACATCATTGGAGCCAAATCTCTTTCCGCCGAGCCATGTTTGGAAATAGATAAAAATCGCAAGGGGCCAAATCTGGAAGTATGGTGAATGACGAACCAATTCGTAGCGCAATTCATGTAATTTTGCCATTGCGACTGCGCTCCTATGTGCCGGTGCGTTGTCCTGGTAGAAGAGAACTTTTTTCTTTGCCAAATGCGGCCGCTTTCGCTTCAAATCGGCGTCGGATCGATCCAACAGGTGATCGTTTTGCCCTGTTCAAGGTAATGGATATGGACAATACCGTGTACTGTCGCCATGACTTTGTTGGCCGATAAGCCCAGTTTGGCCTTTTTCGGACTCGAATCGCCAGGACAAGTCCACTTTTTCGACTGTTCTTTGGTCTCTGGTGTGTTGTGCTGGATCCAGGTTTCGTCCACGGTTACGAAACAGTGCTAAATGTCCTTCTTATCGCACTTGAAAAACGCCAAACACTCCTTTAAAGTTGTCACACGATCACGCTTGTTGTCAACAGAGAGCAAATGCGACACCCATCTGGCAGATAGCTTTCTCTTATTCAAAAATGTATGCAAAATGTTGCGTACCCTTTCGGTTGAGATGCCCATAGCCTCAGCAATCTCGTGCACCTTAAATTGCCGATCGTCCAATATCATACCATGGATTTTATCGTTGATTTCTGGCTTTGTAACCTTAATTGGACGACCAGAACGTTCGGCGTCCTTTGTGGTCATACTATCACAACGAAAATCAGTAAACCACTTGTGAATCGTTCGAATCGATGGTGAAGAGTCCCCATAATATTTAACAAGCGATGCTTTGCTCTGCGTAATGTTTTTCCACGCAAGAAATAATGACGTGAAATTCTCTTTTTCCATGTAACAAAAATGTTCGAGGTTGCTTGCTTTCGATGAGTGTTAAATCGGAACTGAATGACATATTAGTAAGAACATTTTAACCCGTTTTAGTTGAATATGGTACATCACAACTGTCACATGGACTTTTTGATTGTGTTTTATTTTCCAGGGACTTTTCACCTTGTCCTCGTATAGTAAGTTTCAATCTGATTCTCAACATCTCAACCAATTAATCCAGAAATTGATTCACTAGATCCTCTAGTGTTTTTTCCAACAAAATCTTCAACAATGCAATCTCCCACTTCACTTGTTCTCACATTCGTGGATTTACTACATTCTTGCCCATCCCTGGTTGATTTTGGTGAATTAGGCACTAACTGAAGTCGTGCATGATTAACATTGTTGCACATACACTTCATGTCTGTCAGAAATATTTTAGCAGTTTGTTTGAATATTCATTTCGTGTCGGATTAATCAAGACTTGTTGATGTCTCCTTGTGCTTGTTGTTTTCTTGAATAAAATGTATTTGTTGCATCTCCACCCTATCTACTCTGTTGTTCTCACTTCCTCATATTTCCAAAGCTTGTTGTTCGTAGCTACGACGACATTCAAATTAATTTTTCCGCTGATTCCAATGGTGAAATCGAAAAATCAATGGAACATCGCATTTTTGAACATCCTGTATATATTACACATTATATATCTATGAAAGTTATTGGAATTCAAAATGAGAATGTTTGTTAGAAATTTTCCGCTAAATTGAAAAATAACGAAGTTATGAAGTCCTAAACTTATTCGAAACTATCTTCGGAAGCTATGGAAACAGATGAAAATAAGTTATAATGGCGTTAGATGGATATGGAGAACTAAATAAAAAATACGGTACACCATTTGATTATGAAAGTCTAACTAATGTCGTTTTCGAACATTCGAGTAGAATTAGCTTGGTCAAAACAAATACATTTTTATTCTCTTTGTTATATTATAATTAAATGGTGTACCGTAGTTCTTTGAATTTAGTTCCTCATATCCTTCTATCTTCATTATAAATTATAGTCATTTGTTTCCCTAGTTAATTTTGAATTAGTTCAGATTCAATTTTCCTTTTATTTTTAGAAGATGGCAAAATCTCATTCGTTGTCATTATTACGATTGCAACTTTTTAAATGTGGACTGTGAAAATTAAAAAGATTTATTCAATTCGGGCGATTGAAAAATCAGCGAACAAATCAAAAACAAATAATAGCAATGCAATTACAGTACGAATTTATGTTTGTTGTTGAAAGTTGCATCCTAGTAGATCTCGGAACTTGGTTTAATTTAATTCCAAGCACTGTTCTGAAATTGTCATGTGGTTTCTGTGTTACGAGTTTTAACTCTGATGAATAAATTACAATTTCAATTCGGAGAGAATATATCAGACTTTTTTTCAACATTGTTTACGACATAATGCATCTGTCCTAGGACTTTGAACGATACGACAGTATTTAATTGAATGACTCAGCATCACGAACGTATTCTTATATGAAAAGATTGTAAAAAAAGGTATGAATTAGTTGAGTATTTGTGTAACATTTGGAGCACCAAGTTCTGTCTGATGAAAGAATTACGAGAAAAGTTTCTCTCCATTTTTCCTCAATAAGTCAGAAGGCATTTATTTTGGTTCTCAAGTATGTTCACATACAAATATTCCGGAAGAAGACGAACCTAGACTTCAACTAGAAGGTACCGGCTCCTGTCCTATCTTGCTCTAGACAGTTGACAATTCTAGACACGTTTTTATTGAAGGGTTATCTAGATAGGTAAAACATACTCCGGTTCAGAGATTGAGAAGGCATGAAATGATGTTTGAAGGAATTAGTTACCTAGTGAATATGATTTATTCTAAGAACTCATTTATAGGGTCATTTTGGAGAATAGTGACGGAAAGTAGTGATAAAAGGATTTACAAGCATATCTTTTAATTCCCAAGTATGTTCATATAAAAATATCTCGGAAGAAGACGAATCTGGATTTTCGCTAGAGGGTACCGGCTCCTGCCCTATCTTGCTCTAGAATGTTGACAATTGTAGACACATTTTTATTGAAGAGGTACCCAGTTAGGTCAAAGCATACTCCGGTTCAGAGATTGAATGAAATGATAATAATAATGATAAATAAATTTATTCGCTCTCATAAATACATATGTTTACAATAGTTGCCAATACATTATCAATATTTTATAGATAAATTATGATCCTTAAGGAGCAAATAAATTAAAAGTTTATTCACGAAGATCTCAAACGAGTTCTTGTATGTGAATCAAATTTAAGTTTTATAATATAGATACAAATGGATTAAGATTAACAATTAATAATAATAATAATGTTTATTTACACATATATAATTGATACATGTTTATAACAGTTATTTCCTTGTAAATAAACAGAACATATGTCACTTTAAGTATCAGATTGATACTTGTATGTGCGGTAATTACTATTTGGTAATTTATTTAGTAATGATGATGAACTTAACAAGAAATAATAGAAAATGTTCAAAAAATATTAGTTATAGCTCTGGACTGTTACCAAGAAATCACAAAATAAGATGTGTCATATACTTTATCAGATACGAGTTTTCTTCTGTGTGTTCACAATACGTGAAAAACGATGAATGTAAAATAAAGTTGATTCTAGTATTTTTAGTTATTTATCATTTCATGTATGTTTAATCTTGGAATCTTTTTCATACATACATTCAACTTACATTTGAACAAGCTTAATGAATTAACCGCTTTAATTTCAGGAGGTAGTTTATTATAAAATTTGGGTCCTAGATATGTATGACATCGTTGTGCTATGGTCTTATCTATTTTTGGAATTTTAGCCTCCGTAAGCTTAGCACGTGTACTGTATGGATGGTCAAAGGTTTGTAGCAAATGTTTATTTTTATATTGCCATATCATTACAGCAGTAAAGAAAAGTTGCCTTAGGTCTTTTAATCTTGAGTGCGCAAATAAGAGTTCTGTAGGGTATGTGTACTGCTTACCATATATAATTTTCATAATCCATTTTTGCATTATTTGAAGCCGGTTTAGATAATTTTTAGTAGTACCTCCCCATGCCACAATGCCATAGTTAAGGTGAGGTTCTATTAAAGCATGATACAAAATAATTAACTCCTTAATGTTTATTACTTGTTTAAAAACATTGAATTTATATATTAAACACCTTAGTCTTTTGATCAGATTATTTATATGAAAATTCCATCTGAGGTGACTATCTATTGTAACGCCTAAGTATGTAATATGTGTTAATGATGTGATTGTAGTATCAATTTTTGAAGTTTTAATGTTAAGTGTTTGAAATTCTGGTAATTTATTAGCGTATGATGTGAAAGGTACAAAATATGTTTTGTTAATGTTAACAGTAAGCAACTTACTGTTGAACCACTTAAGTATTATTTCAAGTCTTTTTCGACTTTTTGTTTCAAAACCTTCCAACAAGTGTCTTTATAAAATATAACCGTGTCATCCGCGAAACCAATGACATTTCCAACTATTTCTATATCAAACAAATCATTTATATATATGTTGAATAGTAAGGTTCCCAAGACCGTGCCTTGAGGAATTCCACAATGCACTGTCCTGCTACTACTCATTATTCCATCAATCTCTACACACTGTTCTCTATCATAAAGATAACTTGCCATCAGTGCGTGGGCTATTCCTCTAATACCATTGTTATCTAATATCTGTAAAAGTTTTGAGTGGTTCACAGTATCAAACGCCTTTTTTAAGTCAATCAATATGCAAAGTGCTGGCTGTGCTTTGTTCAAGGCTGCATTTATGAATTTATGAAATGATATTTGAAGGAATTACCTAGTGAATATAATTTAATCGATTAATCCATAATTATTGCCATCTCTAAATGTGAGTGTTCTGTTCACTTGAACGCCGAATGCATTTGTCTACGTGCGATCTATCATGGAAGTGGATGATAGTCTATTGTAATAGTAAGCTACAAATCCTGGAAATTCAATTAGTTGCCATCAAAAAAAGAAAGAGGCTTTGGCACTCAAAGTTCAAACACCTGGCAAGCCTGGATCTCTCAACGGCCGCGTACATTGTAGAAGGCGCTGCGCGGCCCGTACGAATCGCCACTATTCCTCTCTGCAATCGACCAGATAGTTAGGACACAGAAAGATACGTGAAACAGAGCGAATGGCGTCGAGTATTTCGACGGACCGCTTTACTCAAAAACTCGCTCAAGGTACGACTTTGAATTTTGATGCCAGTAAATTTCTAGCATCATATTCAGTTTGTGTCAAAATTTCCAGTAGATTGCATTTACCGTTTGGTTGCTATACGAGAACATACGTTTGCCAAATAACCCTACCGAAAAAATCAATTTCTTCTGTATTATGTACTCCATAGTCGACATCGTTTCGAGCAAAACTGAATTTCAAATATTCATCTGATGAGCCTAAAGATTCATCGTTAATCCAAGAAACCCATCCTTCTAGTACCTGAGGCTTCTGAGCGCAGGTCAGCCAAGGATTAAGTGACCTCTTTTATGGCAAGGCTTCATGTCCTTAATCTGAGCACTGAAGAATATAATTATTTTGTCAGTCACAAGCTGGAAATGATTGATATTTGACTGCCCATTGAAATAACATCGGATTGAAATAAAAATGTACTTTTGATAACTAAATCTTTTCCCTAGGGTGCCTATTACCGATAGCTGGAGTCGCGGAAGTGAATTGGACATCTGAGTTATTCGTAGATATGTGATAGAACTTACTGGAATAATGAACTAGTAGTTCATTTCCTTTTATTTTCAGAAGATAGCAAAATTATATTTTTGTGATTTTTACGATTGCAACTTTTTAATTGTGAACTGTAATCGTTTAATAAAGTTATTCAATTCGGGATGTTCTAGGAGATTGAAAAATCAGCGAACAAATCAGAAACAAATAAAAGCAACGAAATTACAGCACGATTTTTTTGTTGTTGCAGAAAGTTGCATCCTAGTAGATCTCGGTACGTGGTTCAATTTAATTTCAACCACTGTTCTGAAATTGTCATGTGGTTTCTATTTTACGAGTTTTAATTCTGATGAATAAATTACAATTTCAATTCGGATACAATATATTAGACTTTTTTCAACATTGTTTACGACAGAATGAATCTGTAAAGAGGTATGAATTAGTCGTTTTATTAATACATTGAGTATTTGTGTTACATTCAGAGCACCAAGTTATGTCTGATGAAAGAATTTACAAGAAAAGTTCATTTCCACTATTCCTCAATGAATCAGAGGCATATCTTTTGGTTCCCAAGTATACACAAATATCCCGGAAGAAGAGGAACCTGAACTTTAATTAAAGGGTACCGGCTTCCGCTCTACCTTCTAGACGCATTTTTAATGAAGGTAAAACATACGCCGGTTCAGAGATTGAGAAGGCATGAAATGAAGGAATTAATTACCTAGTGAATATAATTTAACCTAAGAAGTCATCTATATGGTCATTTAGGAGAATATAGTAGCGGAAAGTAGTGAAACGCGGTAGACTTGCTACTAGATGTGCATTTACACATTTGATAGTTTATTTGTTGACTAGTACAGAAACAAAATGGCTTTAAGAGAATTGTTAAAGTTATTCTTATTGGTATTGCAGAATATCTAATAGAACCTTCGACTTATGCACGTCATTTGTACCATATCCACTCTCAGAATATTTAATTCTTGTTTTTATTGCTTTGAATTTAGTCTCAAGTATCGTCATTTTCGTATTTCAAAAAACGGTAATAAACCGTACATCATATTTTTCATAATTATTTAGATGTAAATGTTATACTATAGATGAGGAATCATCACCCTTATCCACTAGAAATACTATTTAAGTACTAAGGACCTTTTGGTTACCAAGTAACCATCATCAGAGTAAACTTTGACTTATACCTAGTGTTATAGTGTATCCACAGTGTGAACTATTTTATAGTTTATTAATAAATGTTATAATATGATCACTGCTTCACTTCATTTACAACAATGATCGTCTATCTTGTCAAGAGATCTTGTTTTGTGTTTACACACAGAAAGCTAATAGTCTGTACAACAAATCAGTGAACTGGCCTCCTCCTCAACATCGCTTGTACAGGTAATGTAAATGAACCTTATTTATGTTCCTTTTTTCAGATGCAGTTGGTAGGTTTACAGGGAAGCTACCACATTAAAGAATCACAACGATGAAATCGGGCAATGATAATTTCGTGGGTTGAGAGTCATTATACGCTATCGCATGAGTTGCTCGCTCCATGGATGTGTTAGAGCTGAAATTCTAATAAAGCTACAATGGAGAAAAATTGAAGATAAATGTCCATCCTAATCTATTATCACAATTGGAAACAAATGAAAAAATTTGATGGAAATTCGTCTTCCTTTGCTGACCTTCCATATTATCTTATATTTCGTATGCATGAATGTTTTTCTTTAATTCTTAATTTTTATTTTTATGAGTACTTCGGGATAGGCAAATTAATAGTAAATTTTCGAAAATGTCTTTTCCCTTCCTTGGTCCGGTTTGTAACAAGCTGAAGGTGATCACGACAAAACCTCCAATTTATGGGGGGGTACCTGGCAAGAATATTATGCCGAGTACTCAAACTCCAGGTATGAAGCTGGGGAAAGATATATTCCTTTTAATCAGGAAGCTCCTGCCCCAAGATTGATTACTGAATGTATGTAGTTTACTTGTATAGTTTTGGCAAGCTTTTGTTTATACAAAGTATGTTACTTCTAATTACGATTATTATAAGAAAGATTGTTTTGTATTTGCAATCATTTTACACTACTCCATTGATTTGTAAATTCTATCACATATCTCAAAGATGCTTCTAAAGAGGCCGAAGGCTCTGTCACAAGCAAGGAACAAATGATCTAACACAAGAAAGCCATGAACAACCTCAGAAAATCTTTTATTTTTGTAAGTCCCATACCCGATCTTATGAATAAATGTTTTTTGTTTTGTGCTGGACATCCGTCTGAATAAGTGTAACTTCCTAATGTCTTCTGAAACTTTATCACCGATATAATCTAATACAAACAAACAAGCTTTATTCTCTCTTCCTTTTGCAACCCATTCATGATTCATCTGGTTTGACAGCTGACATCATGGAGCGTATGAATACGAACTACGTTCACTCACAGTTATCGCAACTGACAGTGGGGAAGAGGCAAATTCTGCATATAGTCAAATACTAAGTAGGCTGTATCACCTTTTTTTTACATTTTCACTGAATCTTTTTTATTAACGAATACAAGTTTTCTCTTCTTATGTTATGCAGAGTTAACTCTGATTTAGCAGCCAACTTTACATTTGATCATAAATAAGGTGACTTAATTTTTATTTCTAGTTCTACACTGGAGACATCAATCTGAGACCTTCCAAAACGATGAGCATGCGTGTTTCCCCACTTAGTGTTGAAGAGAACCAAGTCGTGCACTCAGTGCCTTTCAAAAATGCATAAGTGGTGTCTTAACTGAGCTTTTCTCTTCACGAAAAATGAGCAAACATTTTTCATTTGCTGAATACTAGGTCCGTTTAAACTTACTTGAGAATAACCATAGACTTTAATTCGTTTTGCAGCAGGATCGTGGTCAATTCGTCCACCGCCAAGGACCTTCGTTCTCCACTCACGTATCACTTTATCAGCTTTGAGTATTTGGAGCTCCCGAGTCACCTTGTCATTGATGTCCGCTGCAAAGAATAAAAGTTCATTATTACATTTGTCATATTATCATAGAAACTTCCAAGAAATGCTTTCGCATAACGAATTTTCATAATGCGAATGAATGAACATATTAGTCACCATGTCTTTAATTCTTAATTTTTGACACAATTCAAACATGAGAATTAATTCACTTCTGCAAAGTTTGGGGTGGAAAATTTCGCAAAAATTCGAAAAATCGATTATAAAAACTAATATGATTGATACAGCTTTTTTGTTATATGAGAAAACCTCCTTTCTAATGTGACAATTAAATAATTTCGTGATTCTATCAACAGTGATTAAAATTTTTTTTCGACACATTGTTCACTGTGCAATTTAAGCTGTATATTTTCTAGTTATTGAGTATTTTAAATCATGGACCAAACATTATTTATCGAAAACTTTATATTCGCTCTCAAGAATTCCATCTTTATAGTAATCATTCTCTCTTAGTTGAGGGCAATTTTCTATCTGGCCCGTGGGGCTGTATTGTTGTTGGGCGCAGTAGCCCCAACGTCTAGGAAGTAGGATGAAAACGAACTGCATGGCCTTAATTATTAAATAGGTTTTGTATGAACACAATATGGATTTGCATTAAACATGTTCTGTATATTCGGTTGCATACCATAAAAACGATGAAAGACATACCTGTCTCACACCAATTAGTGTCAAACTTTAGCCTCATACGAGGGCAAGATGGCACCACAATCAAACATTCCAGGTGTCATTTGTGATGTACCATCAGTTTCAGACTGATATGTCATTCAGTTCTGTTTTGACACCCATCGAAGATTTTAGTAAACATGGAAAAAAGTACATTTCGCGTCTTGATTAAACATTATTTCTTGCGTGAAAAAAACATTACGCAAACCAAATCATCGCTTGTTAAATATCATGGGGACTCCTCACAATCGATAGGAACGATTCACAAGTGGTTTACTGATTTTCGTTGTGGTCGTCCAATTGCGGTTACAATACCAGAAATCGTCGATAAAATCCATTGTATGATATTGGACGATCGGCGAGTTAAAGTGCACGGAATTGCTGAGGCTATAGGCATGTCAACCGAACGTGTAGGAATATTTTGCATACATTTTTGAATATGAGAAAGCTATCTGCCAGATGGCTGCCGCATTTGCTCTCTGTTGACAACAAGCGCGACCGTATGACAACTTCAAAGGAGTGTTTGGCGATGTTCAAGAACGATAAGAAGAATTTTTTTCACCGTTTCGTAACCGTGGACGAAACATGGATCCATCAGAACACACCAGAGTACCAAAGAACAGTCGAAACAGTGTGCTTGCCTTGGCAAATCGAAGCCGAAAACGGCCAAAGTGGGTTTATCGGCCAACATCATGACGACGTTTTTTTTCGGGATGCACACGGTATCGTCCATGATCGATCACCTTGCAAAGGGCAAAACGATCACCGGCGTATATTATGCAGAGCTGTTGGATCGATTTGAAGCGAAAGCGGCCGCATTTGGCAAAGAAGAAAGTGCTCTTTCCCCAGGACAATGTACCGGCGCACAGGTTCGCAGTCCCAATGGTAAAATTGCATGAATTGCGCTACGAATTGGTTCGTCATCCACCATATTTTCCAGATTTGGCCTCCTGCAATTTTTATCTATTTCCAAACTTGAAGAAATGGCTCAGCGGAAAGAGATTTGACTTCAACGATGAGCTCATCGCTGAAACAAACGACTATTTTGAAGGATCGCCGAAATCGAAAAATTAGAAAAACGTTGGACGAAGTGTATCGGGCTACAAGGAGATCATGTTGAGAAATGAAATAAGTTTGGTTCAAATGAATCATTTCTTGTTTCATTTTTCAGGGACACGGTACTCTTAGTACCGTTAAATTATTTTGGGATTTTGTTTACATTTAAAAAATTATTGTAATATATTTCTCCATTCATGAATAATATTCAATTAACTTTCGTATACATTTATATAAAATGAATGGAACTAATCCCAAACAGAACTCTGAACGTTGATACGACTAATTATGAAAATAGCGAGTTCTGAATTAGAAGCTTATGCATTTATATTCAACAGAGATCTCGCAGAAAATTAAATTTTACAATTAACAGAACACATAAAGTTTCATCTGTAATATAATAAGACATAGTTTTTTACAATAAAGAATGTTGTGGTGTCTGGTGTTAATTCGTAATTCATGGAGTTTGGTTCCGAATCCTAAGACTTCAGATAATTAGGAAACTTCTGATGTAATGATCGCTGATTACTTTCGTAAACAATAAGGAAAGCGTATAATGGGAAATGAACACGCGATCAATCAACGAGTTCGGATATGTACGATGTTAATTATATTATTCGATGTTCCACAGATTGGTTGGTAGCACCTTTATTCTATTGATAATTAACAAGGCAATCAGTATCTCTACCAAATGTGACATTTTATAATATGCTTGAACGACAATTTTCTTGAACGTACGTACCGAGTACAAACAACGGTCGGAAGCATTAAAGATTAAACAAATTACTTTGAGAATATAATTGTACTCTATTGAGATTTTACTCGCAATATTATTAACCTTCGGAAAATACTGGAGTCGAAACTAGGTTTATTTTCTTTACAACAAAATTAATTCTGGAAAATCACTGGAGCGGCATAATCCTTGCGGAAAACTGTTCCATACTAAAGTTGAATTATAACTTGCAAAGTTGAGTAAGTTGCATGATGTTAAAAAGTAGCCATAAATTATTCCATACTTTCAACTAAAATCCGTACTATGATCTTCGATGTACAACATTTGAACGAGTTAATTCAGATTATGATAAAACTTTACCATACGTTCTTTTGTGAGGAATTCTAAACTCTAATGGTGAAAAAATAGTGAAGCAGCGCACACCGCCACGATTGTTGCCGTTCATCTCGCTGCTCATCTCGCCTCGCCATGAACAAACCATAAACAAACCATAATAAAAGCATTTCATCTCGCCGGAACTGATCAGTCGTTGTTGTTATCGTGTAAAACCACATCAGTAATAAAAATTGTTTTCCTAGTCTAGTAGTGATACTGATTCTCCTAGCAATTGTTTAAAATTGTGGTTGCTATCAAAAAGAAAAGTTCGACGATGGAATGTACAGGATGTCCCATTTTGGGTACTTTTGCGGGGTATCTCCTTTATTTTTAAAGATACTTAGAGAGTTGCGGTTTTCGCCACACTGTGCTACTTTTTTGTAAAACTCAAGATGCCGTCAACAGAATTTTCATAGCCCTTTTAGTTTTTAAGATACAGGGCATTTCTGAAAATGTTGCATTTTGTGACCCCCTCGTATCTCCGTTATCCTTCAACTTATCGGAAACGTAAAATAACATTATAATAGTTTTTTTTCCCGTAGAATGCAGTGGTGTAGATAACTTTTGTTACATATTTACTGTTTTTGAGTTATGAAGCAAACTTATGTTTTTTTAAACGGAACTTCCTGTATATTTATAGACTATAAAATTTGTCTTTTTTTTACCTTTTCAAAAATATATGATAGTATAAACTTTTTTTCAGAAACACGCAAATAATTGACAATTTTCAGAAATTAAATACATATTTTAATAGTAGGCTATGGATAACAATAATAAACAAGTGCAACTTACATATTACTAAAAAATAATTGGATACCTTGTATATAGGTATATATTAAAAAAAATTCCCATAAATCTTTTTTCTAACAGTAAGTTTGTATCTAACAGTAAGTTTGTAACAACAGTTTTGTGGCGTAAAGTGACAATATAACAAAAACACAAAAAATAACATTATTAAAAAAAATTAAATGTGATATTCAAATTGATCACCATTTTCTCTAATGCAAAATTGGCACATCTTTGAGATTCTTTGAATAGCGTTCAAAAGAACCATTGTTCTCATTCGCAGATTTCGAAAAGCTAAATGAATTGCCTCTCGAAGTTCTGCAATGCCGTCATATCGAGTTTTATATACTTCATTTTGTATATAGCTACATAAAAAAAATCTAAAATTGAGAGATCTGGTGATCGTGGAGGCCATCTAACAGGTCCGTTGGTACCTATCCATCTTTGAGGAAAGTTATTATTAAGAAAGGCCCTTAAGAGCCTAGAGTTATGACTTGGTGCACCATCTTGCTGTAGGTAAACAGCATTATACTGGGCTAATGGAATGTTTTCGAGCAGTTCTGGAATAACTTCCTCAAGAATTTCAAGGTATCTAGGTGCTGTAAGACCTCCTTCAAACTATACGTCTACCCAAAATAAAACATGAAACCCCAACTCCAAAGCGTCCTTGTTGTGCCCTTTCAAACATTAAATGCTGTTTTTCACTATGCCAGTTCCTGGTATTGTGACGATAGAAAATGCCAGCACTTGAAATAAAGCATTCGTCTGCCAAATAAAACGTTTGTTGCAAATACCACTGGCAAAACAGTGAAATGATAATAGAGATTTTCATAGCCATAATAGCTTACTCACCTTTAGAAATATAATTCCGAAGCTTCTTCAGAAGTTTCATTACTCTGAATAAAACATACCATCATATCATATTTCTCATAATTTTCGTAAACTGCCATTATTCGAAAAAATTGATAAATATCTATTGAATAATGATACCAAAAGATCGAAAATAAACAGCTTAAATGCGATAGAGATTTGACGTGTATTTCTGTTTCTTGTCATAAACAATATCAATGGCCTACTATTAAAATATGTATTTAATTTCTAAAAATTGTCAATTATTTGCGTGTTTCTGAAAAAAGTTTATACTATCATATATTTTAGAAAAGGTAAAAAAAAGATAAATTTTATAGTCTATAAATATACAGAGGGTGTTCCATTTAAAAAACATAAGTTTGCTTTATAACTCAAAAATAGGAAATATGTAACAAAAGTTGTTTACACCATTGCATTCTACGGAAAAAAAACTATTAGAACGTTATTTTACCTTTTCGATAAGTTGCAGGATAACGGAGATACGAGGGTCACAAAATGCAACATTTTCAGAAATGCCCTGTATCTTAAAAACTAAAAGGGCTATGAAAATTCTGTTGACGGAATCTTAAGTTTTACGGAAAAGTAGCACTGTGTCGCGAAAACCGCAACTCTCTATCTTTAAAAATAAAGGAGATAACTCGCAAAAGTACCTAAAATGGGACACCCTGTACATCTAATAAATAGCAGACTAGGCGAATTTCATCAGTTATATCCACAGCTAGAAGAATACCCAGACAAATTTTACTTACGGAAGCCAAAATCAGTATTGAATTATATTCTGCAGCTCATAAAACCTAGGATTGAAAAAGTTTGTTCTAACCTCCACAACCAACCAGTCACTACCGAAGAAAGGTTGGTAGTAACTATCAGGTAAACGTACAACCACGTGCGACGAATACTAATTATGTTTTGCTACCACTGCCTCTAAAATTTATCAGATCTATGTAACCTTGAACGAACCAATCACAAGCCGAGTTTCAGGCATCAGCAAAGATGCGGCGAGGAGAATGGCGAGATGCGCGGCCTAGTGACTGCTCTTAGGGTAAAAACATAGTGAAGCAGCGCACACCGCCGTGATGGTCGCCGTTCACCTCGCCGTCCGGCGATGAGGAAACAAGCATACTAAGTAAGAGCAGTCACTAGGCCGCGCATCTCACCTCGCCGCATCTTTGAGAACAAACTGGTTTGTTTTTGGAGATGCTGATGCCTGAAACTTGGCCTGTGATTGGTTCGTTCAAGGTAATATAGGTCTGACAAATTTTAGAGGCAGTAGTAGCAAAACATAATTAGTATTAGTCGCACGTGGTAGTACGTTTACAATTAATTACCTGATAGTTACTACCAACCTTTCTTCGGCAGTGACTGGTTGGTTATGGAGGTTGGAATAAACTGTTTCAATTCTAGGTTCTGTGAACTGCAGAATATAATTGAATACTGATTGTGAGTAAGTATTCATAAAATTTGTCTGGGTATTCTTTTAGCTGTCGATATAACGGATGAAATTCGCCTAATCTGCTACGTTCCCTATTTATTGGATGTACATTCCATCGTCGAACTTTTCTTTTTGATAGCAACCACAATTTTAAACCATTGCTATGAGAATCAGTATCACTACTAGACTAGGAAGACATTTTTATTACTGATGTAGTTTTACACGATAACAACAACGACTGATCAGTTCCGGCGAGATGAAATGCTTTTATTATGGTTTGTTTATGGCGATGCGAGATGAGCAGCGAGACGAACGGCGACCATCGCGGCGGTGTGCGCTGCTTCATTATATTTTTACCCTAAGGGAGAAAGAACAATTCCAATAAGAGAAATTACTAATTGAAGCATTCTCAAAAATAACAAACACAACGGGAATAACCAAAATAAGTTCTAACTTGTTTTTTTTATACTTTGACTACACGAGAGGGAAACCTATAATGTTCGAAGCAGTGGAATGTAGGGAAAGGAGATAGGCAATCGAATTTTTCTTGCAGGTTTCGAGGTTATAGGCATAGGGAAAGACCTCACTGGGCAAAGAGTTCCACAACTTCGCTGTTCGATGAAAAAATTATGTCTGGTAGGAAGAAGTTCGGCAAGTCTCGTGTTTGACAGTGCCAGTGGTGACAAGTTTGAGCTCGTCTAGTTTGCGTGTCAGCTTTGCCAGATCTCCATTAATTGCGTCAACCTGTCCCTGTCTCGTTCCTCTGACTTTATTGAATAGTATAGGGGCTCTAGATGTGAAGGTGATATGAAGTGTACCATCATCTGCAAAGCTGTAGACGGGACAGGTGCTCACTCCCAGCAGATCATTGATATGGAGAAGGAACAAAGTTGGTGCCAAGACAGATCCCTGTGGAACACCAGCGTTGGTATCCATTGTATCGGAGGTTACTCCGTCAACCACCACATGGAGTGATCCATCTGAGAGAAAACTCCATAGTAAGCGACAAAGTTGAGGCGGCAAACCGTATGACGGAAGTTTCCCAAGAATGCTAGGTTCCAGACTAGGTCAAATGCTTTGAAGATATTCAATGATACAGCTAGAGATTCCCCATATTTTTCAATAGATTTCTGCCATACATATGTTACGAAGGCAAGCAGGCCTCCTGTTGATCTCTGCTGACGAAAGCCATATTGTCATATGGCGTGTCAATTGTATATTTGATGTGTGGTAGCTGATCTTCAGCTAAGTTTATTGGCGGATGTACTTGCCGGCACTTAACTTGCTTATTGGTAATAAACTAAAAGATACTCTATAATACGAATAAGCACAGTTTACTCTGATGATGGCTACTTAGTACGTGAAAGGTCTTTACTACTTTAATAGTATTTTTAGTGGATAAGGGTGATTATTTCGTAGTTATTATTGCTTATTGGTTTTCCTAGTGCCGTATTACGTCCTGCCGTTTAAAGTTCTTAGGCAAATACCAATAATATAATAGAAATGTATGTATCTGCCCTCGCAAACCACATGAGTTTTGGTTTATATACATCGTCAGTGCCATTTCCACATTTCCGCTTTCAAAATGTTAATCACCTCTCGTCTATAAACTGTTTTTGATGTTTATAACTTTGTTTTCAACCAGTTCATATTAATGTTTTCAAATCCTATTATTCTAATTCTTTTAATTGTTTTTCAAATTCGTTATCTCGCTTCAATTCATTCATACTAGGCTGAAACTCATTTCCTAAACAGAAGCGCAGCACGATTTGATAACCTCTCAAACAATGAAATTTATTGACACGCCGGAATTCAACGAATGGACTTATAAACGCTTCACTTCGCGGTTCACTTGAGTGAAATGTTCGGCCTTCGACGATTCGATTAAGTTGGGCATTGTTCGCGGATATGAGACAGAGCTCTTTATATGCGTTAGGATGCATGTGGGTTCATAGCATGCATGTGGAGCGCTTTATCTATAAAGAAATCATCGACAAGGATGCATACATCAGCATGCATGTAATTTTATAACGATGACTTTAATTTGTAATCAATAATTTATAGCGTTTGATGAGCTGAAATATCAATTTCATTACTATAACGAAGTTTTTCTCATTTAGTACCGGGAGAGTCTGACATCTCAGGCCACAGATTCAATTTCCAAATTGGAGCTCCTCATGGCCTCTTCAGGTCGAGTTCTAATTATGTACAAAATTTCAAGTTGATCGGTTGAAAAACGGCCGAGAAAAGTTGGATGTAGCATTATCCAATTTGAGTGGATTCCAAACCGCTTCGCTCGCTGAGCTTCAATAATGTTTTATCTTTCTATTCCACAGAATTTCACATTTCTCATAAATGTTCAAGAATGAATTTATCTGATTGCCTTCCCACTTCATTTTAAAATAATTTAAGAAGGTTCGGTAGTGTTAGCAGGGGGAAATATAAGAAGAGCGAGCGGAGGGCGAGAGCGAAGGTCTGGCAACGCTGTAACTATTGCCGGCTGGAGTTGTATGCATAAACACATGTAAAAATAATAATTGTATAGTTGTCGTCGACTCTCCGCAACTATCAAATGCCCATAATGCTACAATCGATATTGATATGTTGGAAAAGTTAACGGATGAATATATTTCTTGGATGATCTTTTGAATAGTACATTTACTGTAAAAGATGTTCTACAAAGAATTAAAATGACTGCAGATGAAAAAAAAATATCACCCAACTAACTGTGATGTCAAATCTGCTTATTAAAAAATTAAGTCGTAATGAAATTGCTTATAACGATATTGACAAATATTTTGAAGGAAATGACAAATTAAAATTATTATTTATGGGTGGTAATGATCCCTTGATCAAAAGAATAAATACCATGAATAATATTTTGGAATTTTTGAATACAGTGAAGAATATTATTCAAGTAGAAATATGTATTATATACTAATATACAACAACATATTATTTATATTATATTCTGGAAATCTTATATTATTAAATGAATGTTTGATGCATGTTTTTTATTTTGTATGTGAAATCTGCTTATTAAAAAATTAAGTCGTAATGAAATTGCTTATAACGATATTATTGACAAATATTTTGAAGGAAGTGACAAATTAAGATTATTATTTATGGGTGGTAATGATCCCTTGATCAAAAGAATAAATACCATGAATGATATTTTGGAATTTTTGAATACACTGAAGAATATTGTTCTAGAGAAATATGTATTATATACTAATATACAACAACACATTATTTATATTATATTCTGGAAATCTTATATTATTAAATGAATGTTTGATGCATGTTTTTTATTTTGTATGTGAAATCTGCTTATTAAAAAATTAAGTCGTAATGAAATGGCTTATAACGATATTATTGACAAATATTTTGAAGGAAGTGACAAATTAAGATTATTATTCATGGGTGGTAATGATCCCTTGATTAAAAGAATAAATACCATGAATAATATTTTGGAATTTTTGAATACACTGAAGAATATCATTCAAGTAGAAATATGTATTATATACTAATATACAACAACATATTATTTATATTATATTCTGGAAATCTTATATTATTAAATGAATGTTTGATGCATGTTTTTTATTTTGTATGTGAAATCTGCTTATTAAAAAATTAAGTCGTAATGAAATTGCTTATAACGATTTTATTGACAAATATTTTGAAGGAAGTGACAAATTAAGATTATTATTTATGGGTGGTAATGATCCCTTGATCAAAAGAATAAATACCATGAATAATATTTTGGAATTTTTGAATACACTGAAGAATATTATTCTAGAGAAATATGTATTATATACTAATATACAACAACATATTATTTATATTATATTCTGGAAATCTTATATTATAAAATGAATGTTTGATGCATGTTTTTTATTATTTTGTATGATTTAAAAATTCTAAAATAGATTATTTAAGTCACATAGAAAATTTAGTTATATCAAAAAACGATATAGGTCAATTGTTGTATAATCATTATTTTAAGTACCATTTAATTAGAAAAACTGTTTATAAATATTCAAAAATTTACTATTTTGTTGAATAGAAATAATAATAGTTATAATAATTGAAATGTCACCGTCAATAATTTTCCATAGAAATAATTAGTGGAACTTGCTCAAACTTGCACAGAATATTATTGTAGTGAAAAAGCATTTCTATTTAGCCGTTCTTTTTTTAATTTGAAGATTTAATCACGTCCCCATAAGCTTTCATGTTAAGATGTTGTTTTTTTGACTCGATATATTTAAAAAACAGAGTAGTGAAACCCTCCAAAAAATGAGACGTATTCTTATATTATTATTCTCAACGGTCTGTAAAAATTCCAAAAATTTTGATCATAAAAACTATCTCTACCGAACCTCCTTAAACTTTCAACACGGAAAGTTGGCAAGCCGGTTCTTCAACTTCGGCAAGTCACATGTTAACAAGTAGCAAAAGCACATTCCCGCGGTTTTGTGTAAATTAAGGTTTAATTCTCCAATTTCCGAAAGTCATATTATTTTGCTTTTACATCATTTATATTATAGAATACTTGGCTATAGTTTCGAGAACTAGCTTGTCATCTTCAGAACGATACAAGAGCACGATAATTTTCAGTATAATTAAACAATTTGTTGTGAACATTTCCCTTCTCTAAAGAAGTTTCAAATGGGAACAAGTATTTCTGAAACAAGTTATTTGAAATCTGATTAACTGCCATCTGGACAATTCAATTGAATCAATTTGGTACATGTCATTAACAGTTTTCATCGTAAATAGCGAACTAGGGCATCTGGAGAATTAACTTGCACAAATATGTACTAAAAATATCATTCTGAAAGTCTTCCTCCTCAGATGCGCCGCTTGGGAAATGAACCACGTCTAGTTGAATTTGAATATAACTGAAGTTTATTTTTAGAAGATGAGACAATATTAGGTCGAACGAATACTTTTCTTCATTATTCTGTATTCTATTGTAGTCGCACACGTATTACATCAAAGTTATATGGAATATCATGAGTAACTGTGTCTGGTTGCAATAAATTTGAAATAACTTATTTCATGTACTACAAACTGATGTACCTTCATAAAGTAGAAACAACAAAGTCAGCTTTTTCCTTCATCGAATAAGGCTATTAATACGTGTGCTTATTAAAAATCAAATGCTCTGAGCTTTTCTTCAGAAACGATTGATTTGCTACCTTAAACTGAAGTGAACAGGACATGAGCGAAAGATTTGTACAAACAGTATAAATATTCGAATAACTACACGGTTTACAATGATTTTTGAATTATACAGGGTGTCTCAGGTTTTAGTAGCAGAACTACAAAACAACAGTCGATAGAAAATTTGATTTTGAGAAAAAAAGTGCCTATTAACATATATGCACAGTCGCTTAGTTTTTGAAATACAGAAAACAGCTTTTGCAAGCATTTTCTACTCATAGTAAGCTATGTTCGGTTTTTTTAGTCATAATTGGTGAAGATTTTGAAGAGGTAGTGGGTGTTTTTTTCCCCAACTTCTACGCCACTGGAAAAAGTACGGTTTTGAGACAACCATTTGAACCGCCAATGTTTTTTACACAAAAAAGGTACGGTCATAAGCTCTTAAGTTGACCGTTTTCGAGAAAAATCAACTTTTATGTTGAAAAACATGGTCAATTCTTACTAATTATACAAAATTTATTCAAACGTTAGAAAAAGTAAGTATATAAAACATTGGCGATTCAAATGATTGTCTCAAAACCGTACTTTTTCTAGTGGCGTAGAAGTTGGGGAGAAAAACACCCACTACCCCTTCAAAATCTTCACCAATTATGACTAGGAAAAAATTTTTTATCACACAGAACATAGCTTACTATGAGTAGAAAATGCTTGCAAAAGCTGCTTTCTGTACAATAAACGGTTCCGGAGATATTCACAAAAAAATAATTTTTTTTTCAATTTCAACACCCTGTATCTCAAAAACTAAGCGTCGGGATGCATATATGTTAATAGGAACTTTTTTCTCAAAATCAAATTTTCTATCGACTGTTGAAGTTCTGCTACTAAAACCTGGTATATAAATTCTCGGTATATATGCTTATTATTTAACGTCTTTTCGTACCTTTCGGTCTCACGACCATCATCAGGATACGTATCAATGTCTAAAGCGGGATTTCTTAAAACTAATTTATCAGCACACGAGTAATCGAAATTGTAACGCATTAATGTTTTGAGTACATGGATATGTATCAAGAATCCACTGCTTAGAAATTTTCTTATAATAAACGAAGTCATGTCAAGCAATGTTTGTATACAACTATAACCAAAAAAATATAACGCTCAAGTATCCACTTCAAAACCAGATGTTGAAGATTTATGAGGTAATAGAAAAAGGTTGTCAGACTTTATTAGAAATATTGCTATTTGAGCGTTCTACCTAAAATATACTTTTAATATTATAAAGACGCATGTAGGAATGCAAAGGTTTTAATTAATTAAATTAGTATAAATCTGACTTGGAGTCACGTTTTATGGAATCATCTCCATAATAAATCTTTTTTCTTAGTTGAATATTAGCATTTTTGTAATCGAATTGATGGTTATAATCGAAACAGTGTTTAGCAAGGGCGGTGAAAATTTCAAAGTTTTTGTTTCTTATACTATACTTTGGCCGTACATTCTTTTCCTTAAATATTGTTCAGAGACTCCTGTTTAAGTCCCAACGCAATCTAAATAATTTAATTTGTATACAATGTGGGTTTGTTTATCCTTAGGTAATAAAGTTTTTAGATTTGAACAATATATCTCAACACAGTTAGTAGGTTTATGCGCATTACAAGTTGGCATTTTAGGAGCAGCTAGTTCGCTAGAAGGTATCTCACCAGGGGGTCTCGTTGCCTGCATCCCAGGCCCCACCTTCAACGCAAGTGAACTGGTGAGCAGACGTTTGAGGTGTCGATCCTTAGTCAAGAGGAAACTAGTGTCCGAGTCTAGCCCATCTACGAATATGGTGCCAGTGAGCAGACGTTTGAGGTTCATGTAATAGGGAAACTAATATCCAAGCCTGACTCATCTCCTGGATAAAAATTTTGAAATCTGCATAGCAGAAAAGTCGTTTAAATAAATGCTCAGATCCTTATATTTCTATATAAAGCACTAAAACGCTTTTAATGAGCCTTCAATTACTTGATGAACCGAAAGGCTATTTTTAGTGTTCGGACAATTTTTCGCTCCACTTTAATTTAGGGTGACAGAACAGTCCTCTTTAATTTCTAATTAGGGCTCTTAATTATACTATAATGAGCCTTTGATTCCTCCCCACTTTGCTCTCTTCCTACGTTATGGACATAACTGATCTATTTATAGATTTCTCTGTTATGAGTATTACTAATGCATATTAATATTTTACATCTATTCCAGGAAGCGTTAATAAAGCGATTGGGATCAAATGCATATCCTTTCAGCATGGAAGTAACCCCTTTAGCACCGCCTAGTGTTCAACTAGTTCCTGCTAAAGAATATAATGGTGCGCCCATAGGCACCAGCTACGATGTCAGAGCTTATATTGGTAAGTTAGATGAATCATCCAGATACGTAATATATTTACTAGTTGAAATATTTGATTTAGAATCAAATCTTTATTTTTACTTTAGATTTTCTAGGCACGTTACTTCGTGAATAAGTGTAGAAGTTGAGTTATCATCACATTCCTTGAAAGAACATATAAATATAAATGAACTCAGTTTATGGGATTGTACATGTTGTTTCATTGATTTTGATTGTCTAAACAATCGATATCATTACGCAGTTTAGAACAGATATATCAGTGAAATTATCGGTAATTATAAAACGTAATTGGAAATTAAGTTGCACTATTTTCTTATCCTCCCGTCAAGTTTTTTGAATAAAACGAAGAAAAATTATATCAGGTGTTGTTTGGACTTTTTGATTAGCTTATTATTACTGATTGTTAAAGAAAATTGGAGATCCTTACACGAATACGTAGTCACCTATGCACAATTTTTGTTTCACTGTATTTTATAGCACTGGTAATGACCACAAGGGAAAATATAAATGTGTTGACACATTTGCGATGTTCCGACTTCATTGCTAATATTGTTGAACCAATGAATCTGATGAAAATAAACAAAATACCGAAATAATATTCGTGGAAAGCAAAATGAAATATTTTTGCCTGGCAGCAGTTTAATAACCCATACGAAGAATTGATTGATTTGAATATTCATAAAAATTCTGACCACGACTTTTTAGAAAACCATTTATTCGAGATATTATAAGATTTAACGCTAAACGAGCGAAGATCTCTCTTTTTTATGCATGATGGAGCTCCCCTGCATTTTGGTAGAAGGTGCTGTAATTGGTTAAGTAACCATTATTTGCCCCACCGTGATGCGATTCTAATCCTTTGGACTACACAGTCTGGTCGTATGTTAAGGAAATAATTTATTCTACAGAGGTGAATTTACGTCAAGAGTTGCAAGACAGAATTTAACGTCACTTTAATGACCTCAACCGTTTAGAGAATCAATGCATTCCTTACAAAATAGGATAGAATTATGTATTCGTGGGTAATTGATTTTTACTTTATACCAGCATCAGTTATTACTTCATCATTTTCAAATCAATATATTTCGAAAACGGTACACAGTATCGAATTTTACCAAGTACATTTTTGGTGTAAAATTGAATGATGTTCAATTTCACCTAAAATTTGGATTAGAGAATCCAACCTCAAAAAAGTTATGTTTAAAACTACTCGGCACAAACCGTGTAATTAGCGCCCTCTATGAGAGTCCGATATAAGGGTGTCAGCTTTCAAAACAAAATACAAAATTTCATTATAATGTTGCCAGTAGTTCCGACATAATCGTAAAAGATGTGTTTGAAAATTTTCTTTACAACACCCTGTATCTTGAATACGGATGCCGTTACAAAAATTTGTTACTAAACAAACACCACTTATCTTTCAGTGTTCTACCTATCCTAGCAGAGGAGCCACCTTTTTTTGAAATACCCTGTAGAAATAATAGGATTGACGAAGTAAAAATATAATAGGATTATATTCTGTGAATGAGTTAATAAATAACAATTGAGCAACTTCTCTGGATTGCTAGTTTATTTTTCTTAGTTTGCTTACCACTAACCAATGTATACCTGAATGTTTCGCTAATAACATTATAAATTATAGTGTATATTTGACTGAACTGATGGTCTAAATATAAATTTATAGTTTAATCTCACCTCGCTATTGCTATAATTAAACAATTTCTCTTAGGAGTAAACAGTTCGTATTCATAAAGTCTAAATGTTCAAAGTAAAATCCGTTCACGCCCGGTGCAATTAATTTTGATTACGCCAAGTTTGTAGGAGGTGCGAATAACGTGATATCATTTAACAACATTCGTTTAGTACCTCCGGGGTTGGGGGTTACTTTGTGAAGGTATATTAATTTACAGGATACCCTAACGGCAGATTTGCTGCTTTATTTTTAGGCGACAAATATATACATTGGGATTAAGCCTGGTTGAGCAAGCAGGCACATCCTCTTTGAAACTCCTGCAGGTTACAATGTTGGTACATATTTCATGGGATTCATAAATAAATGTTTCAGTTAAACAACATCTTATTTGCTATCTGAAGTCTCGGCCAAGTTTATTAGTGGGCGAACGTAAAACCAACGTCTGGCAACTAAAGATTTCTTATAATACTAGCGTTGAAATGGAAAAGACCACAACAAAGGTCAGCTGCCGGTCTTGTACGTGATTTTGTCGAATAACTCGGTATGTGATGAAACAATTTGATTATACTTTTAATTGCCATTTGCTTACATCCATTGATTGAAATTGCAACGTAATAATAAAGGCTCAACACCGAAATATCTCAGGATTTGAGCATAAACTATAAATCCATATGCAAGCTAACGCAGCATGGTTTTAATGTCGACGTTTTTCGTGATATTACAACTTATGATGACAGGTTAGCAAAAATAGATAACAGCCATCACTTGTCACTTAATCAATTCCAGAAAAAAAGAAGAAGCCTTTGTAGGCGCTGTTGGAAGGTTTTTCGCCTTGTCGACACTGGGGAATAGGTGTGGTGCAGTTGACCCATCTATAAATGCGGGAACTACCAACAATACATTCATCATTCACTACTACTATACAATACCATGCTATATTGGACCGGCTTTAGACCTAATTTATCGAAAACGTCATAAGCGTCTCTGCTGCATGTGAACATGGATCGACGAACTATTACTTTTGGGTCCTTTGAATAATTCAATTTAATTCGGAAGGAAAGTTTATAAATTATTATATCTTGATAGAACATACAATATACCAGACAGGCCTACCGACGGCAAAGAGTTCTATTATAAACTCTTTGGCCGACGGTATGTCTGTTGTAATTCGATCACTCTTTCCTGGAGCATCGACTTCTAGGTCAGCAAGGAATCATGCTTAGCAAACGTAAGCACCGCCCGAGGCCAATGGTACTTGTTCCGGAGTCAGGATAAATCCAGGTGGAGTCGAAAAGAGCTGTGACGCGCCTAGTCAGATTCCTATAGGTCGTTTCAAGAACGTATGGGCGGGGTCTACTCCCGGTATTCTAAATTAAACACTTTGCGTGTGGTGTGACCCCCGCTTCAACGGTTTCATAAAAACTAATTACTTTGACAAAAAAGCAGAGTTCTTCACCACCTACTCGTTCGGTAATGTAATTTTTCTTGTTCAGCTAGCTTTTACTCCTTTAGGGATAACCCATTGTTGCATTAATTCAAGTCATATATGTTTTCTAGATTTCACATTTAAAGTAATTAAAATATTTTAAATTTTGTTTTCATTGTTGTTGAGGTAATATATCGATTAAGTAATTTTCTAGTCAAGTCGAGTAGAACCTTAAACCAGGTTAATTTCTGTTCCACAGATCATATTTTTTTGAAATCAATTAGTATCCTGTCTGTCAAGATTGTAACAATTTAAATTCAAGAAATTTATAGAGATTAAATTAATTTACCTAATTTGTGTTCATATAAGTCAACGAAGAAATTATTTAAATTCAACCTACGTTAAATTTTGTTTGTAGTATTGTAAAAGAAAGAAGCCTGAAGCTGTACGTAGCTTGCGTAGGGGTAGTTTGGAGCATTGAATTGGCTCATAGTTAGAACTCAGTTGTGTAGCCAAATTAAACGTAATATTTGTGAAACAAGGGTTATGTATTCCTGAAGGGGTAAGGTAGCGCTGGACTTGTTCGCGTCTGTCGCGTTTCGCGGAAAGTGTTTTTTCCCTTAAACTCATTTTGTGACAATTCCATAACATCCATAATTTAATCAGACGTAGAACTGGAGTGCGTAAATTCTCTGTACCTTATTTCTACAAGGGATTCGAGAGGGAATTGTGATATTAGACCAATAGGGTGAGTGCATTTTGATTGCCAAAGAACAACTGTTATATTGACTTCAACCTCTGAATCGGCGATATGATATAACGTGGTTATTTTAACCTTCAGATCACGCTCCGCCCGCCAATGTTTATTTTGTTATTATATGTTTTTTAGAGCCATTCAGGCTAGATAGAGTGATCAATTGGAATTCCGTTTATCGGAGATCACTTAGGGGATATGACAGAAGATCGGGTCGTTAGGCTTATCCCAGGTTACCAGAAAGAGAGAAATCCTTCTTTAATTCTGAATATTTTCTATCATCGGCGTGATCAAGCGCGAAATCGTTCACTGTTCCGTGTGTGCTACTTAGTTTTCACTGATTCCAGCTCTCTTAAAAGAACCTGAGCAGGAACACGCTCGCTGGCGAAAGGGTTAGAACTAGCGACATTGCTAACGGTTTCCCAGGTTCCCACTTGGGGTGAACCTGAATTAGACTTTAAATGTATGCTATCAATCCCATATCCAGATTTCGGACTAATTTTATGATCGTTTGTTGTGTTGATATGTACTAAGTTTTGTCTCTTTTTTTATCCAATATATATTTATCATTTAATTTGATTAACGAGTATTACTGGTAATTCCTAATCACCTGTCAGCGAATATGATCTTCAGAATTTACGCTTGAATATATATAAAGATATGATTGTACGAAATTCGAGGCGGTCCCTGGGAAGGAATCAAGGCATCGTAGTCGAAAACAGCTTTCAGGTAGGCTGAATTATACAACTAGTGGTGGCAGCTTAAAAGATCCTTAAGGCTATACGGATCAACTAAGGTATCTGATACTCGAGCAGGTTTCAACAAACAATTCTCAATTCATATAACACGTCGATGAGGTATTAACGCTACCCAGCCGACTGTTACAAGTAGTGGATCAGCGGTGATATAGGCTTTAAAACCTATTCACTTGCCTCGGGAAATTAAATCTGAAGTAATATCAAATTCATAAAACATACGTTCGGCGCAATGTTACACTATGCATAGTAGGTCTTGTAAGGATTATGGTATAACATCGTGAGCACTTTAAGAATGCAAGGGCTTCGATTTTTTAAATTCCGATGATACAGAATGAATGACGGTTTGGTTATTGGTAGTAGACACTACGTACCATACGAAGTCACATCATAACTCAGGCATAAATACGTAATGGGTGTGAAAAAAATGCAGACGACCTGAAGTAACAAAAAAAAAGTTAAATGGATAAGGCGTAAGTTTTTTGTGCATGTGTGTCAAATAATTTTTTATTCGTAATTCTCAACTTGATCCGTCATTTGCAAATACCAAATGCAAAAATCCATGCAAATGGAGTTTGTAGAGTGTAAATTAATGCTCCTTTAACATTTTTTCAATTTTTTTTCTTACTCACCACAACGAAGTAAATTGGAGAAGAAAGAGAAAAAGTATTATAGCATCACAGTTAAATAATAACCTATTTCTTATTTTTTGTTAAATAAGCGTTCTTGGCCTACCTTTTATGGGTTAATGCCCTAGTTTGAATAATATTGTAATTTTTGGGCCAATGGATGGAACATCTATAGACAATTCTATGTTTTTGAAAAGCAAAAATTAAACTGAATTAGAATAAAAAAGTTCACGCTATGACACTATAAATAAGAACAATTCTTATGTATAGTGTTAATAAGAATACTTTAAATATACATACATATAGAATATCCCATTAAAAAAACACAAGTTTGAGTAATAGCTCAAAAATTAAAACAATTGGGAAAAATAACTACGTCAATGAATTCTACATGGAACACTTGATAAGAATCTATTTTTGACTTTTTGTTCATTTTTGGCAACTGGAATACGGGGAGTGCCAAAAAACGTTTTTTTCTCGATTAAATAAAACTGAACCTCCATAACTCTGCTACCGGTTGCTTTTGAAACTCTATATTCTCACAGAACATGACAATATATGGGAGGGTCTTACATACAAAATTTGGTTTGAATCGATACAATAGTATCGTTTCCCGACCCATCATTATATGAATTTTTTCCATATTTTGAATGTTTCTGCCACCCTGTGAAGTTTGGCACATACAGACACCCTGTATAAAAGAAGGGAACAAGCAACGTTTTTACAGCATTTTAAAAATAGAGAAAACTAATTTATTTCTTCTGTCGCTCAAATACGTTTTTATATTGCTTGTGTAATCTGGGGATCTGTTTCATCAAATTGTCCTCGTTGTAATATAATTCTCTTCTTTATGATAATAGATAATGTGGTGAACGAAATGATGTCTCATAATTGAAATACTGGAAATTCGTCCACCATTTACACAAGAGTCGAAATATATTTTATTGTACTTTAAGGTTAGTTCAAGAATATTTGTTTTCCAAATGCTGCCAAATCAGCATATTCCTAATAGACATTAATTCAATGTTTTCTGTTTTAATTTCAGCATGAATTTTAACGTAAATAAAGAATAAACCTTGTAGTTATTTCTCTACGGTAGCTTTCGTGGGTGTTATTTTCCAATTTATGAAACATTGCAGCCCCTAATTCATGGAAAACCTTGAAAAGCAAAGTAACATGATTAAAACTTTGTTGCAAATACCACGACAAACTTTTAATGAGATCGTATTAGACTTTAAAGAAAAAAGGTTGTTTCCATAAATTTATATACTTAATCGATATTATTCGTTCTAAGGTTTAATTTTGCTGAATACTATTCAACCTTACTTGCTCTGACGATAAAGATAAAATAAAGAGTGTACGGAATATTTCTCTAGATTCGTCTTATGCGTAACAGTTTGATTCCGTGAGTAAAAGTAGAAGTAAGAAAAGCGAAAAAGTTTATTCATTATCAAAATACAAAAAATTCCCCTATAGGTGTAGAACACGTCAAATACGAGGGCAAGGTGAAGTCCCTGCATATTGGAACAGATGGCGCCACAATCGAAAATCCCATGTGACATTTGCGATGTGCAATCTTTAACTAGAACGTATTTAAATTGTATGACTGACATGTCATTCAGTTCTGTTACGACATTATTTATTGCGTGGAAAAAACATTACGCAAACCAAAGCATCGCTTGTTAAACATTATGGGGACTCTTCACCATCGATTGGGACGATTCACAAGTGGCATGGCTGATTTTCGTTGTGGTGACTTCAAAGGATGCCGAACGTTCTGGTCGCGCAATTGAGGTTACAACGCCAGAAATCGTCGATAAAATCCATGGTATGATATTGGACGATCGGCAAGTTAAAGTGCACGAGATTGCTGATGCTATGGGCATCTCAACCATACGGGTACGGAACATTTTGCATAAATTTTTGGATATGAGAAAGGTATCTGCCAGATGGATGCCGAATTTGCTCTCCATACACAACAAGCGTGACCGTCTGGACGAAACATGCATCCATCAGAACACACCAGAGACCAAAGAACAGTCGAAACAGAAGCCGAAAAAGCCAGAGTGGGTTTATGGGCCAACAGTTATATGGCGACAATTTTTTTTAGAATGCACATGGGATAGTTCATATCCATTACCTTGAAAGGGCAAAACGATCATCGGCGTATATCATACAGAGCTGTTAGATCGATCCGACGCCGTTTTGAAGTGAAAGCGGCTGCATTTGTTAAAAAAAGTGCTCTTCCACCAAGACAACGGTGCACAAATTGCATGAATTGCGCTACGAATTGGTTCGTTTTCCACCATATTCTCCTGATTTGGTCCACTGCAATTTTTATATATTTCCAAACTTGAAGAAATGGCTCGGCGGAAAAAGATTTGGCTCCAACGATGAGGTCATCGCTGAAACTAACGCTTGTTTTGAAGGATTGCTGAAATCGTTTTATTTGGAAAGGGTCGAAAAATTAGAAAAACGTTGGACGAAGTGTATCGGGCTACAAGAAGATTATATTGAGAAATAAAAGAAGTTTCGACCAAATGAATCATTTCTGGTTTCATTTTTCAGGGACTTTTCGCTTAGCCTTCGTAAATGATTAAACAGTGAATTAAAGCTAATATTTGAGAACTTATTAAAAAGTCTGGCAGTCACACGCATTCTAAAATTATTCAACAAGATCCACATATCGAATTTCATTCAACACATACTATTCAGCATCGAATTTTCTTCTACGAAAAATATGCACTTGCGAATAGAAAGGTTTTTAGAGTTACTTTCAATATATTAGTCGTTTGTATTCTGTAAGCAAAAGGTTATTCGTTATAAAAAAATATTTCTGGGTAGATAGGTAAACTCAGTGAGTGACTTCGAGTGATTTATATAAATGCGCACACAAGCAATCACTAATGGGCTACTGTAAATTCGAGCAACTGAATACTTCATGTTTTGTCACAAACTAAACGATGGCGGAACCGTATGGCGACCTACATACAATCTGTACTCGTAACATGTGATAGGTCAATCTCGTGTGAACATTCACTATTTACTTAGTCCAAACGAATTGAAAATCGATTTTATTTTTCCATCAGAATTACTTCATTGATGTTTTACGTCAAATATAAATACACCCGAAAAATATATGAGTATGTAATAATTGATCTGAAACGTGATTGTCAGAAGAAAAGTAACACTTGCACAGAAATTGCAAGTTCTATCAGCATGAAAAATACTAATTTGCAGTGATTTTGTTAGTGCAGTACATTGAGTTAAGGGAGGTAAGAGTTCGCACCAAGTACGTTACATTTTTGTCTGCTTTTATTTGAAATTTGCATCAGATATTAGTTTAGTACAGGGTATCCCATTTTGGGTACTTTTGCGGGGTATCTCCTTTATTTTTAAAGATAGAGAGTTGCGGTTTTCGCGACACTGTGCTACTTTTTCGTAAAACTCAAGATGCCGTCAACAGAATTTTCATAGCCCTTTTAGTTTTTAAGATACAGGGCATTTCTGAAAATGTTGCATTTTGTGACCCCCCTCGTATCTCCGTTATCCTTCAACTTATCGAAAAGGTAAAATAACATTCTAATAGATTTTTTTCCGTAGAATGCAGTGGTGTAGATAACTTTTGTTACATATTCACTGTTTTTGAGTTATAAAGTAAACTTATGTTTTTTTAAATGGAACACCCTGTATATTTATAGACTATAAAATTTGTCTTTTTTTTACCTTTTCAAAAATATATGATAGTATAAACTTTTTTTTTCAGAAACACGCAAACAATTGACAATTTTCAGAAATTAAATACATATTTTAATAGTAGGCTATGGATAACAATAATAAACAAGTGCAACTTACATATTACTAACAAATAATTGGATACCTTGTATATAGGTATCTATTAAAAAAAAATTCCCATAGATCTTTTTTCTAACAGTAAGTTTGTAACAACAGTTTTGTGGCGTAAAGTGACAATATAACAAAAACACAAAAAAATAACATTATTAAAAAAATTAAATGTGATGTTCAAATTGACCACCATTTTCTCTAATGCAAAATTGGCACATCTTTGAGATTCTTTGAATAGCGTTCAAAAGAACCATTGTTCTCATTCGCAGATTTCGAAAAGCTAAATGAATTGCCTCTCGAAGTTTTGAAATGCCGTCATATCGAGTTTTATATAGTTCATTTTGTATATAACCCCATAAAAAAAATCTAAAATTGAGAGATCTGGTGATCGTGGAGGCCATCTAACAGGTCCGTTGGTACCTATTCATCTTTGAGGGAAGTTATTATTTAGAAAGGCCCTTAAGAGCCTAGAGTTATGAGTTGGGGCACCATCTTGCTGTAGGTAAACAGCATTATACTGGGCTAATGGAATGTTTTCGAGCAGTTCTGGAATAACTTCCTCAAGAATTTCTAGGTATCTACGTGCTGTAAGACCTCCTTCATAAATCCTATAAACTATATGTCTACCCAAAATAAAACATGAAACCCCAACTCCAAAGCGTCCTTGTTGTGCCCTTTCAAACATTAAATGCAGATTTTCACTACGCCAGTTCCTGGTATTGTGACGATTGAAAATGCCAGCACTTGAAATAAAGCATTCGTCTGACCAGATAACAAGTCTGCCAAATAAATCGTTAGCATCGATTTGTTGCAAATACCACTGGCAAAACAGTGCCCGGCGCTCGGCATCGCCAGGATGCAAATGTTGTAGTATATTAAATTTGTATGGATGATACTTATATTTCTTCAAGATCCTCTTAGCGTTAGTTTTTGGCACACCAATTTCCTTCTCAATTTTTCTACATGAGGACGAAGGTGTTGCTTCTATATATCCTAAAGTATCTATCTCTTTTCTTTCCCTGTTCTCTTTGTTGTATGTTTTAGGGCGCGGGTGAACAAATGATCCGTGCTCAACTAAATTTGCTTTTAAACGGGCAAATATCCCAAAAAACGGTTGCCTTCTTTCTGGATATCTAACAAGCAAAAATTAAAATGATAATAGAGATTTTCATAGCCATAATAGCTTACTCACCTTTAGAAATATAATTTCGAAGCTTCTTCAGAATTTTCATTACTCTGTATAAAACATACCATCATATCATATTTCTCATAATTTTCGTAAACTGCCATTATTCGAAAAAATTGATAAATATCTATTGAATAATGATACCAAAAGAACGAAAATAAACAGCTTAAATGCGATAGAGATTTGATGTTTATTTCTGTTTTTTGTCATAAACAATATCAATGGCCTACAATTAAAATATGTATTTAATTTCTAAAAATTGTCAATTATTTGCGTGTTTCTGAAAAAAAGTTTATACTATCATATGTTTTTGAAAAGGTAAAAAAAAGACAAATTTTATAGTCTATAAATATACAGGGTGTTCTATTCAAAAAAACATAAGTTTGCTATATAACTCAAAAACAGTAAATATGTAACAAAAGTTATCTACACCACTGCATTCTACGGAAAAAAAACTATTAGAATGTTATTTTACCTTTTCGATAAGTTGAAGGATAACGGAGATACGAGGGGGGTCACAAAATGCAACATTTTCAGAAATGCCCTGTATCTTAAAAACTAAAAGGGCTATGAAAATTCTGTTGACGGCATCTTGAGTTTTACGAAAAAGTAGCACAGTGTCGCGAAAACCGCAACTCTCTATCTTTAAAAATAAAGGAGATACCCCGCAAAAGTACCCAAAATGGGACACCCTGTACTTCTACTTTGTTGGCAAGGATATATTTCTCATGAATTGATAACATTCTACAGTGAATAAATAAACATTGAGACAAATTGTTGCCCTATACGTTGGGTAAGAAGTCGCAACTGATAGGGTAGAATTCCGCAGACTTTAAACTCAGATCAACATATAAATTTCAGGACAATATAAGTAGGCAACACCCAAATATTAATATTATATTTGATTATAATGTTAAATAATGGAAAAATAATTTTAACAGAGGTCACAAATGATGTTTCCAGTTTCATAATTGGTGCATTCTTCATGCCACCATTGATTGCATCGACTGCACTGAATCCATCACTCCACCGAGGGATCCTCATATGGTTCAGCGCACCCTATACAAAGGACGTCGCCTTTGGTTGGTTCTATGGTGGTTTCTTGCCTTTTACATTTTTTTCCTTTGCTAGGTACATATTCAGCAGTTTTCTTTTTACCCTTATTTTCTCCTTCAGTTTGTCTTCTTTCAATCTGTTCTTCTTCGAGTTTAACTTTGACTCGGCGATGTGTAGTTGACTTTAGAACAGGATGATTATTGTTCATCTGGCTTATACCTGGAAGACGGTGTTTGAAGGTTAACTGTATCTTTGGAACATGATGCGAGTGCTGAATTCAGTAACCGATTTCGTAATCATTGGGGACACTGGTGGATTAGCTACTTGAGGCTCGTTGTAGCCTCATCTTCAAGAGATCTATTGGGTTCGTGATCAGTAACTTGTGACGGTGAAAAGTCTTCTTTATTGAATATTATTCGATTTTGAACGCATTTACTTTTTTTTCAATGTAGCACATTTCAAATAGGCATTTCCGCATCTGAAATTCGGTTATTATATTTATCAAACGTATTGCCTGAGCGACAGATTTTATTGTAAATTTAAAGACAAAATTTGGGCATTTATTGATTACTGATGGATAATAAATGAAACTTTTGAAATTTATTGAACTATTTGAAAGTATCTAAATTGATTAGATGATTGCGTTTTGATTTTTTTCGTAACTTTCTTTTGTTCTTTTCAGCAAATGGCGACGGACAATGATTATGACAAATCTTTGATAAATAAGTTAATTTCTAACCAGAAACGAAAAACACAATCAATTAACCAATTGCGATAAAACTCGCTTATAGATTCAAGAACCGTTTAGGCAATACCTTTGATAATGTTCCTCATTGCGACAAATCTGCAATTTGCAAAATTGATTGCGAGTCGTGTTTGAAACTCTATGTAGGTTAAATTGAAAGGAACGTTTCAACTCGTCATAAAGAACATTATGCCCATATAACGAAGAATAATAGTGGAAAATCAGCATTAACAGAATATATTTTAAATACAGGTTACACGATTTCTCAAGACAGTTTATCACTTTCAAAACACAGTACGGACGAATATTTAGATAATTTGAACGGTCTGTTAATGTATAAGCGAAAAAGCAATCTATTAAATTCAGAGAAATATCTCCAGCTGAGGGTAACTATTTGTTTGCATTATTAACCCCAAATAATTCAATTTACTCTGATGATGGCTACTTGGTAGCTGAGAAGTACTTTGATATTAATATTATTTTTACTAGATAAGGTGATTATTTCGTACTACACATTAGTATTATACAACAATGGTAAGGTTCTAAAGTAACCTAGATCGATTGGTAACATTACAATATAATAGCTCTCTCGAGCTCACTAGCGGAACGAGAAAGTTTGCAATGTTACTGAACGATCATTCTGTCGAGGATATAAATAACCAGTGACAGAATTGCCTAATAGATTACTCGAAGTTTGAATGAAGGTGATTATCAATGCATACCTTTATTTCCATAAAAATAACATTTTCCATATTTTCTATTTGAATCGATAACGCATAGTTGGACGAATGGAAATATGTTCGACTTGATGCTGCTTATCTGTTTCTACCAGGTTCAACGGGACAAATTCCGTTACGTTCGGGAATATTGGCTTATCTTCGATGATACAGACACTGTTATTGTTAGTTGGGGCACCTCTTACACCCACCGTATAGAAACAAAACAACAGTTTTGAATAAAACAGTTCCCTCAACACTGTGAAAGCACGAAATATGAAACCAGAACTGATTACCCCAGTTATTTTCTGTGCAAGGAGTGCTTCGGGCAGATTTTATATACTATATAGGATATGATTTGCAACACATTTCAGTTTCACTTTCATGTTTGTTGTTATATCTTCCTTGACAATGCAAGTGAGAAGATTTGTTCTATAGCTCCAAAAATTGTATTTAATAGTATTTACACAATATTAGTTTAGATATAAGTCACACGATGGCAATGCGTCTCACAAAGTTACTGAAACAAGTTAAGCAGATATGAAACAAAATAAATCGTATACCGAATCAGGTGAATAATACATCGTTCCTGAATACGTGCTTCGTTTATTATAAGAATCTTGCTCAATAAATCCAACAATGACGTCATATATTTCAAGAAATCTTCTCGGTGTTTTGTGAGTTATTTTCTGGTCCAATAAATTTAAGGTTTGGTAGAGGCATTCAAACTCACGTTAGCGTTTGATACTATTTCCTTAGGGATAACTTGAAATAGAAAGTTTATTATTACGGCCTGGCTGAACTCAGAGCAGCACGCGCAGTACATTTTACCAGTTCTGCACTTCACCGACAATTCCATTAGAAATATTCCATTGGAAATGATATAGTATCGGCGTTTTTAGCGTACGTATTCATTAAATTCGCTCTTCAAACCGTTAAATACTAGCAACTAGTTGACATTATTTATGAAATTATCAATTAATAATATCAGATTGATTGTTGTTATGTACCATATCTTAAAATTATTCATCTTAAAAATCCAATGTTAAATATATTCAGAGCACCAAAATCGTGAACGACCAACAATATAGCTTTCGTTACCTGATATCATCAAGAAACCTCCTTGGTCCTTGCCTATCTAACACAAATACGACATCCATTGACAAATAGAACTCTAATACTCTAAAAGTAGTAGCATTAGATATCTCGAAAGCATCTGACCGAGTCTGACCAATACCCTCTATAACTCGATCGTGAGTGTTATTGGAAACATTATACCTTCACCACTTAACTCTCGAAAAACTCAATTTGTTATTATTGTCAAATTTGGCTAAAATTCTGTTTTCAAAACGTTCATTTCGTTTAACTTAAGAAAAAAAAACAAAAAAAAAATTAATTTGCCATAATGGGCTAGCACCTTATATCTATGGGCTTCCGAAACTACATAAAAATGATATACCCCTAAGACCCATTGTAAGTGATATTGGAGCTCCTACTTACAATTTATCAAAATTTCTATCAAAATCTATCAATAATATAATAGGAAAAAAATGAATTTTATGTGAAAGACTCATGGCATTTTAATGAATTTATAAAAAATCAATCCGTACCATCAACTAATTTCCTTGGACGTTGTTTCTTTATTTACAAATATACCTGTCGTTTTGGCATTGAATTGTATCAAAAAACGTTGGGCAGAGATTAAAAACCACACACCTCTTGATCAATCGTATTTTATAAATGCGGTAAAGTTTTGTTTAGAATGCACTTATTTTCAGTACGGTGAGCAATATTTTGGACAAATTTTCGGCCCAGCAATGGGATCTCCTATTTCAGCTACCATTGCTAACCTCGTTATGGAATGCCTAGAGGAATCCGTTATAAATTCATTAGATTTTCAGCCTGTATTCTTTAAACGATATGTAGATGATTGCCTTATGTGTGTTCCCAACGAGAAAGTTCAATATGTGATTAATAAATTCAACAATTTCCACTGTAAACTTCAATTCACTTGTGAAATAGAAATAAACAAAAACATAAATTTCCTAGATATGAACATTAGGCATGATGCAGATAGAAAAATAAAAACTTCTTGGTTTACTAAAGAAGTTCGGTCTCAACGTTATCTTCATTTCAATTCCGTTACACCAGCTTGTTATAAAAAAAGTGTCATTAACAGCCTTACAGAACCCGCGGTGAAATTGTCCCACGCAGAAGACCGTCCCAAAAATTTGAAAATTGTTCGTAATACACTAGAAATGAATGGCTACCCAAAAACGTTCTTCAATCCTATCATTAAAGAGAGAATAAACAAAATCTATAATGGTTCTTCATATAAAAATAACATAATAGGTAATACAGACAATTATATAACTTTACCATACATTCCGGAGACCTCAGAAAAAATTAAGAAATGTTTGAAAAAGTACGATATAAATGTTGCGCATAAACCTACTCACTGTGTTGGGAAATATTTCTCAAATCTAAAACCTGTAATACCTAAAGATAAACAGTATATAAATTGAATGGTTTAGATTGTGATGGAACTTATACTGGAATCTCTAAACAATATTTACAAAAAAGAATGTACGGCCATAAGTATAGCACAAGGAATAATAACTTAGAAAATTCCACCGCCCTTGCTAAACACTGCTTTGATTATAACCATCAGTTTGATTACAAAAATGTTAATATTTTAACTAAAGAAACCAATTATAAAAGATCTATCCTGGAGATGATTCACATAAAACGGGATTCCAATTCTGTGAACCATAGGAATGATATTCAGGGATTGAGTCAGATTTATACTAACTTGATTAATTAAAACTCTTGCAAATTCCTACATGCGTCTTTATAATGTTAAAAGTATATTTTAGGAATAACGCTTAAAGTAAATTCCAATGCAGGTCTAAAACCTTTCCAAGTACGTCATAAATCTACTCTGGTTTCGAGTAAATATCAACAAATAGCTTCGAACTTCAGTTGCTTTGAGACCTCAGCAATATGCGTTTGTATATTATGAGAATTTTATTGAACAGTGGATTCTTGTTACAAAAAATTATACTTTAATATTAACGATACAATTTTCGATTATTCGTGGTTCTGTTCGTTTCGACGGCGTGGGCTTTTTGATTGAAAATTGTGCGATATGGACGCTTGTGCTATTTAGTTTTAATTAACCCCCTTTTTACATAATAAGTCTTCTGATGAAGGTCGTGAGACCGAAACGTACGTAAAGACGAAAATTTAACACAGAGTGTTATTGTGACCTATTTCCCGAGAATTTTTATGTAAACTTTATAATAGTCTAACTTAATGTTTTGGATTTTTCAGTCCAAAATTTCTGAATTCAAGGTGGAATCGAATAAAAGTATTTTTTGATGGTAGTCTTCTATTTGGATATCTTCTCTGATATTAACGTACGGTTGCATTGGCGTTTCCATCACAATATCTATAAATAAAATGATTATCCGCGTATTCAATATTACCAAACCTATGTGATGTACGTTTGTGCTTCAGATACAAGACAACTTAAAAAACAACTGTCATTTCGCCATTACGTTTATAATCATGACATACTATGATATTACCACATTACGCAAACCTAACAATAATGAAGAAACTTCAATCGAAAAACCACAAATTTCTGTAATAAGTAGATAATTTGTTCACCTTTAACAATTAAGAACATTTTAAACATCAAAAATTTTAGATTCGGTTGAAAAATGAAATTGATGTCAACCTAAACTCTGAGTTTGCGGCCAAACAATGACAGATACAAAAAAATACCAAGTGACACTTTTTACAGCAAATCAAATGTGTTATCCAAAATTATACCCGAATCGGTTTTTTTCTCTCAATTAAATGAAACTGAACTTTCATAACTCTGCCACTGCTTGCTTTAGGGACTCGATTTCTCACAGAACATGACAACCTATTGGAGGGGCCTACATACAAAATTTGGTTTGAATCGATACAATGGTTTGTTGGATGATATAAAAAATATGAGATATTTTTTCAATAACTTATCTCGGAAACAAAGCCTTTCCCGAGCTATCGTTGTATGAATTTTTTTCAAATTTTGAATGAAGGTTTTGGTAGTGGCATTCAAACTCAAGTTGGCCTGGCTGAACTTGGAGCTGCACGCGGAGTTCATTTTACCAGATCTGCACTTCACCGACAATTCCAGTAAAAATATTCCATTGGAAATGGTATAGTTTGGCGCTTTCAGAGTATATATCCAATAAATGCACTCTTTAAATTGTTGAAGCTAGGAACTAGTTGAAATTATTTATGTAATTATCAATTAATAATACCAGATTGTGTTTCGTGTAGTGGACAGTATCAGGTATCTATTATTAAAGACACTTTGGAGACTTGTAGGAGGCAGGGGTGAAATCTATTAAACATTGTTCAAAGAGAGTAACGGGCATTTATTTTTGATCTATGAGGAAGTCAATACCATTGTTAACCCAAATTTTACTTTAATTTAATTTCGCGCTAGTACTTCTTTTTTCTACCATATGAAATGATTGGAAGGGGAGCAACGTGCCAAGAAAGAACCGGTTGAGGAGAGTGTGCGTTCGAGATTAATAAGTAAATTATAAATGAATAATGGGTGCGTGCCGTTCATAAAGTATCCATCAACAATTGAACCTGAAGGGCTCCAGAAATGTACGTCAACCTGCAGTAATCAACTTACAGTCCATCTAAATTAACAAACAAAAAAAATTGCGCTTACAACCATTTCAGTTCAAACTCAGGCAATTCCAAACTCCCGTCCTCTTTCACCTCTCTCAGCCAATCCAAACGACCTAACTCCCTTGACCCCAGCTCACTTTCTTATTGGGAGGCCCCTAACAGCACAACCCAAGATCAAGATGTACAACACCTACCTATCAACCGCCTTTCTCGCTAACAACACATTCAACAAATTCAACAAATTGAACAGCACTTCTGAAGATAAGGATAGGAGCCTTGGTAGTCGTTCAAGATGACCTCCTGCACCCGATGAAATGGCGAATAGGTAGAATTATTGAGCTACACCCCTGAAAAGGCGATATTTGCCGTGCACTTTCGTAGATTATTGCTGATGACGTCGGGCCTTGTACTATAAAGGGTATTGGTCTGGTGCCAAGGCCTCCATGGAAAATCTCTGTAATTGGTTTATCACCCCAATTTTGTCGTTTACTATCGGATCCCACAATTCCTGATAATAACTATTCCTATTAAGTCCTCAATATTCATACTCGGTATCAACAAAAAGAGCACCCTCCCATGAGACGATCATATGAGATCCATTGCGAAAATTGCTTTATAAAAACTGGGTTTTCTATTCCCTGGCAATAGCTACTTCAGACACCAGTAGGTCCCCATGATCTACAAAGCACATAATCGACCTATCCTGGAGTACTGTTCACAAGTTTGCACTTCAGCTTCCAAAGATACGCTAAAGCATTTAGATTACATTCAGATGAGAGCTATCCGTCTGGTTGGTATCACACTTACAAATTCATTGACATCTTTAGGACATCGTAAAAAGCCATCTCTCCCTTTTCAATAGATATTTCCACGGTCGGTGCTCATCCCCTTATTGTCAAGTTCGAGACCTGCTGAACTTCTTTCAACCAGACATCATTTTTCTTTCGAATGGCGAATTTGTGGCACTCTTTGCCCAGTGAGGTTAGCTGATGCCTTCAACCTTTCAAAGTTTAAGAAAAATAATAATCTCCACTGACAACATACCATCGCTGGCGTTCACACGATGTTCTATAGACATTGTAGGTTTTCTCATCGTGTAGTAAAAAAATATGGACTGGCTACCAACTGCGCTCAAGAGCCAAGTTCCCAAAATTCGGAAGTAGACGATGATCATTTGGTTTCAGTTCAAAATTATCCATCCACTCGTCTCAAAAAACTGAGTTCTTTACAACCAATGTGGAATAGATTAGTTGGGATCAACTCTCACACTTTGCCTTACAACAGCAATATTGACTACGATCAGACGCACAAACTCTGACTTATCTGCAACTTATAGCGAAGTGGTTGCTCCATTATGTTGACTCGCAAAACACGCGAAATGTATGGCGACTCAAAAAAGCAATTTGATGGCAATTACTAATGACTTCTAAGCGATTATTCCTGAGGGCTGTTGAATAGCATATCTGTCCATATCATCTTGACACAATGTACTGAACACATTTGTCATCGAGATTTAACATTTAGATTCCAAACCATTTCGGAATTAAAGTTCTGATACGCGAACTGGAAAACCCTTCAGAACAAGTAGAAGATTGTACAGAACATAGATTACAAAAGTTATATTCTTGGACAACGCATCCCTCTTAGGATATTACATTATAAAGTAATCAATCACATAATTTTACATTGCTTCGCGTTCTATTACGCAATGTGTTTATGCGCACCTGTATCTCGCATTAACATAATACTAAGTTAATCAATGATTACTCCCTTTGGAACAAGAAATGATGCGAGTTTAATTCTCAGATATGTTACAACATTTATTTATTAATTGGCTTACCCTCGTCACTTGCCTTAGTCTGGCTTGACACAAGCCCCTTCTGAACTTGATACGGTCAAACATAACTAGACATCTCGGGTGAGTAATTTATAAACACATGATCTATTGTGCGATGTATGTGTGGAATATTGTATATTTCCTTCTCTCTGATCATTTATTATCGAAAGACTTCCAACTCCTCCGCAGACATTAGTCATTTTGTGAAGTTAAAATTATACATAACGAGAGTAAAGGCTTTAAATTAAACACATTAGAATAAATAGAAATAGTATTAAAAATAATGGCAATAACATTTTAAATAATCGATTAGATGTGACTACAGCATTCAGTTTGATGTCTTGATAAGTTAAATTTCCGATAATCCTCTTATGCCTTCCTGGTATACCGCATTAGAATTTCTTTCTAATATTAACTCTTTCTCATTATCCAATTTCAATTATACTACTCTAGCAATCTATTTCCCCAACTGCAACCCCATTTGTTACCTGTGTCTAAATTGCCAATATTATTCATATTTTCATACATAAGTATCGTTTGGAGATGACATGAAACTATAGATACTATTTGTTTCTATAATATATGTGATAAAGAATAAAGTAAAAGTGCTTTATCATATTATATCAATATGATAAATTATCACAAAGTAATGACTTCCTCATTTGAATTTTTGAAAAATGTAACTCAAGCCAAACAATACCACAAACTAATGAAAAAAAACGACAAACTAGAAGCCAAAAAAGATGCTTCAATCAACAGTGTATTTACTGAGATGTTACGCCAAAATATACTAATCTGAAATCAAGATCTAACTCCGGAACTGCAGAAAAAGTTCTCAAGGTAGCCAACACCATGTGGTTGAAAGAAGCAAACAATAACCTTTATCGGAAACGCTCTGTTATTCTTATAATTCATTACTTAAAGGTACTACACTCTGAACTTACTTTTAAACTCCATCCCGTTGAATTAGATTTATTTGTTGATTATATAAAACCACTTTCATTCATTCAAAATTCATTACCCAATCAGAAAAATTATAAAACCTAACAGTAAAACCAATATTAATATTACCAATGTAGAATTCAGTGATAGAATTATCAACTATTCAAACGTAAATTTTTCCAATAACGAGCTAAACTTTATAAACAAAGGATCTAAATATTCACCTCATATAAGAAATAACTCAAGTTTAGAATACGCGATTGCCGAGTAAGAAGTTGCTTTGGAGAATGTACCTGATTGGAATAATACTAAAACATATATAAATAAATACCTTCATTCTCATAAAAACACTGATTGGTCCTCTGTAAAATTTATCAAACATAAAATAAAAACCAACGATTTAGTGCTTACGAAATCCGATAAATCTCAAATCAAGAAAGATCCTACAAAACAATTCCAGTTAAAATCTATACAATTTGTAGAAAATGTCAACTTTTATTTAACAGTAAATAGGTTAATTAATTGTAATCCATCTTCTCCTAAACTTTACGGCCTCATAAAAACCACAAACAAAATGCTCCTATCCGCCCAGTAGTATCCTATATTAATAGTCTCCTACGCATAATCTAACGGTAAAATTGAATTAAATTTTCAAAAATATAAGTAACTTCAAGCTTAAGTATGCAGTGAAAGACTCATTGGAAATTTCAAAGTCAATACATAATATTAACTTTCCCTAAAAATTGAATTTCGGTATCTTTCGATGTTTCAAAGATCTTTTCAAATATTCTGGAAAAATCACATACACATCCGGTATTAAAATTCGAGATAGAACAAGCTTCTGATATTTGCCTTAGCCAAAATTATTGTCATTTTAATAACGAGTTTTCCATACAAATTAATGGATTAGCTATGGGATCCCCATCATTAAGTAGAGACTTTAAATTAAACACACTAGAATCATTAGAAATTTTCAAAGGTATTAAAAATACTGGCAATAAAATTTTCAATGATTAATTAAATGTGTACTACAACATCCTGTGTGATGTCTTGATAAGGTAAAATTTCCGATAATACTCTTGTTCCTTCCTAGTATAACTCCGCATTAACATTTTTTTATCACAATATTAACTTTAATTTATCCAATTTCAGTTCTACTATTCTAACAATGTATTTCCCCAACCGGAACCCCACTTGTTACCTGTGTCTTACATTGTACCAGAAAGAGCCAAGATTATTCATATTTTTATACATTATAGTCTAGGAGCCAGAGCGATATTGATGGTCTGAACATTAACCCGATGGCACTATGGTTTATCGTTAGAGGACGGTTCAATGATCAATTCATCTCCCAGACCGAATTTTTCCCGGCTGCTAGATATCGAGAAACATCGCCCGCATTTTTTGTTTTTTTTGACTGGAGGTTAACCCTTTCCAAGTTGCGGTTACTTGAGAAGCATGCCATTCTTAGACACTTCCATCATGTGCCATCATTTTTTATCGTGTCCGTTTATCAGGCCGACCAGTTGAAATTGAACCGAAAATGGACTGCAAGTTAACCCCACCAAACCTAGTGGAAAATGTTCATTGGTATTGGCAATTGTTAACATACCCTATGCCATCAAAAGTTATCGGTCCATTTCCGAGTAATTGGCCATTATTTGGACCAAAAATGTTTCTTTTTTTCATTTTGTGGATAAAACTTGCGGTTTACAAGGTAACATGATGGCACTATGTTGAATAACTTTATTGGATGTCAAATAAAGATTTAAAATTATTGCCATCACTCCTTGCCTATTTCAACCCCCCAAGACCCTCTAAAACCAGCCCCCAAAAAATATGAATCATATGATAATATCACCAATTTTATGATAAATTAGTCAATTATTGAGACTCTGGCTGGATTTAAAATCGAAACGGCTCTTTTTTATTTATTTTCTTCATTCTGCCGGATGATTTTGGGGGGTTGAAATAGGCAAGGAGTGATGGGAATAATTTTAGATCTTTATTTGGCCTCCAATAAAGTTGTTTAACATGGTGCCATCATGTTACCTTGTAAACCGCAAGTTTTATCCACAAAATGAAAAAAATAAACATTTTTGGTCCAAATAATGGATCGATAACTTTTGATGGCATAGGGTATGTTAACAATTGCCAACACCAATGTACATTTTCCACCAGGTTTGGGGGGGTTAACTTGCAGTCCATTTTTCGTTCAATTTTAACTGGTCGGCATGATGAACGGACACGATAAAAAATGATGGCACATGGTGGAAGTGTATAAGAATGGCATGCTTTTCAAGTAACCGCAACTTGGAAAGGGTTAACCTCCAGTCAAAAAAAATGCGGAGGCTGTATCTCGAGATCTAGCAGGCGGCGAAAATTCGGTCTGTGAGATGAATTAGTCATTGAACCGTCCCCTAAAGATAAACCATAGTGCCATCGGGTTAATGTTCAGACCATCAATATCGCTCTGGCTCCTAGACTATTAGTATCGTTTGAAGTGCTAGTGTCGAAACTAAAGTCACGATTTGTTTCCATAATATATGTTATAAAAAAAAGTAAAAATGTTTTATTTATTTTATCAATATGATAAATTATCACAAAGTAACGGCTTCCACCATTGAATATTTTGTGAACACTATTCTACGAAATCACTAAATCGCACAAATTTAAAACTTTGGAGAACACGACTACTTCATGATTTTCAAATTTTGTGAAGAAAACATTGGTCATTGTCATCCAAAACTCTCTACAAAACCACCGAACTTAGTGATTCTGAATTAAACTGAATTCGAACTAATATCAACTAAATAGAAATAAGAGAAGAAACAAATCGTTAATTAGGCGTTTATATAGAACAGCGTAAGAAGTTTTGCTTTCGTCGTGCGTTCACTCTACGATACACCCGTTCTTTTTTTAAACATTTCTTGGAAAACAAACTGATAATACCTATGTATTACCAGTAATACCATTAAAATATTCTTAGCGATGCTTCTCTTTTCGTAATCGTTTTAGTTTCCTTGAGAAAAGATCATGCAATTGCACTGCAGGTTCGCATATTCCTTGAAAAAATTTAGAATTCAATGTACTTTTCTGCACTCACTTTCAATGAATCGGCTCTCTAACCGGTTCGTATCGTATTGTTGGTCTAGAGAACGGCTTACTCTTGTAAATCGATTTCCAACAGAGGATGAGATTAGGCTCAACCTTTTCATCTTTGCTGCTGAAGAGGTGAGCTATAATCTACATGTATCAATAATACAAGCTGTATATTTTGTATTTTTTCGATGACACGTCTCAGACGGATATAATTGAGTTTATTTGTTAATGCAAGGAAACGCCTTACCCTAACAGACTCCTAGTGACATCTATGGCATATATATGTTGAGTTAAACTATTTTGTTGTGTAACGATCTTGTTGAAATTTGGGTGAAAGCAGTTTTAAATTAACTTAAATGTACTGTAAAAGTTTTGAATCGTTCCAATGTATACTTCGGGAGTTATGCTTTTTTAAATTTTCAACCCTTCAAAAAAGAAGAAAACTATTTTTCGTCAAAATTTGAATATGATAGGACCCTTCGTTTGTAAGTTATCGTGTAGACAAGCTTTTCGTGACAGACAGACAGACAGACAGACAGACTAACGGGTTGCTTAAAATTCCATGAAAAATACTATGGTGCAGAAATTTTTGCTCTAGTTCTTTTTTTAACGATTGTTGCGAAGAGTATAATAATAAATAGAACATTTATATATGCGTCGCAACTACAAGCTTTACCAATAGCAGTGACTTTACCGAATTCACTGCCAGGTATAATCGGATTTTCTCGAAGCTTTGTACATTATTACATAAGCGTATCGTATCAGTTGAGTTGAGTTGAGTTTGCATAACATTTGTTAGTTGTAGGAGAGATACTCATAACTAAATTATGGTGAGACTACATTTTTAACCTGTATAGTGAATTCAACGGAGATCTCTGAGCCTATGTCTATTTTAAAATGACAGGACATCAAACCATAAAAGAAAAATGAAAGCTCCAAATGTAGGTTTTCACATGTACTTGGAATGTGATAATAAAAACTATTCTATTCCATCGAAACTGTTTCTTTTTGTAATCATCCTTCTACCACTGTTTCCGTTGAAACCAATTTCCTTTTTTATCAAGCTGAAAATTGTAGATGTACCATAAGAAGTATTATTATTCTTTTTGGTATTGTAATCGACCATGAATAAATTACCAATATCTACTAATTGAATATTGCAATACAAATAATACAATATCTCTCTTTAATTTTATTGATATGTTTTCATAGTATATTTTCCAATTGACAATTATTTAAACTATCGAATTATTTCATTACTTCCTGACTAATAAGAGTTCATATATTTATATATTTATTTATTCACGGGACGAGCCCTTTTACAGTGTAACAAATGTATGTATGTAACAAGATAAAATGTATCGTGAATTGTGAATAAATTAATATAAAGAGGCTACTTTGTAAATATAACCAGATAATATGGTCTCATTCATTCTGTTTTAAATTACGGTCTTCTATTCTGGGGTAATTCTTCCCGAATGGGAAGGGTATTCATTGCTCAGAAGAATATTGTCCAATATATGTTGAACGCTAAATCGAATTGTCATGGCAAACCACTTTTTATAAAACTCCAATTTTGAGTCTTCCATGTACGCACATCAATCAAGTGGTGCTGAATATTAAAAACCAGGAACACACTCACATTAGAAATAATATATTTCACAGATATGGAAACCGTATAAATGATAATACTCACGTTTATCGGTTGGACAAAATTGTCATATTTATCAAGGTATAATCTACTATAATTATTTTGTGAATAAATATGGCCATCATCCATTGAACATATTTAAGAATTTACTATATTCATATTTACTAAATCATGCATTCTATTCCCTTAAGGAGTACCTCAGTACCTAATTTCCAGTTTACATTGTAAATTGAATGTTTTACAATTGGTGTACTAATATTTACGCATTCCAAATTGAATGTTTTTTAATTCGTGTTCTAATATTTATATTTAATTGTGTAAATGTTTCATGATCATTACCACTTTGTGAATAGTGAAAAATACAAACACATTTCGTGTAAGAAAGTCAATAGTTTTTGGTAAACTAGGTTGAACAGCGACATCACGTCCTATAGTCTCAGACAGCTGTTTCGCCCTTCTCATTAGGTTCGTCAGTGAGATGAGGCAGACGTGAAGTCACTGAGCAACTAACTCCGGAAGTGATTTTGGCGAACCAGAAGTTCCAACACCATATCCGCCGGAAAGCAGATGTCCTACTGAAAATGCAATTCACAATACTACGCGTTGATAAAAAAAGTCAAAGAATCGACAGGGAAAGAAACTGTTAGAAATTCTGTCGCCACGTGACGCTCCCTCAACAATGCGTAGTGAAAAATACAAACACATTTCGTGTAAGAAAGTCAAAGACAAAGTTTATATACTTTGTGCTTGATTGATAATTAATATATGTATTCAATTCTTAATTGAATTGATTTTTAATTGTTTGATTGTTACTGACTAGTTTGATAAAATATTATGTCTTTGTACTCAGTTTTCATGAGCGAATAAATTGAAATTGAAATTGAAATATATACATATATTCGTGTTTACATAATTATTCAATTTTGAGCCAAATTAAAGCCCATTAAAAAGTAACCAAAGGAATGTTCCAATAATTGTGATTTAGGGTAATGATTTGCTGAAGTTCAAATACGGCAAAATAGAGAATGCATTAGGTAATTTGTTCTCCTAAATGTGAAATGTACTAACCTTAGTCGAGCGGGTAATGTGGACATTAATTTGTGATAGCAAATCAGAGGACAATTAACAAATCCTTTTATCAGCTTAAATAAAAGTTTGGAATAGTTGTGATTTCTACGAACTGCTATTTCTTTATATTTAGAATAGAATCATTTAAATCACAATTGAATTCGTAGGCACGTAATCTAATATCCTAGAACTTATGACGTATCAATGTCTAAAACGGCATTTTCTAAAACTAATTGTATCATCACAAAGCGTCCTTATCGCACCAATTTCAATTAAAAATACCCACGTCGCCTAAACGAACAGAAACCCGAGTAAACGAAATTGTAACACATTAATGTTTTGAGTAAATTAAGAATCCACTGCTTAGCAATTTTCTTATAAAATTCGAAGTCATTTCAAAGCACTGTTTGAATTACGACTGAAACCAGAAATATAACGCTCAAGTTTTCACTTCCGAACCAGATATAGAAGATTTATGAAGTAATAGAAAAAGGTAAGACCTTATTAGAAATATAGCTAAAATATTCTTTTAACATTATACAGACGCATGTAGGAATTTGATAGGGTTTTAATTAATGAAATCAGTATAAATCTGACTTAGGGCCAGGTAGCTCAGTGGTAGAAGAATCCATCTTCTAATCACTGTGGCTTCTGGTCGCTGGTTCGAATCCTGCGACTGCGGAATTTTTCTGATGGCCCGAGAAAGTGGTGCGGCAAGATACAATGAGCTGTCAAGCCCAAGTGTCAGGGAGACTTCCCTGGTTGCAGGATCGAACCTACCACACGAGGTGGAGTGTTTAGTGGATATATCTGAGGTGATCAAGTTCGGGACTCAGGGACTCCCACACTACCTTATGGGATGTAACAGGACCATAAGGTGCCCATAAAGGGTTTCAACCACCTCCTAACAAAAAAAAATCTGACTTCATGATTAACATTTATATATTGTTATTAATGTAATAATCAAAATCAAGAACTATTGGTTTTATAAAACTAATTTGTTAAAATTAAGCTGCATCCCATTTTCGTTTCACCATATACATAATTCTGTTAACCCCTTTTGAACTGTTAGAGGAACTAAGATAGATTTAATAACACAAAAATCATCGGCAAAAAGCAAAAAACGCCATAACTTGAAAATATACTTTATTCCAATAATGAAAAGAAGAAACAGCAATAGTCACTTGAGGCACACCCGATGGAACGTTCATTTCTTCAGAAAAAAAAGGTTTCAACTTTACTATTTCCTATTGGTAAGGTAGTTTTTCAACCACTTCAATAGTACACCTTGTATTCCTATTGAATATAGTTTAGAGATCAATAGCGGTCAAAAGCTTTCCAAATATCAGTGTATATACAGTCTACTTGACCCCTTTCATGTATAGCCTCTAAAATTGTGTATAATATTTCTACATAAATACTTCCGGGATAGAGTATTCATTTACTCAATTATGCGCAATGTGTATTTACAACCACGTATATTTATGTTGTTAGTAAATATGCAATAACTTGATTATAAAGCATGGATTGAAGCGATTTTCACAATGTTTACATTATTATCGAACATGTTCGTTTTGATGATTTCCCCGGAGTATTTCACTTCAAAACGCCGTAAAATCCTACCCTGTTGAAAGCAGCAGAATCTTGTCAATCCGGGAAGAATATATGCAGTTTCATTCATTGTGATATGAATAGAACGAATAGTTGTTGGCAAATAGTAAACGTGACATCAAATACGTGTTACCGCAGTGAAATTAACTCTCAACATTCCAGAAACATACCATACAAATATGTTTTCCACTGCAGGATATAATCAACGACCGTATGTTACGTTTATTTATTCTTGAGACGTGTTCGTTTCAGTCTTCATAAAGCAGAATGAAAATTTCCTAACAAACGACATCGGAGACAATGTGTGTATGTATTCTGTAAACTTGTCGCCGTCAAGAAATTCTTTATGAACCAGCAAATTTGTCCAGTCAACAAATACAGGCTCTTGATTAGGTTATTGGGTATTTGGGAGTTTATTATTTGATACAATAACATTAACTGAACACATGAAAGAAGATACTACGAGCCCTGTCTCAGTGAAGTTGGCCCAACGCCACGAAACGTGATATTTGTGAATTTATTTGCGCAAATTAAAATTTTATTTCAAATATGATATGATTTGGATTTCTTTAAATGTTTATGGAAAGTAGTGTTGCCCAAATGCAAGAACAAGACGAAACTTAGCCAGTCTTGGTCTTGGTCTTGCGCCAATACACCTGGTCTTGGTCTTGGTATTGCGCTCCCAGTCTTGGTCTTGGTCTTGGTCTTGCAGCAAGAGTCTCGCAAGTCTCGCAATTACCTATTAGTGTTTCTGTTTTTACATTTTTATTTCAACCTTTCTATGTTGGTACAATTTACACAAAGCAATTTGAAATGAATTATTTCGAAAAACTCATCGAATTTGCTTTTAGGTCTTTTAGATATATAACTCCAACTCTCACTACTCCGACTAGAACTATTTGAATCTTCGTCGCTCTTGTCAAATTGTAAACGTGATACGTTTTTCGAGAACAACAAGGATTAGAGTAGAATTAATTATTACATTAGACTCGAAGCAAAGCTCAATTGGGAATAACTGGAATTGAAATAAATACTATTATTCATAGTCCATTCGCTTAGATAGTGTCGCCTTGTACCGCGCCGCGTTGGCACGTGCCGGCACTCATTAAAGGAGGCCGCCGCAAATCAAAGGGTGCCGCATGCGGCGTACAGCCGCATGACATTGTAGCGTCCTGCTTTTCGCTCTTATACCTACCTTATTTTTATAAGTTAGATTTGAAATTAGTTTGTAAGATCTATTTTTCGGCCTGTAACTTTTGAAATATCAAGAAAATAAACTACTACATATAATTTTATTACGCTTTATTCTATATAGTTTATTTTTCGTTTTTATTATTTTCATATTTTTATTTATTTTCGTACTATATCTAATATATTACTTTTTATTCACTTATTCGGACTGCGTAAATTCCCCCTTCAACGAAGATGCACTGATAGTCATTCATATCTGTACTTTACGTCTTCCTATTTTCAGCCTATTTTCTTCTTCAAAATTTTATGTACTAGTACTTTCTTTTATTTTGTTTCGTTTGTTTTCTATATGTCAATTTTTTGTATTATAAATTAAGCCTGTCCGCTCCCTGGAACGACACTCAGTCCTAACTGCAAGACGCAAGAGTCTCGCAGGCTCAGTCTTGTTCTTCCTCAAATCTTGCACGGTCAGTCTTGGTCTTGATCTTGCTAAAATTACGCGGTCTTGGTCTTGGTCTTGCAAAAATGCAAGAACAAGACCAAGACTGCAAGACCAAGACCGATTTTGGGCAACACTAAATTGGAAAGATAACAAAACCGACGCGGCTACTTTTAAAGCGTTTTTATTTGGAAATTTGCAAAATGATTTGTGTATATAGCAAAATACATGATGGAGACAACTTAAGTTGGATGGTCTATTTATTCGCTTCGATAAGATAAAGCTAGGCTTTGTAAAACAAATGATAACATTTTACGTTGCTAAGAAGCCTATTTTGAAGATTTAATCAACTTTCAATGCATTGTTGTTGTTGTTAACAATTAAAAATGGCTCGTGGTAAGCTGTTTTTGACAAAATAAGAAAAGAGATCATTCACTTGCATTTAAAAGGCCAAAATATTTCCCAAATCGCTGACAGTGTTAACAAATCGATGTATACAGTTCGAAATATTATTAAATTGTACAAAACAACTGGATCTGTGGCTCAAAACCCAGAACTGAAAGTTGCCCGCGATATTTCAATACCAACTTAAGAGCCTTAAAACGGATTATCAAGGAAAATCTGCGTGCTAATTATGACGAATTGAAAAGATTATAATAAATTCTCGGAAAATAGGTCACATTAACACTGTTGCTTTATATTTTCTTGTCTTTACGTACGTTTCGGTCTAACGACCATCATCAGAAGTATAAGCATAACAGTGGATTCTTGATATTTTATAATTATAACATTGAGGTGTTACGGTTTCGATTATTCGTGTTTCTGTTCGTTTCGGCGACGTGGGCATTTTAATTGAAATTGGTGCAATAAGGAAGCTTTGTTAATACAATTAGTTTTAAGTAATCCAGTTCTAGACATAATAAGTCTTCTGATGATGGTCGTGAGACCGAAACGTGCGTAAAGACAAGAAAATATAAAGCACAAGTGATAATGTGACCTATTTCCCGAGAATTTATATATAATGAAAATATTATGGCAACCACAAAAAAGTTTTCAAGAGCAACTTGTCACTGAGCTGTCCAAAAACTAGGATTTAAAACTTACAAGGTAAGCTTAAATTGTTTTTTTTATTATTCATTTTTAATTCAGTAATTCTAGGCAAAAGAGAAGCCCTTACTGACAAAGATTCAGAAGAAAAACAGACTAGCGAGGGCCAAAGAACACAAATTATGGTCTTCGAACCCATGGAACTCCATTATTTGGAGTGATGAAGCCAGATTTGAAGTATGCGTTGGTGATAGTAGGAGTCGTGTCATAAGAACTGAAGAAGAAGTATTTCAGAATGACTGTCTTAAAAAAAAGTTAAGTTTCCGGCTTCTGTTATGCTTTGGGGATCCATGTCAGCAAGTGGAGTGGGAAACTTACATTTCGTGGAGGTATATGAATGCTGATAAGTACATTAATGTGCTTCAAAATAACTTAACACCCCAAATTGAACAAATGCGTTCAAACAATATTGAATGTATTTTCCAACAAGATGGTGCCGCTTTCCATACGGCTAAAAAAGTAAAAGATTGGATGTCAGAAAACAATATTCCAGTTTTAAAATGGACGTCGAGTAGTCCAGATCTATTGTCGATTGAAACCTTGTGGCATATCATGAAGAAAAAGCTCCGACCGAATCCGGCAAGAACCGTTCTAGAATTGCGAACCCGTCTTCAAGAAATTTGGAACAGTTCTACATTAGATGACTGCCAAACATTAGTTGACACTATGCCAAGATGGATCGAAGCAGTAATCAGTCGAAAAGGCGATGTAACGGAGTGGTGATTTGCTGCTATTTTGTTTCGTTGATTTTTATTAATCCACAGTTTTTTTGGATTTTTAAGATATTTTTTCTGTTACAAAAAAATGTAGAATTTTAGGCTAATATTAAATAAAAATATCGTATGTTATCAGAAATACATTTTAGTTTTTAATACGTTTTCGTTAATATGACTAATTTCATAAAAAAAAAGTAGTTTTGATAGTTGGGCCACCTTCACTGAGACAGGGCTCGTATATTTCCACCAAGCAGGTATTCTAGGTTAGTAGGTTATTTGTAAGTTCATTTTTGGATGCAATAACAATAACTGACCACATAAGAAAACATATTTAGATGATTCTAGATTATAGTACGTTATTTGAACGTTCATTTTTGGTTGCTACGTTAATTTTAGAGCAGCTAAAAACTGTCTATATTTAGGTAAAGAGTTTCTTGGGATTTCTCATGTAAAGCGGCTGCAAGAAACTACATCGCCCGCTTCAGACCGGGAATTGAAAACATGAGATAAATTCATAAATTTCTAGCCTGAATACATGAGATAGGATGGTTTCCGATATGTTAGAATTTCCTGTTCATTTATAGTTAAAATTTTCAACAAGAGCTCGGTGGGCACTCTGTAAATTTGCGCTTTGCAGATTCTGTTTTCAGCCAACTATTTATAGCGTTTCTGAATAGAAGAATTCAAGCTATTAAACAAACTACTTTGTGGAATATAACTACACCTACGTTTATTATACTAACCAATGCAGTTTCGAACATTACAGTTTATTCTAAAAACCTACAATACAGTAACTCTCGTTAAATATTCAAATTACGAGGGTTGACCAATAAGTCCTTCCAAAATTTAAGAGAAGACGCTTGTAATCTCGAAACAGGTTTCCTTTTGACTATCTTTCACTAGGCTGCAAATTTTCAGCCATATCCATTGCGTGTTGCCATTTTCACCATCGATTGAAGCATTGATAATTTCGAATATGGATAAAAACGAGTTTCGGGCAGTAGTAATTAAATAATTCCATTCAACGAAAGAAATCAAAGCGTGGTTGCATACGTTTTTGACACATCTACACCAGCCTTTGAGTGTTTGTAATTGGCTGAATGAGCTGTTGTACAATCACAAGTGATGAAAATCGTTCAGAAGTCCACTTCACGTGACTACACCAGAAATGATTAACAAAATTCACGATATGGTCCTTAGTGGTCGAGTCAAAGTGTACGAGCTTGTTAAGGGCACAGTATTATCACATGGTTACGTGCTTGAAAAACTGAGTGTGAAAAATACATCGGCAAGATGTGGAAAATAAACACAATCGATTTGTTTACAGCTTTCCCTTCGCAATCTTGACGAGTTTCTGCGTCGTACATAACCGTAGATGAAACATGGATCTACCATCATACTCCAAGATAAAAGAACATTAAAAACAGTGGGTTGATGGAGGCGATCCGGCCTCGAAAAAAGCGAAGACGGTAAGATCGGCCGAGAAGGTGATGCCCATGGTTTTTTTTTGGATGCACGTGGAATCTCACCATTGTCTACTATGCGTCGTTATTTAACCGTTCGGTTAACCGTAAATCAAGAAAAATACACATTTGACCAATTTTAAAAGAATATACTTCCACCAAGACAATGCACGGATGGACACCTATGCAGTTTTGATGGCGAAAATTCATAAATTACGGTTCGAATCGTTGCCACATCCACCGTGGTCACCAGATTTGACTTCTCGCAATGGTTTCCTGATTCCAAACATGAGGAAAAAATTCACATCGACCTTTGGAAGTCATCGCATTAACAGAACTTTGAGAACCTTATGAAATCTTAGTTCTGAGGCGGCTTAAAAAAATTGGAAAGACGCAGGGCGAAGTGTATCGAGCTGAAATGAGACTATGTTGAAATAAAAGAAAATATGAATCAACCCAAACTAATGTGTTCCTATTGTTTTATAAAGACTCATTGAACAATCCTCGTAATGGTTCAATTGTTCACCATATAATAATCTATTCATATCGTACCAGAGAATTCAATTCAAGGATTGAATGATTTTCATCTGTTTAATCTGTACCTCAGCCACTTCATCTATTCATCATATATTTGTCAGCTTCCTGCATGTCAGAAATAAGTTCCATGAGACAATGACTTCGTAATTCACAGACTGAATGGTATATTGTCACTGAATTCGTGTGCCTTTTCACAAAGACTATGAATTTGGAAGGAATAACTTATACCGTTTGACTGATATATTAATCAGTAAGATTTCGTTGGATATTTACTAATAATAATATAATGTTTATTTGGTGCTAGATAAAATATCATCCTAGTTGAGAAATTCTTCAATGTTGGACGCATGTTTTATCCAAGATTCTTCCAGACAAAATTAAATATATTTGAAGATAGTTATTGTATATTGTAGGGTAGTTTGTTACAAAACTTGAAAGATTGATAGGTAGGACCATTTTGAGATATACTCAGCCTACGCTTTACATTGAAAGCTTCTATATTTCTAGTTGAATATATGAATATCTAGGTACCTAGAACGCAAATATTGGTGTTGCATATAGATGGGATTCAAGAATGTACAGAAAATAAAAGTGAGGATTGTGAACACGTCTGAACCCTTCCCTAAATGCCAAGCTCCCAATAATCCTAATCATGTCCTTTGCGAAAACTGTTTGTAGATTGACCCCAAAAGAAGATGCCGTACCTTAGGTGTGATTCGAATGAAGCGAAATATGCTATTTTGTGAATTGAATTTGAGATACTTCTCAGTAAGAAGGTATTACTGCAAAGTTTCTTAATCAGACAATCTGTATGCATATCCCAACGAGGGTTTGCAACCCATTCGATCTGGGTTTATCAAGGAATACTGCATACGACAAACAATCGAAGACTTTGGATAGGTCGAAAAACATGAAATAAGAGGAAAATTCCATTTTAGAGAGAGTTCAGACCGTAGTTTACAGATTTCAATAAAGCATCAGCAGTATGTTTTGACTCTCGACGAAAATTTTCGAAAGTATTAGGACCAGTTACATTGGTCGATAATTTAAAATATGTTTTACATCGCCATTTTAATGCAAACAGATTACTTTTGAAAATTTCAAACAATCAGAAAATGTTTTGAAATTAATACATGAATTGAATAGTTTGGTTACTGGTAAAGTGAGATTGTTTATATTTCTCATAAATATTATTGCGTATACATAATTCGATTTGCTATTTTCCAAATGATTGGAGCAACTACATTGAAAAGAAATATTGCACGAGTTTTTGGTTCAGCTGTAGAAGTTCGATAGGAGCTACATAGTGTTAAGTTTCTCAAGATAGTAGAATATCATCAAAAGTCATCGAAATCATTGGATGGAAATTTTTTTCCGCTAGTTTATCGGTTTCAGTGTTTATTAAGCTCCAAGCATTTCTTGGTAAATTATTAGTCTTTTGGAAGATTGTCACTGCTATTCTTTTTTTTTTGTTTCTATAGGTTGAACAGTGACAACTCGTCCATTAGTCCCAGACAGCTGTTTCGCTCTTCTCATGAACCCGTCAGTGGTGTTCCAACACCATTTGCTGGAAAGCAAATGTCCTATTGAGAATTCAATTCACAATGCCACGAATTGATAATACAGTTCTCGCGATTCAAAGAATAGTCGGGGATACAGTTGGAAATACTACCGCCAGGTCGATTAGTTCCAGACAGCTGTTTTGTTTTCCGGCAGATGATGTTGAAACGTCTAACACTTCGCCAAACACTTCCTTGTTTGGTGGTAATGATATCACTTTCGGAGATAGTTGATCAGTGTTTTCACGTCTGCCTCGTTCCACTGACTAGCTCATGAGAAAAGCAAAACAGCTGTCTGGGACTAATGGACGAGTTGTTACTGTTCAACCTGGAAAACTAATAACTTTGTCTATTGACTTCTAACACGAATTGTTTGTTTGTAATTCACTATGCGCGGCTATTCTTGTTTGTTCAATTTTCAATTTATATTTGGATCTTATTTTCTATTGATCAGTTTTATATTTGGAATATAAATCATCAGGATGTTTATGCAATGCGTGCTAAGCATTGAACTTGATTCATACGTAAACCAGCTCATACCTGCATTATGAGCTTTAGTTTTAATTTTTTTCACAGGAAAAGCAAATTTATAAAGTTCTTCTAGAATGTTAAGAAACAAAGTTCATATATTAAACAGTATCATCCTTTAAAAAATTCCATTATGTGTTTTCCAATAAATTATGGAATGTATCGAAACCTACTACTCATGAAGTGCTCTGCATATGCGTGTCATTAGTGGTTCCTGCTTATCTGGGATATTCTCACCGACGCGAGCGCCTGACCTCTATTATATCATTATCGATCAGTTTTTCATCAGCTCCAAATAAATAATTCTTCTTCAATATACGATATGAGAAAATATGTTGAGGAAACTTGCATGTATCATTTTCGCAACGCCCAACATTATTCAACAGATGATTACGTGCAAGAACCAAAAATTTTATTACTGGACGTGTGGTATTTGTATTACTTTCCAAGACATGGAAGCAGCTTCGACTTCCTTCCTTCCAATTACCTGTTGGTGGGTAGCAATTCCAACTAACTGGTTCATAAATCAAGAAATAATCCAACGATTTCAGATCCGGGTGGTCGGTATTAGACTTTCTTAGGCGATTAATTTGTATGGAATATCCGTTCAGCCAACGTATTACTTCTTGTCGTCCTTCTTGCTGATACCGCATATTCAGAAGGATGTTGAGTGTAGAGGGGATTACCTGACTCTCGACGTGTATGAAATTTCGATCTAATCACTGGATGGACATATTGATGTGTATTCGGATATCTAAGCTATTTTTTCAGCTGCTTTAAGTGTCAATAACACAGACATACCAGTGGCGGCTCGCCAGGTGAAGCAAGTGAAGCACTGATTCACCTTTATTTTTGTTCAATTACTGAGATCCGAGCAAAATAGTTGGAACTTGAAACTTCAAATTTGTTTTGTATTAAAGAGTGTTTTGATGCACGTATTCGACCGGTTGTCATAGTAACAATGAGCCAGCAAGCCTAAGTGTCACCGGAGGCTACACGAGCCTACAAAGGAGGTGAAGTTTTTAGTGAGTATGCCTGGAATGATGAATTATAGTGGACCACGAGACCCAAAGACTCATAAACTCCCCATAAAGGGTTTTTTACACCTCCGCAAAAAAATAATGGTAGCGGATCGTAGGCTTATACTGTGGCCATACGCCCAAAAGAGCTGCACTCATCAAAATCAACCAGGGGCGGAGAGTGGGAGTGAAAAGAGTGAGAGTGTCACCAGAGGCCAGACTAGCCTACACAGGAGGTGAAGTTTTTAAAGGTGACTTTCATAGTAGACCATAAGATTCAAGGCTCATAGCCTCCTCTTAAAGGGTTTTCTTCACCTCCGCGAAAAAGATGGTAACGGCTCGTAGGCTTATACTGTAGCTATACTCCCACAAGAACTGTACTCATCGAAATGAACCAAGGAGGGAGAAGTGGGACTGTTGAGAGTGAGAAAGACGAGGATGGATGAGATCGCGCGATATTTGTCTATTATTGTCGCACTCTGTGCCGGTGTATCTAGATTATGTCTGTCTATTCATAATATAGCAGCTGCTATAGAGTATTGGTGTTTAATCAGATTGTTTTGTTTGTCCTGTATAGTTAATGGTACAAAATCGGAAGTGTGGAATACAAGTGGTTTTTGGCAATGTAAGTCGGTCTACATAAACATGAATCTTCTGCGGAGCATTTACGATGTGCCTTAGGTTATAAGCGGCTAAATTCGAATATTAGTACAGTTCAGGATGCTTTGAGAGAAAATTGTAGACTATTTGTTCAATAATTTAATGGAAAAGTGCAGCCTATCAGGCGTATTATCCAGTTCCTTATTCGTGCGATACATTGCTTGGGAAAACAAGCATTAACCTTTTGGTCGTGAAGATGTGTTCTCCAATAATCGCGAGAATTTGAAGAAATTTTGAATAATTATGTATTCATCCTGACAAACGATAAGGTATAACCATTAATATTGCTCTCATTGTCTATAACTTTTGGTGTCCATTTATGAAAGAATATTCTTTTTTTTTGTTGTTTTTTGATTTATTTGCCGTTCAAAATTATTGTATAAAGTTGATAACTGTTTTTAAAATAATTTGTACTAGTGAAAAACTTGGCGAAGAACCAAGAAGAAACCCAAAAAAATACATACGAAATCAAATTTTCTGTCTCTGAGACAGAGCACACGAGCCAACCTGCTACATACAGAAACTACAAATTATATTATTTCGCTGAGATTGCTTCACCTGTTCTTGAACCCACGAGCCGCTACTACTACATAAGAAACTACATATTAATTTTATGTTCTAACGTTATTTCTTGTTTCCTTCTCATATCTCTATTTTCTATTCACTATAATATTCCCATCATTGTCAGTCGGAAATTAGAAACGAAATAACAACTGTAACAATAACCTTGGTTAATCTGAAATCAGCATTTGTCGTGACCATAGCTATCATCAGTTCCGATAAAGGCTTGTAGCGCCTTATTCAATACGATTCCAACTTATTATATTCATGACAAGTTATCTCTCTGTAGTTGCAGAAATAACACTCAAAATTTGACGGTTGAAAGCAATATTTCACATTTGAAATTCAGCACACACTATTATTGTTAAAGTGCTTTATATATAGTGACTTGATTATTCTATGCATGAAATATCACTCCAGTAAGATGAGCATTATTATGAAGATAGAACCTAGACAATATATTCATACAAACGAAAAATGTTAGACATATAGAAGAAAAAGTAGGAATAATTCTTTAGATTCAAATAGGTATGTGTAGAAAATAGGAATGAACTCGTTAAGGATCGCTCTCAGAATCAATAACCATGGCAATGGAGTTTTTCATCCTATAGTGACGACATACTTCAATATTTTTCCGTATTTAGCATTTTATACCATCATAAACCGAGTCGTTGGTTGCGTTTCACGTGAGATGATACTAACCATACCAAACGGTATGACAATTCATTAGGCAAATAGGAACCTAATAACTTTATCAACGAAATCTTCGGTGGAGTGGCATTCTAAGTTCGCACTCGTTAGATTCTAATTATGATTTTGTTCGAAAATTGCCCAAATCTGAATTTCAGAATTCTAGATTATTAGCCTGTCTATAAAATTTACCCAGGTTCTTTACTAGGGCCAAATAGTAATTCGAGAAACCCTCTATAAATAGCAAAATGCTTACAAAGCGAGATCAACAAAATCAGATCTGCCCATTGTAGTCGACCGACTCACTGGGTAATAAAATGTCAATCCTGAGTGCATTCATTGCATTCGAAAAAATTGCTCTTTTCAATAATGGTGTGAACCAAAAATTAAATAGATGAATAAAAAACATGCTTGAACGAAGAGTAGTCTTAATAAGTGTAGGCAATTACACAATGGAAATGACAGTAACTAGAGGATCCTCACAGGTGTACTATCACCCATATTTAGTATGGAACATTTTAGTAATAGCGTCTAAATGAGGCCAAATTCTATACTATAGGATTTGCTGATAAGTTGATCATTGATAGGGCGATTTGAGGCGGTTTTATGCGATCTAATGCAGCCTAAAAATAATTAAATAATGATGTAAAGACCACTCTTTGAAAGTTGACCAGTAAAAAAAAATTGTTCCTTTTCAAAAGGAAAAGGTAAATAGGGGAGCTTGGGCTACATTAACTACTTACTACTCTATCTCATCCTAAAGCTATGGCCTGGGTACAAATTTCGCCAGCAAGCTTACATAGGGGTCTCATCTCACAGCGAGATGTAAGAAAGAAAATCGTCCTATAGCAGTGTGAAAAAGCAATCGGAAAAACCTGGGGAACATCTCCAGAGATATCACAATGTTTGTACATGGCTGTCACAAGACCCATGATATTATACGGTGCACTAATATGGTAGCATCGAACCAAACAGAACACCTCAATAAAACAAATAAATGAGTTGCAAAGAATCAACATCAAACTGCGTTGGGTATACAAGGACACAAGATAAACAAAATGCAACTGTGAGCCCGTCAAACTATCGCGCGAGGGATTCCTTGACGGAGACCGCGAGGATAGATGTCCAGTTATTAGTTTATCGTGAGGTACCTGCCCCGAGGGCTCATCCGCACGGCCCCCATGGGCGAGGGATTGTGATCACGCCCAATCAGCGCGGTAGTACCTACCTGCCAGTATGTGCTGGAAATAAATTCCCAGAACCTCACTGGTAAGAGCGAGATCATATCCAAGTCTCTACTGGCTCTGCAGTGTCAGTGCCCGAGCTGAGTACGCAGCTCACCCGTCGAAGGTGAAGGATTGTAACAAGTTACTCTCCAACACCCGCTGGCCAGCATGCGGCCTTGAAACCACTACCCGGCAGAAACCGACGCCTTACTTGGAGAGGAGACAGTCTTTCGAACTGTCTGGGCCCCTCTCCCCCTGCCTACTCGTGTTATGGTTTTAAGCATACGTTGGACGAGTAACCGTCGACCTCTTATCATCGGTCTACCACATATCTATTGTCACGGCCGCGAATCCATTACCTAGACCTATAGGACCGGAAAACGCAGACCGGACTTTAGGGGTAAAGCCATGTGGTGCAGCAATTACCCACGCAGAGACAGCATTTTTATTCGCCCCTGGCAGGACTACTTTAGGCGGAACCACTACGGCGCTGCTTGCTAGACTCATATTATTGCCCCTTCTGGGCTATGGTCAACTCCACCTCCTCGTGTTACCTGTTTTACCAGGAACTTTTAACGAGTCATCGTTCGGCTTCGTTCAAAAAGCCTACCATATATGTCTACCAAGGCCGTGAATCCATTTCGACCAGAGAGCTCCTCCAGAGGTCTGGGATAGGAAGGCACGATATCAAGGTTTTAGTGGTGAAATGCATGTGGTGCACAGATCACCGAATCTTTTGCAGAGGCAACTCTTAGTTTCACCCAGTGAGGATAGGACCTAGATAGGATTCGTTCAATAATGGGCGGTTACTTATCTCGAGACCCACGAAAAGGACGTTGCTTGCTGAATCTACTCCCGGTCTAAAAGCCGGACCAAATAGTTCTCTCTCGAGACCTCGAGGATAGAACAATAATCGAACCATTACGGAAAAGCCATAAAAATAACAATCTCAAAGAGTCCAAGCAAAGATAAAACCCCAGCCTTAAGACAAGCCAGTGAGGCGATAATCGCACCTTGTCCCAAAAAAGTCGAAAACTATCCCGGAAGAACCTGCGATTACCGACAGGAATCACCACAAGACACTTGCAACTAAGAACACTAATGCACACTATGGATTTAGGTACTGACGCGCTCTACAAGACATGTCAAGAAGAAGGTGAGACGTGCTAAGTCTTAGACATTCCCTATTGAGGGGCCCAGACATACCTCCGAGTGTTGTGTTCTCGTTTTTGTGACACTTATTAGGTTAGCTGAACAGCTAGAGACTCAAATAGGTCACCTTTCAAATTCAATCTAGAATCCGTACTCACCTCGCTTGCTAGATTTCTGATCATTAACGCAATAACTTTTACTTAAAATTTCGCCAACTAGTTGAGCTGTTGTTGATCACACCCGTGGATATACAAAAATTACTTTACAATCCAAAAGAAATCTGCCTAATTTGATGTTCCTCATTGACTTCATTTGTTTTAAAAGTGATTGACATTGATATAGATCATAAAATGATTTTATTCTTTATATTGTTCCACAAAGCATCGTATTAGACCTTTCTTATTCGGAATGTGGAACATAACTAATTCAACCCAATCAAAATATATTTCAATAGTAATGAAGTTAACTATTGTAACATTATAATAAACTAACCAAAATATTGGAAGAGTTAATAGTATCAAATATGATAAATTTGAATTAACTGATCGTCATCTTACTATTGTCAATAAATCCGAATTCTCGTGGACATTTTGAATCGTACGTCAGCATTAAAAAAAATTGGAAAGGGTAAAAAGAGATTCATAAAATGTTATTCAAGAATTCTTAATGACCACACATTGTTTACTTCTCAAGATATTTTTGACTAAATGCACACCAAAATATAACGATAAAATTCGAGATGGAAATTAATGGGTTACTTTGTTCACTTACTCTCCCAAATGAATGGATTATTCCTTTTATCTATCAGATACCAGTTTTCAACCAATCTCACTTTTGTTTACGGTTTGACAAGACCAAATCAATACGCAATATTAGCGACATTTGCATAGTCACCTACTATTCAGCTAGTTTGTGATGTCTCTCTGATATAATGAAATAATTGGATTCAAGAAATAATCGTCATAAATATAGTATGACCTTGATAAATGAGCTACTATTTTGATTGCTGCTTAAATTTTGACACTAATAATCAGATTATTCATGGAAGAATTATGTCTCGTTATATTATATAAAATACATTCGAAATTTAGATGCAATCAAAATAGTCGAGTATTTATCAAGGTCTTGTTATATTACCCTTGAATATTTCGTAAACGTAAATGTGATGTTTTTATTCCATAGAAATCGGATTTCACTCAAAATTATCTTACATGCACCAAGTCAACCAAATATAAAAATTTTATTTCCCGAGAGAGAAAAGGTAGCGGAAATATAATAAGATGTGTAGAACGTGATAACACAAAACAAACATTCGGTCTGTGATAAACCAGTTATTCTTTTTATTTGCGTCGGCGGATGAACTGAAAAAACTCGTTTTATACTGGATTCTGTGTATAAAATAAACACAGTCCAAATGCTTTGCATTCTTGAATTCATAGTATTGGTTGTGAAACTTTGATTGGGTGGTAACGTTGAACCAACAATGAATTTGAATAGCTTTGCACAAACATTCAATGAACTGAAAACCTTTTTATTCGTTCAGTAAGGATTTCAGCTGCTTAGTTTTATTATTGCTTTTCGAATTCGAATCTATTTACTGTATCAATGTTATAGAGTAGAATCTGAGTAACGAATCATAATTCTTTCAAAGCAACTAGCAAAAAAAATTTTTCAGGTTATAATTTGCAAATGTAGATTTTTATTCATACACTGCCTGTTGGACTAAAATTCGTTTCTAATACACAATTAATTTTTTTGATATTTAACCTTCTGTTCATTTGAAAAATACTGATTAAAAAGCTTCACTCATATCTTCCAGGTGCTGGACAATTTAATTAATAAATGCATCCCTTCTTCTTCTGAAAAGCCTTTTCTTGTTGAGAAGCATTCAAACTCGTTGGAGCGCATACAAAACGAACAAAATTCTTTTTATTGATATCAAGATTTCTTTTCGTGAGCAATAAAAATATGTTTACTTATTTGCCCTGAAGAGTTAAATTAGGTTGATTGATTTCTTTTAAAATGTCATTAAAAGAAGCAATTTTAAGCAGCCAATCCTTATCACAGTTTCTCGGTGATTACTCATCCGAAAACCCGTGGAAATATTGCAATATTTACTTGGAAACAAATGCAGATAAGTAGGTCAATATATTGAAGCAACTCTAGGATAGCCATTGAAGGAACAACCTTCATAACTACGAAAATCGAAACATAATCTCGCATAAATACGACCAAGTAAACGTACCGGATAGGAAAAGGATCAATGGACGGTAAAGTTGAAGGTTTGGAGTATTCAATATTCAAACAATATTGATGCCTAATAATTAATGCATCACTAGTTAAACATTGTGAAACAAACACATCGAATATTTGTGAGATTATACAAAGTCGAAACTTAATTGAATATTGGTTATCCAAACTATACTGGAATACGGGTAACAATGAAATCGTTCTACATTTGATTACAGTCGAGATGGCAGTTTCACTATCGCGGAGATGAATATTCTGCATGAATAACATAATAAGTGACAACGTTCCGTATTTTGGATAAACATTTTTGAACAATATTTCAGTTCTTAAGTTCCACCTCCAGCAATATATCTGATGCATTGTTTTCAGAAAGGAGAAGTATTTGTTTCAAATTCAATATGACCACAAATCATTTTCTTGAAATACAATTCCCCAGAAGTGAGATTGTTTCTCACTTTTTAAGTTTCTGATGATGCTTCCGAAAAAAATTCTTTTTTTTAAACCTTCTCTTTTACATTTATTCTACAAGGTGACCCAGGGGTAACCGCCGAACGATTAGGTTCCTTAGGTAAAAATAAGATTTTTTTTCTTATAAGCATGTGTTCTAGCTTGCTTTATTTTGAAAGATACAGAGTGTCGAAGTTTTCAGAAAGATTCAGTTTTTTATTATTTTTTTATTTATATTATTACCTACTCAAAAACCTGTTGGCTTATTTTGAACAAACCTTGCATGCTCATTTGAGGTAATAAGGGACTGCCTTTCATATAATTAGAACAAAATTGTTTAATTCCAGCGGCGTCCCAGGGGGCAATCTAACTGATATTAGGGCAAATCATTGACGATCTAGGAGACTACGCATAAATGCATCTAAAATAAATTAAAACTCGGATTAACAATGAACATGACACATGCCGTCAAACTTTGACACAAACAAACCCTCAATAGTTGTCGAAATTGTGCCCTTTGATCTGATTTTTGTTGAAATGAATTTTTTCCATTACATGCAGGGTCTCAAAAACGTAGCGAGAAACGAAAAAAATCGAATGGAGATAATTTTTCATTTTTAGTTGCTTCATCTACAAAAATAACATACAAAAAAACAGTGGCGTAAAATGATTTGTCCTAATATCAATGAGATTACCCTCAAGGAGGCCACTGGAATTAATAATTTTATTCTTGTTACAATATAAGGAGACCCTTATTATTGCAATTAACCATGCCAAGTTGTATCAAAATAAGTCAAAAGGTTTTCGTGTAATTAATTAAAAACTTTTTTAAAAACTGTGACATCCAGTAGGTATCTTGAAAATGAATGTTAGGATACATGCTTATAGGAAATACTACCTAAGAAATCGATCCTAAAAGTATGGCGGTTTAACATTGGGTCATCCTATATAACAACCACAATGATCGATCACCAGAATATATTTCAACTGTCAATCGCTTGCATGATTGAAATTATTTCGAATCATTGTAACAAATTACTTTTTCTCATCTTGATTCATTTTGAGGATGTCATAAAAACTCAATTGAAGACGATGCGGTCTCTAAGCAACTTGTTTTGTTGTCACTGTAGAAAACGCGTAAAATTAACATCCGTGTCGTGATCGTGTAAATATGACAGCTTGTTTCAGTTGGTTTTCTAAAAACAACCTTTACGAACGAGCAGCCATCCATACCCGTCTTTAGTCGACTGTAGAGCAGCACATCCTTTAGAATTGTTTAGACAAGGAAACCCGGAAGGGGTTTCCTCTACTATTTATAGTATCTTGCGAACGTGATAATATATTACACTGGTCAGATGAAGTCAAGGATTAGGAAACATGCAACGTAATCCTAATTCCTTTCCTAACTAATTCTTCTCTCGTGAAACGACGAAGAAATGTACATTTTCAGGCAGATGACAATGGCGTGTGTTGACCAAAGTGTTTGTGAAAAAGCCAAGATTTATCAGTCTTCCAAAAAAGAAAAGAAATTAGGTCATTACATCTCATTTAATGTTTCCACCCATTGATTCTCGACTTCCTATAATTCGTTGAACTGCTCGTTTTTGTAATAATTCTTGTGATCATATATATTGATATTGTTCCAGCATAATTCTGCAGTTTCAGCGTTCGCTATGTATAGAAATCATTACAAATCGACAATAAAACACAAATTCACACTTGAATATCAATTATATGAAAATTGATTCAACACACAATGGCACCCTCAATGTAGAAAGTTGTGTTTATCACGATTTATTATTCAACTTGCCATAAACATAATCCTACCGTATTTTGAATTCAGACTTAAACTGAATATCGTTTCGAATATTTGATAGAATGTTTTTCTGCAAGGACCTACAATACAATTCTGAAATTTTTTCAGTCTTCCGCCACTTTCAGTTATCCCAGAAGTTGATGTCAACTATGTTATTTTTAATAGAACGCCTAACAATTTTTTTCCATTTTTTGTTCCTTCGTCAAAATTGATAGTGATTTTGACAAATAACCTTGATTCTAAACTGTTTTTGAGTTAATCGAATTTCAAAAAATAAAGTACATAACGTTGCCGGGTCTTACTTAATTGCGATATTCACAAAACTAATTTTTATGAGTTGATACTTTTCTGATAACATCATGTTTCAATAAGTTATGAAACTGAGAACGAAAAGTTTGAAAAAAGATAAAAAAATAGTGTAAACTGGCCATCAAAGTAGCAAATTTAAATTTTAATGAAGAATCCCGAGTGTTTATAAAAAAAACACTGATACCGAGCAAAACACATTTAGGTTGTCATGAATAATTGTTTCTTTTCGAATTCGAGATGAGTCAAAAGTAAATGTCAGAGTTTATCATTTAGCTTGGATGTTTAAGCATGTAGTCTATTGTGGCTCACTTCTAAGTAAGGCCAAATTATTTTGCTGGTTGACTTTTTTTTCAAATCTTCTAGAAGAGGATGTCTCTTACTGAACATCTCATATTATTTGCCGAGAGAACGTGTTTCACGCCGTTTTATCATCCTTGACACGTAGTCGACATTGGGCGTCCCCCACTAAGCCGAACCTTTGAAGATGATTTTAAACGACGGTATCGACCAATATTAGAGGACGTAGGTTTAACTCCCTTTGCTCTAGACGTATTTTAGCTTTTGTTTTATATTTATAATACGAGTGGCCTTGTACTGGTATTATTATTGAGGTTAGGCTATGCAACCACAAAAGATTGAATAGCCTAGGTTTCATCCAATACTCAAACTGAATGTAGAAAGAACTGTTTTAAGTTCACATGAGATAGTTGCAGAATGAATTTTGGACATAGGACAGTTCTACGAGACAAAATTGCAACCTTTAAATATGTTGAGGACCTTTAACAATATTATTTGGATTTCTTACTGAAGTAGCTAACATCAAAATAGTACCTTATGATCAATTTATTTCTAAATCTGTAGACTAAGGATACTCGAATATTTGCATCAAAATAATTTATGTCCAATAGTCTAGAAATAGGATACTGGAATCAAATCAGGACTAGTCTATGACTACAATTTTTTTTCAATATTGATGTAATAAAATTAAACACTTTTACTTTGTTCTTCATCACATATATTATAGAAACAAATCGTAACTATAGTTTCGACACTGGCGTGTCATTTTTAAGCGATACTAATGTATGACAATATGAATAATCTTGGCTATTTATGGTACAATATAAAACACAGGTAACAAGTGGGGTTGTGATTGGGGAAATACTGAGTAGTATAATTGAAATAGGAAGTATACTAGGAAGGCACAAGAGGATTATGGGAAATTTTACGTTATCAAGACATCAAACAGGATGATGTAGTACACATCTAATTGATCATTTAAAATTTTATTGACATTATTTCTAATACCTTTGAAAATGTCTATTGATTCTAGTGTGTTTAATTCAAAGCCTCTACTCTCGTTATGTAAAATTTTAATTTCATCTAAATTTGGAAAAGTGTGTCCTGTTACATTAAATCTAAAAAATTGAAAATGTTTCTTATATCTAATTTCTATATTACCACTAGATCTACCGCAGTAAAAGTTATCACACTCTGAACTGGTTAATTTATATACTCCAGCTGTATTAAACTTATTTGTTTTATCTTTAGCATTGAACAAAAAATAGAACAATTTATTTTGAGGTTTGAAGCTAGCTTTTAGATTATGTTTCGATGAAATGTCTGCAATTCTTTCACTTACGGTACCGAAATATGTGAAGGAAACGTATTTTGATGAAGAATCAGAATTTTTTGTAAAAGGATAGTAACTTAATTTCTGCTATTTTCTGTCAATTAATTTGGATATAAGTTGAGGTTGAAAACCATTATTAATGGCTATAACCTTGATTATATTCAATTCTTCATTCAGGTTTTCAGGAGAAAGAGGAAGTGAAAAAGTTCTATGTATCATTGAGTTGTATGCTGCTAATTTGTGACTACGGTGATTTTGAAAGTAATGATATTATTGTGGTGTGTGAGGTTAAGGTCTAGGAAATTTATTTTGTTATCTTTCTCTGTATCTAGAGTGAACTTAATGTTCATGGATGGATATTATTATTGAAGGATAAGAAAACATTCAATTGTCGTGATGTACCTTTGAACAAAGATGAAACATCATCTACATATCTAAACCAGCAATGAATATATTATAGTTTTTCCTATATAAGACATGACAATATCTGCCAAAAGAGGACTTAATGGGGATCCCATAGCTAATCCATAATTTTATGTGAAAACCCGTAATTAAATTGACAATAATTTTGGCTAAGGCAAAGATCAAAACCCTTGTTCTATCTCGAATTTTAATACGAGATTTGTACGTGATTTTTCCAGAATTCTTCATATTAAAATTTTACATTCATTAGGGGGAATATTTGAAAACATATTTGAAACGTCGATAAATCATTTTTAGGGAAAGTTAATCTATTTATTCACTTTGAAAGGTCCAATGAGCTTTTCACTGCGTACTTACTGCTTGAAGTTACTTACGTTTTTCAAAATTAAATTTAATTTTATCGCTAGATTATGTGTAGAACAATTAACATAAGATAGTACGGGGCGGGTAGGAGGATATTTTAGATACACACTTTTCCAAATTTAGATGAAGTTAAAATTTTACATAACAAGAGTAGAGGCTTTAAATTAAACACACTAGAATCAATAGAAATTGTCAAAGGTATTAAAAATAATGAAAATAAAATTTTAAATGATCAATTAGATGTGTATGTACTACAGCATTCTGTTTGATGTCTTGATCAGGTAAAATTTGCCATAATCCTCTTGTGCCTTCCCAGTACGCCTACGCATTAACATTTCCTTATCACAGTAAAAACTCTTATATTGTACCAAAAATAGACAAGATTATTCGTATTTTTATACATTAGTATCGATTGAAGATGACACGCTAGTGTCGAAATTAGAGTCTCGATTTGTTTCTATAATATATGTGATAAAAACAAAGTGATAAAATTTTTCAATGTGGTTTTACAATAATAAACTATAAAAGCGCTCACCTTGTGGATACACTATAACACTATAAAAATAAACATATGATATGTCGATGATATTTTCGCAATTATAAATAGACATTTTGATTTACCTTTTTGAACACGCTTAATAGACAATTTGATTCACTTCAGCTTCCTTTCCTTGATTTTAACATTAACACAAGGATTCAACATATACAGAGAACCCACTCAAACAAATAGGAATATTCCTGCAGATTCAGTTACACCAATTAATTATAAAATAGCTCCATTCAATAGTCTTGTTCACAGATTATTAAATGCCTCTTCTCATATTCGCATTTTATGAAGGAAATTTATTATAATAAAAGTAAGTTAATCAAGCATCGACTTATTTAAATTTCAACTCAACTTGAATTCGAGATTCAAAAAATGTACATTCCTCCTGTAAAAAATAAATAAATAACTGCAATAAATAAAAGTTTCAGGCTACTCAATAAACACGACAATATTGTTTCGGCTTTTAGGCGATGCTAAAAGGTACAAATATAAAAACATAAACTCAATTTTGTTTGTGCTTTGAAAACGGCCTATTAGCCGAAATTGTATTGCGAGTTTGTTGAATACCTCCTGAAACTTTTTATTAAATGTCGAAGTTCCATCGATAATTCATCGCAACTTCCATTTAACTTATTTTCCCTTTAATGTTACGGTCCATAAGCATACATATTTAAAACTTCCATTCACGAATATTATGATGACAATTTTTATTCTCCGCATTTTATAACAGAATTGCTAACAATCTATGCAACGTTATAGAACGGTGTATTTCTATTCGTCTACACTAAGTAAATAAAGCCGAAATTGCCATTTTGTCACCAAAATGATTTCCTTTGCTTGAAAAATTCAACAGAGGAAATTCACCTATTAATTTAATTTGGGATTTTAAGTGTTTTTCTGTTCTCATATTTACAATTAGCGATAAAAACGTACCTTCATGTTAGTAACAAGCCTAAATCTACAACCTTGAGAATGTTCTGATAGAGGACCAGAGGATGAAACTCTTGAAAGATGTAGAGAGATTTTTTAAGTGCTTTTCTGTTCACTTTTTTAGAGGTATATGCAAATGTTACTGTAAAAGCTCTACCTAGTCATGTTCAGTTTGTACCATAGCTTCTTCAAGTAGCCAACTAAATATACTTCTACCACTCCGAGTTCTATCCTAGAAAGTGAAGGATCCGAATTTGGCAACTTTCTGTCCGTAATTAAGCGTCTGTTGATGCTTCGCCAAAAACTGTAATCCAAACTCTATAATAGAGCCAGAATATGCCTCGTGTGAAGCGTAAAAGATGAGAACCGGAATAAATTCTGCACGCAGTTCAAGATGTTGGTGTTAAGAAGTGGGCTATCTAAAAGCTTCTGGAATATATTCGGTGCCAATATTAGAGGACTATGTTAAACGTGAAATAACTCTAGAAGGAATACAGAGTATAAAAATATGTGGACAAGAACTAACTTAGGAAATGGAACAGGATTCAATGTCATATTGCTTGGAATTGGTGAAACTGGGCTACCGCGCCCAAAAACGATACAGTTCCTATTTTCACCATTTTAAAGCAATCTGCAAATTTCAAATCGATACGACCAATAAGAACGGGGCACAGACATCATGTCAAAAATAGTCAAGATCGATTCAGAAATGTTCAGACAATTTTTTTTGATCCAATTACAATACTTCTGTGATAAGAGTTCAGTACAGGTCATTTCCAAGATCAAATCATTTTAAGAAAACTAAAATGTCATGTAAAATTAAAATATCTAAACGCAAAATAAGAAGTACATCTAGGGTTTGCCAGTAGTTTTCCGTTCAGTATCAATAACAAATGTAACATGAGGAAAGTAAAAGAATTTCTAAAATAAATATAAGACAATCCACACCCGCTTCAAGAAGGGTGATATCATACCCTAGCTCTTGGTCAAGATGGTTAATAATTTCACACCAGTTTCTTGTTTCGTGTTCTTAGGGAAATCATCAACATGAATAACCAATATAAGAGGGAAAACAAATGTTAAGCTATGAAATGTTAACGTTAACTATCTGGAGATGCTTAGGTAGCGGGCTTTTTCCAGATCCGCTGTTGATCTTAATATGGAAGTTTCAAATATCTTTATTTGAAAAGTTACACAGTTAATCAAACTGTATCACACGCACATCTGGACGTAACGTAGTATCTGATCATCAAAATTGCAATTAAATATAGTCTTAATTATTGTTGAAATAATATGCATATTCTAATCAATTAGTAATATTTGAAAAAGGGCAGATAGGTTTAGAAATCCCCACCGAAAACATTCTGAATTAGGGACCTCTAGAGAGGTAAATAATTATTAATTAATTATTCTTAATGCTTATTGGTTAAACAATTCGGGGATCCTTCCCCTAATTGTAGTTATTTTTGAGAAAAAGTAAGCATTATAAATAACAGGAGCAATGTCAAAAACCTCCAGTTATATTTTCTAACTAGAATTATTTTCTTGGGATATCACGTGGCACTTTGTCAATTTCAATTAATTTAACTTGATGGTTAATTCTAGTGCTTTTTGGTAAGAAGGGTGGATTTCACTCACTAAATCAGAGTAGTTTTAGGTTTCCAATCAAAGCTTGTGGTTCTCAGTTTTTATTCAAGTTTAAGTTCAATAATACATTCAAATCAGTTCATTTAGGTTCATCCCGGTTGTGGAATCTACGAGTATTTAATACTCGGTTTTATTTAATTTAAATTGTCTAGGTTTGATTTATTTCAGTTAAGATTTTGATCTTATTTCTTATTCTTATTATTAATAAAGTTAAATATAATATTCTTTCGTTTCCAATGATCATAATCATTGTTTTATTATTATTAATTTAATTGTTATTTTTATTATTAAATTTTATTGTTTTTGAGTTTATTCAATTAATATTCGCGTTTACCCTTCCAGTATGTTAAATCTTAAGTGTCTTGTGAAATTTTCCACGTTTGTTCTGGCTAATCAAAGATTGGGATCAAACTCCAACGTGTCATGGTTCTCTAAATTAAATGACCACACTGTAGATAAATAAATAGATTGAGGATTGAGGAATAGGAAGAATATAAAGTCCATAAGTAAAGTTTTATAGAGTTTCATAGACAAAGAGCCATGTTACAATTCATTTCCCTTACACTATAATGGAACTTCCTATACTTACGTAGTATTAGTGAAGGAAGTATTTATCCAAAATTTAGATTCTTCGGTATTGCAGAGTTAATTTACATGCATAACTTTCCCAGAATTAAAATTGGCACAATTCAATTTTCTTTTACTTATACAACTTGAGTGGAGGATGGTGGGAGAATCTGAAGAATAGTGAACTATCTCGTGTTTCACTATTACATACCACCTCCCGAAATTTCAGATCGCTATCTCTAATACCGTTCTAGATCATTTATTTCAAATTATCTGACACAAAAGTTAGAGGAGTTAGCACAAGATGTTGCCGAAAAATAATTTCTCCATCTTTCTTGAACTTCGATTTTCATAATAATACACTATTTAACAAAATTCGCATACAATGTGATGATTATTGATCTTTTATGGACCACACTATGGAGTAAAGCTTGTTCATCAACATATCGAAAAAATCCATACTCAAATAGTCAAATAAGTCAAATTTTGAAGAAATGTTTCCCATCAGCTAAGTCCAATTGTAAATTTTGGTATCTAGAACGAGTTTTTCATGTTGCTTGAACAAAAATGTTCTCGGAAAGTATGCATTTTCAAGAAAAATGTTTGAGATAAAAAAAGTTGTTCATATTCATAAAATGCAGGGGACAAAATTATTAATCTAGATACCAAGACCTACAATTTGACATAAAATGTTTGCTGATGGGAAACATTTCGCAAATAAGCCATTATTTGTCTCATTTGACTGAACTATATTGTTTTTTCTTATAATAAATGTACGTACACGGCGCTGTAATCTAATTTCAGTTTTTCACGAAGGTACATGAAATATTCAAGCTTGAGTTAGATGGCGTGTATTCGCACCGGGAACAGTTTTGGCTTAAGTAATTTACGATACAGAATGTACGGCACCTCCGGTCCCCTGACCATCGTAACCAGCCAGTGTTGCATAGTTAGTTTACAGGAAGGAAACAGTTACTGAAAATTTCACACATTCTTATCACGTTGTTTATAATATTCACCACAAGGATTCTCACATTACGTCCTGAAGTTCAGGAATAAGTAACAATACTCTCCTGGTCTTTCGAATATTATAGTAATTTATATTCCAGCCCTATAAGAACCTTTCATTGAATTTAGTAGGGTGTGAAATCAGGATTGGTAGCAAACATTGCGATGTTTTCAAGAGATCGCGTCCAGAACAACACACTTGATATAGGAAGATTGACAGTCAGAAAAAGCCTGGTTGAATGGATAATTCATTAAAAATTATCATTCCGTGCCATCCGATTGTTCATTTTGAATTTGTATTAATACGAATAATTAATAAACTATAAAATATTTCACAATGTGGATACACTTATAACACTATAAATAAGAAATAATCATCGATATGCAGAAAAAAGCCTGGTTGAATAGATAATTCATTAGAAATTATCATTTCGTGCCCTCCGATTGTTCATTTTGAATTTGTATTAATACGAATAATTAATAAATTATAAAATAGTTCACAATGTGGATACACTTATAACACTATAAATAAGAAATAATCATCGATATGCAGAAAAAAGCCTGGTTGAATAGATAATTCATTAGAAATTATCATTTCGTGCCCTCCGATTGTTCATTTTGAATTTGTATTAATACGAAAAATTAATAAACTATAAAATAGTTCACAATGTGGATACACTTATAACACTATAAATAAGAAATAATCATCGATATGCAGAAAAAAGCCTGGTTGAATAGATAATTCATTAGAAATTATCATTTCGTGCCCTCCGATTGTTCATTTTGAATTTGTATTAATACGAATAATTAATAAATTATAAAATATTTCACAATGTGGATACACTTATAACACTATAAATAAGAAATAATCATCGATATGCAGAAAAAAGCCTGGTTGAATAGATAATTCATTAGAAATTATCATTTCGTGCCCTCCGATTGTTCATTTTGAATTTGTATTAATACGAATAATTAATAAACTATAAAATAGTTCACAATGTGGATACACTTATAACACTATAAATAAGAAATAATCATCGATATGCAGAAAAAAGCCTGGTTGAATAGATAATTCATTAGAAATTATCATTTCGTGACCTCCGATTGTTCATTTTGAATTTGTATTAATACGAAAAATTAATAAACTATAAAATAGTTCACAATGTGGATACACTTATAACACTATAAATAAGAAATAATCATCGATATGCAGAAAAAAGCCTGGTTGAATAGATAATTCATTAGAAATTATCATTTCGTGCCCTCCGATTGTTCATTTTGAATTTGTATTAATACGAAAAATTAATAAACTATAAAATAGTTCACAATGTGGATACACTTATAACACTATAAATAAGAAATAATCATCGATATGCAGAAAAAAGCCTGGTTGAATAGATAATTCATTAGAAATTATCATTTCGTGCCCTCCGATTGTTCATTTTGAATTTGTATTAATACGAAAAATTAATAAACTATAAAATAGTTCACAATGTGGATACACTTATAATACTATAAATAAGAAATAATCATCGATATGCAGAAAAAGCCTGGTTGAATAGATAATTCATTAGAAATTATCATTTCGTGCCCTGCGATTGTTCATTTTGAATTTGTAGTAATACGAATAATCAATAAATTATAAAATAGTTCACAATGTGGATACACTTATAACACTATAAATAAGAAATAATCATCGATATGCAGAAAAAAGCCTGGTTGAATAGATAATTCATTAGAAATTATCATTTCGTGCCCTCCGATTGTTCATTTTGAATTTGTATTAATACGAAAAATTAATAAACTATAAAATAGTTCACAATGTGGATACACTTATAACACTATAAATAAGAAATAATCATCGATATGCAGAAAAAAGCCTGGTTGAATAGATAATTCATTAGAAATTATCATTTCGTGCCCTCCGATTGTTCATTTTGAATTTGTATTAATACGAAAAATTAATAAACTATAAAATAGTTCACAATGTGGATACACTTATAATACTATAAATAAGAAATAATCATCGATATGCAGAAAAAGCCTGGTTGAATAGATAATTCATTAGAAATTATCATTTCGTGCCCTGCGATTGTTCATTTTGAATTTGTAGTAATACGAATAATCAATAAATTATAAAATAGTTCACAATGTGGATACACTTATAACACTATAAATAAGAAATAATCATCGATATGCAGAAAAAGCCTGGTTGAATAGATAATTCATTAGAAATTGTCATTTGTCACATTTGTCTTGGGTCTTGCCCTATGATATACATTGGTCATCAACCTTTGCGGAACATCTAATTATAGAAAACCACAACTTCAATGATAATTTCAAGATTTTCCATATTCAGAATAAAAGTAATAAATTAAATTTGCTGAAATTCCTAGAAATTAATGAATATAAGAAAACCGATATCCTATTGATACTTAATAACTCTCCCTCAATGGACTGAATCCAATTACGTAAAATTTCCATAAACATCTATCCTGAGATTATTATTGAATATTAGGTAGCTCTTTTGTAGTAAGTTAGTAGGTTGTAATATTTGTTTGAAGAAGCTACTATGTTAGTGAAACTATAGTCATATTTATTTAATAAGCTAGTGAAAATCGATTTTTTAATAGTTATTTTATTCAAGAGACATAATTCAATTACGTGAACAACAGAAATATTTGCAAAGATATACAAACTGAAGAATAATATATATCTATTGATAAAAAATAATCACGCTTATCCACTAAAAATACTATTGAAGTACTGATGATCTTTCGGCTACCAAGTAACCATCATCAGAGTAAACTAAATTATAAATCAAAATGTACCTGTTTAAATACTATTTGGGGATAATAATGTGAACAATGGGTTAGCCTTAGCTGGACAAATCGGAATTTAATAATTTGCTTTTTCGTTTGTACATTTCCATGCTCTCTAAATTACCTAGAGATTTGTCTGTAGTGTGTTTTAAAAAGTGATAAACTTTCTTGAGAAATGGTGTGACCTGTTTTCAAAATATGTTGGCTACCGCTGATTTTTCACTATTATTTTTCCTTATATAGTTAAATAACGAAATTGTTGAAACTCAACTATCAATTGTTGATAATCACCCTTATCCACTGAAAATACTATTAAAGTACTGGGGACTTTTCGGCTACCTAGTAGCCATCATCAGAATAAACTAAATTATAAATCAAAATGTGCTGGAGATAAATCGGAACTCAATAAATTGCTTTTTCGTTTATACATTTCCATTCTTTCTAAATTACCTCCATATTTGTCTCTACTGTAATTTGAAAGTGGTAAACTTTCTCAAGAAATGGTGTGACCTTTATTCAAAATATGTTCGGCTATCGCTGATTTTCACCATTACTTTTCTTTATATTAGAAGAATGTTCCTTATAACGAATTAAAAGGTTCTTTCTAGTTTGACTCACATATCATTTGAACACGACTCACAATCGATTTTGTAAATCGAGGATTTGTCGAAATCGGAACCTTTATCAAAAGTATTGCCTGAACGGTGTTTTAATTTGTTCTTACATCTATAAACTGGTTGTATTGCAAATTAAGAATGCAAACTATGGAATTTATTAATTACTGGAGAATTATAAGTGAAACTTTTGAATTTTATCAAAGTATTTGAAGGTAATTTGGATAGTTGACTACGTTCCAATTTCCTTTTTTGTTTAGAAATTAAATTATTGTTCAAAGATTTGTGGTAACCATTGTCCAACGCAATTTGCTGAAATTTCCCAACTTCGTTGTCCTAATTTTGCTGGCTCAAAGGGACGTCAATAATCTATAAATTGGACTATTAAACGGAGTTATTTTATATCTAAATGGTGTAGCTGAATCCGCCGGGGTATACCTATTTGTTTGAGTGGGTTTTCTGTATATGTCGAAATTTATATGTCCGATTCATCTCCAGCTGAGGGTTACCCATTGTTCACATTATTATCCTCAAATAGTATTTAAACAGGCACATTTTTATTTATAAGTTAGTTTACTCTGATGATGAAAGGTCCTCAGTACTTTGATAGTTTATTAATAATATATAACTTTAAAGACGAAATAAACAGAAAGAAAAAAACAAAAAACAAAAAGGAAAAGAAGAAGAAATAGAAATAAGTAGACATATGCAGAAGAGTTACCTCTGTAATCACCTCAGTATAGATGACAGACAGGCATAATAATAATATGTCAACATTACTTTCATTCACTACTCTGGAAATTTCATATGTAGCTATACGGCGGCCGTATTCTGTAAGGAATACTGTGATTTAGAGTTGCATAGTTCGGTAAATTGGATATATTTAATAAGTTCTTTAACTTATTAAGTATTTTATATGCGAATTTTACTTGATAATTCTGTCTACGATTCTTTAAAGGTTTCAGACTACCATATATAGCCATTGATTGCATTCATGATCTTTTTCATTAACATTAATCCTAAATAGAATGTAGTTAACCATTTTTCTTTGAACTCTTTCAAGGCGGTCGATGTAGGTGTTGAAAAACGGATTTAAAATTATACAGCCTTATTCGAGAACACATCTAACTATTGAATTATTTACAAGAATTATACTGTTCAATCTCGTGTCTGCCGTTTTATGAATCTGTACAGTCTAAAAGCTCTTTTCAGGATGAATTCATTATGAAGGTGAGATCTTAAGCTCTCATTAAGTAGTATGTTATTTGTACACCATGCTTTCAGTTCATGAATTCAATATGAAGGTGAAATCTTAGGCTCTCATTAACTAGTATGTTCTTTGTTAGCCACCAAGCTTCCAGTTCATTGAGATCGATTTGTATGTAACAGCAGTCGATTATAGTTTCAATATGCTGATAAAGTTTAAGATTATCCGTAAAGATTAAGAACGTACAGTATTTCAAAATAAGAGCCGAGTCGTTGATAAACAATGAAAAGAGAACAGGTGCTAGGTGACTTACCTGAGGAACTCCTGAAAATACAGCTATGATGCGTGAAGTACAGTTATTGATTTTAACACGCGAGTTATTCCACAGATGTAGGATTCAAGCCAACAGAGTAGGCTATGGATCAGCCTTCAACCTGCTCTATTTTTCTAGGTACTGGCACTCTTTTTCGTCAACATGGTGAGCTATATTGGCTAGTAACGTAAATGAAATCGGATAGACGTATTTGTCGATCGTAAGATCTTTTTTTTATTTCTTACATTTTGACTGCACTAGAAAATTCATAATATTCGTAGAGCATCTTGCGAGCCAGCGATGGAATGTTGGGGGAGGAGACTTCAGGCTTTGGAAGTTTTCTTGAAAGTTATAAACATAAGGAAAGACCTCACTAGCCAAACAGTTCCACAGCTTCGCCGTTCGATAGAAAAATGAAGTCTAGTAGAAAAAAGTTCGTGAGGTCTCTAATTTGACAATGAAACGGTGATCAACTCGTGCTTGTCTAGTGTTCCTGTAACTGGTCGCAGCGATTTGTAAAGTTCGCGAATAGAACCATGATTTCCATAAAAAATTGCACTATTTGAAATCGTTGCTATGAGGTTAATCTTTACATGTTGAAATAACTAACGTCTTCATGAAGCAAGTACATTGAAAGAAAGTGGAGGAAGGCCGAAGACAGTGAGACCAGTAGAAGAAAATGTGCTGAACATGAGAGGAAAATTCCCGAACCTCTACTAGAAAAATTGAAAATACTTTGAATGTAAGTAATGGGACTGTGTGGAGAACTTGGGATTATTTGTTGTACCCATATCACATACAACACGTTCAGGCACTTTCTCCTGGTGATTTTCTTTCACGTATTGCATTGATTTTCCTTCACATATTGCATTCTGTCAATGGCTTTGCACGCAATGGTTGAAATCCCTCAAATACTGTCGCCGATTCTTTTTAGCGATAAAGCTAAATGAATGCAACAATTTTCATAATAAACAAGTATGGGCTGAAGAAAATCAGCAAGAGGTACTCGAAGATCGTTTTCAACATCAGTTTTCGTCGAACGTTTGGGTACGAATTGTGGATGACTGGCTAATTGGACAAATATTTCCACCAAGAAGAATTACCGGCAACGTTTATCGAAAATTTTTGGAACAATCTCTACCGGAGTAACGAGAATTGCAATAAATTAGCAAAGGACAAAATATTTCTAAACCAACCCCATGAATTTTTGCCGTATGTTAAACTATATGTAACTAGTCTGACCAGCGCTATTAATAATCCGAACAAAGAGTAAAATCTAACACTGATCGAATAACATAGGAATCCATTGCGCAATTATAAATAGACCGTTCCGAATTAATTGTACTAATTACGCCATCATATTTACAATAGCCAGTAATTGACCTACTCCATGTTTGATATAATAATTACAAATTCAACTCGTGCAATGAAATATTCAATTATACAATGAAGCCTGGATATTTTTTTAATTCATCATAATGATCATAGTTTTTTCTCGATGAACTTATCGACAATTATTCCACCATACATTCGTAGAATATGTAATCTGAATACAAGAAAGGTTTAACTCATTTCAGATTATCGTCTAAAAAGTATATATTTATATTCCCATATTTACGCTTTTCAGCGCTCTCACAAGAAAACCAAGCACTTCGAGAAAATTCAAAGGCCTTCAATGGTAAATTTTCCGATCTACAATTTTAATATATATATATGCTTGCGCGCTCTAGCAGCGAAACAGCGACGGATTTGGAATAAAATTAATAGAACAAAATCTATAGGAAATTTGACATTCCATAACTTTGCTTTCTTGTTATTTTTCACCTAGACGCAGAGTTTTCTCGGAAACCTCAACAATCGGTGAAAAAGGACAAAAAATTGAATGTATATATATCTCCCAAATCTCATTTTCTTATCACTGCGGGTTATCACACAAATGTTTCTAATACCAAAAACTTCAACTTTGAGTAGGTCTCCATACTGAGCCAAAAAAGTTCAAGAACCACCCTTTTTTTGTCTAATTCCAGTTGACTATGCGAGAATTATTGAAATGGAAATAAGTCTTTTTAAACTTTTGTAACAACTAGAATATTGATTCACAAAAATGGTGTTATCTTTCTACAATACGAAGGTTGAAAATGAAATAACGATGTTAATAACAATTGAAATTGCTTGGATATGGATGATTGACACCCCCTTTCAAATGAATTGTCCTGCTTTCACCTCCAGATACATAAAAGTTAAGTCTGACTTACATAGTGCATTGACATTTTGCAGCGTGACAATAAAACAGAAATGAGTTCTTTATATTCCTTGGCGACATATGCCCTAACACAAATTCCTGAGAATATTCTAAACTTCAATCCATTTCTCGTGTGATGTGATTTGAGTTTTTCAAAAAGTGTGAAGAGGGACAACTATATTTGCTCATTACTCACTGAACTCTGTATAAGTGTGTATGAATCTGATATTAAGAGAAGAGTGTATTTTCTCCGTAAAATAAGATTACATCTGGCTGGTGATAATTTTTCCTTCTTCAGTAGAATGTTATATTGATCTGTTTTGAATTCTACAAATAGTCGAAACAATTTACCAATTCACCATTGTCAAAGGTCAGTTGCCTACTTCGGATATCACATTCTGGAAACGGATGCAAGGAACAGGCACTCGGGCAGATGAGTAACCAGCTGCTGGCCACTATCATATGGGATATCGATTCAATATAATTGGCGTTGATGAGAAATATACATTTAGATTCTGTATGGCAGAATAACAAGTAGTAAAACAAATTCTCTGTTCTTACGTGATGATATTCCGTGTAAAATTTGTCGGGGAGAGGGGAGTGTAGTTTCAGCTTTATGAAATGTAATATGATAAACTGAATCTAAAGATATATTTCATTCCACATGTACATCTGAAAAAGCTTCCAAAGCTTATTCAATACTGGCTCGACATAACATTAAAAACTAAATATCCTAGACTTTGATTACTCACTCTGTTTTTCTTTTCAGCTGATCGCGGTGACGAAAAATATCAACGTAGAACAACTGTTCGAATGGGAATACGAGTAGTGCAAAGAGCCTTCGCACCACCTTCTCCTTACTTGTACAACCCGTGTACGCAAAAAGGTCGTAGTGAACGTGTAAAAGAACATAGGAAAACTTTTTTCAGTTGCAAAAGTGCCCCGATAGAAGTGAGAATCTCCCCAAGTGAAAATGAATGTATACCCCGATCAATAGATGTAGATTTTGAGAAGACCAACAACTCAACGAGAATGCTTAATGGTGCAAATCCTAATATTTTAGAGAATAATAGGTTGAAAATGAACTCCGAAGGATGTCACCACCATTCTAATGAAACCTCAGGTGAGAGCTCCAATATCATCTTAATTAGGGAAATACAATATCTCTCCAAGTAATGACAATGATTTATTTTCAACTCAATTATATCAGCTTCTATGTTATTCGAGTCAGTGTTAATTATTTTGCGTCTTCACAAGGGCAATGAATAAATATAATTAAAGGGTAAATAATAAAGATTCTTGACCCAGTATGAATTATATATAAAAATTCTCGGGAAATAGGTCGTCACATTAACACTTTGTTTTATATTTTCGTCTTTACGTACGTTTCGGTCTCACGACCATCATCAGAAGACTTATTATGTCAAAAAGGGTTTTTTAAAACTAATTATAGCACAAGCGTTCATATCGCACAAATTTCAATCAAAAAAGCCCACGCCGTCGAAACGAACAGAACCACGAAAGGGTTAGTAATAATGAAAAACAGTATTATCATTCTGATCAGAAAGTAGTGGATCGTTTGAATTATATCGAAGTGATGAAGATGATAAAAAATCCCATGAATACTCCACGCGAATAGAAGTAGAAATTGAGTATATCGTAAAAACAGACAGTTACCGTTTCTTGATGCAAAAATGATGCATACAAAGTTTGCCGAAAAGATATTAGGATTAATGTTCATATATATCGTACATTAGGAGACGGAAAATGTTATTGGAACTAGAGTTTTGGTGGACATAATAATAATAATAATAAAGAATATACAAACTAAAGAATAATATATAACTTTAAAGACGAAGAAAACCGAAAGACAAAACAAAAATCAAAAAAGAAAAGAAGAAGAAATATAAATAAGTAGACATATACAGAAGAGTTACCTCTGTGATTATCTCAGTATAGAAGACAGACGGGCAAAATAAAATATGTCAACTTTAATTTCATTTACTACTGTGGAAATTTCTTTTGTAGGTATATGGCGGCTGTATTCTGTAAGGAACACTGTGATTTCGAGTTGCATAGATCGGTAAATTTAATCGATTTAATAGTTCTGGGGAGTTCATTAAGCTATTAAGTATTTTATACGCTAATTTTACTTGATAATTCTGTCTACGATTCTTTAAAGGTTTCAGACCTCCATATAGTATAGCCGTTGATGGTATTCATGAGTATTGGTGGGAATAGGGAATAATAATAGTAGTAATATAGCTTAATGAACGGAGCTTTGTATGGAATATATAAATCATTGCATTTTTTGTTCAATACATATAGCTTGTTCCGGAATACAATGGTATCGAACAGAGGTGATGTTTTAATACTTTGGACCAAACTGGGTAGACTCTTGAATAGGTAATTTGTCCCAAATTTGGTAGACTCTCGTATAGATTAGTTCAGTCTGTTCATCCGAAAAACTGATTGGGGGCGAGGTCCGATCTGTTCTGTTAACGGGACTGAGAGGTATGAATAGCTGTCCAGGATAACAGGAACAGCCTATGAAAGAGTCGTCCATCATATTTAAATAGGAAATGTAACGATTATTTTGCTCAATGCTATTTAATTCATTCATAGTAAGTTATTTTTCGATATTCCATTCTAAATGGTCGTCTATTGCTATCCAGTATTTACATTAGCTTCAAGTTATATTCACGTTTTATGAATTTCTTAACTTCATTCTGATTAGTTACTTTAGGGTGTTTGAATATATTATTTATCTCACCGAGAACAAACGTTGTTAATTATCAACAAGGGTGGAGGGAATAATGAAATATAGACTGGAACAGGAAATTTTGATTGTACTACATCGTATTAACCGTCTTGCTTCAGGGAACTCCAGAATTTATAAATAAGGATATGAAATTTCTTCAGTAAAATCATCCAACGAAACATTGCATTGTGAAAGCTGAGATTCAACAATTAATTATGCATAGGATGTGAAAGGAGAATTATTCATTAATACAATGATTTAATTATTAATCAAAACAATGTTACTTTAATGAATTCCAGAATTTAAAATTTTAATTTGCAACGAACATTTTTAACAAATTTAATCAACTCTAAATGAATGTTGCAGTTGTTGGAAAGGTTTGAGTGAATGATTATATCGCACTTCAAAACATCTTCCAATTCAAACCGTCGAAATATGACTACTGATAATGATATATCTCGGTTTAGCAATTTTATCATCTTGAAAAATCTTGTCTTCCGGATGGATTCCGCGTCACAATAGCTCGACTTGATGCCGACGTTTCGCCAACCATTACAGGTGGCATCTTCAGGGCAGGCTTGAGGCTTGAACTGAAACTGACCGACGTTTCGCCAACCATTACAGGTGGCATCTTCAGGGCAGGCTTGAGGCTTGAACTGAAACAGTTTCAGTTCAAGCCTCAAGCCTGCCCTGAAGATGCCACCTGTAATGGTTGGCGAAACGTCGGCATCAAGTCGAGCTATTGTGACGCGGAATCCATCCGGAAGACAAGATTTTTCAAGATTAGCTGTCCGCGGAAGTCTACTATCCAAGATAATTTTATCATCATTTAGCGCGAATATGAACGAACAGATATTTAGAACAATCAGAAATAATTCTTTTGAGGTCATATGTGTTACTTTCACAACCAGAACCGATTATTAGCAAGTTTTTGATGAATAAAAAAGCATCTGGAATTAGTGGAGGCCAGTTGTGCTTTTTTTGGCAACTTAATTCGCTGTTATCGTGACCCGGCTCATAATATTCGTATTGATGAGACTAACAACATCCTAGATTTTCTATCAAAAATATTATGTGCAACCCATTACTTTATCCAAAAAACAGGTTTTTAACCCTTTTTTGAGGTCGGAATTTGAGTTCAATTTTTTTTGGACCCCTTAGACTTTCGTCCAAGGTTTGGTATTTGTCGGTGCCCAAGAAACCTTCAGTCCAAATTTCGAGAGGCTACGTTCATCTCCCCTATACGCTTTTTTGAGCAAGAATTAAAATTGGGATATTTTGGACAAATCTACACCGAATTGGATGAAATTTGGTGTGAAGGTAGGTGGTGATAACCTCAATAAGTGGTCCTAATATGAGGTCAAAAATTTCGTATCTTTTATGGAAATCCAAATTTGGACAATTTTGCCGGAATGGTCGTAGCGTACTCTACTTGGGCTCAAATGAAAGGTTATTTTATGCAGGGTCAAAAAAAAACTCAAAAACTTGTTTTTTGAATAAACGAAAGGGTTGCACCCAATATTTTTAAAAGAAAATCTAGGATGTTCTTAGTCTCATCAATACGAACATTTTGAGTCGGGTCACGATATCAGCGAATCAAGTCGCCAAAAAAAACACAGCTCGCTTCCACTAAATGGAGAACTTCACAATATTATCGGACATCGTTCTCAATATTACTATTTAGTAGTCACTGTGGAATTTCGATTAGCTATATGCACTATTATTTTATTATTATTATTATTATTGTTAATCTTTGGGGTGGTTGGGTTGGTACTTACTGCGGCCTTAAACGCCTTGTACTTGCCCCATGTGAGAATTGGTTTTCGGTTCGCCTCCATCAAGGCATTCGGTATCTGTTTGACTTCAAAACCGTTTCATTGGTGTCATCTTAGTGTCACAACAGTATTTTCTTCTGTGCTGCTGATATTAGCACAGGAAGACCCATCATTGTCTGCATAATGTCCCTTGTCCTAAACCTATTCTGTATAGGTGTTCTATCAGTAGACCTTGTCTTATGTGCAGTCCTACGTCCGGTACCTCCAGTAATTCCGTTTTCGTGGTCTCCCTATGAATAATTTGGAATGTTTAAGTCTAATACCATCATTAACAATTCCATATGTTTCTGATGGAGGAGAAATCGCTGTTACAGAGCGGTCACTCATATTTCATAATAATTATCGTCAACTATATCTCAAAAAGGTTCCCAGGTCCCATCGACCAACTGATTCCAATACGATGTTTGCTGGCTACAATCTACAATTGTAGATCTTTAGTTGAAGCAACTCCTCCTCCAACTTTATACAATGTGGAATATGGTGAGAATCGAATCCCACTAAATCTCCCTCCCGATACACATAATCATGCTCTGCTTGTGTTCATGTTTCTACGTATCTGACAAAGAATAATTTGTTGAAAGGAGTCCCTCAGGTTCGATTGGTATGACTAATTCAAGAAACGGTCAAACGACACATAGCCAGCTGACATTATATTTTCCTATTTTGTCCTGGTGGCTGGCACCCATTCTAGTTTTACCCGATTGTTATTACATATGATATACACTCATCGTGTATTGATATTATTGTTGTATAAATTCACAGATACATATTATACAGACAGACTTTCTTGTTAATAGTCGTTTTGGATTCACTGGTGTCAAAAAAGTCTGTCTGAATAATATGTATCATTTCCACGATAATAACTATTTGTCATAGTTTCACATATAATTTATAATTTAGTTTACCCATTTTCCGCTTAAAATTATAACTTATCTAATAATCCACTCAATGGGGAGGATTCACCTCTTATTTGAATTCAATAAAATGAATTTCAATGAACCTTGTACAATGGGTTAGTAATGTGAATAGAAAAGGTAATATGAAAATTAAATCCGAAAATGATCGGAAGTGGTAGAAAACACCCCTTTTACCACGAATTCCGTAACATGTAAAATAAAAAAAATAAAATACAAATTTTTTGGCCCAAAATAAGAAGTTTGTTTTTCCTGAAAAATTTATATTTTCCGAGATAATAAATGTAAAAGGTAGGTTTTCAAATTTTTTCTTGATAACGTTTTGTCCTATTTTTTCCGGAAAATCATGAATGAAGACCCATTTCTTTGAAATTGTAGCGCTTCGAAAATATTAGAAAGAAAAAATTGAAAAATTTCAGTCGTATGCATTGAGGCCTTCTAAGCAATTTTTGTTTCTTGTTTGAGAAACAAGTTTGAGAAGTGGTACAAAAAAAAACAATTTATTTTAATATAATTTTTTCAATTTTTTCAATTGAATATTTTCAAAGCGCTGCAATGTCAGAGGAATGGATGGTTCTCATGTTTTTCCGGAAAACACGAATAAAACTCAATTGAGAAAAAAGTTAAATTCTAAAGTGTACCTTGGTTTCCGATTTCCACTTTCGTACAGTCAGACTTTCCAAGCATCAATAATGACACACTATTAGGGAAGAACGTAAATTATGATCAACTACCAAATGAAACTGCCATAGTCATAAATAATGTATACAGTTAGATGAGGCATAAATGATATTCCACTGAATATGTCTAACTTGTAACCGTGCGAACAATCCGAAATAACTGTTTAACTTTCACCGAAATACAATGTGCGATCTTTATCCCAACAGATTGAAAATAAAATCCATATCCTATTATTGAGAATAAAAGCATTGTATCTGATTTTATCCAATATAATTTGACACTCTGAATAAATTGAACAAGGAAGCAAGGTGCAAAATACGCATTCTACTCGTATTTTTCAGAGCCTACCCATAGAGACGAATTATGCGGGGAGAATGGCAAAACTCACGTCTCTTTCAAACCTCACTTGACCAACACTATAGAGCTTGAGCCAGAAGGCCTACAGCACATTGAAGAGGATAGAAAACAGCCGAGCGTCGAAGGACAGGAACTAACAATACATCCACAAGAAATAAATTCAATAGGTGACTTTGAAGAGACTGAGGTAAATAACTTTAGGCAATGTTATCCAGATAATATTAATTGTATCGTGTATGTCTCTGCAAAGTTGGAAATATAATTTAAATTCGACTTTATAAAATGAGAGAGCATAAACGTGATTTTCATGGAACTGTAAACTTATTGTTGAATGTTTATTTAAGAATTGTAGATAATTCATAATGTTTCTAAATAATCCAGGCAATGAGTCGGAATTTCAGCTATAATAAAAAAAGACATGTAGGTCAGAATTAAAATTTTTTGTGGGATTGGATTCGTGGGGTTATCAGGATCATTCAAACACATAAAACCTCACCGGTCACCCTCCCCCCTTTTTTGGCCCTCAAAAGGGTAATTTCGAATTTAAATTGGACCAAGGAGGTTTTTTGGGTCGCTGATCACGATTTTGACGTCAGATTTACTTGAAATCAATTCTGGGGGTGGAAAATCAATCAAATTGGCCATTTTTGCTCCCTTATAGATTATTTTGGCAATGTATATTATTTTTGGAATTTAAATCTACCAAGGAGGTTTTTGGGTCGCTGATCACGATTTTGACGTCAGATTTACTTTTAATCAATTCTGGGGTGGAAAATCGGCAAGTGTTGGCCATTCGTGGCCCCAAAGGGGAGGGAGGTTGACCGGGAAGGTTTTATGTATTATGAATGATCCTGATAACCCCACGAATCGAATCCCACAAAAATGTTTAGATTCTTACATACATGTTTTTTTTCGGTTCGTTGCCTGGACTAAAACATAACCAACCGGACGAGTTATTGAATACGTCATTCAGTTCCTGAGTCACGTCATCTTTGTGAAAGTTGAAGGTCACAAACATGATTGAATATAACATTCGGATGTGCGCTACTGAAGTAATTCAACATTCTCCCGAAAAACTATATTACAATGAGAAGGAAAAAAGATTAACTGCTTCGTAGACTTCTGACGTAAACATTTATTGCTTTTGTATCATACTATAGAGCTGACAGTATCGAAGGAATAACAAAACGCAACAACATTTATTTTGAATTTCATAGGGGAAAATTCAAGAAACATGTTGTATTTAGTCTGACGCCACGTATACTCGTCGAACCCTTTCATTTGATACCCATGTCAAGGTGGTTGTGAAGAAAAACGTAATTCGCCATCTTGGGGTGTCCACCATATTGGGTTTATAATGACGTCACTTAGCTTATGCATTCTACTGTCAAACCTTCTCATTTGATAGCCATGTCAAGGTGACTATGAAGAAAAAGGTAATCTGCTATTTCGAGGCGTTTGCCATATTGGATTTAGAATAACATCATGTAAGTTATCGCATTCGCATTCTACTCGTCAAATCCTTTCATTTGATACACATGTCGAGGTAGTTGTGAAGAAAAAGGTAATCCGCCATCATGGGCGTCCGCCATATTGTATTTAGAACGATATTGGATGATAGGTTATTTTCTACGACTACTGTCCATTGAACTATCGTAAATTGAATCACAAACAGCTACATTTTGCACAACACATCATATTGCATAGCAAACCTGACACGATATATTCATATTCACTGGGGCGGGAATTTTGAATAAATGTCATCAATATTTCTGTCAACCTTTATATAATTTATTAGAATATTAGGTAAACATGAGTATTAATTTGTTATAGAAAAAGTATAGTAGCAATTCACATACAATGGCTATTTTGCAATGGTATGAATTGCACCCCACCAAAATAAGTCTCATTTTGTGTCTATTGCATAATGTACTTATATATTGTACTGTCATCGGAGCCAAAGCTGTGTGCAAGATTTCAGCTCGATTGGATAATGGAAAGTGGGTCAAATTCCAACCACTATAAATTTGACTCATTCAAACATAAATAAAGCATTTCGAACCAAAGACCACCTTTAAAAGGGGTATAAATTCGCTAGTTCTTTATAAAGTTACTCAAGCTTGTTTTACCGTAATGAACTGAACTAATTGTATTTAGTTTTTGAAGATCTTCTCATATACTCAAATGATCTAGATTGCCATTGTAAAAAAAATGTGTAGTTACTGAGGATATCTGGTTGCGGAGAAGGAAATGAATATATTACAAGATGAACAACAATTTGAACCAATTCACGTATTCTAGCATTTTTCTAAACAGTAATATATAAGAAAAATATGGATTTTATATAATACTTTTGTACAGCCTCACATAATCTGCCCGTGATAATATCCACTCGAACAAATAATCTTTGATCATGATGTTGTTCAACTACTTATTCGAGATTGTGAGGAAATAGTAACGTTTTAAAAATGTCTATTGTACACCAGTGTTTTTATATGCAATGAACAATGTATAGCAGGGTCAGGAAGTATTTGATTTATTTTCAGTAACAAAGGGTATTGTACGTGGCAGGATCTAAGTGTTTACATGACTACCTTTCCTAAAGAAATATAAATCTCTTCAAAGGAAAATTTCATGAAATAGTGTCCTCATTCACACTTCGTGAAACAACACAACTAATATAGTAGAGGAAATGAATGCATCAATCTCTACTTTTTCTATGTGGACGTATTTTCATGAAACCTTTGGCATCGCTTCATTCATTACAGAGGTTGGGGTAGCAGCCCCATTTTATATCTCGCTGAGTTCTCACCCGAATTGCTTCAAAATTTACGTACAGGGGGTTTGAGACTTCGACGATTTTTTTGTATCACATGCTGCAAATGTGGTCCCACAAAAGAAGTCTAAACTATTGAGGTCGGGAGACCTTGGTGGCCATTCTTGCGGCCCACAGCGGCCAATCCAACTATTTTGATAAACAGTTCCTAAATAATTGCGAATCGTTACACTGAAATGTGGTGGTCAGCCCTCGTCCATATACCACATTTGGTTTCTTGTTGCTAACGGAACATCCTCAAGCAGCTAAGGTAATTGCAATTGAAGGAAATTGCAGATTGTCCGTCCAGTCTACCTGGTAGAAAGAATGGGCCAATAAAATAGTCACCGTTGATTCTTGTCTATAAGTTCACCGAAAATGGGTGCTGGAAATGAGTTTCGATTGTGGCGTGAGGAATTTCATCCGCCCACAAATGAATGTTGTAGAAATTTTTAATTGCATTTATTGAAAAATCAGCTTTATTCGTAAACAGAATGTGTGATTCAAATTGAAGATTTTGAACAACATTATGATGATGAAAACTGACAAAAGTTCACACACTTTTGAAAATCTCTTGGAAGTAATGCCTGTACTCTCAAAATATTATACGAATATAACAAGAATTCTCCAAACAATTTAGTGGCAAATCTTCAAGTTTCTAGCGAACTTCCTCGTACTGGTTTCAGGATGTTCATCGACTTCGTGCAATACCGCTTCTTCAATTTCTGGTGTTCTTACACTTCGAGGTCTTCAGATGTTGTTGTGGAAATTGCCAGTTTCTACAAGACGATGATGAATGTTAGAGAAGGTTAGACTTCCTGGCAAAGGACGATTGGGATATCTATTGCTTTCTTTGCATTACCTTCGGCTAGGCCATAAACGTAATGCAATTCTGCCATTTCCACATTTCAATAATCCACCATTGTTAACAACATTGGAATAATACGATACTTACAGCGAACAAATTTAAACGGCACAAACTTACTTGAAAATGTGGAATGTCAAACTCAAATGACAGCGACTAAATTCATTGCAAAATTGTATTCATCAATAATTTCATTCATTTCTTCGGTCAATACAACGGTTTTTATTTATTGACTCAAAAATCCAAAAAAATATCTAGATCGATAAAGCTCAGTGACGTACCATTTTTTTATTAAAATTGCTGTAAGGCTAACTCATAACTACGACACTTATTAAATTTTAAAACAACTTATTAAGTGAAAAAGCGTGTACCAAAAGCGTACCTTACACGGTCAATATTATTGAAGCAATATTATTGACGAAGTATTGGTAAAAAAACGGTAGCCCTCACACGATCCAATAATATTGATCAATAAAGTGTCAGTTTCAATTGTGCAGTCGGGGAGGACGTATCTACCGGTTCTATTCGCGTCTGCTTTGGTCCTCAAGAAGAGAAAAAGAGGAAGACAAAGACCAGTGTGGACAAAAAGCTGGCTAAATAGACGTACGAGTCATGGATATGGGGAATTGCTTCTAGGACTCAACAGTTAGCCAGATGACTACAAGAATTTTTTAAGAATGGATGAACTGTTTCAACATCTAGTTGCATTGGTTTCGCAGGATACCATTATGAGGAAGGCGGATCGACTTGCAGTGTGACCGCCTTTCTCGGGAAAAGATATGTTTTCTTGTTACACGGAAAAGTAGAAAGTTATCACCACCGGGATGAGTGATCCAGGGTCGTATATTTCCCGTTGAATGAAATCTGACAGATATGAATTGATTGATTCCTCACCAACTAAACACAGATGTTTATATATATACAGTTTATTAAAGGAAATGACGGATTATCGAAAATATATGTACAAAAGAAAATAAATATTTACACCTACTCTAAATGAACAACAATTTCATAAAATTGCTTTACTTGTCGGGATAATTCGCAACAATTAAATAATCGGAAGTTTATAATATAATCCAAATCAAGATATCTATTCGCGTGATACAGTTGTTTACATCGAACAGATGATCTAAAAAAACTTAGACGCCAAGTAGTGTACGTTTGGAACGTTGACCCGCATTAAGAAACCAGCCGAAATAAGTTAATAGTTCTTTAGTATCTGTAGCACGGTCGACACAGGTGGTGGATTTATTTCGAATCGTGGTAATTTACGTGATCGCTAATAATATTCGAGGTCTTCAAGGATCGGGTCAATTCCTCAACACAAATAATAAATTATTTGATTTTCGATACTTGAATTTAGGAAAAAAACACACAAACAACTCTTAAATAAATAAAACACTCCTAATAGTACAAAAAATAGAAACAAACCCTACGCGTCTTGAGCATGAGTAACGTTTTATTGCACAATATGGCAATATACTCCTCACATGTGTCAATAATATTGACGCCACCTCAATATATTTACGGGCTTTCAATAAAAATCGAACTGATTTTATTTTCTTCAATATTATTGCCATCAATATTATTGTTTCAATATACTCCTTACACGTTGCATATATTGATCAATATCGATATTGCTTCAATAATATTGACCGTGTAAGGTACGCTTAAGTCACATTAATCTGTCCCAGCTCAATTTCTAGATTTTTGAAAAAAAACCTGAAAAAAGAATAAGACTTTGCCATTCTGTATATCGAAAACAGAGGATTTTGGGACAGGTTTATAGGAACTTTTTTACTTTAAATGGACCTAGGAATCACCCTTTAAAATATTCGCATATCATATATATATACATATATAAAAGGCAAATACCACTCACCCACTATATATTGATTCATCACGACATCTCCGAAACTAAGAAGCGAACGAAAACTTGCAGGCATGTTCCTTATACAATGTAAGCACCCGCTCAGAACGGATTTTTCGAAACTGGATCCCAAGCGTGGTAAAGGGATTCGATATATTTAGACGTTTTTGACAACTTATATAATTACATACAATTTACATGACAGACAGATCCATAGATCAATGGATCATCATCCCAGTTCAGACTATCTATGCGATGACAAACTCATCAAAAGATAGGTATCCTTTACATGACAGACAGCTGACAGCTGATACATTGACAATCATAATTTCTGGGACAGACCATAACATATCATAGATTCAAACATTCACATGACATAGAGTATAATTTGTATGTCTTTCTACGCATTTAGCTGTTTCTACTCATTAGATGGTTTCTTCTACGGGTATTAGCAATTTTTGCGGGCGTAGCACGCGGACAACTGCCAGGATATCATAAAATGAGAAACTTCAGGTTACAGCATATCAAATATAGGAAAGGAGCAGCACTGTTGGTACATGAAACAGACGTAAGACAAACATGATCTTTTTTATCATGGAACATTTCACGTAGGGAAATCCTAAATAAATTGAAGTGCCGTGGATGTTAAAGGGGAGATAAGTAGAAGCTTATTTTTACGAGTTTTAAAGAGAAAACATAAGCTTAGCGGGATCAGTTTAATTTAGGAACAAGGTTGAGTTAAATAGTAGTATTACATCTCCAATTCTAAAACGACTTGTCCCTAGGAGCTCAGGTGATTAATCTTATTGAAGTTAAGCGAACTACAGTGGTATTGTTTCTGACGGATAATTTCTAACTCCTCTCGTCTTTTGAGCACTTGCAATTTCAAATAATTGGCAGTAGCAAAAAACAAAAGTGTAAAAATATGTTGGACATCAAGTTTCTCGTTGTTGCCTAAGAGCTGATATTTATTTGCTCTTCCACTAACTTTCACTTAGTTGAGGATAAAACATTTATTAAATCAGAATTATGCGGGAGTTTACAAAATATAAATTTTACTGATCAACTAAACAACCGTGAAAACAATGTACTACTGGTATAAAAATGTCTGCTTCGACAGATTTGTTACTACTTAGGCCACAAAAAGGCAAGAAAATCCAACTAAGGAATAAACAATGATTTCAAAGAGATTATTGGAGACCATTTTTAGAAAAAATGTTAATCCAAAATTAATTTCCGGAAACTTATCTAATTTTTTTTATGATCAATCAGCCTCGAAGAATTTGAAAGCTGGCTTTAGACTAATGGTGAAATCCCTGATGACTATAACAATGGTTTTCTTTTGGACCAAGTGACAGACTATTTAGGAGATGTGATTTTTCGGTTTATACTATCAAGTATAGTTAATGAAGTTTTTTAATTTGATCCATCTAGGTTCATCTTGGTTAAGGAATCATTTTATATTCTTACAGGTTGTTGTCCGCAGGATCAATCAATAACGTTACAAATTTTCTCGTTCTACTGATGAGCTCCATGGGAAGAGCGAAATAGCTGCCTAGAACTATTAGTTTATGACATATTAGTTTAATGGGTTTTCAATTTTACTAATTATTCTTTTAATATCGTTATTCTTGATACGTCATTAATCGTTATGAGCCCACACTCCATATTGATATAGAATCAGGAATATCATAACTTCCTTAAATGGGGTCTAGCGTTTTATTTCATCTTATTGAAGATGTTAGATGTATTATATCTTTTTAAAGTTAAATAAAATAACTATTAAAAGTTCAATTTTCACTAGTTTAATAAATAAATGTAACTACAGTTTCGCCAACACCGTAGCTTCTTCGAACAAATATTACAAATTACTAACTTACTACAAGAAGTACCTAATATATAACTTTAATGACAATCTTGGGATAGATGATTATTGGAATGTTACCTAATTGGATTAACCCATTGAGGGATTAAACGAAAATTTGGTATCAACGAAAAACCTTATTATACAAATTTAATAAGGAAGAATTATTTTGGTTTTGTTGATCGTTCAATAGGATATCGGACTTCTTATATTTATTCATTTCTAAGGATTCTAGCAAATTTAATTTATTACTTTCACTCTGAATTTGTAAAATCCAGAAATTATCGTTAAAGTTATGGTTTTTCCATAATTAAATGTTCGGCAAAAGTTGATTCCGATTTATTATTAATGAAATTACGCATATGTTCGTTGATCCGTTTTTTGAAGGTCCTTCCTGTCTGACCAATTTATATCATATGGCATCTTTTTAAAATGTATACGAATGTTATTTTACCAATTTCGGAAACATCTTACACGAATCTCTAAACCAGCGCTTACCTATGGGCACTATTGAACAAAAACGCTTACTTAGAATGATATGCAGAAGAAATATTTAAAATATGTATAGAATAAGGAAATGAAATACAAATTTCATTTGCACGAACTGCAAAGTTTAATGCTCACAATTGTTTCACATTTTCAATCCAGTATGGCGGATTACCTTTTTCTAACGAAATAAAACATAAAATTTAATTCACACGAACTGTAAAGTTGAATTGCTGCCAATTGCTTCATCATACAAATGAATGTAGAATTCGTAGAAATGCGTTTCATTTAATTCCAAGCAGAGAAAACTTATTAATCCAAATAATGTGATACACATATGAAAAAGAAATCGTCCTTTCTGAAGTTATACTTCCCACAAGGCGAAAAAACTGGCAGAGGATATTAAAGTTGTGCTTGCCTCTCAAAAACATGTATATGAAAGCAGATGTTTAGTCTAGACGTATACTGTTTAAATATGTATGTCCTCCATCTGAAGCGAAAAATATGCAGATTGGAGAAGTAAGAAAACGAGACCGTTTTTCTAAAGCGTAGAAAAGTTTAGTTATACATTACAGATTAATCAAAATGTACAATAATGTGAATTGTGTAATTAAAGAGAATGATAAAAATAATTTTTCTATAGGTATGTTATTTTTGTATACCTTGTCCACTTATACAAGGTGGGCCAATCAAAACGAAACACGACCGATATCTCATAAACCGTTCGTTTAAAAAAAAAAAGGCTCGGACCCGTCGATTTTTATCTCCCGGGGAAAAGGTTTTGGTCATATCATCAACCTTGTAACTTTCACCCCCTCGCTGGGGTGACCTTTAACCCAAAATCTTAAATAGGAATAGGGGTCGAGTGGTACCTTATTTTAAAGGTAATTGAATTCTCTGTTCAACGCATCTTAGTTTCACAAATTTGATGCAGCCGTTTTTGAGAAATAAGGGAACAACAATGAAAGCAAAACGATTTCTCAATAATTATTCCTCGATGAGAAAATGTTAAAACCCCTTGATTTTTATCTCAGAGAAGAAGTCTTTTGTGCATAATCATCAATCTTGTCATTTCAAACCACCCCAGGGGTGAGATTTAAAATTAAAATGGGATTAAAATACCATTAATACCATATTTCAATGGTATCACACGAATTAAATTAAATTCTCTTTTCAGCAAATCCAACATAATTTATTAACTTTAATTTGTCTTTATCATTTATTTCAATAAGGAAATGTTCCTCAATCCATTTACCACTGACAAAAGGTAATGTAAATTTTAATTTTATCGTTCGAAGAAAGAAGTACTTCATTTTATCTGCTGTGGAATTCTGTTTTTGTATAGAATTTATGAATTTTACAGTTCCTTTCCGAGTATTTACATTTAATTCATTTCAATTTAGTATCTCGCAGGGTTTTTTCTGTGACTAAGCTATATTTTGATCTAAAATGGTTTATTCTACTGCAGAAAGAGTATCGCTGATTGAACTGTATTATGAAAATGGTAGATGTGCTAATATTGCAGCACAGGTATTCAATGAAATGAATCGAGATAAACATGTTAACCGAAAATTCATAATTGAGCTGGTAGCAAAATTTAAGGAGATAAGATCAGTGACAAACCATACCGTAAAGCTAAGCTCAAAAAGAATAATTTTTTCCAGAAAAACAATGTTATTACATGAAACTAAAGTAAAAATGTCTTATCAGTGTTGACTTATTAACTAACTTAACTACCTACTCAATTCTTAAAAATTGTTAGGCCGTGAAAAGACATTTTGATGACCTTAATAATTGTAGTCACATTTGACTTTTAATCACATTTTAATTTAAGAGTTGAAGCTTACCTCTGCGGGAGATTGGAGAGGCTGAGTTGAAAATAAGCGAAAAAAATTTTTTCTTGCTATAAAAATCAACGGATCTCAACATTTTATCACCGAGCCATAATTTTTGTTTTCATTGTTCTTCCCTTATTTTCTCAAAAACAGCTGCATCAAATTTGTGAAGCTAAGATGCGTTGAACAGAGAATTCGATTTCCTTTAAGATAAGGTACCACTCGACCCCTATTCCCATTCAAGATTTCGGGGATAAAGCTCACCCCCACGAGGGGGGTGAAACTTACAAGATTGATGATATGGGCAAAATCTTTCCCCGGGAAATAAGAACGACAGGTCCAAGCAATTGTTTTTTAAACGAACGGTATATGAAATATCGACCGTATTTCGTTTTGATCGGCCCACCCGGTATGATAGTTATGTTAATATAGCGCACAAAACACAAAACGTTATCACCCGAAATGGTGATCTTAATATTATTTATTATCAATTCTAATGCTCATATTATTTTTAATATTTCAAACGCCACATGATTTTAGGTGAACACTATCTGTTCCTTAGACTCAGAACGTTCAAAACTTAGCTCAAGCTTTCCGTATGATTAATTGTGAGTTTACGTATCAGATATGAGGCACTGAGACTTCAAAAAATGGTTAAAATTCACATAATTCTATGTTGAATAGTGAAGCGTAACTCAACAATTATTTACTTGTATTATATCAAATAATCAATTTTATTTCATTACTTCCGAAATGATTGAATGTATTCAGACATTCACGAAGTTAATTGTCACTTTGCGTGGTTGTTAGTGATGACCATTGAGTATTATTGACGTACTACTGAAATCATATAGTGTATAGAACTGTGGTCGCCGACCAATATCTGACGCAATTATGAGTTCATCGGAAGTCTCGATAAATGGCAATACAGTTGGAATAGAGCAATTAATTGCCCACATCAGTCCTCATCATAACTAGGTTAACATCAATGAATCAACATATCTGAAGTTATCGATTGTTTTTATTGCGAAGCTTTCCTGAGTAAGCGCATAATAATTTTTTTTCTATATAAGAATCACATTTTTGCTAGTAATGAAAAAAAGTTGAATTTTTATTTTTGTAATCAGATTTCGTCGCCAATCCGCTTTCTGCAACAACCTTTAATATCACTGCAAGAGAATATTTCTCTAACCAGAAATTCATGCTATTTACACATAATATAATTAAGTGTGTTCAATAGAACCTTACGGTTCCTTCAATACTTGCCGAGGGTCCTACGCATTCCGGCAAGATAATAAAATAATATTTTTGTTACTACACACAACGTCAAAAGTCTTGGACCCCCATTCAGTCTTGTTAATGAAATCTTTTGTTAGAAAAACAAAAGATATCTATCAAAGTATATTGTTTGTTCAATCTATTTCTTGTGAAAGGATTATTTTACACAAACTGGGATACTTAGAAAATTAAAAAGTAAGAAATGTGTGAATTTGTTGAAAAAAATTATTCAATAAAAAAAGTAATGAAACATGTTGTACACTGACTAATTAATATCCGGCGAGTTGGCTGGCCCATCCAATCTATTGATATGTCCGGCTTGAAGTGTATCCTGCACTCTTCTTGCGCGATGTGGTAGATCGTTGTCGTCCATGAACACAATATTTTCGCCTAATTCGTTACGTATGGGATGGATAATGGGCGTAATAACCTGTTCGATGAAAATTTGACTGGTCATATAACCTGTTCGACGTAAATTTGACTGGTCATATTCTGTGGAATGTGAATCAAAACATTACAGTAACCCCTTGATAGGGAGGAGCAACTTTCCGGCGAAAATTAAGTAGCTGTTGACGACCTGGTTCTCTCCAGACTCGTTGCCGATTGTCATCACTCACCAGTCCAATTCTGGTTTAGTCTGTGAATAACACCCACCTCCACTGCTCCCCTATGCTCTCGAGCTCATCGCAGGCGGGGGCTGCACGATGTCTTGGAAGTAAAGTGGGGACCCGTAATGGTCTTCTAACACGTAAATTTGCATGATGGAGTCTTCTTCGAACTGTGGGTGTCGATAGAACACAACGAAACGTACGTTGAAAGTGGTTTCTGAGAGCTGAAGCTGAAGCTGTGCGGTGTCTGCGAGCATATTGCACCAACTAACGATCTTCCCTTCCGTTAGGCACTCGAGGACGTCCACTACGTGGTCTGTTTTCCACTGTATCGAATTCTTGGTACCTGTGAACTATTCGCACAACAGATGATCTAGGAATGCCCAACATTTCCGAGATCTGATGATTAGAGTGCCCTCCATCTTGTAAAGCAGTAATTTCTGCTCGATTAAACGCAGAAATTTCACGACCAGGCATAATAATCCAAAAAATCAAAACATTGATAATGAAGTCAGGATTCATTATTGACATCTCTTTTTTGTCTTTTTTATACCTCAAATACATGCTCCTTTTTACCACAGTAAGAATAATCGGGCTTAATCGGATCATTTGATATATAGGAGGTCCAACACTTTTGACGTTTTGTGTATATATAAAATGTGTTTTCAATTAACAATTCTCAATGTGCTCTGTGCGGAAAAATACTTAGGAATAGAGCTATGTCAACAGCTGAAGAGCATAGTCATTTGGAAACAGTGGGATTTGAACATTTACAAAATCTGGGCAAAACATCAGAACAGTATCCGTTCAATGAATACCATAAGAAATTATGGATCAAAACTCATGTATGCCAATTGCCCCTTCCACTCATTATATATTCTAAAAGCGGGCTATTACAGAACATTTCATTTATGTGGAATAATTTTGTACTAATGAGAAATTTGAAAATTTTGAATTTATTTATGATGCGCAGTTTAAAATGTTGAACTACAATCTACAAGTTTAAAGGATTGTGATCGATCGATCATTGACTTCCCTCACTTTTGTGATTTAAATAGCTTTCGGACACTTCTCTGCATCAAATGGATGCTTGTAGGAACAGAATGTATGTTGGAAATGATTTAGAAACATCTAATGAAAGATGTTGAATTAATACAGTATAGCATGGGCTCCATTGAAATTTTATTCAATTGGTCTACATAATGTATTTTTCCTAAATTTTTAAAAAATGACGTTTACAAGCCCTGAATTAGGGTAGAAAACGGCACTTTTACCTAGGGAGGTAAGATCTCTAACAAGTTATTACGTTTAGATTTTCCTCCAGGCATTTTTTTAAAAAGCTCGTACTCTTTCTCGTATCTTTCACGATATTTGATTGGCAGAAGATCAAGCGATACCAATCTAGCAGATTGTAAAATGTCTTGAGGAAAACTATCCTCAGCCTCATATTCCATTTTTCATTGATAATTTTTATGATTGAAATAAAGAAAATCAATTGAAAAACGTCAATCACTATGTTGTAAACAATACCTTGGCAACGCCAGTCTCTGTGATGCATACTAACTGATTTCAAATATTATATTTTAACAGATGAAAGAATACAACGATCATTGTTGAAAATTGGCATAAGCGGTAGTAGGAAAAATTATATACATTTCTCAAGAGTAAAGTGCATTTCCGTTCTTGTATTTTAATGCTCTCCGCTTTGGCTCGGGCATTACACTATCTGCGGGAGGAAAAGAGGCACTTTTGAATAGCTATTACAATCCTATGTTCCGTACATGTGACCATGTGAAAGTGGAATTTTCGAGGATGGGTTTCCAAATGTTGGGAATGTAATATCCTGAGTCACGGTTTAGATTATTTCGATGTTTTAGGAGTATTTCGCTTCAAGTATTTTTCGCTGATAGAAGTTTAGGACTCGGACTGAGATTTTCATATTTTCTAAAATGATTTGATGATTAGTGTCAAACTTGTGTGCCGTAACTGCAGATCTACTGGTGTCACGAAGCCTTGTATAGCGCTCATGTTCTTTCACACGAGCAGCTACTGTATGACCTGTTTCACCAATGTAGACTTTACCGCAAGAACAGGGAACGCTATAAACACCTTCTAAATAATGATGAGGAATGGGAACTTTGGAAGGTTTCTAAAACTGAGGTAGTTTTGAAAATATGGAAAAACGAATAGAAATATTATGCTTCTCAAGGATTTTGGAAATTCGATCTGTTATATTTTCGATACATGGAAGATAGGCAGTGGACAAAAGGGGTAAGGGGATTGTGGCTCAGGTTGATTTGAAATTTTAGGCGAAGTGTATTTCTTTATGGCTTTTTGAATGAAATTATTTGATGAGACAGATGAAAGGTGTTTTAATTCTGATTTTAAGGATTGTGGTTGGGGTAAGTTGACAGCTCTGTGGACCAAGGAGTTTATGACAGATTGCTTTTGGGCAGGGTGGTGGAGGGGAAGGCCATTGAGGTATCTATCGGTGTGAGTGGGTTTTCGATACACAGAATGTCCCAAAGTATGGTCAGTTTGTCGACTAACTAATACATGTAGGAACGGGAGTGGATCATGGTGAAAAGGATATTGGGTTGCAATGAATTTAAATGATTGAGGAAAGAAACAAGATTTTCGCGACCATGATCCTAAATAACAAAAGTTTCGGCATCAAGTCGTGACGCGGAATCCATTTGGAAACTATGCATGTGGTATTTGAAAATAAAAAATTAAACACGACAATTTACGAAATCTGATTAAATCATCTGAACAGTATTCTCTCAATTAATATCATAAAAATTATTGATCAAAAACCCATATATTATACCGATGAGAAACCTTTTTCAGTAATAAACAACTTTTTTTGGTAGAACTTCATTATTATCAGTTTATAAACCAAAATCTCTGATTTTGGTATAGTTTGTAATCAGTTAGCAGGACGAGCTATCTCAGTACTTTTGGTACACTGGGTTGTCAAGATACGTATTGATCAAGAAATAGCATCGCAATACCTATTGAAGTTCATAAAAATCGCATCAACTCCAGAATCGGTGATGCAAGTCTACACTAACTACAATGAAATGTTCCAGTTTCCAAAGACCAGACCCCGAATTTTGAAGGCAATCCTAAGTTCTCAATAGTAGTACTTTTGTTCTTTTTTTTGTTAATATTTTTTTTTATTAGAGGGTATTTTATGCTAATTTATTTTATAATGTAGAATATATATTACGTCGATTAGTTTTCATATATCATATATGAACCAATAAAGCTGCATTTTACATTTACACATTTTATTCTAAAAAAATATGGACACCCTAGGTATACATCATAATTACATGTGTGCCAGTAAATCCGGTCGTTACTTACTACTTAGGTAGTATACATACAATAACAATCTCATATGTACATCGATTATGATACACTCGACATTACAAATGTTCGATCCGATATCCATTAATTCCTCTTCCAAATATTCCGCCGTAGCCCTTGAATTTATCTAAAACCAATATCACGTCCCGTTCGCTATGAACACGATTCAATTATTCCAGTTTCAAAATAGCAGGCCAACGGCTGATAAACACATTCAGAAACAATATTGTATTCAAATCCTTGTTTTACGACTGATATAGCAAACATTTGACCAAACACATTCACAGGGGCTGTCCATAAAGGACACCCGAAGGGGAAGAGGACTCTGGAGAAATGTAACCATTCGTGACAGGGGTAGAGGTGGCCATGGAAAATGTGATGTCCAATATTATTTATCGAAAATAAAAAGGGAAACATGTGATAAAATAGATTTTCCTGATGTAATTACTAAAAAAAGTATGCCAAGTTAATTAAAAAACAATATTTTAGTTCTTCAAATTGAAAATTACATGTTTATCAAAAATTATCGCAAGCTTTATTAAATAATGTTTTTTGTTTCCATTATGTTTTTTCCGGATAGATTTGTAATTTTCGTTCGCGAATTTATCAAATCTGCAGAATCAAATTGAGTTGAATTTTTATTCCGGTGATTTACTACTCAGTCGCCATGGTCGTGTCTTGAATATATTTTCTGCAAATTTATTGCAAGACCGGGATCCATATAGATAGATAGATTTATTTGTGTCAAGTACATAGACTGTTCACACGCGTCAGAGTTTACATATCAAAATAGTATAAAAATATAAATATATAATTATAAGAAGAGACATATTAATAGATCAATTAATTTTAGTTAAAAAAAGAGATTTTTGGCTTGATAATGTCGGATACACTGTTATAGTAGTTTTTACGATAAAAAATTTTCCACAAGTTGTGATTTAATTTTTTGTTTATTAGCTTGTCCGTTCGGTATCTTTTAAAAATTCGTCTGCCGAGTAATAACATTTTTGTTTCAGTTTGTAACTAGAGTTTAATTTAATATCTGCGAAATCGTTGGTTATTCTGTTCAATTTCTTAAGGCACATCTTCCCCATATAATTGGATTATGTTGGCCAACAGATAGTCTGGAAAGCGGTAAATGAAGCTAATTTTGGTCCTTGTGTCATAAGTGTGAATGTCCTGCCTCCGATGTGCATTACCTATGTTTTTTATTGATTATATGCACAGAGAAGGATATTTGTCTTTATGTTAAATGATCGGAAATGCATTTTTTGCAAGTATGTAATTGCGGTATCTTCATTAAATTTCTGATAATTTCTTTTGCATTGTGAATACCGAAACTGCATCATGTGCCTGTCGTATACATTGAAAAGAGTAGGAGATAAGCAGGAGCCCTGTGGAGTGCCCACTTTAACTTCTTGCGTATCTGATCTAACTCGGTTTATTCCTTTCCTCGAGATACGAGCGTACCCAATTTAAGGTTGGGCCTCGTATCCCCACTGTTTCCAGTTTGTGTGCTAGCAAATGATGGTTTACGGTGTCAAATGCTTTGGACATGGCAATAAACAGTCCCATAACTTGTTTTTTATTATTACAAGTATATAACAACAGGAGAATGATCTGTAGCTTCGTGGTTTATATTTTTTATCACAAGAACTTTCTTTGAATGTTCACACAAACCTACTTCTACTTCTGACATGTATAAGTTGTGACATGACAGCGAAGGAGGGACCGTTTGTGAAAAAGGAATACGGGGAGGAAAAAAAAATAAAAACAGTTTTATGGACACTTTATTTATAAAAAATTTTCTAACGAATTGAATGTAATATAGAGCCTTGAGGTAAATGTCTAATTTGGCTTATTATTCTATGAAATTCACCTTGATCTCAATATTCATGTCTAATAAATTTACTAATCTCTGATTCTAGAACATCGGAGAACATTACAGATCACTATGCGGAAGTAAACGTCCTAGCTTAGCCGCCTATCTAGCAGGAGTACCAGCACCCAAAGCTACGATAGAGAAACCGTTTCTACTCAGCGATGGCAGAGTATACTTAGCTGCTTCCCTAAATAAGGCCATATATTCACATGGAGAAGAGATACAAGTTACAGTCCATGTTCGTAACGGCAGCAATAAAACTGTCAGAAGAATAAAGGTGAGAATAAAACAAAGGAAGAAAGAAAAGGTTTATTTCTTATTCTTAAGAATTAGCATAATCTTCATATATATAATTCTACTGTACGTGTGTATGTAATTGAACTCCTGAACCGATTTGAATGAATTTTTTTGTATGCGTTTGGATGGCGCCCTGGATGGTTTAGATTCACAAATCAGCCCGGCAGATGGCGCTGCAGTCGGTATCTAGGTTATTTATCTATACTGCAACTAAACGGCTGGTTCGACTTCAATGAATTTTTGTGTATGCATTCAATCATTCATTTCATTCATTTTGTGTATGTATTCATTCAACGCATTTAATTTTTTTGTACGCTGTGTTTTGATATTATATGTATCGCATTTACGTAAATATTCAGCGTATTATATTCAGATATAAGTTTATTTTTCGACGTTTTAATTTGAGTGTATTATATTGAGTGTGTTTCGTTATTTTGACATTTTATTTTTTTTGTACGGTGTCTTTTGATATTTCAGGTGTCGCATTTCAGTGAATATTGAGTGTATTATATTCACATATAAGTTACGTTAATACAAAATTCTCGGGAAATAGGTCACATTAACACATATATTTTTATTTTTACCCTCGTCTTTACGTACGTTTCGGTCTCACGACCATCATCAGAAGACTTATTAATACAATAACCTGATTACTTAGAAATACTGTAATAACACAAAGCGTCCTTATCGCACAAATTTCGTTTAAATGCCAACGTCGCGAAACGAACGGAAACATGAAAACGGAACTATAACACAGCAATGTTGCAACGTAAAAATTAAAAATCCACTATTAAGTAGAATCATCAATAAATACGAACACATTTCATAAATGTCTGCGAGAGACTAACAGACAAAGAGTTCTATCCTCTTTGCTAACAGACGAGACCATCTCAAGTGTTCATTTAAGCGCCAGATGTCATAATTTATTAGGTGATAAAAGAAGGTCTCTGGCCTCTGAGAAATACTTTAGACAATTCTACCTAAAGTAAACTTTTACATTATAAGGACGTAAGTAGGAATTTGCAAGAATCTTAATTAATTAAATTAGTATAAATATGACTTAGTGTTTGAACGTCACTCCTATGATTAACAGACTTGGAGTCACGTTTTATATGAATCATCTCCAGAATAGATCTTTTATAATAATTGGTTTCCTTAGTTAAAATATTAACATTCTTGTAATCAAATTGATGGTTATAATCAAAGCAATGTTTAGCAAGCGCGGTGGAATTTTCTAAGTTTTTGTTTCTTGTGCTATACTTATGGCCATACATTCTTTTTTGTAAATATTGTTTAGAGATACCAGTATAGGTCCCATCACAATCTAAACAATTTAATTTGTATACTGTGTGGGTTTGTTTATCTTTAGGAATTACAGGTTTTAGATTTGAGAAATATTTCCCAACACAGTTAGTAGGTTTATGCGCTACGTTTATATCATACTTTTTCAAACATTTCTTAATTTTCTCTGAGGTCTCCGGAATGTATGGTAAAGTTATATAATTGTCTGAATTACCTTTTACGTTATTTTTATATGACGATCCATTATAAATTTTGTTTATTCTCTCTTTAATAATAGGATTGAAAAAAGTTTTTCGGTAGCCATTCAATTCCAGTGTATTACGAACAATTTTTAGATTTTTGGGACGGTCCTCTGGGTGGGACAATTTAACCGCGCGGTCTGTAAGACTGTTTATGACGCTTTTTTTATAACAAGTTGGTGCAACGGAATTGAAGTGAAGATAGCGTTGAGACCAAACTTCTTTAGTAAACCACGAAGTTTTTATTTCTCCATCCGCATCATGCCTAATGTTCATATCTAAGAAATTTATGTTTTTGTTAACTTCTATCTCACAGGTAAATTGAAGTTTACAGTGGAAATTGTTAAATTTATTGATCACGTACTGAATTTTGTCATTGGGAACACACATAAGGCAATCATCTACATACCGTTTAAAAAATACGGACCGAAAATCTAATGAACTTATAACAGATTCCTCCAGGCATTCCATAACGAGGTTAGCAATGGTAGCAGAAATAGGAGATCCCATTGCTGTGCCGAATATTTGTCCAAAATATTGTTCACCGTACTGAAAATAAGTGCATTCTAAACAAAACTTCACAGCATTTATAAATTCCGATTGATCTAGAGGTGTGTGGTTTTTAATCTCTGCCCAACGTTTTTTGATGCTATTCAATGCCAAATCGACTGGTATGTTTGTAAATAAAGAAACAACGTCTAAGGAAATTAGTTGATGGTTTACGGGTACGGATTGATTTTTTATAAATTCATTAAAATGCCATGAGTCTTTCACATAAAATTCATTATTTCCTATTATATTATTGATCGATTTTGATTATATAAGTTACGTACATAAAACAATGCCACGGCTCCGTTAACGAGGACGAAATATTGGTCGACAGACTCGGAATTCACAATTAGTCCAGAACCGTCGTGCAGGACAACGTCTGTCGGGTCCGCTAGTACACATATATAATCTAATAATAATAATACAACAATGATATGCAATTCAATAATATAGAATTATATATAAATTCTCAGGAAATAGGTCACACTAACACATGCGCTTATTATTTTCGCCTTTACGTACGTTTCGGTCTCACGACCATCATCAGAAGACGTATCAATGTCTAAAACTGAATTTCTTGAAACTAATTGTATTAGCACAAAGCGTCCTTATAGCACCAATTTCAACTAAAATTGCTCACGTCGCCCTAAAGAACAGAAACACGAGTAATCGAAATTTGAACATATCAATGTTTTAAATATATGAATATGTATCAAGAATCCTCTGGCTAGCAATTTTCTTCTAATACACGAAGTCATGTCAAACAAAGTTTGTATAAGACTGAAACCAAAAAATATAACTCTCAAGTATCCACGTTCGAATCAAATGTTAAAGATTTATGAGGTAATAGAAAAAGGTTGTCAGACCTTATTAGAAATATAGCTATTTGAGCATTGTATCTAAAATATATACTTTTAACATCATAAAGACGCATGTAGGAGTTTGCAAGGATTTTAATTAATTAACTTAGCATAAATGACTTAATGAGTGAATGTCTGTTCTACGATTTACAGACTTGAAGTTATGTTTTATCTGAATCACCTCCAGAATAGATCTTTTATAATAATTAGTTTCCTTGGCTAAAATATTAACGTTTTTGTAAACGATGGTTTTTGTTTCCTGTACTATACTTATGGCAATACATTTTTTTTAGTAAATATTTTTTTGAGATTCCTGCATAAGGCCCATCACAATCGGAACAATTCAATTTGTGTACTGTGTGGGTTTGTTTATCTTTAGGTATTGAAGGTTTTAGATTTGAAACATATTTCCCAACACAGTTGGTAGATTTATGCGCTACATTTATATCATACTTTTTTTAAGCATTTCTCAATTTTCTTTGAGGTCTCCGGAATGTATGGTAATGTTATAAAATCTTGTTAGTGCGGCACTGTCTCGGTAAACAAGTTTAAGTTGCATGAGTTATCTGAGTTATTAATTTTGGTGTAAATGTCTTGGAATTATTAGTTTTATAACTACTAAGGTATTTATATACGCTTCATCCAGCATTGTGATTATTTGCAAGTAGATTTGAAGCTGATTTACTAGATATTGTTAGTTAAATATCGCATATAACCTCAACAATATTTCCAAATCTCCTCATCAATCTTGACTAGGAACTTACCAGGGGCGTATCAATATATCGAATTCCTGCATATTATTAATTAGTAAATACTAAAAATATGCCTCCTCGAGTAATTTGCAAATGCTGTAATCAAGCGTCTGAAGGTCATCTTATGGTCACATGTAGTGTTTGTAAAGACAAGTACAAGCATTCCTGTGTAGATATCACGACAAATGAAGTACGTACCTTAAATGCTAATAAAGGCTATGATTGGACCTGTATTGGCTGTAGAGGTATTGGTAACGATCTGAAGGACCTGAAAGCTCTCATCATGAAACTGCAGCAGGATATCAAGGAATTAAAAGATGAGAACGCATTGGCTTCAAACTCACCTGGAGTGGACTTTGAGGAAATAATTTCTGAAATATCTGAAAGACAGAAACGCAAGAATAATATAATGATATTTAATGTTTCGGAGCCTGATCAACATAATTCATCAGTTCATCAAGTAGAAGCTGATAAAAACGCTGTTTCTGGAATTTTAAATACAATTTCACCGGAGTTAGCAAACATTAATATGAAAATGTTTAGAATTGGTACTTTCTGTGATTCGAAAATTCGCCCTATCAAAATAACTGTTCAGAATGAAGATACAGCTGGGAGAATTTTGAGAAATTCAAAGAAAATTAAAACAAAACCTGAGTTAAAAAATATTAATATTTCGGCTGACCGTACTAGGAGACAAATTGAATACTATAAAAAAGTGAAACAAGAATTAATAAATAAAATTGACTCCGGAGATACTAACTGTCGAATTAAATATTTCAATAACATACCAAGAGTTGTCTCTTTAAACTGAAAGCGCCCAACAGTGTGAAAATTGATGCGATCTATATTTATTACCAAAATGTCAGAGGACTCAATAGCAAAATAGATGAATTTTATCCCAACGTGAGTGATCGTGAATATAATATTATTGCACTTAGTGAAACGTGGTTGAAGTCCGATGTTAACTCTAGTGAACTCTTTCCCGATAACTACGAAGTCTATCGGAGCGATCGAAAACTCGGTCAGTTGGAATGGACCTGTGGTGGGGGTGTTTTGCTCGCTATCGACATCAGTATCAAATCCGAAGTTATTGATACTTCCCAGTTTGAAGATAATTTTCCCAAAATAGATTTCTTGGTGTGCAAGTGTTTTGTATCATCCTGGTCTTTTTTTGTAGCAATTGTTTACATTCCACCATCTTTGTCACTAGATGAATACGATAATTTTTTTGAAGCTTTAGAAGGTTGGGATGTAATCAATTCGGATAAAGTATTATTTTTGGGAGACTTTAATTGTACAAATTTTATTGATAATAATTTGGAAGATAGGAAAACTCGTACAATCTCAAATTTGCTGGCCTTCTTTAATATGAAACAATATAACAACATTTTAAACAACTACGATAAATTGCTAGATCTTGTAATGAGTAGTGTCGATTGTGCAGTAACCCGTGACTTTTTACCATTAGTAAATGAAGATCTCTATCACCCATCTCTTTCCATTGAGCTCATTGGATTCACTTCAAAAAGGCGTAATTTCAGTACAAATATTAACAACAGAAAATACAATTTTAAAAGAGCAGACTATCGCTCTTTATACAATGATTTCTTATATAGTAATTGGGACTTTTTAGAAAACTTTACTGAAATTAACGTTGCTGTGGAAAGTTTTTATAATAGGTTTTATGAAATCATGAACACACACATTCCACTTTCCAAAAATTTTAGACATAAATATCCAGTATGGTATCCAAGCGAGGTTATAAAGCTTATTAAAGAAAAGTCCAAGCTACATAGAAAGTTCAAAAACACAGGAAATTTTTATTTTCATCAGGAATTCAGTAGGCTAAGGGCTGATATCAAACAAAAACTAAAAGAAGCATATGCATCGTATTTACAGAATGTAGAAATCAAGTTGAAAGAGGATCCGAACAATTTCTGGGCATTTGTCAATAATAAAAATAGAACTTCAAGAATTCCTGGTAAAATGGTTTATGGAGGGGAATCGTATACTGATCCGCAATCGATTGTGAATGCCTTCGGGAATTTCTTTGAAAGTGCCTATTCATTACCTGTAAACGTAGAGGAAAACTTATTATTTAATTTTGATCATAATACTCTAGTAGATATTAGCTGTGAAACAATCACCGAAACAGAAATCTTGGAAGCTGGGAAAAAATTAAAGAATAAATCCACTTCAGGGTCAGATAGAATACCATCATTTCTCTTGAAAGACTGCTTAAGAGTATTAGTTCACCCTCTACAAATCCTTTTCAATTTAATTTTGAGAACATCAGTTTTTCCAGAAATTTGGAAAATTGCCAAAGTTTGCCCAATCCATAAAAGTCAAGATCGTAATGCCATTAATAATTATAGACCGATATCAATCTTGAATAACTTTGCGAAGATTCTGGAGACCATCTTGTACAGTCGCATTTATCTGTCCACCAAACATATTATATCTGAATACCAACATGGTTTTATGAATTCTAGATCCACCGTTAGTAACCTGGCTGTTTTTAATCAATATTTGTGTGAAACTTTAGATCTCAGGGGGCAGGTCGATGCGGTGTACACAGATTTCTCTAAGGCTTTCGATAAGATCAGTCATAGTATACTTCTTCACAAACTTTCAATAATGGGCATTAATGAAACTTACTTACAACTTTTAGAATCATACCTCCATCAACGTAAACAGTATGTTCATTACAATGGTTTTTATTCAAATATCTATTTTGCAACTAGCGGAGTACCTCAGGGGTCCAATCTTGGTCCATTATTATTTTTGATATTTATTAATGACTTGTGCAATCTATTGAAGTGCAATAGGTTGATGTTTGCAGATGATTTGAAGTTATACGCTACTATAACCAGTTTAGATGACTGTATGATATTGCAAAATCAAATTAATATTTTACACACATGGTGTCTTGAAAATTGCTTGCATTTGAACATATCTAAATGCAAAATCTTAACATTCAGCCGGAAACTTAATACATTACAATTTCCCTACAGCATAGATAATGTCATATTAGAAAAAACTGATACCATTAAGGATTTAGGTGTCTATTTTGATCAGCAACTCACATTCAATCAACATATAAATAGTATTGTTAGTTCAGCATATCGATCATATGGCTTCATTATAAGAAACTGTAAAAATTTCAATAACATTTTAGCATTGACCTCTCTATATTTCAGTTTAGTCAGATCTAAACTAGAATATGGGTCCATAATATGGAATCCTATATATTTTCAATACTCATCTGCTATCGATAAAGTTCAAAAGAAATTCTTAAAATTCCTAAGCTTCAAAATCAACGGAATTTATCCTCCAAGAGGCTGTAATTATCTTGATTTGTTGCATAGATTTGACTTTGCATCATTAGAAAAACGTAGAAATCAGGCTTCTGTTTTATGCTTGTATAAATTATTCAATGGTAAAATTGACTGTCCCGCGTTACTGTCGCAAATTGATATTTCTGTTCCAAGAATAACATCTAGACACAACACTACTTTCTTATGCAAAAGAGCTCAAACAAATTTAATGTTAAAGGCACCAATACATTTTATGTGCAGTAATGCAAACAAACTTTCTAGTGTTTGTGACCTCTTTTCTTGCAGTGTTTGTGAACTCAAGAATAAATCTCGTGCGCATCTTTAAATTTTTGTATTTTTTATTTTATTTTTATTTTTATTTTTTTTGTTTTTGTATTCAAATAGGACTTGTGATTGTCATTGTCACTCACTCATAGTTAGAAATTAGTGCTACTAATTAATCTTGTATTGTCATTTATAAAATTGCTCTGTAAATGGGAAACTGTTGGGCAATAAACGCTATTATTATTATTATTATTATTATTATTATCTGTATTACCGTTTATGTTATTCATATATGACGTTCCATTATAGAATGTGTTTATTCTTTATTTAATGATCAGATTGAAACACATTTTCGGGCATCCATTCATTTCCAGGGTATCACGAACAATTTTTTAATTTTTGGGACGGTCCTCTGGGTGGGACAACTTAACAGCGCGATCTGTAAGGCTGTTTATAACACTTTCTTCATCACTTGCTGGTGCAACAGAATTGAAGTGAAGCTGTTGACTGATATCTCAAATACCCCTCTACCAAATATAATTCTCTATTCAAGAACATATTAGTTATGTTACATTATATGGGTTTCCCTCTCGTGCAATCAAAGTATAATAAAAAAAAATCATAATGGAATAGAACTTGCGTTTGATCTACGGTTAAGCCAAAACTATTGTTACAAATAATGTTCCTTCTGTTAATGCCGTCTTTGGGGATTCAAACAAGTTGAAAAAACATTTAGAAATGTTTTTAAATGGTTTTAACGTGATTCAGAGCAAGATTCACGCATGGAAACAAGATTCTGTCAAGAATTTAGAGAAAATCGAAGACTATCGAGATCAGTCTTTTAGTTTTAACTCTAAAGCTTCGAATATAATTGCTAGGTTTGATTATTTAAATAATGCGCGTCCTAAATCTTACTCAGAAAACAATTGAAGCTAGTTTTGAAATCACATGGAGTTCATTAGGCAAACATTATGGTAATAAGCGTAAAATTATAGATATCATGTTCGAGAAATTATGAACAGACAATTTGCAGCAAAGATTCTAACCCTAAATCTAGAGAATTTATTAATACCATTCAAAACAACATGCAATATCTACGATCTCTTGGTCAATTCGTTAATCATTGGAATGCACTCATTCCCGGTTATCTTGAACAAGTTAGATAACAAAACATCACAAGCGTGGGAATCCAGCTTAAATTTGGAAATATCGAAATATGCAGAATAAACAGAAAGCAAGCTACTTGAGAATGCACTACACCATTTTACTTGTCACAGGGCTACAAGAAAGCAAAATTCGAAGATACAAACAAGTTTGATTCAAAGTTATAATCAAATTACCGGGTCAAAAGGCATATCACTGGAAATACAGTTTGTGAGAATTTTAAAGGTAATCACTTTATTGAAAATTGTGACTTATTTCCCATGTAACCTTGGCGATAGGACCAAGAACTTAGAGGTTTCTCTTAATTAATAAAAGGCCATTTCATTCAAACAAAGTTGCGCCTAACAATAACCTATCTGAGAACAATACTGAATCTTCAAATATCGGAAAGCAGCAATGATTTAATTTTAGATTTAGAGCTTTTGTTGATAACCTAGCTTTGAGAATACCACAGTGTGGCGAAACAATTTCTCAGCATTATTTTTAAATTAAATTTTTAGTAAATTTGAGTTTAATTCTCCAACGAAAGTTAAAATGATTTTGCACTCAGTAAAGGCCGAATTGATTGCATTGTAGAAGTTAATTTCTGATGCTGACAACTCTCAACTAAGCGTAATCAAATACGTTCCAGGCGCGATTTATAATTTGTAGAATTTCTGTACAAATTTCCTATAATTCCGACTGGACTGGAAATATGTGCAGTATACGTCCACTTGAGAGAAACGAGCTTTAAAAGTAAGCTGTAATATAAAGGATGAAAAATAGAGGTTGGAATTTGATGCTCCTCTTTGTAGTTGGGCGGGCAACTAAAAGAATTCCTAGCGAATTCAATCCAGTAACCATGTACAGACTGGGTGAATTCTCTGGCAATACTCGCAGTAAGAAAATCTATTGTTGGAATCGCCACAATATTCCGTAGTTATGCTGACATATTGTAAACTCATACACACGCAAAATACCTAAATAGGATCCTGGCAAGTTTTCAAATATGTTAGCAATTATCTTTGTTATACGAGGGCAAGGTGAAAGTCTCTGAAAAATAAAACAGATGGCGACACAATCGAAAATCTCATGTAACATTTCTGATGTACCATATTTAACTAGAAGGCATTAAAATTTTCAGACTGATTTATCATTCAGTTCTGATTTGACACGCATCGAAGGCTAGCAATCTTGAAGATTTTTGTAAACATGGAAAAAAATTTCGCGTCTCTGTTAATCATTATTTCTTGCTTTATATATAAATTCTCGGGAAATAGGTCACATTAACACTTATGTTTTATATTTTAGTCTTTACGTACGTTTCGGTCTCACGACCATCATCAGAAGACTTATTATTTCAATAACCTGATTACTTAGAACTAATTGTATCAACACAAAGCATCCTTATCACACCAATTTCGTTTAAAATGCGAACGACGCCGAAACGAACAGAAACACGAAATCGAAATTGTAACACAAATGTTATAAGTATCAAGAATCTACTGTATGGCCATAAGTATAGCACAAGAAACAAAAACTTTGAAAATTCCACCGCCCTTGCTAAACATTGCTTTGATTATAACCATCAATTCGATTACAAAAATGTTAATATTTTAACTAAGGAAACTAATTATTCTAGAAGATCTATTCTGGAGATGATTCACATAAAACGTGACTCCAAATCTGTAAATCATAGGACTGACGTTCAGACTCCAAGTCATATTTATACTAATTTAATTAATTAATATTCTTGCATATTCCTACTTGCGTCCTTATAACGTTAAAAGTATATTTTTAGGTAGAATGGTCAAAAGTATATCTCAGAGGCCAGACCTTCTTTTATTACCTAATAAATCGTGACATCTGGTTCGAAAGTAAATACTTGAACATGTCTCGTGTTAGTCGTTAATAGACTATGATGAAATGTGTTCGTATTTCTTGAAATTTCTACTAAATAGTGGATTCTTGATATACCTATCATACTTATAACATTTGTGTTCAATTTCGATTTTGTGTTTCTGTTCGTTTCGGCGACGTTCGCATTTTGAAAGAAATTGGTGCGATAAGGACGCTTTGTGTTGATACAATTAGTTCTAAGTAATCAGGTTATTGAAATAATATGTCTTCTGATAATGGTCGTGAGACCGAAACGTACGTAAAGACTAAAATATAAAACATAAGTGTTAATGTGACCTATTTCCCGAGAATTTATATATAATTCATACCTGGGTCAAGAATCTTTATTATTATTTCTTGCTTGAAAAAAACATTACGCAAACCAAAGCATCGCTTGTTAAACATTATGGGGACACTTTACCATCGATTGGAACGATTTCCAAGTGGCTTACTGATTTTCGTTGTGACTGTGTTGTAAGTCTGTGTGTGACTACAATAGACGCCGAACGTTCTGGTCATCCAATTGAGGTTACAACGTCAGAAATCGTTGATAAAATCCATGATATGATATTGGACGATCGAAGAGTTAAAGTACACGAGATTGCTGAGACTATGGGCATCTCAACCGAACGAGTACGGAACATTTTGCATCCATTTTTGAATATCAGAAAGCTATCTGCCAATGTGTGCCGTATTTGTTCCTGTTGACAACAAGCGCGACAACTTCAAACGAGTGTTTGGCTATGTTCAAACGCGATAATAAGGACATTTTTTTTTGCCCCGTTTCGTAACCGTGGACGAAACATGGCTCCCTCACAACACACCAGAGACCAAAGACCAGTAGGAACAGTGGACTTGTCCAAGCGAATCGAAGCCGAAAAACGCCAAAGTGGGTTTATCGGCCAACAAAGTCATGGCGACAGTTTTTTGGAATGCACAAGGTATCGTCCGTATCGATTACCTTAAAAAGGGCAAAACGATCACCGGCCTATATTATGCAGAGCTGTTGGATCGATTCGACGCCGATTTGAAGCGGAAGCGGCCGCAATAGGCAAAGAAAAAAGTGCTCTTCCACCAGGACAACGCACCGGCGCACAGGTCCGCTATGCAGAGCTGTTGGATCGATTCGACGCCGATTTGAAGCGAAAGCGGCCGCAATAGGCAAAGAAAAAAGTGACCTTCCACCAAACCAAACTTGAAGAAATGGCTCGGCGGAAAGAGATTTGGCTCTAACGATGAGGTCATCACTTAAAGAAATGCCTATTTTGTAGAATTGTCGAAATCGTATTATTTGGAAGTGATCACAAGATTAGAAAAACGTTGGCGAAGTGTATCGGGCTACAAGGAGAAATAAAATAAGTTTTGATCAAATAAATCATTTCTTGTTTCATTTTTCAGGGACTTTTCACCTTGGCCTCGTATCAGTAGTACTAAACTGATCGGGGAATCGATTAGAAGACAAAAGTACCCTCTTGATACAATAACAAATCTACACTTTGTGTGGGATTTGTATTGGATAAAACATGATTACAATATCTATATTTTGATAACATTGTTTCTATAAAATATCTTCACACAGCATTGCTGCATCCGCACCTTTAGTATTGCTCTTCTATATGGTACCCCTATAATGTTCATCGCATGAGGATTGAAAGGGTTCAACATCAGTTTTTAAGATTTGCCACATATAAAATGGATATTAGATTTCGTGACTGTAATTTCAATTACGACGTGGTTGAATCCATCCTAGATATTGAAAAATTAACATTACGTAGGAATCATGATCTAAAATGTTTATTCAAACTCATTAATGGGTTAGCTAACTGTCCTGATTTAATATCACAAATTAATTTCCGCATTCCCCAAAGAACTACCCGCTCGGTTAATATTAATATATTTCACATACCATATATGAGAACAAACTACCCAATACATTCTCTATTTTGTCGTATTTTGACTACCGCAAATCATTATTCAAATCTCAATTATGTAATTACGAATGTATGTATATGTCTGTCTATATTTGCTCTTTATTTTATATTATTTTTATTCTTTTTACGATACGTTATATTTTAATAAATTTGTTATACTGTAAAAGGGTTCGTCCCGTTAATCAATAAATAAATAATTGAAATTACATTCTGGAACACAACAACTTCTAGGAATATTTGATTATAATTTAATCCTACTTACAGAAACAAAACAATGCACATCACAATAGACCGGGATATCAAAAATTATCTTGGTCAAGGGTGGTTGTGGAATCTAAAACGTGTGTCTTACTTTACGTTTGAAATAATTATGTCACTGTCACACTGACATCATCAATAACCTACAAATTTCATACCTATTTATTTCAGTTGTAAAACGATAATGAACTACAAATTATGAAATAACGGTTTTAGTAACAAGAAAAACTAAATTACAGTAATTGTTGGAAATGTCCCCCGTTTTGTTCTTGCAAATTATTTACCGGAGTTGACGAACGTCATTGACAACTTCTTCTGTACGAACTCTTGGTCTACCAGCACCTTTTTTATGAGTCACACAACCAGCTTCGCGAAACACTTCAACACAATTTGTAAGGCACGCATAAAAATTGTCCGGTAATATTGCCACGTTTGGGAAGTGGTCTCGAAAATTGTCCAAACACAAACGTTGACTGTATTGCCAATTTCGATTAACTAGCGCACCCATTCGAAAATAGGCTTCAATCATGAAAATTTTGTGCCGTGTGGTAAGAGGCATGATTCAACAACTGGATTAGAAAATTTCAGCACAATGACTTGACAGATTCTGACACAACAAAACATATTCAAAAATTTAAAGTAAGACACACGTTTTACATTCCACAACCACCCTTGACCAATATAATTTTTAATTTGTAGTTCATTATTGTTTTACAACTGAAATAAATAGGTATGAAATTTGTAGGTTATTGATGATGTCAGTGTGACAGTGACATAATTATTTCAAACGTAAAGTAAGACACACGTTTTAGTTTCCACAACCACCCTTGACCAAGATAACGGTACTAGTTTAATGCAAATTCAAGCAGTAACTGTTTCCATTACAGTTCACACAAATATAAACTATTGTCGCTTTAGAGATATTGTTTCAAATGGCTAAAACAGAGAGTAGAAATCAGCAGAATTCTGTATGTCACCATGTAAGTAATATGAAAAATAGGACTACACGGTGTGCCAGTTTTAGCTTTGTTCCTGGTTAGAATTTGAAGTCAGTTGTCACTGAATCTTCTGGTAGAAACTTCAGAATAAATTTTCTGAAAAACAAGCACGTTGACCAAAACTTTCCTGAAAGAAAATATTGCTAAATGCTGTCTAATTCCATACAAAAGTTCGAAGTTGTGTTGAGTTGTGCATAATACATTAGAATATATAAAGTTCACGACATGTGAATTGAATGTATATTGAGAGTATCAATCTTCGAACGTTTGTCGCGCTTACTTCTCGTGCATGCATAGAAATCGTGAAGGTGACAGGCAATATGTAAGTACGTAGTAGAGTGTACTGCTTGCTGTGAACCAGAACAAACAATATATTAGGTTCGGATTGGAAAGGTATTCCAACTCCTGTTGAAAGCTATTTCGAGTGACTCTGCAGGCTTAATTTGCATTATAAAAGCATTATGGGTAAACATTGATTGCCCAATTAAAGCTCTTCTGATTAATACGGTTTCGTCGTCCTTTCATAACGTGAATCCCAGGGCATATCAGTTAAGTGGTAATACAGTTATGGAGGTAAATTCATTATAATAGAGTATGTTCGAAATAAGCGATATTCTATGATCATTGAATACCAGACCTCTTCCGCATGTTATAATAATAGATTTTGATGAAATAGGGGCGCATCCAAAAATTAATCTAGGAGCTACAATATATTAACTAATGGAAAAAGTATTGTACATAAAAAATATTTACGATTCAGATTAGAAGTACTCAGGCGGTTTATGTGAACTAAGGCGGTTTATGTGAACTATGTCGCTTTAAATGGCGAAAAGAGCTTATATTTTCAAAAAAAAGTTCATTATTTTCAAAAATAAAAATAACCCTAAGTAACTCTAGATAACTTTGGGAAATGAGGTGTATATACAAAAGCTAATTGAAATTGCAACCATCAGGCTGTAATTTATGTACACCGGAAACAATTAACAATAACTTATGAGTTGTTGCAGGACAAATAGTTGTAAATCAAAACACTACCATTCTATGAAAATAATTTAAATTGTTAATTTTTCATATTTATCCAAATTGGAATTGTCTCTAAATCAAGAAAATATTGAATATAGGGCATTAATTTTATTCGGTGTGTTGTTAGAAGGACCAGAATGAAATAAAAGTACCAAGTCGATTTCAACTTATGTTTACTCTTAGAAGCTCTCTTATTGACTACTTGATTTATACTGACGATTGTGTACAACAGGGTACGCTAAGGGTAGCGGGAGGGTAGTGACACCCACTCGCAATAAGCGTGAACAAATTTGACTCGTTCATTGTTGCTGACCTTTGTTCTCGAGAAGAAAAGTGTTTCAAAAGTAGGAGTGACTCAATAAGAATTATAATTTGGAAATTAAATATCTGAGCTTCGAGTCTCGTCTTTGACAATAAGTAGGTAGTAATTTCCGAGCAAGTTGTCATGAAAGGGATCTTCCTGAAAGGGAAATTGAATGTTTCCATTAAACACTAGTCGACAAATAGAATTTCCTGATAAAATTCGCCTTTTCAATATTCAGAAAATTAAAGTAAAGTTGGCAGAGTATTTTGATCAGGATGAAGTTTTGTGAACTGTTCAATGCAATGGGAAATGCAGATCCCATATTTTTTCGATTATAAAATTGTAGATAGCCGGAAACATTTCGCATGAATTATTTTCCACTCTTATACTTTCAAATGTTGATATTTTTAATAAAACCTTCAATTGTATCATTCGATGTAAATGTAGTTTTATTTTTTCCTTGGAGGGACAAGTTGAGATGGTTTAGTTTGCAGAAATATCTGAAAAATGATAGAACTTTGATAGCCAAGAGTCAGTTTGAAAGAGTAAAGCAAGACTGGATTTGAACTTGGTTAATAATATGAAAATTTCGTCTTTTAACAGTGCAAATTTTCCATTTTTTGCGAGTTCCATACTATTAATTTTCTACGGCTAATATTATAATAAGGTATAAAAACGTTAACAGAAATACTGAAAACATTAAAATATTCCGTTACTAGTGTCATATTCGCAAAGCCGCCAGTCGTACTAGCCACAGTGTACCGCCCCCCAAAACGTAATGGTAATACATCGGTTGCTAGGCTGTGTATGGTTCAATGGACATATGTCGTAGAATATAGTACTTTATGCAACTAGTGCGGAAAATAGGATATTTCATACGAGTGTGACAAGATGATGATGTATAACAAGCCAGCCGCCGCGAATGGTTTATCATCTTGTCACACGATTGTGAAATAACCAGTTTCCGCGCACGAGTTGTGCGACCTACCTGAAAAATAGAATATGGCGAATTTTTGAAATATGCTACGGTCGTGCAAAAGTTACATTATACTGTTCCAACAACCTACCTGAAAAACAAAATAAGGTGGATTTTTGAAATATGTTTTCTACGATCGTAAAAAGTTATCATTTTTGACACTATCGACAGTGTCAAAATTTTACTTTTTGCACTAGAGCGAAAATTATTTACTTTTGCATTGCTGATTACGAAATCAATCTATGATCAGTTTCCATAGAAAATTTCTCTGATAACGAAAACTTATTCATAGTTAACGTTGTAGCGAAATCTCTTTCCATCGAGTCATATGTTCAAGTTTGGAAATAGACAAAAATCACAGGGGCCAAATCTGGAGAATATGGTGGATGACGAACCAATTCGTAGCGCAATTTATGAAATTTTGCCATTGCGACTGCGAACCTGAGAACTTTTTTCTTTGCCAATGCGGCCGCTTTCGCTTCGAATTGGAGTCGAATCGATCCAACAGATCAGCATGATATACGCCGGTGATCGTTTTGCCCTTTTCAAGGTAATCATATGAACTATACCGTGTGCATCCCAAAAGACTGTCGCCATGAGTTTGTTGGCCGATAAACCCACTTTGGCCTTTTTCGGCTTCGACACGCCAGGACAAGTCCACTGTTTCGACTGTTCTTTGGTGTGTTGTGATGAATCCATGTTTTGTCCACGGTAACGCAAACAATCCTTCTTATCACACTTGAACATCGCCAAACACTCCTTTGAAATTGTCACACGATCGCGCTTGTTGTCAACAGAGAGCAAATGCGGCACCCATTTGGAAGATAGCTTTCTCATATTCAAAAATTTATGCAAAATGTTCCGTACCCATTCGGTTGAGATGCTCAGAGCTTCAGCAATCTCGTGCACTTCAACTCGCCGATCGTCCAATATTATACCATGGATTTTATCGATGATTTCTGGCGTTGTAACTTCAATTGGACGGCCAGAACATTCGGCGTCCTTCCACAACGAAAATCAGTAAGCCACTTGTGGATCGTTCCAATCAATGGTGAAGAGTCTCTATAATGTTTAACAAGCGATGTTTTGGTTTGCATAATGTTTGTTCCATACAAGATATAACGTTTAATTAAGACGCAAAATTCACTGTTTTCCATGTTTACAAAAATCTTCAGGGTTGCTTACTTTCGATGTGTGCCAAAACAGAACTGTATGACATATCAGACTGGAAATTTTAATGCGTTCTAGTTAAAGATGGTACATCACAAATGTCACATGGGATTTTCGATTGTGGCACCATCTGTTTTATTTTTCAGGGACTTTTCACTTTGCCCTCGTACCTACCCACAAATTATTTCTACAGGAAAACCTGGTTTCAGAATAAAGTTTTCTTTATACTGCTTCTGGGGGAGTAGCATTTCATCGTTGGATGAAAATTCTATGTTCGTCTTACAGCCATGGAAACTTTGTAAAAATTATAATCGTACCAATCGCAGAGCGAGAAAGACTGCGAAGTACGTAATATTTTGAGCTAGTTGATACGTTTTTCAGGTAGGTCGTCGGAAAATAAATTTTTGTATTCAGAAACAAAAACAATTGGCTACCGGAAAAGTGTTATCACTATACTAGCGGCGGCAATTTTATTCTAGGCACGCCTGTTCGCAGGAGGTTACGTACTGGTCGTTTGCGGCATATTTTGATTCGAAATCTCCGGAACTATAAAGCAGACAATTTGGCAAGTAGCTGTCTTATTCGACCCCGGGATAGTATAAAAGCCATACGAGTCAAGAAGCAAATAATAAAATATTATATGGAATAAATCATTTATTTTCCGTGTGTCTAGACTAATAAAAGTACTTTGATACGTTATCTCGTTTTATTAACAACCATCATATGGAATTTCAACCTGCATGTAATGATTTATGAACTTGAGGGCTTGTAGTTAGCTACACTAGTCAAGTTTAATCAAAGCGTTTAAATTGAAATAAAACTGTTAATTAATTGAAGAGAATTCCTTTAATTGCATATCAAATTACCCTGGTTCAATTGCGCTGCAACATTTGTTGATTTGTGATGGAAAGATGGTAATAGTGTAACAGGAGATATCCCCTGCATCGGAATCAGATGTATGTTGAAAATAAAGATATGTCAATTGCATCTGGTGTCAATCTCCAATTGAATTTACGAGATTTCACTTTATTATTGAATTACTGTAAAGACATTATAGGCGAGGAAATAAAACAGAAAAGGTCGAAAAAAAAACCGATTTTGATAAATTTTTTTTAATCGATTTAGTCATTTAGAAAAAATGTTACCATTTTTTTTCTTCTAATGTGCATTTTAGCATTTCTACAGAGGACAATGCATCCATTTGAATGCACTTTCAAGAGATAATATTAAAAATGTTGAAAAAATTTCCAAATATAGCCAACATTTCTCACTCGGGAGTTTTTGAAGTAGTTGAACACGATTCCGGTGGTGTGGGATTTACTCTACGACGAACCTGGGGCTCAGGACTTCCTGGTACTATCGTCGTCTCCAGGGAATTCACAGAAATACCTTCTGCAAAGGAATGAAACCTGATGACCTAGGTCATCTCCATGGATTGATTTTAATATGCTCTGAAATGCAACCAAATTCATCTCTCGGGAGTTTTCGGGACCGCGAAATGCGATTCCGGTGCTAGATTCGACCTACGATAAACATTTTTGACATTAAAATAGAAAATATTTCAGTATTACTTTTTTCGCATTAGAAAAATTCAGTAAAGTTTCATTGTAGTGTAAACGGTATTTTTCGAATTGTTTGTTGTCGATATCACAGATCTGTTCACCAGATGCTTTGGTGATTGGTCGGAACTCCAGAAAAGTTATCAGCGATCCGAAAAACCCCGGAGATACGAATTTGGTTTTATTGCAGAGCATATTAAAAAACAATCCATGGAGATGACCTAGGTCATCAGAGTATCCTGACCACCAGGTGACTATTGAAGGTCATGGTCAGAACCGGCAACCTCAAAAGAACCTCCCTCACAAGTTTCATCCCATTCCAAAAGATAATTTCACAAATTCACTGGAGACGACGGTAGTACCAAGATGTCCTGAGCCCCAGGTGCGTCGTAGTTCAAATGTGGCACCGGATCATGTTCAGCGATCCCTAAAACCCCCGATAGACGAATTTGGTTGCATTTCAGAGCATATTAAAAATCACTCCATAGAGATGACCTAGGTCATCAGGATATCTTGAGCACAAGGTGACTCTTGAGTGTCATGGTCATGACCCGTATGCTCAAGAAAACCTCCATAACAGATTCCATTCTTTTGCAGAAGGCATTTCTGCGAATTCCCTGGAGACGTCGATAGACCAAGATGTCCTGAGCCCCAGGTGCGTCTTACTTCAAATCTGACACCGGAATCGTGATCAGCGACCTCAGAAACCCCCGACTGAGAAATTTTGGCTATACTTATTTGGACATTTTTTCAACATTTTTAATATCATCTCCTATACATAAAAATTCTCGGGAAATAGGTCACATTAACACTTTGTTTTAAATATTCGTCTTTACCTACATTTCGGTCTCACGACCATCATCAGAAGACTCACTATGTCTAAAAAGGGGTTTACTAAAACTAATTATAGCACAAGCGTCCAAATCGCACAATTTAACTTCAATCAAAACGAACAGAACTACGAATGATCGAAATTGTATCGTCAGTATTAAAGTATAAAAAAAAAATTTTGTAGTAAGAATCCGCTATTCAGTAATATTATTAAAATATATGAGTGCATATTGATTGGTATTCTCACAACAACTGAGAAGAACGAAGTTATTTGTCAAGTATCTACTTTCGAAACCATATGTGTAGGATTTATGAGTAGGTACTTAAGAACGGTTTCAGACCTGTACTGGAAAATTACTATTACGAATTCTTCCTAAAAACATTTTCAACAATTATAAAGACGTAAAAAGAATTTGCAAGAGATTATTTAATCAAATTAGTATAAATATGACTTAGATTTTGTGTGTCTACCCTATGATTTACAGATTTGGGGTCCCGTTTTATGTGAATCATCTCCAGGATAGATCTTTTATAATAATTGGTTTCCTTAGTTAAGATATTAACATTTTTGTAATCAAATTGATGGTTATAATCAAAGCAATGCTTAGCAAGGGCGGTGGAATTTTCTAAGTTGTTATTTCTTGTGCTATATTTATGGCCGTACATTCTTTTTTGTAAATATTGCTTAGAAATTCCAGTATAGGTTCCATCACAATCTAAATCACAATAAATTTTTTATACTTTAATACTGACGATACAATTTCGATTATTCGTAGTTCTGTTCGTTTCGACGGCGTGGGCTCTTTTGATTGGAGTTAAATTGTGCGATTTGGACGCTTGTGCTATAATTAGTTTTAGTAAACCCCTTTTTAGACATAGTGAGTCTTCTGATGATGGTCGTGAGACCGAAACGTACGTAAAGACGAATATTTAAAACAAAGTGTTAATGTGACCTATTTCCCGAGAATTTTTATGTATAATTCATACTGGGTCAAGAATCTTATTAATATTATCTCCTGAAAGTGCATTCAAAAAGATGCATTTTTCTCTGTAGAAATGCACATTAGAAGGAAAAAAAATGGTAACATTTTTTGTACATGACTTCCTGAATCGATTTAAAAATTTTGTTTTAAAATCGGTTCATCCGATTTGTTTTTGTTTACTTTGGCCTTTTTTGTGCTCTATTTCCTCGACAATTAATGGAAGCTATTTTATTGTTGTGAAAGCTTCCCTGACAAGCAGAATCTATTGCTATGGGAGCGTGTGAAGTGAAGAATCCCCTCACTAGGCTATGATTTTAAAGTTGAATTACCCAGTACCCAGTATCGCTTAATTTGTTTAGTCCCATACAGCTGTCCCTCTCTTCTCATGAGCTCGTCAGCGAGACGAGGCAAACGTGAAGTCATTGATCAACCATCTCCGAAAGTGTTATAATAAAACACCCTCGAACCTAGATGTTCGAACACCCTCTGCCGAAAAGCAGATGTCCTACTGATAATTCAATTCACAATGCTACATTGACAAAAGAGTTCTCGCAATTCAAAGAATCGACGGGGAAAAAGTTGTTAATACTGCCGCCATATGATGGCCCCTCAGGGTTCGCCAAACATTTTGGAGGGTGTTTTATTATATCACTTTCGAAGATGACTTCACGCCTGCTTAGTCCCTCTGAAGAGCTGATGAGAAGAGCGAAACAGATGTCTGGGACTGGAAGACGTGTTGTCACTGTTCCCAACCTGGAGAACCAAAACTTAGTCTATTAACTTAACACGAAATGTGTTTGTATTTCACTATGCAACGTTTAATTTGTTTAAGGCAGTATCCATCAAGAAATATTGTGACATGTCAGATTAAGAGATTTGACTTATAGTACCTTTCTTTTTCCAGGTATTCATCGTGCAGCATGTGGACGTATGCATGTTCTCCAATGGGAAGTTCAAAAACGTGGTCGCAATGATAAACACAAAAGACTATGGCCCCATCTCCCCAGGCAGTATATTCGACAAGACATTCACTCTGCTACCAATCAAAAGTTCCACCAAGAATTGGATAGCTTTAGAAGATTCATACACCAAATCCGGAACTAGCCTATCGTCTACCGTCACGTGCTCGGCGAATAATCCGGAAGAGAGAAACGTTTTCGCCATTTACGTTTCTTACTACGTTAAAGTGAAGCTTCTGGTCAGCGTCATGGGTGGACAAGTTTCCCTGAAATTACCATTCACTCTAATGCACACTTGTAACGATTTGGAACATACTGAAACCCTAACGACGGTAGCTACTCCCAATGCAGATCACCAGGAGATCAAGAAATCGCCCGTAGATGTCGTTAAACCTGAAAAAGATGGCACGTGAGATGAGGCAAAAGTGATAGTGGAAATAAATCAAGACACTAGCGAGGCGAACGTGAAAAGTGTAATCCCCGTGCAAAAGGAATGTGGCGGAATTAATAAGAAGAACTCTGAGACCCTAGACTACGACGAGATTATTACGGTGAGACGTGAAGACTCGACAGAAGCGACTGCTGCGATCGAAAGTAGGGCAGCCGAAACTCCGAGCAAATGTAAATCGAAAGGTTTCAGTATTCAAAGGGCATGGTGTTGTTTGAGAAGCGGGCGTACGTCTTAACATTCAGTGTTGTATTATTACATACGCTTGAGGACAATTATAATATCACGTATTTACGAAAATACAGTGTACTCATGCATTCTCTATAAGAACTTATGTGAATTACTTAACCTTTCCATCTGGTGCCCTTACAACCTGGAATCATATATTTAAAAGAGTATTCACCTTCATGTTCTACATATTTTGTTCATTGACTAATAGTGGAAAAATCTATAGACTCTTTACCACAAACCGACCAGTGATGTACTTTACACGTTTTGAATAAATGAATTTCACCCAGATAATGTAGAAACTAAGTATAATTAATTAAATGATGTCCAAATTTGAAAAAGATTCAACTATTTGCAAATTATATTCAATAAAATCAATTATGTTTGTTTCATTATAGGGAAGTATTAAATAGTTCACACTGTGGATGCACTACAACACTACAAATACGAAACCATCACTCTTATCCGCTAATATAGTATTAAAGTACTGAGGACCTTATAGCTACCAAATAGCCATCATCAGACTAAATTAAATTAGAAAACAAAATGTACCTGTTTAAATACTATTTGGGGTTAGTAATGCAAACAATGAGTTACCCTCAGCTGGAGATAAATTTATTTATTTAATATATATACGCCCAACAGGTTAACCCAATCATAGGACAAACAATACAGAGCAACATAATATAAAGAATAAGAAGAAATATGAAACAAAAAATAATATCTAATAGAAATAATGAGAATAAACTGACTAAATTTGATAGATTACATGGTGACAAATAACCTTCCCTGACCACACTAATACACTCAATACTATTGAAAAATAAGTCACATTGTGAACAAATAACTTTAAAGTTTGTTGTCATGACAAATATCGGATATCTAGATAATACATTTGTACAGGGCCGGATTAACACTATGAGAGGCCCTAAGCACAACAGATTTTGGGGGTCCCTCCCCCCCTTTTTTTAAATTACTCTTTATTCATAGAATAAAATAATTTGTAGAGTAATATGATGCTCTAAATCGTGGAGAAGGTTATTTCCAGGAAAATAAGTACATAAATGAATATTTACACAATTAGTACGTCTTCTTAATTTGACATAATATACAATGCGTAACTACATTAATCACTTTTACAATTGCACTTTTGGAAACTTATCCGCTGAATGATTCGCTTATATCTAACTGACTTAGAACAATCCTTTCCTGCACTTTCTAGCCGCAAAATCTTTTATCAGGTCATCAAAGCTGATTCGACGCAATACATCAGCTTCTATGCACATTAGTGCAAGCGAGTCTAACCTATCCTGTCGCATATTTGTCCTCAAAGGGTTTTTAATGCGTTTTAAATTGCCACTGCACTGCACTTCCAAGATGAAGAGTAGTTATAAGCGCGAATTATTCGCCTTCAATACAAAATCAACTAATTCTTGACTACTTTTAGATATTACCAGTCGTTAGGCATACGCAAACTTTTATATTCCAGTAATTTCTTTACTTCGTTATTTTTTCCCAGAAACAAACTTCTAGAAGCTGAAAATAGGTACTTTAAGGAAATAATTGCAGAAATCAGAGATAAAAACAACATCTTGCACATAAATAATGATTTACTCCTCCAAAAAATTAATAACTATGCAGAACAGATATACTATTACTACTGCCCACAAAAATCCAGACAAAATACGATCAGAACAAACCGGAGCAAAAATGTAAACAATCAATACAAATGGGTCCCAAATCTGCACAAATTGATACTCCAATTCAATTTCAAGATTCCGTGAAAGATTATGAAGTTAACAATCAGTCAATTGGGCTGATATCGGGAGCATCTGAAATTTCAGTATAGGTTGGCCCAGGAAAAACAAAGACGGATACTGACAATCAGATCACGAATGATGGGTTTCTACATAAAAAATGGCATATACCGAAAAAACAACAAACACAAACACAGATAGATTTTCAAGTGTTCAAAGAAAAGTATGGATATAACCATACAAGGTGAAGCGAGAAGCTACTGGAGACAAAATTGAAAGCTACATTAGGAGCAAAGCTAGATTGAAGGAAGAAATGTGAAAAAGATTCCCATAACTGGCAATGGACTCGGAAAATATGTTGTTACTGCTCCTCTGCAGAAGAAAGAGGAAATGTACGACTCTTGTTTTTGTCCAAGTGGAGTTGCCATTGAAAGATTTGACTTTCCGAAACACAAGCAATTTCTTGTGCAAATAAGACAGGATAATGGGGGGAATTTTCGACATACAAATAAGCAGTGGATCAGAAAAATTGTGAAATTAGTATTAAACATCAAAACGTGCAGTCAATAGGTAACTGTGTAGACCAGTTGGATGAGTTGATGTCAGATAACGCATACTGCCAAATTCTATGTATCACAGAATACTGGAAAACGGGGGAACGACCGAAAAAATGTAGCCTGAAGGGTTCCTTCTTAGTGGCAAGTTTCTGTAGACAACATGACTGTCTGTAACTCTATCTAAAATCGATTTGAAATAGAGAATAACGGAAGCTAAACAGAATATGTAAAAAGTACGTGTAGAAATAGTAGAGTTGCTACTTGTCAAATATTTCGAAACAAATATTTCAGACCATGGAACGTTAATAACTCAATAGGAACGCTGGAGTGAAATCATTTATAATGCATTTTCAAAGATATTGCATGGACGTATAATTGGAAGGAAAAATTACGGAAATCGCATAGTGTAATGTACTGCAAAAGTGTGAAATATACATCATTCATACATTAGCAGTAATTTCTTTACTTCGTTATTTTTTCCCAGAAAAATTGTCATTATTAGTTTTTTAATTTTTAATTTTTACAATTTCCGCGGGGCCCCCAAAATGTCGGGGCCCTAAGCTATAGCTTAGTCAATCTTATACTATAATCCAACACTGCATTTGTATTAGACCTAACATTGTAAAAAGTTAAAGGACAGCAAGAAGATAATCTAGGTACAACAAAATTTAATTTTTCTAATTTTTCTATTCCATAAATTATGGAGGAATATTGGGCTCCTTATTCTTCTTCTCAGTTAAAGTGAACAATCAAAAGTGGATAATAATAGACGGTAAAAACCTCTTCTAGGAAAGTCCTGAACCAGAGATATTCCAAATATTTACGTTCAATGCTCTCAATTAATGTAATATGGAATTTATGCTGAGCGAAGCATATTCCATTTATGGTCTAACCAATGATTTGAATAGTGTTTGTAGTATCTCCGAATTGTTGAAATATCTGGAATGCTTAAGTACAAACCCTAAGTTCTATTAGCTTTAGCACACATATCACTTATATGATGATGAAAAGTGAACTGATGATCGCATAGAGTAGTACTACTAGAAATGATTGGAAATGGCATAATTTTCATGGATTTCATCAAAGAAGTTACATAAAACACTAATTTTTCTTCTCTTAGGGGCCGACATTTGTAAAATTTGATGTATTCTTATTACATCAGCTCTGTGATTAAACCGAATCACAGAACAGGCACAAATAACGCCGAATTAAACCAGAACAGAGCGAAGGTCCAGTATCGAATGTTCGGAATCTTCCCGGAACACGTGCATAGGGCAATTTGTTTCTGCGATTGCGCTCTTCACAGCACAGAACAACTATAAAGTTTCATAGCACAGAACAACAATATTCACGGGCCGGGGCAATAGCCGAGTGATCGTTAACTGGTGAGACCAAAGTTACTGTGCTGTTGGTTCTACCATTCACATGTTAATTTCCTTTTCATTCACCGGTCACCGGTCGTGATCGTGATTTTGTATTCACAGTGAATAATTCACAGGTAGTGATTTATAGTCCATTACTATTTCACTGTAACTACTGTAAGTACATAGTAGTTTGGTATACTTTGTAACGAATAAAGTAATAATATCGAGAGCAGCTAACATTTTTGTAAAAGAGGTTCAAAAATAAAAATATGATATTCAAGTGGTTTGACAGATCTTTTAATACGCAATAATACTTTACCGGCAATAACACAGGAAATATTAAGTTTAATCTCACTTTGCATAGACCAAAATTATTTCACAATTAACGATAAATATTACAAACAGAACACCGGACTCCCCATGGGTTCGCCATTATCTCCGTTGCTAGCAGAAATATTTATGAATTACTTGGAAACTAAGATTTTAAATTCCAATTTTCAGCACATGTTTGTATATTGGTATCGCTATGTTGACGACGTAATCGCTTGCTATACAGGCAGTAACCGTCAAATAAATTCTTTTCTCACCTATATCAACAACTTACACCCAAATATAGAATTCACATTAGAGATGGAAAACAACAAGTCCTTAAACTTTTTAGATCTGACAATTTCACACACAAATAATTACTTTTCTTTCGCTATTTATCACAAGCCCACCCACACAGATACCACAATACACAACACTTCTTTACATCCACAATCACATAAGCTAGCAGCATATAATTGTATGATACACAGATTAATTAATGTCCGTTTAAGTAAAGATAATTTCTATTTAGAATTAAACAGAATCGTAGATATTGCCAAAAATAACGGTTATAATGCCAAGATTATTAATAAAATACTCCAAAATAAACTCAATAAAAAAGCCTTAAGCATAATTTATCCGCAAATTAATAATAATACAAAATCAAATTTCACATGTCTAACATATTTAGGTGAACATTCACTAAAAATATCTCAATTCCTTAAAAAACAGAATAAAAACGTCGCCTTTAAAACAACAAATAACCTATGCTCGTATATTAATAACTCGAAATCTAAAAAAGATAACTTAAAGAAATCTGGAGTTTACAGACTGAGATGTGATGACTGTAGTGCTTTGTACAAAGGACAAACTGGACGCAGTTTCAGCGTAAGGTTCAATGAACATTTGAGAAGTTACAGGCTCAAAAAAGAAGACTCTAATTACGCAAATCACCTGTTAGAACATAACCACAATTTCACCCTTAATCCTGATATTCTACATATTCAGGAAAAAGGACATAAACTTAATATATTAGAATCCATAGAAATTTTGAAACACGCAAAAAACAATAATAATGTAATATTAAATGATCAAATCGACACATATAATTCACCGCTTGTTAACAATTTTGTAAACACACTCCCACCATTATCCACCCCCATCCCTCAATTTGCACCACATTCTGATCCCTGATATTTAAGGACATACTTTTAGATTTAGCTTTAGTTGATAACTCCTCGCTTTGATAATGCCACAGTGTGGTGAAACAATTTGTCAGCATTTTTAAATTAAATGTTAAAAGTTTTGTGTAAAATTTGAGTTTTATTCTCCAACTTCTGAAGTAGCAAATATAACAAGTGTAGCTCTAACTTAAGGTATAAATAATATAAAAAGTAATTTATAACGGAAAGGAAGAACTTTCAAAATTAATTTACCTGGTAGGTGTTTTTTCGTAATAACAACGGTGAATTCAATTATGGAGTCTTAGCCATAGAAATATCCAGTTCAGAAATCGATTGTCACAAGAAAATAACACAGAAGTTAAAATATTTTGGAATACATTGTAATATGTAGATATTATATACTAGCATTAGCTCACCTACATACTCAAGATTACTGGACCAAAATGAAAGCTTGTGTCTAGGTAAGCGTTATAAATAATTAATAAATACGGCTCATATTCATATGTACTCACTGTGATATGGGCACTCCGCATATCCTCTAACAATATCCTTGTTTTGAATTTCTCCATTTTCGTTGGGACTGGTTAATTTTATTAAAATGTATTTGAAAACTCCTTTGGAATCGATATCGACGTCCGGAACTTTCGTGATATTTGAAGTTGCCATTCTTCTCAGTAAACAAAAAGATTTTTGTATCAACATAAACTCTGAAAAAAAAATAGTGCTATTATCAACAATAACTCTATTTGTACGAAAATGCTTTAGTGTCCCATATTTATAATCCAAGAGGGGTTTTATATACACAATTAGTGTTTTAAATGCTCATAGATATTCAATCGCACCTGCTCGACAAAACCTGTCGCTCAACAACTTCGTCAAGTGACTATCGTGTCAACATATTGTGCTAGCTTGAATTGTTATTATGAGATATCTGCCTGAAAATAAGCAGTTTCATATTCTATAGGCTTAGTTATCTCTCAACTCGGTAGGGTAAATGTATTCTAACGAAAGCATGTTTATGTTTTAAACGATGTAAATGAAGCGAATACATGGAACTCAAAAAAATAAATAGAATTTTAAAATATTTTGATCGAACTTATATGCTGTCATACATTCAGTTTTGTTCATAATATCCTTTGAACATTCTTTTAATCCAAAAGCCACATCTATGCAGTACTTTCTACTTTGACATAAGCAATTTTCCATATGTAACTTTTACAAATTTAATATTGTAATATATAGCATCATGATCCTATACAAAATTAAATTTATTTGTATTTGGTTTATCTCAATTTTGAAACCCTGTGTTATTTAGAAAATTGCAGAAAAGCTTATTTACAATTATTGCATTATCTTATTATAAGATACTTATTCTCAGAGATCCAGACGTTTTATAATATAATCTGAAATTTAGGATTTACCGCTTGGAAAGACAAAGTAATAATTATATTCAATGATTATTAATTTATATAATTTTGATTGGCTAGAGCCACCGCTAGAGGCTCTGGAGTGGTTTAAATGCACTTGTGTAATGTGTAGTCAGATTTGATTTGATTATTTCACAAAGACTCTTTGAAGAATACATTTCAAGAGCGCAGTCATCTCGCAGCTTATTTTGCGATTGATTTGATTTTAATATTTTTACGCAATAATTTCATTCTTAGGTATTTCAAGTTACTCAATCACTACTGCTCCACCTGAATATGAACTTTAATATTACTGTTCGTATTTTCACAAAAAGAAACCTGTTCGTACTTACTGCGCCATCTATAGGATTTACTTTCACATCCTTATAACTAATGGGAATTTGGATAAATGTAACCATTTGTGGATGTAAAGAGAGAAACACGAAATACATAACCTGTGAAATAAGTTGTTCTTATTTTATAACAATAAACCAGAATAACTTATAACGTGAATGTGAATGATGCTTCCTTATTGAATTGAAGATTCGCTGAAATGTTAATAAAGAATGCCCCCTTAATATGGAACACTTTAAAGGGATTAATTTGTGTATACAAACCGGTAGAAGTGAAATGTGAACATGTTCGCAAAGCTGTAATAAATAAAATTTGTATAGGTAACTATTAAATTAAAGATCAGTTTGATTGTTCGCACTTACTTGAAATTGGTTAATGGATAAGGCCGGGAAGCAAGAGCACAACTGACCATCCAATATTCAATTTCGTTTGTTATTGACGTTTCTCTCTGTGATCCACGTTGTTCCGCATTGGCGGCAAGAACTGATTTTTGAAATTTTAGAATTGAATGAAATGGATTGTAGACCTCCCATTGATTATGTGACTATTGAGGGAGATCCTATGGACAAATTGGCAGTAAATACTAGACCCAATTTAGCAGATCATCCCCTTGTTGTAGGTCCAAGGTATCAAATGCAAGATTTACCATGTAGTTGGGCCAATTTCTTAGGGCTTAATACGAGTGGTGTTTTTCGTAAGTACTTTAATTATTACATATTCATTTTATTTTTTCTTCAATATACTTAATAACGAATTTATTATCCTAGTATTAGGATTAAGAACTGGTACAAAAGAAGCTAATTTTATCAGAGAAAATAGATCTACAAGGGCCTATAGAATCAAAGGGATTTTCGGTAGTGCTACTGACACCGCTTTTAAAGATGGAAAAGTTGTTGAGCGGTCTACATGGAAGCATATCAAAGCATCTCACATGGAGGCTTTTTTGTCATCTATGCAAGCTTCACATCAAAGAAAAATGTTTGAGTAAGTAACCTTCCATTGTTCCATTTATAGAAAACTATTGTGAATTGTTTCAAAAAATTGCATAAAAGCATGTTAGTTAGATCAGTATGGTTTAATTACCCCATTAACTCTTGGCCTACACTGAATTGTATTAAGACAGGAATTATTATCAGGTTTCATAAAACCTACTACCTATACTAAAATTGTAGATTTAACAGTAAAATCTAATTTCTACCAGTTTCATTTATGGAATTAAACTTGATCAGAAAATCGAGCAGAAAATAGATTCAATCTTTGTAAACCTTTGTCCATACTGTTACTAATTTATTTATTTATTTGATTATTTATATATATGTATATATATATATATAAATTCGCTGTGGTTTTCTTTTGCTGGTTTATCTAAAGTAAGTTGTGGGTTCTCTTAGGTTTTTCAGCAATTTTAAATGAATTATCTCAATGAAACAATCTTTTCATTCGACGCGTTTCGGCTTTCGCCTTCTTCAGGAATTTATTCATTGTTTACATTATGAAGTGAGTTGATTTTACGGAAGCACACACTCATCATGGCTTTGAAATTCAGAATATATATATATATATATATACAGGACAACGTCCCAAATAATATAAACTTATGACTATGAGAACTTAAAGAAGTATTAACAATATTGTGTAACAAATAGTGGAACACAATAGAAAATGCAAAGATTGATAACTACACCTTAAGATAGTTTTTAACTGTTCAGAGGAAGGCTATTGATAAGGGTACACATGGTAATTATAGGTGCATGGATAGCATATTGAAATTGTCATAATTTCTTTAGAACGAGTAGGACGACTTGGGACATGAAATGAGAAGAGAGCAAGTAGTTCACATGAGTCAAGTAAATTAGTTAATATTTTGTGGGCAAAAGTAATAATTTTAATATTGCGACGAGTTTGTAAAGATTTAAGACCAACTAAATTTAAACGAGTATTATAATCTGTTCTTTTTTATTTATTTTCAGTTTAAAAAGTATATTATTTACAAATTTCCTTTGAACTGGTTCAATACGATTGACATAAATATCAAAGTAAGAATTCCAGATTATACTACAGTACTCAAGGATAAGAAGTACCAAAGAGTTAAACAATAATATTAAGCAATTTATATCATGAAAATCTCTAGTTTGTCTCTTTATGTAGCCACACATCACGAGAGCTCTTTTCAAGATATTTTCAATATGTATGTGGTAACGTAATTGTTTATCAAAAATTAAACCCAAATCAGGAATACTATCAACTCTATCAAGTTCTATGCCTCCTAAAGTAAAAAACATAAAATTTATATCAGTGACCTTCCTCGAAAATGTCATAGCCTTGCATTTGGATGTGGATAGAATTTTTTGTACACCAAAGTTAAACAACATTTAGATCATATTGTAAATGAAAACAGTCACCTGTGCTACATATGCTAAAATATAGCTTTAAATCATCCGCGAATAAAGAAGGAACACAATATTTTATTTTAGATATATAAATAGAGAAAAAAGAATTGGACCTAGATGAGCGCCTTGAGGAATTCCAGAGATAACTGATATTTCATTTGATTCGCAACCTTGTAGAACAACAATCTGCTTTCTATGTCTTGAATAAGAATTTATCCAAGAACAAACACCCTATAATACCATAATTTTCTAATCTTATATAAAAGTAAATCGTGATTTACCGAATCAAATGCTTTCCGAAAATCTAAAACTATTAACCTTTTTTCATGCCCTTGATTCAATCCAGCATTTTGTCATTTAAAAATTGTTATTTTCAGATTATGTGGTGTGGATATGCAGTCGCAAACTGCTTACGAAATAGCTGCTCAAGGTCCAATACGTCCAAGCAATTCTAAAGTACCTATTTTATATGGAATCAAATGTGTCGAATTTAAACCACCATATTTTACTCTAGGTACGTATTGAACTTCCTAAAATTCCTGTTCAAATAGGACAGTCGCTGCACATATTCTAGATTCATTTCAGCCGATCGAGTATACATCTTGGATTTTTCATATAAACACACTTTTGCTAATATTATAACAAATTCATGTAATGAAACCTGAATTTCAATTGAATATCCTGAAGTGTAACCGAAAATTGAACTAATGTTGGGTATTAAAAGTAGGATGATGTATTTTATATAAAAAATAGGACAGATAATGTAATTTAATATAAGATAATTTTGCAATAAATGAAAAAAATTGCTAGATGAAGAGCGAGATGAGACTATGAATAATTCATATTAATGCAGATCTTTTTTTTCCAGAAGTCCAATGCATTAATGAAACCGAAATGTATTTGAAAGTACTGGTTCACGAATTGGGAGCCAAACTACACTCAACAGCACATTGCACAGGGATACAATGTATTAGACATAGTTATTTCACATTGGATAATGCCTTACTGAAAAAACATTGGGACTTACAGTCTATAGTTACAAATTTGGAGCAATGTGAACGAATTATTGATCAACATCATGATATTAAACATCAGCGAAGCATATCTTTACATTAATTTCCAATTTAGACAATAAGTATGTATAATATATGTTATTTACTGTTGATTTGTTCATTATTTGAATTGCATTCGTCCCTGACATATATGATAAGGTAGTTTAGGCCACTCAATATTTCATTCTCTGTAGATTTAGGTTTAGGTTCAATGACATAGTAGCTGAGAGAAAATACATCAAAGGTTAATATTTGTAAAAACCCAAATCGAACTATATTGGAAACAGCTAATGAAAGACATTAGATTATAGGCTATGTTACATTGAAATTTTATTCAAATGGTCTACAATAGTCTACATAATGTTTTATACTGAGCTGTTGTCAGGTTGACTTCCGAATTTATTGACACCATAATATAATAACCCCCAGATGGCGCTGCAAATCTCCCTAAAATTTGAAATGGAACCCCTAAACTTTTAAATAATCTAAAAATAATGTACACATTATAAAATTTGAGTCTTAAACTTCCTGCTTGTGATTCGTGACATTCATTTCCGGGGAATCGTGTGTCATCCTCTACTTATCTAGGGTTATGACGCAGATAACCGCGCAAATTTGAATGACTGAAATGATGTTATGCTTCTTACACTCTTGTAAATGTTATTGATTGGTTGATTATTTCAACAATTCGTAATGTTTAAAAATAAGCAAAAGAAAATATCCAAATAAAACACCCCAACAAAAACCCCTCAATAAATTTCCCCCTAAAATACCCACCAGACCAAAAAAACTCAAATTTAGGGGGAAAACCCCTAACCTGGTAACACTGTCATGTCACATGAACTATCAAAATTTGCCATAGAGTAACCAAATAAAATATACAGTGTTGTCCAACGAATAGACCTCGTTGGTGTTGTCAACCATCACATCTATGAACCTCAAAATGAGAATTTCGGAATCTTCTGCAGGTTGAATGTATGTGGATGATGTATATTTATAACCAGAGAAAACACTTGTCATTATGGTTCAATAAAAGAAGAATTCCATTTGAAAAATTGAAGATGGACGTCAAAAATACCACTTTCAAAGGGGCTACCGCTCTCAAAACCAATAGTACCTATTTCCCCTACTCCAGAGCGATCTCCACAGTTTTAAGCACACCCAGACATGTCAAAAATAGCTTAGATGGATTCAGAAAGGCTCAAAGCTGACATATCCACGAACACAAAAAATGTTGTAGCCTCGATTACAATACTCCGCTCATATACCTCAAATACTACGTTCAATGAGAGAAGTAAAAACTTATTACCTGAAAAATGCGAGGTAAATTCATGTAGGAAATTTAAATTCTTGGAAATCTTAAGGGAGTCCTGACGATCGGAAAGTCCGAGACATTCGGAACTGACTAGCAGCTGAAAGATACGTCACTGGGATATCGTGACAAAGTTCAAAAGTGATGCAAATGAAGATATTTCTTTTTTTCTCAAGTGTAGTAGAATTTTCATGTGGTTTGGGCTTGTAAGAACTTCTGATATTACAGCTTAGCAAAATGTTCGTAAAATTATTTCAAATGGAACGATTTATTACGTTTCTTGCAAAGGTTCCAGTTGTTCAAGTCTATGATTCTTGAAACAGTATAAAGGTGTGTGAGAGATTACTTCAGATCATTCGTTTTCTGTCTCAAACATTATAAACTCATGTGGGAAGGCAGTGACCATAATAATATTAAAATGTCCAACACCAGACCTTGCAGTCAAATTAAATCAGAAATTGAAAAAATCACCAGTTTTAAACCTGACTTTACTTTAAAAATTCACGTGAACTAGTGAAAAATACTATAATGATTTCTAGTTTCCTTTGATGTTTCCAACAAGTTTTCAAATATTCCAACTACAAAATGTAAGTTTCTATTCAAGAACATCTTAGATAGATCACATATTAGCCCTTTGATTCATAATGAAATGGAACTTATATTTGACCTATACTTAAGTCAAAACTATTGTAAGTTTAATAATAATTTTTATGTACAGAATTCAGGTGTTCGTATGGGTAACCCGTTGTGTCCACTATTAACAGACATTTCCATGTCTGATCTAGAGGACGAAATTATGAACTGTACATTAGCTAAAGCGCATATTTAATTTTGGTATACATAGTACGTAGATGATGTACTTGCCTTATTCAAAGGGATACCTAGACAATTAAATTCCTTTCTATCATTTATTTATCAGCTTCATCCAAAAAATCAAATAGGTTGAAACAGAAAAGATAGGAGAACCAACTTCTTAGACTTAATTATACATGATCATAATAGAATAAACTTCAACATTTTCAGAAAACCAACGTTTACATGCACCACTATTTATATTATTCATCGTTAAGTCCCCGTAGCCATGAATTAGGATCATATCGCTCAATATCATTTTTCAAAAGAATTCCTCACTAGTGAATTGGACACAAATAATGGTTTTTCGGTGGATCAAAGAAAATTAACCGCAAAATTAACTTATTGCTTATTTACCCGTATATGAAATACAAATAGATGTATCAAAGAATTTCATTTCTCTGACGTATTTGGTTCCGTATGGGAAAATATTGGTAACATTTTATCAAGCCATAATATCAAAACAAGTTTCAAACCAGAAAATAAACTGCCATCTTATATATAATGCTAAAGACAAAACCAATAAGTATAGTAAATCTGGAGTTTATAGAGCTAATTTGCCCAGACTGTGATACCTTTCCTAATTTAGATAGCCTAAACATTTTACATAATCAAACTAAAGGTTTCAAATTAAATATATTAGAACCAATAGAGATTAATTTAAAGGTTTTTATCCTCCTATGGTTCATTTACGTTAAGAATGATATGACGTCATGGATCAAGGTCAGCGATTGTTGTCAGATTGAGCAGGTTTTCAATACAACTAACGATTTGATTCAATGAACTGTTTACAAACAAAATTAGCAGTTTTTCACTTATATCAAATAAGAAAAAATTATTTATAAGCTTAAATCTAATTAACCAACTGTTGGTGTTTACCAAATGTTTGCAGAAAATAAAGTAAGTACCTAACCAACATACTATTTCTACTTCCACTTTAAAGATATGGAAAAGTTCCTTTCAGCTCCAATCCAATATTATTAATCCATACTGTGATGTTATAGTAAGCATTATTATTTATGGAAACAAACACTCAAAATACCCGATTATCTACTTTCGATTATCTCAGTAACACTAATTCATTAGGATGAATATAAATTTCAACAAATATTCAAGTTAGAATCCATTTTTGGAGCCATACAAGCTGAAGATTATCTTTCATATTACTTATCTTGGATCATATGTGGAAGTGTATTTCCTTTTCTGTTGAATACTTATGTATTAATGATATTGATATGGGTAAATGTTCAACATATGGAATAAAGAGCTTACTTACTTTAGTAGCACCGCATTCGTCACTCACTAGATATAGGAAAACCGAGTGGAAGTTGAAAGACAATATTTTTGACAAGATTCATTTCAGTTACATCTTGGTTATAATTTACAAGAGGTTCCTAAACGATACAAGAAACAAAACTTCTTATGATTAATAGTTTCAAATACACGAATAAAAATTACACTCCAGAAACGGAAGCATATATAGCTTTAAATCGATAACACTTATTTATATTAAATTTGCTGTTGTGAGTATTAAAATTGCTGTTTTAACTTGAGGTTATTGCATTAACACATCAAAATAATGAATATTACTCCATACTAACTCCACTGCCTTAAGCACTATAGTATATAGTTCCGCCTTTAAACAATGCACATTAACAATGTTCAATTCTATGTTCCTAGAGAATCCTAGAGATTCGCAACAAGTCATAAGGAATGATAACTGGTTCTACATGTAGTGAATAGCTAAACCGCTGTATTTAAATATTGAATTCTTTTTGGCTTAACCTTTTTGAGAATAATTTATTTGTTTTCTTTGCACATTTTCCTGGTTTACAATTTTATAGCGAACAAATAGAGTACTCTTGTTGAGGTTCTCAAAATCTCACCATTTTCGAGAAAAAAGCGTTCAAAACATACGCGATTCCGCGATACATTGTTCTAATGCGGAAAAAGAATCGTTTTTCATCACAGTAGGCTTGTGCCAAAAGTGTCAAACAATAAAAAAGTAATGAAATACGTGTTGCCATTATTATTACGATTTCACTACAACGCTGTAGATTTAATACGGAAAGTTTTACGAATAGTGAATTCAAAATTCACATCACATTCACATTAGGAGAGTGTTTCTGCTGTAATGCGGCGGAAGCTGCAGGACGATATAGTGAAAAATTTCCTAGCGGAAGAACACCCGATGCAAAAACACTTTCAGCAGTTGAATATCTATGCCGTGAAACTATGGAGTTAGACCCAAAAAAATTAATGCGAGAAGAGGTAAAACCGTAAAGACAGCAGAAAAGGAGGAGGAAGTACTAAACCTGGTTGGTGAGGACCTTAGACCCTAATCTAAGGTGAGGACCCTATTATTAGCACTAGACAGTTGGCGCGAAAAGTAGACTTATCTGTCACTAGTTCATGGCGGATACTTAAATAGCAGCAATTACATCCGTACCATTATACGAAAGTACAAGAATTATTAGAAGATTATCAACATAGAATGCACTTCTGTCTGATAATGCGCGAAAGGCAAAATAATAAACCCAGTGTTTTGAGGAAAATTGTGTCTACAGACGAATGCACTTTTACGCTCAAAGGTTTTATTTAATGTTCATAATGCACATGTTTGGAATGAAGAAAATCCCAGATCAAAGAGAGTACATTATTACCAACACTCTTTTAAGATTAACGTGTGGGCAGCGATGATCGGCAATGAATTTGTTGGTTTCCCTATTTTTGAAAATAACTTAAATGGATAATGATATTTATAGTTTCAAAAAAACATACCATTTGATGCCCTGATCTTAATCCGCTGGATTTTGTTTCATGGAGCTAAGTGAAACGCACAGTTTATTTTAACGAAGTAAATACATCAGATGACTCAAGACGACGAATATTAAATACTTTTAACGAGCTGTTAAATGATCCAGTACGAACAATGCTTTCTTTACAAAAGCTGATCAACTTAAGCATACGTGAAAATGAGAGGCATTTTAAGCACAAAATTCGAATTATTTTTATTATATGTAGATTCATTGTTATTTTAGACACATTCTGTAGTAAATTTGTTAGTTTTGGTTATCTTTATTTAAACTTTTCTCGAAAACTGTGAGGTTTTGAGAACCTCAACAAGAGCACTTTATTTGTTTGCAATAAAATTGTAAACCAGAAAAATGTGCAAAGAAATCAAAAAAATATTCTCAAAAAAGTTAAGCCTACAAGAATCACCGAAAAGTTGCGCACCCAGCACCCTCTACCGTATATTCAAAAACTAACCAAGCCATTTTATTCGACGTCCTCTGGAACTCCCGAGTACCAGATTTCCACGAAATATATTTAACTGCACAGGAGCTACAGCAAAATTTCGTTTTTTTCAATTAAATTTTACGCCCTGTATCTCCGAAACGAAAGAAGATAGAAAAATCTACCGGCACCTGCATTTACGAGAGGTCTAAAACACCCTGTATAAGCCTCACGGTTATTCTATTTACTTTCTCCTCTTATCTATCGATTACTCAATTATCTGTAATTTTAAATAAAATAATATGTGAGTTTCCAGAAATTGCAGATTCTTTATCAAGGTCTTGAATCGGGAATAACACAGTTATAAATAGTATATTTTACTGGGTAGGTAATCATTCATTATAAAATATATTGGATTGGTACAACCGTACGCCGTACGCCAAAACAATGAATGAGTGACCACTATTTTATCGATGTGGTACGAATAACGCTTAATACACATGCATCTTCAAACTGAACTTATTTAGTTCCTCATTACAAGGTCATATATTTATTGTCTTATTGTCTATGGTCAGGGGCTATTAGGATTAGAAAGATTTGAATTCCGCTTCGGCGTAACCGTAAACTAGCCAGCGGTAGTGTTGACATAATCGAAGTTTTGTAGCAATAATTGTTGTCTGTGGATATGTTTATTAAAATTATTGATCAATTAGCTCAACAAAACTTAAAACAACGTGTATTCAAGTGTATATAACTAAACAAATTAAATGTATTCGTGCTCACTAAAATCAGAGTGTTAACTTTTGCACAAGTTCCATGGATATAGTGATGAACCTATAAATAACGTGAGAATTATTATGATTGATCCAGCGTAATACAAAGTAATGGTAAGTAGCTACATTTCATATTTTCGGACTAAACGACATACAAGTTGCACGATTAATATAATGAAAAATTAGTAAAATTACTCATAATGTTCTACTGTCAGCTAACATCCTAGATGATTAAAATTAATAAGTACTAATTATTGATTAATTCAATCCTGTATTTTATAATCTTGACTCCTGAGTATAATAAAGGTAACTCGTAGATAATTTTCGTTAAAACAAATTAATGAATGTCCCGATGAACTACACAGTACATATGACAGTAGTTTTTTTTATAGTTACATCGACCATCGGAAACTCATTTCGTTCCCATTATCAACATTTCATTTGTGTGTAGAGGCCCTTTCGTTTTGAATTGTGTAAATGTGATATCTAGAATAATTCATCGACTTTTTATACCAGATTTCGAAAAGATATCAAATCTCACACTTGAACAGTTGAATATTCTATCTATAGATATCTATCTCTGTCTGACTTGGACATATTAACTGAATAATCACAATGTACTAACGAGTAAAAAAAACAGTATCAGTAGTTAAACTTATTGATGTTATGATATTTTTCAGGTTCCAAGTTATGGAATATGGTGATCTGATATTGAGGGGAACTGCATATAAGCCATATAGCCATAATGTAAGTTATTGCTTTATACAAAATTATAGTAGAAAAGTAGAAAACCTTCCAGCAAATTTAGTTGATTGTTACTACCATCAAGATAGAACGGCTTTTCGGCGAAAAATTGCTTATAAAACTGCGTTGGTTTAATGTGGTAGAGCAAGTGATAATCAACAAAAATTGTCCAAAAATATCACCTATTTTCAAATATTCTCATATATTTTCATGCAGTTATATATGATTTTTCTTCTTTTTTTGACAGAATTTCTCTATATTTGGAAACTGTTCATTTTATCAAAAAATGATGTTGTGAATAGAAGTTGTTCAGCATCCAATTTCGCATAAAATTAACATATCAGAGTTTCCAGATTTCTGCCAATTTTCCAGTTTTCGGTCAGTATTTAAGTTTTTTCTTGATAATTATTGATGATAACTGATATTCTTATAAAAAATATGAAAATTTTAATTTTTATTTAATCTATTTACAATGTATCATACGGCTTTTCCTATCTATGTGGAAAATCTATGTATATTTTCAATCAATTATATAAGCCTCACGGTTATTCTTTATCTGTACCACTTTTCGTTAAAATATGTGCGAGTTTCCAGAAGTTACTGATTCTTTATCAGTTTAACGAAGTCTTCAATTGGGAATGAAACAATGAATGAGTGACCAATATTTTATCGATGTGGCACGAATAACGATTGATACACATGCGACTTCAAACTGACACTTTTTTAGTTCGAAATGATAAAGTCATTTATTTATGCATGCATGGTCATGGCTATCAGGATTAGAAAGTTTCGGCGTTACTGTATAACGTATCGTGAGGTAAAAAGAGTTGACAATCGAAGTTTTGTAGAAATAATTATTCAGTACGTGTGTATGTTTATTTAATTATCTTAATAAAACGTATAATAATGTACATGTGCCATGTGTATATAACTAAACATGTTAAATATATTCGTGCTAACAAAAATCAGAGTGAGTAACTTTTTCACAAGTTCAATGAATCTGATAGTGACTTATAAGAACCTATAAATAACGTAAAGACTATGATGAGTTCCTACCATATTTCCAGACTAAACGACATACAATTTGCACGTTTAATATAATGAAGAAATAGTAAAATTACTCATGATTTACTACATCAACCAATAACCTAGATGATTAAAATAAGTACTAGATATTGATTAATTCAATCCTGTATTTTATAATCTGACTCCTGAGTATCAAAGTTATTAAACAAGTTGTAGACATATTCCGTTAAAACAAATTAATGAATGTCGCGATGAAGTATAGCCTGTGCCATGCGCTTTTTTATAGTTACATCGACCATTGCAAACTTATTTCGTTCCCATTACCAACATTCAATTTGTGTATAAAAACTTATAATATACGTATCTTGTGTAAAGGTGATACCTCGAATAATTCATACGGTAAATTTCATTCATCGACTTTCCTTAACCGATTTCGAAAGGATATAAGATATCAAATCTCATACTTGAACAGTTGAATATTCTATCTATAGATCTATCTCTGTCTGACTTGGATCTATTAACTGAATAATCACAATGTACTAACGAGTAAAAGAACAGGATCTTTTCTGTAAGTTAAACTTATTGATGTTATATTTTCCAGGACTTGACACTACATTTTTGACAGTTTGAAATTTGCATTCTCCAGCTGGTCTCCAATGAATTTATAATGATCCTTCCAAGTAATGATGCAATATGGTGATGTGATATTGAGAGGAACTGCATATAAGCCATAATGTAAGTTTTTGTTTTATACAGAATTGTACAAGTAGAAAACCACCTAGCAAATTTAGTTCATTGTTACTACCAAAGGGAATGGTTGTCACTTATCCTGGAAAGAAGCCTTGTTCTGTTCGAGTGGATCAGCTTGATCGGAATATTGATTTTAAACCAAAGTTTGTTAGGTGGCTTAACCTCCAAATTATTCACCAATAGGTATTGAACTGGTATTTCGAAACTAACTGTTTTGAATGATTCTCCATTTAACGCTGTAAAGGACACTAATCCAAAGTTATACAACCTCGAGTGACATTCATGATAATTTATAATGAAAATCATGGCTCATATGCAATAGGCTAGCTGAAATTAAGACGTAGTGACCTGTCGCCCAAATTACCCATCCAAATGTTCAATGAAAAACATACCTGATGTCTGGGTTCCATAATAGCGAGGGGATATTTATCGCCACATACATACGTATTTTGAAATTGAAAATTCCATTTCTTGTGAAAGGAATATTAGCAAAAAAATATGGATCCTTAAGCATCATTTCACAGTAACCAACTCCAAAAAATCGAACGTGATTGACGATCAGGTGGATTTAAGGCCTCTACTCCTGATGTAAATGGTATCAGAAGCCATATGGTAATCTAAAATGAATTCAAATTAAGAAATAAATAACGTTTGAAATTAAGCTTCTCACAACGAATATATTTTACCCTGAGATGGGGATCTGCTTCATAATAATGATTAGTATACAACGAAGTCTCCCACAGTCATTCTCTCTTCAAAAGCTTCAGTTGCACACAATACAATGCAAACGCGCGAAGGCTTTTTCGCATGGTATATGACGAAATGGTAAGCTCTCTTGATACAACCTTTTCACGTCAGATCTCTTTCTACCGCTTACGGTGAGTGAGCTCTATGGCAAATCAAAAGAAATACGTTTCTGGTGAATAATTAGTAAGGGAGTCATATTACGGAATCAATTTATAGGAAAATGTGAGTCATTAAAAGTAGGAACGCCTATGACGAAAATTCAATTTGGTCAATACTGCATAAAAATAGCACTTGATAATATTAGACCATACCCTGAATGCATATCAAAAACAACCTCACGTGCCTGAAAAATAGATTTCACTCCAAAAAAGTGCGTCCGAACAAAACAGGATGTCTCTTTGGTCAAGAAAATTCCAAGATTTTTCATGCAAAACTGTGGAAGTATCTCGTAGGTACTTGCAAAGAAGTTTGGTGTATGTTTTACCCTTCTGTAATGAGTACATATTTTTGTTTGAATTTCATAATTTTATCTTGGATCGTTCCGAAAATATTTACAAAAATCGATCTTCACGGTTTACCATGTAGAGGGCTGTAGCTCCCTGAGGATGCAACATGTTTCGCGTCCTTTGTTTAGGTGAATTTTTTTCGAAATCATTTGAGGAATATGATCGTGAAGTATATTAACGGTATTTCCGAACATTCTTTATACGAGTATGTGTGAAATGAATTTGAAAGGTGGACATTTCCCTTCGCATATTGTATATACTCAGTAAAACCGCGTGTGAGGGCTAGTATTATTGTGCATTCTGTCGAATAATTAATGATTGTAGTAAAATCGATATATCTGTTCGTTCGGAAATATCTTGACACTTTTGATAGGTTCATGAAAATGATTTCTGAAAATAAGTCGGTTCTGGAGGGAACTGTTGATATGGTTAAAACCATAATGTTACTCATACTCCCTAAATTAAACATGTAAATGTATTTTATTTCTCAAATTGCTAAAATTTTAATTTAATTTTCAAAAATTAAATGAATATACTCATAATCAAATATACTGATTTCAATAAAAAACGCAACACCTAGTAACAGTTGAGCAATTTAATTGAAATCTTCACAGAAGAGGCACATTAATGCAACTAATAAATGATTAGATGTTGAAGCGAAAAAAACACGAATAAAAAATTTATTCAATGATAAGTGACCCTATCGCGATTGTTTAAGCACTCATTTACTTGATGAGGTACAGTTTGAACAAGATGATTAATGTCGCCTTGATGTATCCCATCCCAAGCTTTTTGGATACGAAGTGGAAGATCATCTAAATTGTGAGGGGGTGGCGTAAACTACTCAGTCTTGTACCGATTATATCCCAGACATGTTTAATCGGCGAGGGATCCGATGAACGTGCAGGTCATGGAAGCACCGTCACATCAGCATCTTCTAAATACTAAATACGTTGTAACCCTTGCCGTTTCCTGTTGCAAAATTTGATCAATTAACCCCCGAAGATATGGCATTGCAACAGGCTCCAACACATTGGTTATGTAATTGGCTGCATTAAAATTGCCCTGGACGAAAACTAGAGGTGACCTACTGCCGTAACATATTGCATCCCAAACCATTACTCCTAAGGTAAATCGCGACTCGTCACTGAAGACCACATGATGCCATTCCTACAGACAGTTCACTTGCTCATTACATCACTCTAGCCTATGGGAACAATGACATTGGGGTAAGGTGAAGGCATAAGAATGGTCGGTTGGAACGGAGCCCAAAAACCTTATCCGTCGATAGACGGACACCATGGAGACTATTTGTTCTAAAGCTTCCATCCAGTCTTTTCCTACGGCTTGTGTAGTGGAAAACCTGTCTCTTAGGGCCAATGTTCTTAAGTGGCGTTACGACCCACACGGTTGGCAATTTCCCGAAATAAAAATCCACCCTCCCCCATACCAATAATCCGGCCACGGTCACTCTTAACTGGCGATAATTTTGACGTTGTCAAACTGTAGGCATTGTGGATAATGTTTACGACAGAAATGTGAAAAATGTTAATTTTTACGATTAGGGCTTGAAAACATTCTTCTTCTTTACATAAAAAAACGTAACAAAAAATGAGATAACGTTGGAGTTTTTTATTGAAACTTTAATCATTTCTTGATTATATTGAAAGTATTCTTTCTGTGAAACTTTCAGGCATATTGGTCAACAAACACTAGGTGTTGCGTTTTTTATTCAAATCAGTTTATATAAAAATGCAATATCTTCGTTAAACATTACTACGTTTATTGTACCACACACACCTATGTTCAGAAAATACCATACCGCTCGGTGTTTTCAACCACTTATTTTGAGCGGTTCTCCAGCCTTCTGTGAAAACGAAGCATAGAATCGTCAGTATACTAATGACGATGTTCGCCTTTCAATGACCACAAGCGTCTCTCCTAGGATTGAGCAACTCAATTCATTTTGGAATTCAGCAGCGTGGGCGCAAAATAAAAATAAACAATTGGTCCCCGACCTTTGGAAAATTTGCACATATGGTCTCCGGCGTAGGTTGAGTTCATCTTACTATAATAGTGTAACTGAGATTATCGAAAGTAAATTTGGAAATCTAGCATTGGTTTGAACATTTTGATACTCGAGTATGTTGTGTGCTTACATTAACATCACAATATGAGACATAATATGTATTAATAATATCGACTTGGAGCTGCATGTTTATTTTCTATATCTCCAACATAATCTTCCGTTGGATCGGGTAAACTCTCGTAAAAAATTAAACATTTTTCAACAGGAGTGAATCTCTTGACAGACACTTCCCTTCGCCACGAAACTGGTTTTCGCTATTTGATAAATGAAGTTAGAAAAATATTTTTTTTTCGAGTACTATTAATTCAATTTGATTAGGAATACTAATATACAACATGATTTCTCGGGAATTTCTCTATTATTATTCAGTTTGGATTCGACTATAGTGTTTCTGAGGTTATGGAGAACTACTGCCTAATTAACATACAATTTAGTAGATTATTTGGGCAAGTATACACCGTAGGTAGTTACTCATTTTTTCTATCTTGAATAATTACATGTGGGTAGTTATGACGTTACTATTTACACCCACACATCAGCAAGTAATTTATTCATATATTATTATACAATAAGGGACCCTAGTATCGATCCTCGTAAAACACGTTTATGTTGTCAATACGAATAAACTTTCTATGAAATGACGTATGATATGACGTATCTACACCACTTTATCTGTTTCTAATCATCTGCAACATATTAGTTATCCTACGGGTGCTTGCTGTTTCCGTGAACCCAATACGCAGACAACGGTAGTTAATATATATTCTAGAATATGTGGATGAGTTAGATCTAAGTTTAAATTATATCACCACGTCGCGTCGTCTGAAATATTAAAGTAATAGGTGTTATTCCTCTTTTACGGAACGTATTTTCATCCTCGTGAAAATTTAATTTTGGGAAAACACATCAGGAATCGTTCATCAGATCTAACCCTGAAGAGGGGTTTATACGTTTGTCGGATTTAATGGCACCGTGAAGACGTACAAGTTGTTATTAGACAAAAAATAACCGTTTGTCGGATTTGATGGCACCGTAAAGACGTACAAGTTGTTATTAGAAAAAAAACAACCATTTTCTTTGCACCGTAAAGGCAGGATCTGTTCATTTCCATGCACGTCGTTAAAAAGAATGAAAATGAGCATTTTCTTCACTAATTTTCTGATTCTGAAGCTAAGTTCCTGATCCGTTATTTCTACAGTCTAAATAAACGAAATCTTGAAATAGGTCATTAAGTTAGATCTAAGTTTAAATTTTATTGTTAGGTAGTCTTGAACATCTTACGTAATTTCGTTATTACGGAACATATTTTCACATTCACATTGAAATTGAAATAACACCATCAGGAATCATTCATTACATCTACCCCATCTCCGCCCGTTTTTTAGGTAGAAGAGGGGTCTATACGAATGCCGGATTTGATGGCAACGTAAAGACTTAGGGGTCTTGTTATAGTTCCAGAAAAAAGAAGATAACCATTTTCTTCGCTAATTTCCTGATTCGTTATTTCCGAAGTCATTTTGAGATATATGTTAGAAATCGTAAAACAGGTCAATAAATTAGATATAAGATTAAATTTAAATATTATGTATACTCTTTAATAACAAAAGTTATTGCCATTTTGTTATTGAGGAACGTATTTTCACACTAGTGAAAATTGTTTTGAATGCCGAATAACACCATCAGGAATCGTTCATTAAATTACTCCAAATCATCGCCCGTTTGTTTGGCAGAACAGGGTTTAAACCGAATGCCAGATTTGATGGCACCGTAAAAATCGTGAGTCCTTATTTTTGAAAAAAAAAAGGAAATAACCGCTTTCTTCTCACCGTGAAGGCGTAGGAGTCTGTTCATTTTCACGAAAAAAAAAAAGAAAATGTCCATTCTCTTCGCTAAGTTCCTGATCCGTTATTTCTACAGTCTAAATGAACAAAATTTTGAAATAGGTCATTAAATTAGATCTAAGTTTAAATTTTATTGTTAGGTAGTCTTGAACATCTTATGTAATTTCGTTATTGCGGAACGTATTTTCACATTCACATTGAATTTGAAATAACACCATCAGGAATCATTCTTTACATCTACCCCATCTCCGCCCGTTTTTCAGGTAGAAGAGTGGTCTATACGAATGCCGGATTTGATGGCAGCGTAAAGACTTAGGGGTCTTGTTATAGTTCCAGAAAAAAGAAGATAACCGTTTTCTTCGCTAATTTCCTGATTCGTTATTTCCGAAGTCATTTTGAGATATATGTCAGAAATCGTAAAACAGGTCAATAAATTAGATATAAGATTAAATTTAAATACTATCTATACTCTTTAATAACAAAAGTTATTTCTATTTTGTTATTGAGGAACATATTTTCACACTAGTGTAAATTTGTCTTAGAATGCCGAATAACATCATCAGGAATCGTTCATTAAATCTACCCTAATCACCGCCCGTTTGTTAGGCAGAACAGGGTTTGAACCGAATGCCAGATTTGATGGCACCACAAAAATTGTGAGAGTGGTTATTTTTAAGAAAAAAAAAAAGAAAATAGCCGCTCTCTTCTCACCGTGAAGGCGTAGGAGTCTGTTCATTTTAACGAAAAAAAAAAAGAAAATGTTCATTCTCTTCGCTAAGTTCCTGATCCGTTATTTCTACAGTCTAAATAAACGAAATCTTGGAATAGGTCATTAAATTAGATCTAAGTTTAAATTTTATTGTTAGGTAGTCTTGAATATCTTATGTAATTTCGTTATTGCGGAACGTATTTTCACATTCACATTGAATTTGAAATAGCACCATCAGGAATCATTCATTACATCTACCCCATCTCCGCCCGTTTTTTAGGTAGAAGAGGAGTCTATACGAATGCCAGATTTGATGGCAACGTAAAGACTTAGGGGTCTTGTTATAGTTCCAGAAGAAAGAAGATAACCATTTTCTTCGCTGATTTCCTGATTCGTATTTCCGAAGTCATTTTGAGATATATGTCAGAAATCGTAAAACAGGTCAATAAATTAGATATAAGATTAAATTTAAATACTATGTATACTCTTTAATAACAAAAGTTATTTCTATTTTGTTATTGAGGAACGTATTTTCAAACTAGTGTAAATTTGTCTTAGAATGCCGAATAACATCATCAGGAATCGTTCATTAAATCTACCCTAATCACCGCCCGTTTGTTAGGCAGAACAGGGTTTGAACCGAATGCCAGATTTTATGGCACCACAAAAATTGTGAGAGTGGTTATTTTTAAGAAAAAAAAAATAACCGCTCTCTTCTCACCGTGAAGGCGTAAGAGTCTGTTCATTTTCACGAAAAAAAAAAAGAAAATGTTCATTCTCTTCGCTAAGTTCCTGATCCGTTATTTCTACAGTCTAAATAAACGAAATCTTGGAATAGGTCATTAAATTAGACCTAAGTTTAAATTTTATTGTTAGGTAGTCTTGAATATCTTATGTAATTTCGTTATTGCGGAACGTATTTTCACATTCACATTGAATTTGAAATAGCACCATCAGGAATCATTCATTACATCTACCCCATCTTCGCCCGTTTTTTAGGTAGAAGAGGAGTCTATACGAATGCCGGATTTGATGGCAACGTAAAGACTTAGGGGTCTTGTTATAGTTCCAGAAGAAAGAAGATAACCATTTTCTTCGCTGATTTCCTGATTCGTATTTTCGAAGTCATCTTGAGATATATGTCAGAAATCGTAAAACAGGTCAATAAATTAGATATAAGATTAAATTTAAATACTATGTATACTCTTTAATAACAAAAGTTATTGCTATTTTGTTATTGAGAAACGTATTTTCACACAAGTGTAAATTAGTCTTAGAATGCCGAATAACATCATCAGGAATCGTTCACTAAATCTACCCTAATCACCGCTCGTTTGTTAGGCACAACAGGGTTTTAACCGAATGCCAGATTTGATGGCACCACAAAAATTGTGAGAGTGGTTATTTTTAAGAAAAAAAAAGAAAATAACCGCTTTCTTCTCACCGTGAAGGCGTAGGAGTCTGTTCATTTTCACGAAAAAAATAAAGAAAATATTCATTCTCTTCGCTAAGTTCCTGATCCGTTATTTCTACAGTCTAAATAAACGAAATCTTGAAATAGGTCATTAAATTAGATCTAAGTTTGAATTTTATTGTTAGGTAGTCTTGAACATCTCATGTAATTTCGTTATTGCGGAACGTATTTTCACATTCACATTGAATTTGAAATAACGCCATCAGGAATCATTCATTACATCTACCCCCATCTCCGCCCGTTTTTCAGGTAGAAGAGGGGTCTATACGAATGCCGGATTTGATGGCAGCGTAAAGACTTAGGGGTCTTGTTATAGTTCCAGAAAAAAGAAGATAACTGTTTTCTTCGCTAATTTCCTGATTCGTTATTTCCGAAGTCATTTTGAGATATATGTCAGAAATCGTAAAACAGGTCAATAAATTAGATATAAGATTAAATTTAAATACTATGTATACTCTTTAATAACAAAAGTTATTTCTATTTTGTTATTGAGGAACGTATTTTCACACTAGTGTAAATTTGTCTTAGAATGCCGAATAACATCATCAGGAATCGTTGATTAAATCTACCCTAATCACCGCCCGTTTGTTAGGCAGAACAGGGTTTTAACCGAATGCCAGATTTGATGGCACCACAAAAATTGTGAGAGTGGTTATTTTTAAGAAAAAAAAAAAAAAAATAGCCGCTCTCTTCTCACCGTGAAGGCGTAGGAGTCTGTTCATTTTCACGAAAAAAAAAGAAAATGTTCATTCTCTTCGCTAAGTTCCTGATCCGTTATTTCTACAGTCTAAATAAAGAAAATCTTGGAATAGGTCATTAAATTAGATCTAAGTTTAAATTTTATTGTTAGGTAGTCTTGAATATCTTATGTAATTTCGTTATTGCGGAACGTATTTTCACATTCACATTGAATTTGAAATAGCACCATCAGGAATCATTCATTACATCTACCCCATCTCCGCCCGTTTTTTAGGTAGAAGAGGAGTCTATACGAATGCCAGATTTGATGGCAACGTAAAGACTTAGGGGTCTTGTTATAGTTCCAGAAGAAAGAAGATAACCATTTTCTTCGCTGATTTCCTGATTCGTATTTCCGAAGTCATTTTGAGATATATGTCAGAAATCGTAAAACAGGTCAATAAATTAGATATAAGATTAAATTTAAATACTATGTATACTCTTTAATATCAAAAGTTATTGCTATTTTGTTATTGAGGAACGTATTTCATGTGTAAATTAGTCTTAGAATGCCGAATAACATCATCAGGAATCGTTCACTAAATCTACCCTAATCACCGCTCGTTTGTTAGGCACAACAGGGTTTTAACCGAATGCCAGATTTGATGGCACCACAAAAATTGTGAGAGTGGTTATTTTTAAGAAAAAAAAAGAAAATAACCGCTTTCTTCTCACCGTGAAGGCGTAGGAGTCTGTTCATTTTCACGAAAAAAAAAAAAAATTCATTCTCTTCGCTAAGTTCCTGATCCGTTATTTGTACAGTCTAAATAAACGAAATCTTGGAATAGGTCATGAAATTAGATCTAAGTTTAAATTTTATTGTTAGGTAGTCTTGAATATCTTATGTAATTTCGTTATTGCGGAACGTATTTTCACTTTCACATTGAATTTGAAATAGCACCATCAGGAATCATTCATTACATCTACCCCATCTCCGCCGGTTTTTTAGGTAGAAGAGGAGTCTATACGAATGCCAGATTTGATGGCAACGTAAAGACTTAGGGGTCTTGTTATAGTTCCAGAAGAAAGAAGATAACCATTTTCTTCGCTGATTTCCTGATTCGCATTTCCGAAGTCATTTTGAGATATATGTCAGAAATCGTAAAACAGGTCAATAAATTAGATATAAGATTAAATTTAAATACTATGTATACTCTTTAATAACAAAAGTTATTGCTATTTTGTTATTGAGGAACGTATTTTCACACTAGTGTAAATTAGTCTTAGAATGCCGAATAACATCATCAGGAATCGTTCCATAAACCTACCCTAATCACCGCTCGTCTGTTAGGCACAACAGGGTTTTAACCGAATGCCAGATTTGATGGCACCACAAAAATTGTGAGAGTGGTTATTTTTAAGAAAAAAAAGAAAATAACCGCTTTCTTCTCACCGTGAAGGCGTAGGAGTCTGTTCATTTTCACGAAAAAAATAAAGAAAATATTCATTCTCTTCGCTAAGTTCCTGATCCGTTATTTCTACAGTCTAAATAAACGAAATCTTGAAATAGGTCATTAAATTAGATCTAAGTTTGAATTTTATTGTTAGGTAGTCTTGAACATCTCATGTAATTTCGTTATTGCGGAACGTATTTTCACATTCACATTGAATTTGAAATAACACCATCAGGAATCATTCATTACATCTACCCCCATCTCCGCCCGTTTTTTAGGTAGAAGAGTGGTCTATACGAATGCCGGATTTGATGGCAACGTAAAGACTTAGGGGTCTTGTTATAGTTCCAGAAAAAAGAAGATAACCATTTTCTTCGCTAATTTCCTGATTCGTTATTTCCGAAGTCATTTTGAGATATATGTCAGAAATCGTAAAACAGGTCAATAAATTAGATATAAGATTAAATTTAAATACTATGTATACTCTTTAATAACAAAAGTTATTTCTATTTTGTTATTGAGGAACGTATTTTCACACTAGTGTAAATTTGTCTTAGAATGCCGAATAACATCATCAGGAATCGTTCATTAAATCTACCCTAATCACCGCCCGTTTGTTAGGCAGAACAGGGTTTGAACCGAATGCCAGATTTGATGGCACCACAAAAATTGTGAGAGTGGTTATTTTTAAGAAAAAAAAAAGAAAATAACCGCTCTCTTCTCACCGTGAAGGCGTAAGAGTCTGTTCATTTTCACGAAAAAAAAAAGAAAATGTTCATTCTCTTCGCTAAGTTCCTGATCCGTTATTTCTACAGTCTAAATAAACGAAATCTTGGAATAGGTCATTAAATTAGATCTAAGTTTAAATTTTATTGTTAGGTAGTCTTGAATATCTTATGTAATTTCGTTATTGCGGAACGTATTTTCACATTCACATTGAATTTGAAATAGCACCATCAGGAATCATTCATTACATCTACCCCATCTCCGCCCGTTTTTTAGGTAGAAGAGGACTCTATACGAATGCCGGATTTGATGGCAACGTAAAGACTTAGGGGTCTTGTTATAGTTCCAGAAGAAAGAAGATAACCATTTTCTTCGCTGATTTCCTGATTCGTATTTCCGAAGTCATTTTGAGATATATGTCAGAAATAGTAAAACAGGTCAATAAATTAGATATAAGATTAAATTTAAATACTATGTATACTCTTTAATAACAAAAGTTATTTCTATTTTGTTATTGAGGAACGTATTTTCACACTAGTGTAAATTTGTCTTAGAATGCCGAATAACATCATCAGGAATCGTTCATTAAATCTACCCTAATCACCGCCCGTTTGTTAGGCAGAACAGGGTTTGAACCGAATGCCAGATTTGATGGCACCACAAAAATTGTGAGAGTGGTTATTTTTAAGAAAAAAAAAAGAAAATAACCGCTTTCTTCTCACCGTGAAGGCGTAGGAGTCTGTTCATTTTCACGAAAAAAATAAAGAAAATGTTCATTCTCTTCGCTAAGTTCCTGATCCGTTATTTCTACAGTCTAAATAAACGAAATCTTGAAATAGGTCATTAAATTAGATCTAAGTTTTAATTTTATTGTTAGGTAGTCTTGAACATCTCATGTAATTTCGTTATTGCGGAACGTATTTTCACATTCACATTGAATTTGAAATAACGCCATCAGGAATCATTCATTACATCTACCCCCATCTCCGCCCGTTTTCCAGGTAGAAGAGGGGTCTATACGAATGCCGGATTTGATGGCAGCGTAAAGACTTAGGGGTCTTGTTATAGTTCCAGAAAAAAGAAGATAACTATTTTCTTCTCTAATTTCCTGATTCGTTATTTCCGAAGTCATTTTGAGATATATGTCAGAAATCGTAAAACAGGTCAATAAATTAGATATAAGATTAAATTTAAATACTATGTATACTCTTTAATAACAAAAGTTATTTCTATTTTGTTATTGAGGAACGTATTTTCACACTAGTGTAAATTTGTCTTAGAATGCCGAATAACATCATCAGGAATCGTTCATTAAATCTACCCTAATCACCGCCCGTTTGTTAGGCAGAACAGGGTTTGAACCGAATGCCAGATTTGATGGCACCACAAAAATTGTGAGAGTGGTTATTTTTAAGAAAAAAAAAAGAAAATAGCCGCTCTCTTCTCACCGTGAAGGCGTAGGAGTCTGTTCATTTTCACGAAAAAAAAAAGAAAATGTTCATTCTCTTCGCTAAGTTCCTGATCCGTTATTTCTACAGTCTAAATAAACGAAATCTTGGAATAGGTCATTAAATTAGATCTAAGTTTAAATTTTATTGTTAGGTAGTCTTGAATATCTTATGTAATTTCGTTATTGCGGAACGTATTTTCACATACACATTGAATTTGAAATAGCACCATCAGGAATCATTCATTACATCTACCCCATCTCCGCCCGTTTTTTAGGTAGAAGAGGAGTCTATACGAATGCCAGATTTGATGGCAACGTAAAGACTTAGGGGTCTTGTTATAGTTCCAGAAGAAAGAAGATAACCATTTTCTTCGCTGATTTCCTGATTCGTATTTCCGAAGTCATTTTGAGATATATGTCAGAAATCGTAAAACAGGTCAATAAATTAGATATAAGATTAAATTTAAATACTATGTATACTCTTTAATAACAAAAGTTATTGCTATTTTGTTATTGAGGAACGTATTTTCACACTAGTGTAAATTAGTCTTAGAATGCCGAATAACATCATCAGGAATCGTTCCATAAACCTACCCTAATCACCGCTCGTTTGTTAGGCACAACAGGGTTTTAACCGAATGCCAGATTTGATGGCACCACAAAAATTGTGAGAGTGGTTATTTTTAAGAAAAAAAAAGAAAATAACCGCTTTCTTCTCACCGTGAAGGCGTAGGAGTTTGTTCATTTTCACGAAAAAAATAAAGAAAATATTCATTCTCTTCGCTAAGTTCCTGATCCGTTATTTCTACAGTCTAAGTAAACGAAATCTTGAAATAGGTCATTAAGTTAGATCTAACTTTAAATATTATTGTTAGGTAGTCTTGAACATCTTATGTAATTTCGTTATTGCGGAACGTATTTTCACATTCTCATTGAATTTGAAACAACACCATCAGGAATCATTCATTACATCTACCCCCATCTCCGCCCGTTTTTTAGGTAGAAGAGGGTCTATACGAATGCCGGATTTGATGGCAACGTAAAGACTTAGGGGTCTTGTTATAGTACCAGAAAAAAGAAGATACCTAACCATTTTCTTCGCTAATTTCCTGATTCGTTATTTCCGAAGTCATTTTGAGATATAACGTCAGAAATCCTAAAACAGGTAAATAAATTATATCTAAGTTCAAATATTAATCCTATTTAATAACTATTCAAGTTATTGCTATTAGCTATTCTGTTATTGGGGAACGTATTTTCACACTAGTGGTAATTATCTTTGAATGCCGAATAAGACCATCAAGAATCGTTCATTAAATTTACCTTCATCTCCCCCTGTACATTAGGCAGAACAGGGGTTCTTCCCTTTTTATATTGATAATACAAACAATACAGGTTCAGGATAATTATAGTATTGCAACAAATAATAAAGTTAAATCAAAATTAAATAGTGAAATCCCTGTCAAATCATGTTGTATATTAGGAGTCCTAATAAGATTGAATTAACAGTACAAGCACAAAATTCATTTTGATATTTAATTCAATTTTTAAATGACGAGTAGTAGTTGAACGGAAAAACTAAGAATTGTTCAGTAGATTCATTCCTGTTTTTTTTTGGAGCGGAAAACGTATAATGTTCGAAGATCATCGTGCGCGCCAACGGTGGGATTTTGGGAGAGAAGATAGGAATTCGATTTCTTCTTGAATGTTTGGAGGTTATAGACATAAGGAAATATCTCACTGGGCAAAGACTTCCACAATTTTGTCATTCTATACAAAAATTAAGTCTGTTAGGAAGAAGTTGGCAGGTCCGGACTTTGACAATGAAGGTGTGTCTAGTTTGAGCTAACCTAGACCGCCTACCTGGAATCTCTCATGGTGGAATAACAGACAAGATTTCTGATGGAAACAGATCATGGAAATATAGAAAAGGGAGAGATCGCTCACATTTGTACGATGTTCTGGAGAGGTCAATGGTATTGTAAGTGTGACATCATGAATTAGACGAATTCTGGATAGAATCCAAGAGCTTCAGGTCATGTTGGGAAGCCGAACCCCAAACATGTGAACAATACTCTAGGTTAGGTCGAATCTGTTATTTGTAGAATATGAGGAGGTGCAGGAACGTAAAGTATCCATGCAAAGAATATAAATCCATGTTTTTCTGAAGCGGTTTTCGCAATGGACCTCACATGGGCATCCCATGAGAGGGTGCTGTTGGTGGTGATGCCAACCATGGAGCATAGGAATAGTTGTACCTGACATTACTATATTAGGGATTGTATCCTTCTGGAGAAGATGTAAGCTTGAGTGTTCGTTCTGAGAGTAAAGTTATGACGGAAGTTTCTCCAGAAGGCCTTGGTGTCAGACTTGTTCAAATGCTTCAGAGATAACGAAAGCTACATCTAGATATTCCCCATATTTTTCAATCGATTTCTGCCATAAATGTCTTACGTTGGCAAGCATGTCTCCTGTTGATCTCTGCTGAGATGAAAGCCATATTGCCGGTCAATCACGATTTTTGAGCTCTTGAGGTATTGGATGAGCTCGATGTTGATTACTTTCTCCATCACATTAGAGATTACAGATAATAGTGCAATGGGTCTATAATTATTAGAAAGGGTCTTCTTTCCTTTTTGTGGAATTGGTTGGACTCTAGCTGTTTTCCAACTGGAAAGAAACACTAAGTTTGTATGAAAGGATGAACAAGCCAGAAATCTTGTGTTAATTTTGGCGCACATTCCTGGAGAAGGAGAGGTGAATTCCATCAGGCCCATTAGACTTTTTGGTATTGAGATCGAGCAGATTGCGCCTAAATATGCGCTGACGAAAGGCAATTTCAGGCATGGCTATCGATGGCAACACTATTAGGTGCGTCCTCCCCTTGTGGATTCAAAGTGGAATTTGCCGCAAACATTCCTAGCCTGATATCTGAGATCTCTTTGGCACATTGCTTTAGGTCATCAGATTCAAAACATACGCTTCTCCAAGGAATCTCTCGGAGAAAAACATGAGACCATCCCAGTCGGCTGAGTTGTAATTCCAAACTGTGCGTGTAGGTGTTGGATTGGTTCGTGAAGTGATATAGGGACAGGTCGTAGTAATTAGTGAATGGTCATTTCATATTGGGATATATCTAGTCTTCTTCTAATATATAAAATTCTCGTGTTCGTTCCCATACTCCTCCGAAACGGCTCGACCGATTCTCATGACATTTTTTATGCATATTGAGTAGGTCTGAGAATCGGCTACTATCTATCTTTCAAACCCCTAAGTGATAAGGGGTGTCCACCCCAAAAAAAAATTTCTTATTTTTCTGATGCATTTTTATTTTTTTATTTTTTTAATATGTGGCATTAAAAAATACATACAATCCTAAATTTTCATTCTTCTATCACCAACCCCTGCTTTTTAATAGTCATTTTGATAATTTTATCATTTTTCATCCCGCTCGATAACATCAATTATTATCACTTGGTGAGTTATCCCCTCCATGTGTCTACCTGATGTACACACGAATTACATAAATCTCGAGTGGCTTGCAGAAAGAGCAATTTTAGCGGCAAAAAATGTAGACGTTGACATTTTGAATCTGAAGATACAACAGTTATTGCCAGGGGACTTGGTATCATATAAATCTATTGATACAGTTTGCGATGCCACTGAAGCTGTAAATTTCCCAACAGAGTTTTTGCACTTACTGGATTTGCCAGGCATGCATAACTTACAATTGAAGGTTGGATCTCCAATTATTTTGCTCCGTAATTTGAACCCACCACGGCTGTGCAACGGTACGCTCATTAAAAAATTAATGAAAAACGTTATCGAAGCCACCATTTTAAATGGCAAGTTTCGAGGTGAAATATATTGATACCACGAATACATATTATACCCACTGATGTGCCAATTCAATTTAAGCGTATTCAATTTCCGATTAGATTGGCATTTGCAATGACTATTAATAAATCCCAAGGCCAAACAATGTCTGTTTGTGGCTTACATTTGAGCACACCATGTTTTTCACAGGGACAATTATACGTTGCATGCTCTCGAGTGGGTAAACCATCAAGTTTGTTTGTATTAGCTAAAGACGGGCTAACAAAAAATATTGTTCACGCTGTAGCATTAAGAGGTTAATATTATGTAATGAATAATTAATGATATAAATAATTATTACTTAAAATATATTATTATAAATTTAAAAAATTAATGTTTGGTGTTTTGTTATTTTTATATTCCCTCATCGTTCACAGCGCTCCATGCCTTTTTCACTCATATACCACATCCTTACACACTTCCAATAAGTTAGTTATTTTTTTTTTCAACTAGAAATTCTCTAGAAATTATTTACATGGCAATACAACGTTTGCCGGGTCAGCTAGTTTCATTCTAACAATGGAAAGAAGAATAAGAATAAAAATTCAGCAACACTGGACCCAAATAAGTTGAATTTATTCTTTTTAAATATTCCTTTAGAGATCAAATCAGTAATACCTAAATTTAAAAAATCTTATAGAAAATATTTATCCTTTTTGGAAAAGTTAAATCTTAAGTCATTCTCATTCTCTCACGTTTCGTATATCCATGTAAGAGATATTATTAACAAAATATCAAATAAAAAAAGTAAAGACCATTATAACCTCAATATAGAACTAATTAAGAATGTAATTAGTATTCTTATTTATCCATTAACCAAATTATTAAATTAATGTATAGACGCCGGAATATACCTTGATGCTCTTAAAATTATTGCTGTGCATAAAAAAGTATCTAAAGTCGACATGAACAATTATAGACCAATAGCTATAGTTCCACTTTTTTAAAAAAATTTTTAAATCGTGCTTGAAGCATCAGATAACCGACTATTTTGGAAGTCGAACATTTTTTATTGCAATCAGCTTGGCCTCCGTAAAAATAGGAGCACCAATGATGATGTGAATAAACTTTGGAGATCATTGTAAGCGGTATGAAAAAAGGTTCCATTGTATACACATTCTTTTATGAGCTAAGCAAAGCTTTTGACCTGGTTGCTCCATCCATTCTTGTTGATAAACTGAAATTTTACAAATTTCGTGAAAGCAGGTGTAATTTAACTTATTTTTATTATTATTTATTTATTTTTTATCAAACCGAGAACACTCACAATGGAACCTCCGCAGAACATGGTGAGGTTGTCAGTGGAGTTCCACAGGAATATGTACTTGGTTCGCTACTGTTCCTTATTTACATTAATGATCTGGTTCAGCCGGGGGGGGGGGGGATGAGCTGAGGTTGGCTGATGATCTCCTGCTCTTTGCCGATGACACCATTATAGTTCGAAGCGAGAATAATGAAAGGGATTTGCTGGCTAGCTTGAGTGATTCTCTCAAGAAAGTCTTTTTGACTGGTTTTGTGCAAATGAACTGTCCGTAAACCTTGACAAAACTGGTATAATGCACACCGAAACATTACTTTCGAAAACTCTGACTATACAATTTTTGGGTATCTTATTTGATCCAGTCCTTAGTTGGGAGTGTCATGTTGACAGTGTAGCTAACAAAATCTCAAAAAATATGTCCATATTTCACCACATATGTCATATGCCATGACAAGCTGGAGTAATTCACTTCATTCGAATAGGATTTTTCACCTTCAAAGAAAAGTGCTGAGAATCTTAACAAAGAAACGTTTCAGAGATGACATTAGAAACAGTTTTAAAGATTTCAAAATTATGACTCCCGTCACTAATTATGGGTATGTCGTCTGATACATATGTGATTAATAATAGTCTGCATAATCATAACAATAGATGTTGCCATAATATTCATATTGACTACTTAAGATTAAATTCGAGTCGCTGTTCTGCTAACTATTATAGTAAAATATTTATGAACAAGCTACCCAAGAAGCTTAAAGAGTGCTCACTTAATGCTTCTAAATCCACATTGAAAAAATTCTTTCTAAGTCATGCATTCTACTCGATAAAGGAATTTTTGTTGCCCCATCGGCCAATTGATGGTTTTAAATAGTTTTGAATAGCTTTATATAAATTTTGTATGGCATGTCATACATGTCCACTCAAATTGTTAAGTCCATTCTGTGTCCCATATACCTAAATTATTAACAACATTTACTTATAAACATTTCAAATCTCTTTTGATGTACATCTCTTAGTATATCATTGTCATATTTTATTTGACAAAAATTTAAACAATAGTTTATGCATGCAATAAATACTCATTCAGGATGGTGCACGGACTTTCACTTCATATCTGGATTGTTAGTGATGAATAAGTTAGGTGTATAGTCAAAATGATAGTTGTGTTGGTTCAGTAATCAACTGCTTGAGACCATAGGTAATGACGAAGGTCCCAGTCTGTCGTCCTACGTCATCCGTCTTGTTTGAGAACTTGAGGGAAGCGGAGGAACATTGGAATCCCCCATGATCATAATTTCAGCTGCTGAATGAGGTCAAGTTTCAGAGAAAGAAATTCAAAGAGTTCACCATAAGCTGGTTCATTTGGTGATAAATAGACACAACCGAAAAATTTTGTCTGTTTGGGATTATCAAGCTTGAACCACATTACATCGAATTCTTGTGGCTCTAGATTCTCCTCTCGGTGGCATGAGAGATCATTTTTGAAATAGAGACAGATACCTCCTATGAATCTGAAACGAGTGTGGGGCTCGTAGTCAGGGCAGAGTTTATATTTTTCAATGTTGAACCTCTTTCTAGCCCGGAAATTCGAATGGAGAGGTATTTTTCTTACGGAATATCTTAAAGGTGGTTTACTTGATCCATTGAATAAAACAGATCATTCTAAACTGAGAGATTTAGATAAAGATATAGAAGTTCAACTTGCTGCTTTAAGTCGATATTATTAATCCATATCATTATTCATAATGTGATGTTGATGTAAGCGTTAGTATTTATGGAAACAAACACGCAACATACTCGATTATCAAAATGTCGAAACCAATGCATGTTTTGCAAATCGTTCGATAAACCTATTATAGCAGGATGAATATACCTAATATTTCAACAAATATTCAAGTCGATATAGTTTTTAGCACCAAATAAAAACACGTACTTGCAGCAGTGGTCCCCAACTTAATATAATGCCGACCACCACTTGTGCAAATTTTACAAGTGCGTAGCGACCACGCTTTTAAATTTCAAAATGGGTCGAGGTTGTTTTGTGGGTGAAAGGAGATAAAGATACATCTTGAAAACATTTACATAAAATTCACTAATCAGACAAGACCAGACAGAAAATAATTACAATTAAATTTCAAAATTAAAAGGATCATTGACGAAAAATAAATGATAAAATGAATGTCAAATGTTGACAATGTGGTCATTTCTGGTAAAATGAGCGATCGATCTTGTCAAAAGCCTTGTTGAAGTCGGTGTAAATAGCATCAACTTGATGTTTGTTATTAAGGCTATGCAGGATATACTCAGTATAGGTGAATAGGTTTGAGTCAACTGATCGATTTATAACGTCAAAGAACAGGTTATCAAATATAATATGGATTCAAAAATGTTTGCTATGATTGCTAGTTTTGAAATTGGTCTATAGTTCTTGACAAGTTGTTGTCGCCAGATTTTAAGATCGGGATTATATGAGCTTTTTCAATACTGACGGAAATTCGAAGGATTTGTTAAAGATTATGTAAAGTGGTAATGCGATATATTCAGCACAGTTCTTGAGGAATGTTGTTGGTAGCTCATCTGGTCCCGCTCCTTCATTTGGGAGATTTTGGAGTTTTTGAAGAATAGATTGTAAGGAAATGTTATAAGAAGAAATGTTGGTATATGATTCTTTATGTGTTGCGTTATGAGTTGGAATAATTCTTCTCGGATTGAAAACCGAGAGAAAATATTCAGAAAATGTTTTGCAAATTTCATTAGGGCTTGCAATTAACCTGCCATTATCTCTTAACGTGTTAATTGAGGTAGTACTGTTTTTTTTTATTTCACAAATTACCATAGATGTTTTAGGTTTTAGTTAATAGTGGTTTCACAATCATTGATGTAGTGTTTGTAATCTTCTCCAATTAAAAATTTTGAACGACCACGCAGTAGATTGAATGTTAAGTATTCAAACTGATTATTGTGCTTTTTCCACAATCCGTGATATTCTCTCTTCTCTCTAATGATTTCAATCGTACTGTATGAATACCATGAAGAATATCTCTTGTGGACATTTGTTTTTTTCGGTACAACAGATTTGATTATGGAATACATAGTGTTATAAAATATATCAGTTGATTCTATACATGTCTATAACTTCCAACCCTTCAAGGGAAAATTCGAATGTCTATCTCCACTCCCAACATTCATTCCACCGCTGGCTCACACGATGTTCTCGGAACATTAAAGGTTTACCTCTCACGTAGTCAAGGTATAGAAAAAAAAGGCCTCACAGCTGCAGCAGCATTCCCGAAACATTCTCTCAGAGTGCAAATACGTCTTTCAATTCAAAACGTCAAACAATCATAAAACTGAAATTATCATTTATTAGTAATTATTATCATCATTATTTCATCTGAAAATAGCTACAAAGTCTAATAAGTTACACTAATGCAAGATAAACGTCACTCGATTCAAATTAAAGTTTAAAAAATGTCAAACTAAAATTTCAAAACATGCTTCATGTGTGAAAGAATTTATTCATAAAATGTTTAATGAAACGCAATACTTAATGAAAATTTTTCGAAATATTTGAGAAATAAAATAGTACATACTAGTAAATTAATACTGAAAACTACCCCCTACAACTGCCTCTCATCAAATTTCTGTCAGATGAGAGGAAGAACAGTGAAAAAATGTATAAAACCACATATGTCCGATAAATAAAATTAATTCTACTACCAATAAGAACATTTAGCCTTCTGTAATGCTTTTTCATCATCCTTGGCAACATTTGGATTTTGAAGGTTTAATTTCATTGAATACTTTAATTGAATGGTACAAGTTTATACTCAGCGCCATCAGAAAGTCAAAATCAGACATCAGAAAAATATTTAAATTCACTAAGAGATAGTATGATTCTAGCGAAAAGGAGCTTCTCCTCGAATTTTTTGAATAATGTTTTCAGGAACATATGGATTGGATATTGGGGAGGAATAGAGTGGCCAGCTCGGTGGCTTGATTTGAACCAATGTTCTTTTTTATTGCGGGATCACCTGAATCAACAAATCAAAAGTATAGGTTCCCATTTGAGAAAATAAAGTTTGTTGTTGCAAAAGTGATAATTTAAATCAGTCAAAAATGTGGCAAAAAAATTAGTTCAACAACAGTTATTTATTTCTTCTATTTGTAATTTTACATGATATATATTAATTTACCTTGGGAAAAGATTGTAGGGGAGACCGGGGCTACTTGAATACAGGGGTGCACTTACTATAATTCAGAGACTAACATGTGGCTTTTATACTCAATGTACGTGTGTCTCTATGTTCAACTTAAAGTTCATCACGGTTGGAATATTTGCAATTTTTTTAAAAAAGTACATTGAAGCTTTTTCATGGTAGTACACAAAATATCGATTATATCATAAGCTTTTCGGAAAGTGTATAGGTTTAGTCGTTATTTTAGCTTTTAACATCTATCAATATAACAATGTTCTGTCAATGAGTTTATTGTGAATTCCAACATGGCGATGAACAAGCATGTGCACTATTCTTAAGGCATGATGGTACAGTGTACCAACCTGATGAATATGATGCCTTTTGTATTATCTGTTAGAGCCGTTTTCAAATAGAATGCCTATGTGAATTCAGTGCACGTCATGTAAAAAGTTGTCCTGCGTAAAATTCTGTGATACTGGTATGTTTGTCACAACTCACAGCTCGGACTCTGATTAAATTGTAATAATAAATTGAGGTGAGGTCTTATTTTGCATGAAAATGTCCAATAAAAACTTAGTTCTCTTAATTTTCAATTTTTCATTTGCATTCTTATCAGTTGTACCAACCTACCCCTGTATTGGGATAGGTTGGTTCAATAATTGATAACACTACAAAAATAAATTGCTGTTTTTGTATTTCTTTTGAATTTTTGTGAGATAATATTCTGTTACATTCACAAGGGATTACTCTATGCTTCACCACTTTGAAATTTCGAATATCGAATACAAAATCGATTAAACAAAATATTAATTAAAAACTGTACCAACTATCCACGGTCTCTCCTAATTATGAATTCTTTAAACCTGTCATTCCAATGTTGGACATTCTGGTGACATTGGAAATAATGGTGAAGATGCCATTGCGAAAGCGAGCATTTCAACTCTTTTCTTTTTTTTTTCATGTTGATGCTGTATCTTACGAGCCAATCCAGATGCATAGATGTGTGGAACAATGGCCAAGAAAGATTATTCCAACATTCGTTACAACATCATCGCCAAACATTCGAGGAAATTGATAATTCACAGTAACAGGTCGTACAGTACTCGTGTGAAATAAGATGAGCGGAAAATTCCATTTCACACATGATCACACAACGGCAGGGTTAGGTGCTAGAACGGAGTTAACCACTGGAAACAAGGCAATTAACTGTGTAGCGTGAAGGATTTTTCCTACATTAAATACGGCTACAGAAACCAGTAGAATCAGTTTCAGTTGAAGCCTCAAGCCTGCCCTGAAGATGCAACCTGTAATGGTTGCCGAAACGTCGGCATCAAGTCGTGCTATTGTGACGCGGAATCCATCCGAAAGCCAAGATTTTTCAATTCACAGTAAGTGCATTCTTTTTCAAATAGATACACCCGTGATATTTCAGAAACTAGGGGGAGAACAGAAATTAGTGAAAATCAAACTTTAAATGATTATATCATTTAAGGGAAATAGAAAATTGCCGAGACTCATGGATTTTTATGTATATTTATATAATTGACCTCTCACCCTAATCAACCATCTTAAAAGTTCTAAATGGGATTACTCCCATTGTGATCACTATATAAAATTGAACTCCAACTTTGAATGCATGATGAAACATACAAACACATTTCGTGTAAGAAAGTCAATAGATAAAGTTTTTGGTTCACCAGGTTGAACAGTGACAACATGTCCTATAGTCTCAGACAGCTGTTTCGCCCATTGGGCTCGTCAGTGAGTTGCTCATCAACCAACTCCGAAAGTGATTTTAATAAATCACCTTCAAAGTGTTTGGCGAACCAGAAGTTCCAACACCATCTGCCGGAAAGCAGATGTCCCACTAAGAAAGCAATTCACTAGGCTACGCATTGATAAAGAAGTTCTCTCGATTCAAAGAATCAGCGGGGAAACTGTTGGAAATAGCTGTCTGAGACTATAGGACGTGTTACCACTGTTCTACCAGGTGAACCAAACACTTTGTCCACTTTTAAACTACAAAATTCTATTTCAGTGGAAAAATAATACTTACCCCAAAACTTAACAAACTCAATCAAATCGCTCATAACAGGTGCTTCAAGTGAGTGCCATCATTCTCTAAGTGGCAGTATAGCCGATTTTCAGCATTGTTGTTTCACATTTTGTAACGTTTCACTAGGAATACTTCTACAAGCAGCAATTATATCTTCGTGGAACTATAGCAAGTGTTCATCCAGCTTCAGTTTTCCGTTTTTATCACGTTGATTATCCCCAATATAGAGCCAACAAATCAATTGATTTCAGTAGTTCTTTTTTTCCTATAATGTTCGAAGAACATCGTGTATTTTGAACAAAACGTTTCCCATTTACTTGCCTGGTGCGTTGCTTTCTTTTGGCTTTAGTTCTGCAATTTCTGGTATCGAGGTTTTTCCACGCTTTCCCTCTTCTGGGTTTCAATCACTCATCAATAAAAGTTGAAATGGACAAAAATATTCAAAGAATTCATCCACTGCACTTAATGAACATATAAAGGACGCAAATCATTCATTTGACTAGGAAAATACAAATATCAGCGATGGGATATTGGGAGCGGAGATAGATATTCGAATCTTTATTGAAGGTTTGGAGGTTGTAGGCATAGGGAAAGACCAACATCAACCATGGAAATAACTGTAGAAAAGGCAGAGTTCATACACCTTTCTTCGATGTTATAGGGATGTCAATGAATTCGTAAGTGACGAATAGCTCTCTTCTGGAACATATAAAAAGTACTCCAGGATAGGTTGAATCTGTGCTTCGTAGATTATGAGAAGCTGCTGGGATGTGCAGTAGCTCGTGGCACGATATAGAAAATCAAGTTTTTGTGAAGCGGCCTTCGCAATGGATTTCGCATGATCATCCCATAAGACGGTGCTGTTGGGGGTGATCCCGAGTTTGGATATGGAAGACTTCATAGGAATAGTTGTACCTGACGTCATCATGTCACGGATTGTGTTGTGGGATCCGGCTTCCTGGAGAAAGTGCAAGCTTGAGCTTTGCTTACATTAAAACATCATCAGTTTATCATTTCAAAATCCTTGCCAGATCTCCATTAATTGTGTCAGCCTGTCTCTGTCTCGCTCTTCTGGCTCTGCAGGTGGTATAGGAACTCTGTATAAGAAAATGGTATCTGCAAAGCTGTGGACGAGACAGGTGGTCACGTCCTACATATCGTCAATATGAATCAGAAACAAAGTTGGTGCCAAAACAGATCCCTGTTGAACACCAGCATTTATAGCCATTATATCGGAGGATACTCCTCCCGTCAACCACCACATGGAATGATGTATTTGAGACAAAACTCGATAGTAAGCGACGGGAGATTCCGAAGAAGGCTTTGTTGCCATACTGGGTCAAATGCTTTAGAGATATCCTATGCTACACCTAGAGATTCCCCATATTTTACAATAAATTTCTCTCATACATGAATTACGTAGGCAAGCAGCTATGGATGAGCTCGATATTGATTGTTTCCTCATTTACTTCAGAAATGACAGATAATAGTGCAATGGGTTTATAATTCTTGTGGTTATTACGTCTTCTTTCCTTTTTCTGGAATTGGCTGGACACTAGCTGTTTTCCAGCTGGAAGGAAACACAGCAAGTTTGTATGAAAGGGTAAACAACCTGCAGAAAACTGGTGTTAATTCAGGCGCACATTCCTTGAGAAGGACAGGTGGAATTCCGTCTGGCTCCGTAGCCTTTTTGGTATTGAGATCAAGCAGAATGCGCCTAATTGTGTGCTAACGAAAGAAAATTTGAGGTATATGCCTATCGGTGGCAAAAATATTAGGAGGGTCCTTCTCTTATAAATTCAACGTGGAATTTGCTGAAAACCTTCCAGAAAAAGGTTGGCTTCTTCTTGTGGTGTAGTAGCCAGTGTGCCATCATCTTTGGTTAGGGGAGGGAATGAACTGTAAGTGAAATTTCTACCAATTGCCTTGGCGAAAGTTCAAAACGAACGGGAGCCATTTGGGCATTCGATAAGCTATGATGTTATTTTGGCATTGTATGCCTCTTTCGAAGCGTTTATTGTTTCATTGCACATATGTCTGGCTTCAACATATTCTGTTCTGTTGTCCAGACTGGGTTACCGCGCCAACGCCGGCCCTAGAACAGGTTTTATTGAACCATCGTTCACCAGATGACGGTGATTTGTTGGTATGGGGTACGTAAGTTTCCATTCCTAGCCTGATAATATCCGAGGTCTCAGTGGCATATTGCGTTGGTAATCAAATTCAAAACATACGCTTTTCCGAGGAGCATCGAAGTGAAGCATGTGAAGACCGTCCCAGTAGGCTGACTTGTAATGCCAAACCGTGCGTGGAAATGTTGGATTGGTTCGTGGAATGATATAGGGATAGGTCATAGTGATGAGAATGGTCAGAGTTTCCCAATGGTGCACGGACGTTTACTTCAGAGGGATCTGGATTGTTAGTAGGGAATAAGTCAAACGTATTGGCATAATGATAGTTGTTATCAGTGTTGGTTCACAGCCTGTCGCGATGCCTTATCCGTTTTGTTTGAGAACTTGAGCCAAGCGGAGTTGTAAACGTTGAAATCCCCCATGATTATAGTTTCAGCTGCTGGATAGTTCTGCGGAATGAGGTCAAGTTTCAGAGAAAGGAATTCAAAGAGTTCACCATAACCTGGTTCATTTGGTGATAGATAGACACAACAGAAAAATTTTGTCTGTTTGGGATTATCAAGCTTGAACCACATTACATCGAATTCTTGTTGTTCTAGATTCTCCTCTCGGTGGCATGAGAGATCATGTACCTCTTTTGAATCTGAAACGAGTGTGAGGCTCGTAGCCAGGGGAGAGTTTATATTTTTCAATGTTGAACCTTTTCGAGCAGCCCTAGCCCGGAAATTTGAATGAAGAGGTATTTTTCTTGCGGAGTATTTTACTCTAGGCGGTTTACTTGATCCATTGAATAAAACAGATCATCCTAAACTGAGAGATTTAGATAAAGAAAAAGAAATTCAACTTGCTGCTTCAAGTCGATATTATTAATTCATATCATTATTCTTAATGTGATGTTGTTGTAAGCGTCAGTATTTATGGAAACAAACACTCAACACAATAAAAACAACAGAGACATTTTTTCTGTTTGCGAATATCAGGCTTGAACCACATCACATCGAATTTTTGTGGTTCTAAATTCTCTTTACGATGGCATGAGAGATCATTTCTGGAATAGAAACACGTACCTCCTTTGTGTCTGATACTAGTATGGAGCTCGTAGCCAATCAGACCATATAAGTCGTGTTGGTGAATGGATTGACCTGCGGCTCAGTTAAGGCTAGTATGTCTGGTTTGTCTGTCTGCAGGTGATAGTGAGCATCGCTTATGGTTTTGCTAAAACATCGGATGTTATAGAGGTCGATCATCAAGTTTATATTTTTCAACGTTGAACCCCCTAGAGCACCCATGCCCCGGAAATCTGAATGGAGAGTTATTTTTCTTGTAGATTATTTTACGCTAGGAGGCTTCATCATTAGTATTTTCATAAAATACCTGGAATGGATGAAATGTCGGATTGGGTAGGGAGACAGGAAAATGAGTATGAGGGTGAGACCGGAAGCATCAACCATAACTATAACACTACATTAAATTTAACTGAGGGTTCACGTTTCACAATAATTTTTGATTTTCTTTTCGTAAGATACATCACCGCACATATTACTCCGATTATGATGATTACATATGCTGGAGTGGAGCAAATGGCAGGATGATCAGTTGTGTTGGTGTCCGTAGGTTGTAATAAAGGGATGCTATGCTGTCTGCTTCCTCGACAATATGTTCTTGATCTGTTCGAAGTTTGTTTGTTTGAGGTGTATAGGTCTAAATGTTAGGTTACTCAATTTTGGCATTTTTCATTTCCGGAAGAAGCAGAGGTTGAATGGTCATTTTCTTAAAATCATTTGAATAAACATTCTCTTTAATGTTCATTTTACATCCGCGGGGTGTAATATTGACAAAGAATATTCCCTGGAGCAAAAACTGATTATCCACTTCACAAGATGTGATAATGTTCAGTCTGTAGGGCAGAATCAACATATAATGTTGACTGTTGATTAGTACGATGATACTTTCTTTGGTAATTGTCTGTGAATACGAGCAATGTTGTACGTTTGGTTCAATTTGAAGTAGCTGGAAGATGCAATCTTCTAAGTTCCATGTGATAGTTGTTTGTTTACAAAAGAAGGTTTCTTGCAAGGTTGGTCATAATACTTATAAGAACCCGTTCGAGTTGTCAGATAGTTATGAGGAGGAATATTATTATTTTGCTCTGGTAATAATTAAATAATTCAGGACCTACTAAAGGAAAGTCGATAACAAACACTACCTTATTATTAGACGCTTTGATTTGTAAGATATACATTTGGAATAAATTTTCTTTATCAACAATTATATTTTTGGAAGAATAGATTTTCTATTCCGTGAAACATGTAAACTACTACGTGTCCATATTTTAGTCGTCTATGAACCGGAAAATAAAAAAAAAACATGTATGTAAGTTCAAATAAAAATTTTTTTTTTGCATTAGCCTCAGGAGGTTCTCAGGATCATTCATACACCTTAAAACCTCTTGGGAACCCCAACCCCACCCATTGGGGGCGAAAATGGCCCGAAATCTCCAAGTCTTGGATTGCATTTTCTACAAAAAAAGGTATTTTGGCATTTCGAGTGCACCTAGGAGGTTTTTTGGGTCGCTGAACACGAATCCGTAGCCAGATTTACTTGCAATCCATCATAGGGGTGGTCAAATCGACAAAATTAGCCAATTTCGCACCCCTAAATATGTTATTTTGCAATTTACGTGTTTTAGGCATTTCGAATGCACCAAGGGGGTTTCTTGGGTCGCTGAATACGATTCCGAAGCCAGATTTACTCCGAAGTAATTTTAGAACGCAAAAATAATGAAAATTTAGAAGCGTGTCAAATTAGCCATTTTTGTGAATTTCCCACCTTTACGATGGTATTCGAGTAAATCTGGCTTCGGAATCGTATTCAGCGACCGAAAGAAACTCCTTGGTAGATTCGAAATGCCTAAAAGGGGTGCAAAATTGGCCAATATTGTCGATTTTGCCCCCCCTACGATGGATTGCAAGTAAATCTGGCTACGGATTCGTGTTCAGCGACCCAAAAATCCCACTAAGAGATTTCGGGCCATTTTCGCCCCCAATGGGTGGGGTTGGGGTTCCCAAGAGGTTTTAAGATGTATGAATGATCCTGAGAACCTCCTGGAGCTAATGCAAAAAAAAATTTTTGATTCGAACTTGCATTTTTTTTTAATTATAGCTAAAATCCCGGTTCACAGCCTGGACTATTTATACTATATTCAATTTGGAAAATGTGATCGCATTTTCTATATCATTTAATGTTTGTACTAATACATTGAGACTGCTGATTGATTGATCATAAGTGTTCTTTGTCTTATAATAATTATCCAGCGTATATTGCGTGGCTATTTGATTCTGTTGTAAGAGTTTTATCTTTGAGGAAGGAGTTCGACATTGTGACGTAAATTTTGTACAGTTTGATTGTAATGATCCAATAATTCTTTATGTAGACTAACATGTAAGTTTTGGATTTTGGCGATTTTATTCTGTTAAGTTTCAAGTTGTTTTATGGTATTATCATACCTTTTAGCATCGTGACTGTCAAGATTACCTGTGAGCGATTTTATAATACTCCCTAGAGGCCACCTTTTTGTGATCATAATTATAATTGATTGAATTTAGTTTTATTGGGGCTATTTTCATCAGTTCGGAGACTGATCTCGTGAATGTCTGCAGTTCTGTTCTATATTTCTCAACGTGTATATACTTAACTATCACGTTTAAATTATCTCCATTCGGTTTACTTTTATTGAATGCATCAATAACGGGTTGAAGATCGAAATAATGTAAGAATGAATGAGTATTTGTGTGGATCCTTGCAGTACCTAATTTATATGAAAGTAGTTCAGAATTATGTGTATAATTTGTGAAGGTAACTTCATTGGGAATTGCTAAGCTGTTGTAGTTGATTAGGAATTGGAGGTAAATTCTGAAACAAGCGATGAATCCTTATTGCAGGACGTTTAGTTTGATTTTTATGAATTATTTTGTGTGCGGTAGTTTCTACTTTATTACCTTGATCGTTCAAGTTAGTTTCCTTTCTATGAATCGGTTTTTGTTTTTTTCTAGCTTTTGCCTTTATATAAATGGGTGAATTTGCAGGATTTTCTCTTTTTTCGTTGATTTTGAAGATATGTTTAATTTTTAGTTCAGATAGATTTTGATTTATATTTTTAAAGAGTATTTTTGTCATCTCTATGTGTTTCGTTAAATAATCATTCAAATATTTGTGTTCTAAGTCTATATCAAATGGATTGTTATTGTCAATGTGGCCATTTATAATTTCGATAGGTTTTAATTTTGTGGTTGGTGGATCATATGATTATGACTCTGGTTTAGTTCAATTGCTTGATATTGACTTCCTGAGTAAATTTCTTTCAAAATACGAATATTTTCTGATAACGTTTGATGTAGACGTTCTACTGGTGAATTTGAATTTGTATTACCAGGGGTAATGTAGTGAAGTTTTATCTTATGAATTCTGACGAATCCATTGAAGAAACTGTTTTTTAATTCTGTTCCGTTGTCTAGAGTTGTGGTTATAGGGGTGCCGTGATGAGACATGAATTGTAAGAGGCTATTTGTGATTGATACAGAATTAAGTGAAGGTAAAGGATATGCCTGAGCATATTTACTGAAAGTACAAATCAGAGTCAAGAATTTTTGTTTACCAGCGTGAAATGTGTCTATGTGAACAATTTCAAAAAATATCCACTATAATTTTGCTTCTCTACCCTAAAAGAAAAAATTTCCGCTGAAATTTTTTCGTTGGCATGGCAACAAGGCAAAATAAAATTATTTCATTGGTCGAAAATTGTCGGTGTGAAATTCTCGCTAATATCCTAATGAACCAAGGAAGGATTTTATTTCGGTTTCGTTCTTACGTAGGGGGTGATTGTGGATGGCTTGAATTTTATCAGGATTCAGTTTAGTTCCTTCCATAGTAATGATATGTCCTAAATATTGTGTTTAGTGTTTCAAAAATTCTGATTTGTCTAACTGGATTTTTAATTTCAATTCTCTGAGACGTTCAAAAACTAATTTCAATCTGCTCTTGGAGCGATGTGGAAAATATAATTATGTCATCCAGGTAGACCATACAAATTTTGTTGACTAAACGTTATTCATTAGTCTTTGAAATGTTGAAGAGCATTTTTGAGCCCAAAAAGCATTCATTTGAACTCATATTTTCCATTTTCGCCCAAAAAACTAGTTTTATCGATATGAACGGGATCCATCTCAATTTGATGAAAGCCCGAAGCAAGATCTGAATTAGTAAAGTAATTACATCGGCCTAGTTTATCGAGGATATCGGTTATGTTTGGTATTGGGCAACGGTCGGTAATAGTCTTGTCATTAAGTTTTCGGTAATCGATTACGATTCGCCATTTCTTCTCACAGGATGCATCAGCTTTTTTGGGGACTATCCATATTGGAGAGTTCCATGGGCTATTAGAAGGTTGTATAATTCCGTCAGCTAATATCTTGGTTATTTGATTTTGAACTTCATCGCGATGACAAAATGAATATGTAGATGTTCTTGAATAAATAGGTATTTCGTAGTTTTGATTTTATTAGTGAACGTTAATTTTGAATCTTTATAGTGAAATATATCTGGAAATTCGCTACATAGTTTTATAATCTGGTAACATTCTTCTTTATTCACGTGATCTGTCCTAATAAATTCAGAATTGTTTAAATTATTTGTATTTGAGACATCGGTGGTCTCGACAGCACAAAGTTCAAATTGATTCAAGGACTGAACTTTTAAGGGAGTAAAAACGGTTAATGTTTTTTGTTGGTATGTGGGATTCGTTATTTCCACAGGAGCATGGAAATTTGTAGCTGTAGAGATCGATTCTGGTATGATACAATCATTGAATTTCATTGCAGTCCGTTCAAGGTTACTGGAAAATCAGTAATTTGTTTGTAATTAGGAGGGATAGTAGTTATCTCTCGGGATATACAATCTTGATCTGTATATTCCTTTAAAGGAAATTTAGCATTACCGATGTAGAGAATTGTATTCCTAATATCGGTGTTGGCGTTTAATTGTTCCATTAATCTGAGTCGTAAGAATCCGTCAAAAAATGTGTGGAACTTTGATGGTTGAGAAGCGTAGGTATAGACATTGGCGTTGGTTTAAGTGAATTTTTAGAATTTTGATGATTTGGACGAAAGGCATTAACATTTTGTTGTCGATTTATACCAAAAATCTTTGAAGCGGTTGGAAAATATGGGCGGTAATTTGAATTGGAATTTGGTTTTATAGATATTGGTTACGATGGGGGAAATTGTACGTCCGTTTCTGAACTGTTGGAAATTATGTTGATAGAGATTTTGATTTGGTTGCATATTCCTTATTGGTTGGGAGAAATTCCTGTATTGTTAATTGTTTCTGTGTTTCTGTGGTTGTTTGAACGTGTCATGATTCGAGTTAAGTGGATAAGAAATATTTTGATTACGGGCCTTTTCTTCACGTATTATTGGAGTTGCAGTTGCAACTAGAGTTTGGGGGTTCATAGACCTTATAGCCTTGGGGTCTCTAAGTCCCATAAGTAATGTTTCCATTGCTTGTTTGCTAGTGATGTCAATTTTAAATGGTATATTTCTTCGGTATGAATTTTTACATGATTACAAAAAGCTGCTAAGACTCTGGCGAGAATTTCGTCTTAGATTTTCTAGGTTTTGAACTTTTTTTCTCCAAAAACAGAAATCAATTTAGCTTTAACATCGTGCCAATTATTCAAGTCAGTATAAATTAACAGGATATCACGAGCTCTGTCGATTAATTTATTTTTTATGGAAATGGCAATTAGTTTGTTCTGTATACAGTTTGCTTGTCCGTTACGGTGATCTTGATAGTGAGACACAATGACATCAACACATTCAATAAATTGTGGCAATTCATTTGGATCACCATTAAATTTGGGAATATAATCCAGATCTCTAATTTGTAATTGAGAAGGTGGCGGTACGGCCATATTTTCCAAATTATAAAGTATAGGTAATGAATCACTGTTGAAGGTACTCGACTTGTTTGAAATATCTAGATTAGAAATATTATTTACTAAAGAATCTATATCTTCCTTTGATAAATTAAAATCGAAGGATAAATTGAAAACAGGAATCTCTGGGACTATCTGACATAAATCAATTCTGAAACACTTACAGTATTGCAATCATTCTGCAACTCTTCGACTAGAATCCTAGAATTCCAGTGTTAATAGCAGGGAAGACGTCTATGGAGCGGCTTTGGGGATTCACGACCAGGCGCTTGTTCAATTCAATTTCTTGGTTTTGTTACACCTATTTTTCGGGAAACTAAGTTAATTTTCACGAAAAATTTTCCTTTGCGACTGCGCCAGTTATATATGTGTGGGTTTTAATTGAAGTTTTCCAAAGAATGCAATATTTATTTATTTAGAACTTCACATAATGTTGAGTTATTCGATGTAAGCGTGTTACATCTCATCAGAATACTGCTGGATCGTTGAATCTGATTAATTCATTATAAACTACATAGTAAGCACATTATAATAATGGAACGATCCAGCCTACCTAAGAAGTATAAAGAATGATGCATATATTACTCGCACATTTCTCTTCAACACCTAGTTGGTACCATAAATGAATATTACTTCAACCTCTTCAATAGAGTAAACCATTCATTGAAAAGCGTGATGAATTAATGTTTGGAAAAATTTGTATTTGTGTAAGTTCAACATGAATAGTTTGGAAATGAATACCATCTACCAATACGTGAAAACGGATATGATTCGTCATTCGTCATCACTTGAGGGGAGGGGGCTTAGTCCCCAATTGCCTCTTAGTTGAACCCATTGTGCGCTCAATGGTTTGAAGCCTATTATATTCTAGCAGGTTGCATAAGTTCTTCTGGGAGCAGTTTTGATTCTCCGAAGTGACGGTGCTTTAGGTATTTCAATGCAGGGCATTCCAACAGGATGTGAGTGTTAGTTCCTCCCGCCTCTGTGCATTTCATACATATAGGATCATTCGCGATGCCCATAGTATGAAGGTGTTGGTTAAGATGATAGTAACCGGTTAGGGTTCCAGTCATCTCTCTGATGTCCCTTCTCTTCAGAAAAAGGAGTTTCTTTGAGAGAACAGGCTCTTTGATGAGCAGTAAGCGAGTCACTGAGCTAGTGACCCTTCGCCTTTTTAGGTACACCCCCGCTCCAGAAACCTGACCTACCTTGAACCCATCAGTGAATCATACGAGCCCATTTGGTGGCAGTAGGGTGAGACTTTCGTCACTCCAATCCATCAATTTTGGGAGGAGTGAGACATATAGCTGGGATCAAGCTATCTTGCTTTATTTCTAGTATGAGCCATTTGAAGATTGCCTCAGTGGTAATGGCTGAGTGTCCAAGAGAATAGTGCATTTTGGTCCAGTGACCTAGGCCCTTCAACCTATACGCCGTTCTCATGGCCTCAGTTTTTATATATAAGTGTAGAGGTGGTAATCATATGAGAGCATCAAGGGCCATCGGTGGGGCAACCTCATATACCCACGCATGCAAACCGCTACAGTCGGTTCAGGGGGCGCTGGGACATACCGTCCTTGTCCCCGACAACCACACTACCGCAGCATAGGTGACCATACGCCTGATCACAGTGGTACAGATCCGATAAAGAATCTTCAGCTGTAATTCCCATGTGCTTCTGAAAGTTCTCCAGCACGCCCAAAAGAACGCAGAGACCTTCTTCACTCGATATTCGAGGTGTTTGCGCCAGGTCAGTTTAGAGTCTAGGATTACTCCCAGAAACTTCACCGACCCTTTGAGTTGCAGAACCTTTGCCAGAGAAGGTAATCGCTGGCAGTGTGCCCAGCTTACGTTTCCTGGTAAACAGTACAATTTTCGTTTTGTCAGGGTTGACCCTGAGCCTCTCCGTGTGGCACCAGTCATCCACTACGCTTGTTTTGTAGCTCGCACAGTGTCCCAAAGTGCCGCCCGAAGGTGACGCCAATCAAGTCATCGGCATAAGCCTGGGCATAAACCCAGCCGCTTCCAATTCCTCCAAGAGTCCATCGACTACGAGACACCACAGAAGCGGAGTTAGGACACCTCCCTTTGGACAGCTTTTTGTAGCGGTGGCTTGTACAACGCATCAGTCATGTTGCGCCTTTATCGCACGCGTAGTTAGCATGGATTCAATCCACCGGACTAATGTTGGATCGATTCCATGCTTCTCAGCGGCTGAGCAGATAGACACGACGGACGTGCTATCAAATGCCTCTTCGATGTCCATAAATACCCCTAGGGCGTATTCCTCTCTGTCCATAGCACCATCTATTCGTGTGACTAGATGATGCAAGGTCGTTTCAATCGAGAAGTCAGCTTGGTAGGCGTATTGACGACAGTGTAAGGGATAGGCATTCGGGGGGTCATCTCTCAAGTGTATGGCAATCGGTCTCTCCATTGCTTCTAATGGGAAAGAGGTTAGACTAATAGGGCGGAATGCCTTAGCTTAGGTATAATCAGTTTTACCTGCATTTGGAATGAAGCCACTGCCCCCAAAGCTTTGGAATGAAGCCAGTGGCTATGCAAAATCGGGAGATTTTCACCAATAGTTCGATGATGGTTTCCTGACCTTCTTGTAGGAGAGCCGGGAAGATTCCATCTTCGCTTGGTGATTTCACCCTGTCATAATTGACTATGTCGAAGAACAGACAAAAGTCACCACAACGGTCACCCTGTCTATCGACTCTTTCGGTTGTCAGATATCTGTCTCCAGAGTCAGGAAAATGAACCGACTCTAGGTTTCTCAGTGTCACCCATAGCATAGCCTTTCTGCGTCTAAGGACTCCACTGCACGGGGACTGACCGCATCCCCCGAGGGTTTTAAGGCGACCATTGTGTTTACCAACCACTCTTTGGAGTCGTCCTCTACTGCTGTTGTCAGCAGAAACCTGTTCTAAACCCTGGTGGAATGGCATCGTGAAGGGGCAATCTCCTCCGGAAGGGTGAAGATCACGTCCCCCACGGTGTCATTGAACTCCATGACCTCGGCTAGAGTAAACCCTGTTTTCAGTCCTCTCTGAAGATGACAACCTGTAGAGCCTTCTCCGTCGAGGTCGAAGCTACTTGTACGTAGTTACTAGCCCTATTCCTTGAAGGATTAGGGCGTTGGCATACACGTTTTTAGTTCTGCTAGGTAGAACCAGAGGAGCGATTGCGTTGTAAGGCTCCCGTCTCCGGATTCGCCCAGCTGGGCCTTATTTGGTGCAGGACCCCTATCCCATGAGCAGTTTCGGGAGGGCTGTCTTCGGCGATGAAGTCATAGAAACCGTAGTCACCGTATCTTCCTGCTTTTGACGCACTCTCCTGCGCCGTTTTTGCGCCGACCCACATTTGTTGAGCCGATTAACTTTCACTCTATTCATCAGTTCCTCGGTTTGGCGACAGGACGCTGATGGCTCCTATGAAGAGCCATCTGAGGGGCGTGTTGGAGGTGAGGAGGAGCCTTCCTGTAAATATGGGAGGGCTGAGAACTCTTGTGAGGAGCCCTCTGTTATGGATATGTGAAGAGCCCCCTTGGTTTGTTTTGGTTTTTTTGGTAGGCTTTCTTAAAACTAATTGTATTATGCACAAAGCGTCCTTATCGCATTAATTCAATTAAAAATGCCTACGTCGGCGAAATGAACAAAAATACGAATAACAGAAATTGTAACACATTGATTTGCTAAGTATATGAATATGTATCATCAAACCGCTGAAAAGCAATCTTTCTCTAGTAATTGAAGTCAAATCATGAAATGTGAAAATAGAGCTCATAAAACAAACTCTAATAAGCTCAAGTATCCACTTTCAAACCAGATTTTATGAGGTAAGAGGAAAACGTTGTCAGACTTCACTAGAAATATTGATTACTTTTCAAGCATTCACCTAAAATATACTTTTAACATTATAAAGACGTCCGTACGAATTTGCAAGGGTTTGTTTATTAGATTTGTGTAAATTTTACTTAATGATTGAACGTGTGTTCTATTATTACAGACTCAGAGTCACGTTTCATGTGAATAATCTCCATGATAGCTCTTTCATAATAATTGGTTCTTTTAGTTAGAATATAAACATTTTTGTAATCGAATTGATGGTTATAATCAGAACAATGTTTAGCAAGGGTTTTTGATTTAAGTACTATACATTCTTTTTTGTGAATATTGTTTACATATTCCTGTATAAGTCACGTCGCAATATATATATACTGTGAGGGTTTGTCTATCTTTGGGTATTAAAGGTTATAGTTTTGAAAAAAGTGTATCGATGCAGCTAGCAGATTTATGCGCAATATTTATATCATACTTCAAAAATGTTTATAACTTTATAACTTGTTGGTGCCACTGAATTAAAATGAAGATATTGTTGAGACCAAAGTTATTTAGTAAACCATGAGTTTTATTTCCATCTGAATCATGCCTATTGTTCATATCTAGGAAATTTATGTTTTTGTTCACTTCTGTTTCAAATTGTTAAATTTATTAATTACGCACTGAATTTTATTCTTGGGAACACACATTAGGCATCATCTACATACCGTTTGACGAATCTAGTGAATTCATTACAGATTCTTCCAGACATTTCATAACTACGTTAGCAATAGTACCCGAAATAGTAGATCCAATTGCTGTGCCGAATATTTGCCCAGAATATTGTTCACCGTATTAAAAATAAGTACATTCCAAACAAAACTTTACTGCATTTATAAATTTAGACTGATCTAGAGGTGTGTGGTCTTTTATCTCTACCCAACATTTTTTGATACTACTCGATGCCAATACGACTGGTATATTTGTAAATAAAGAAACAACGACTAAGGAAATCAATTAATGATCTATGGGTTCATTCTACAAAAAAGGAATTTTAAGTAAATGACTCTTGGCTTTTTAATGAGTTTATAAAAATCAATCGGTACCCAAAGATCATCAATTAATTTCCTTGAACGTTGTTTCTTTATTTACAAATATACCAGTCGTATTGACATTAAGCAGTATCAAAAACCGTTGGGCAGATGAAATTTGCTTTTTATTGAGGTATCACAAGGGAGGTAATCCAATTTAGGAATTTTATGGCAGTAGTGGTTTGTAAGAGTGGATTATATAAATGTAAGTTATACGTGGAAAGATCCATCTTATAAAAATATGCATAAGTGAGTCAGCAATTTTCTATTTTCCTAATAGCTTTCAAAATATCACCCTGCATATATCACTTGGTTTCATTTTACACCTCAAAATCCGAAAATAATCAAATAAGCAATTTTACTAGACTTTATTGTTTTCTGAAATATAACAATTCATTGTGATTCATAAATTAACGTTATTTTCAACAGATATGGACTATGGACAATCTTTCCTAGCTGCAGGACATGGAAACATGGAAATGCAACAATGAAGCCATGATCGTATTTTCATATTATATATCGTTAAATATATTAGTAATAAGTAGTTATAAGTTGTGGCGTAAACTCTCAGACCACAGACAAGTTGTGAACGAGCTCTAACCTAGTACATTGATTTTCAGAAAAGTGATAATTAGTGTTTTGAGTGATTTACACCGCCAGAGCTTCAACGTCAAGGTAAGTCAACGAATTTTTTTTTAAATATAAAAAATTGAATACAAAAATCTATTCACAGTGGTAATTTCTCAATTTTCATTTTGAGGACTAAATTCTCGTTTGTCAGAATATACAGAATCAGTTATTTCTATATCTGAAGGCCGGAAAAAATTTCTAGTTTTCATTCAAAATGAAGAACTGAGAGTAGATAAACTATTCTGGTATAATGTATGAAAAATATGTTATTTTATTCTATTATCCATCCATTCAAGCTCCCAATTATTTTATTTCTAATATACAGACTGTTCATCAAATGACTAAAACTAGAGCGGAAAATATTACATTATTTATGGAAGTCTTACAGTTGGTTGTTCAATCAACTTTTAATTTCTCCTGTTCTTAGATTCAATTTTATTCAATGTTAATGTATAGACTGTTCCTTTGTAGCAGTTGCCTATTTGAATGATAAAAAATCTGTAATAGCTGAATACCTTTACAGTCTATTTCTCAACTTTTAATTTTTACCTATCTCCTGTTCTGTAGATTCAATTTTATTCAATGTCAATGTATAGACTGTTCCTTTGTAGCAGTTGCCTATTTGAATGAATCTGTATCACTATGATTGAATAACTTTACAGAGTCTATTTCTCTTCAAGCGAAAAATCATTATAGCAAACAATCAATATTTTAAATCCCGGATTTGTCGAATTCGGAATATTTATCAAAGGTGTTAAATTCATTTTTAGCTTGTTCTGTCTAAAAAGGGTTGTATTGCAAATTTAGAGAACAAATTGTGGAATCTATTAATTATTGAGGAATAATAAATGAAACCTCTCAATTTTATTGAACTATTTGAAGGCAATTGCTCTAATTTGGTTAGTTGATTGCGTTCCATTTTCTGTTTTTTGTTAGAAATGAACTTGTTGATTTAAGATTTGTCGTAACAATTGACCATAACTATTTGCTAAAGTTTCTCAACTTCGTTGTTATAATTTCCCTGGCTTAAAGGTCTCTTCGAGCCTTTGAGTACTTTAACCGTATTATTAATGGATAAATGTGATTGTTTTTTATAGTGGCAATTTTAAGTTCACAATATCGTGTGTTTATTAAAATTTCTCTTTTTAATATTCAAATAACTCAAGATCAGTAAATATTATATGTAAGTATTAAGTAGGGTTGAAAAAAGGGTTGATTGCACATCCTAACACAGTTTTTCATGAAGATTGAAACAATGCAATAAAAAGTAGGTGTTTCCATTTAAAATTTAAAAACTACCCCTTTCATCACCCCCTACGCGGGTGGGGGTGGTTTTTTAGTAGCATCATTAAATAGATCTTTAAAAATAAAAAGAGGCGTGTTTTTTGTCTTTGCGATCCGATGATTTGTTTACGAGACATTCAACCGTTTCCAGACTTTCGGGACACTCAATATAGTATAACTAGTAAAAGCATGTTAATAAACTGAAAAGGTTTATAACTGTGGATACACATAACACTAATAAGTAAATTAATCACCCTTATCCACTAAAAATACTATTCAGTATTAAGGATCTTTCAACTACGAAATTGCCATAATCGAAATGTACCTGTTTTAATATTATTTGGGATTAACAATGCAACTAAGAAATTACCCTCAGCTGGAGATAAATCTGAATTTAATACTTGAATTTCGTTTTCGCTTATACTTTTCCATCCCTTCTAAATTACTGTGTTTTGAAAGTGATAACTTTCTTGGGAATGGTGTGACCTGTATTTAAAATACGTTCTAGCTAATGCAGATTCACTATTATTATTCTTTATATATGAGCAAAATATTCTGTATAACGAAGGAACCCTTTATATAGTAGTATGTTCCAGTGAATAACGGTTATTATTATTATTCGTACTTGTATTTGTTCCTAATATCCACCAAGTACTCAGTACATGATGAGTAAAGGCTAAAAGAAAGAAGAAATATGCAAATATGCATTAAAAATACTTACAATTATGCATCTAAATATGCATTTTTACTCTTATAATAGAGATGCCCTAATGCTTTTATATGTATAGGTACCTAACCATTGCATGTTGTGATATAATATGAAAAATAAATACACATTCATAAAAGACGGTCGATTTACATTTTACGTCTAATCTTTTCTTACAATTAAAAACAGAGACACTTAAAAAATAACTATTATCTTCAAAATATTTGGAATCATTCATGTTTTTGACACTGAATTCATTTTTTTCATAGAGGCAGGTTGCTACAGTTAATTTAAAATACGCGCCGAAAACAAAACCGCTCTGTCGTCCGCTCCATACGTTTCTATAAATTTAGGGCGATCTTCCACTGAAAATGTGTTCTAATCGGCAGCTTTTATACCGAATATACTGAATTTAAGTGTTTCTTTGTCTTGTTAGTAATTTTTTATACAGATTGGTTTTATTACAACTACATGGTAACTGAGTTCTAATTGGTAAATTTATTGAAGATACACTTGCATGTAAGTAATATATTTCATCATAGTTCAATCTGTTCAAATTTAAAGTTAGACATATTTCATTTATTTTGTTTCAACTTTCTACTATCCGATCAGGGTAAATTGTTACAGTTAGTTTAAAATACGCGCCGAAAATAATACCGCCCTGACATCCGCTGCATACGTTCAATAAATCGAGCGATCTTCCATAGAAGTTGTGTTTGAATCGGTAGCTTTTATACCGAATAAACTAAATTTATATTGTTAGTAATTATTTCAAGGAATATTACAAATTCATGTATTTAAATACGTATTTTTCAGTAAGGGGTTGCTATATTTTTTCATTGAAGGAAATTCGATATTTACAGAAGGATCTTGTTTATTTCATGGATTGCGATTATTGCGCCTATTTTCCATTAGGTTTCATTTCGTAAAATAGATAACTTGGCTGAGAGCTCTTACATTTGTCTTGGTTTGAGTATTGTTTGTAGGTGTGCAAATTTGTGTATATAACTTGTACCTATCGTATGTTTTTTCACATATTTGGATTAGTTTGCCAACTATGAGTTACAATAATTTTCTGTAGTTCTATTTTCTAGTTATATATGTAGTCTCAACAGTTTTACTTTTTTTAAATGTACGTCAAGTAGGATTTCGTGTCTGAATATTGTAAAATTTGAAATAAAATTTTGGGCTGTGGGGTTTATTTAATTTGGGGATAATTTGAGAGCTCTTACATTTGTCTTGGTTTGAGTATTGTAGGTGTGTAAATTTGTGTATATAACTTGTACCTATCGTATGTTTTTTCACATATTTCTATTAGGTTGCCAACTACAATAATTGTTATGTTACAATAATTTTCTGTCGTTCTAGTTTCTAGTTATATATGTAGTCTCAACAGTTTTACTTTCTTTAAATGTACGTCAAGTAGGGTTTCGTGCCTGAATATTATAAAATTTTGGGCTGTGGGGCTTATTTATTTTGGGGATAATTTTTCACATTTTTCAATTCCAAAAAGGTAAGTGACATTTCCTCCAGTTTATTTCTGCAGATATCACCTATGTGCAAATAATTTTGATAGTGGTGTCGCCGAATCATTACAAATACGTGTGTTTCTTCTCACTGCCTTTCAATATTTTGCAAATATTGTAGTGTCTGATTTTTAACCGGATATTAAAATTTTTTTTCAACTGCGTTCTGCATTCAACCATATTTGTATATTACTGATTTTATTCCACGGAAGTATTTTCATTATATTATTAATTCAGATATTCTTCAATGTACGAATTCCTTCCCTTAATTCGGTGTTTAAACCATAGATTACTGAATTTGATTGTTCTAAAAATTGACACTTTGAACTTGTAAATTTTATTTTGGATATGAGGACAATAATAATTTTAGGGCATGGCTCGATCAGGTATGATACGCTGCAAGTTAAACAATCGCAAAAGGTATTGCTATGATGTAAATTGATAGGATTACATTGCAGTATAGGGTACGGCATCTACTACTAATCTAATACTTGTGGTATTATTGAATCACAGAAAATTTTAACCGAGGGTGTAGGTACATCATCACGTCAAAACTGGGTGGTCCATAGAAAGATATCTACGCGGCATTTTGGAAAGTTGTACTATAAATGAGGTTAGATCACGGTCGTATATACAGGTCTGGAAACTCGGGGCTATTTCCGTTAAGCGTAGTACCAAAAGGGTGGTGCATGAGTCGAGGGATGTTCTCTGGCACGTATACCACCTTGTTTGAACGGTATGGCGTCTAATCAGAGACATGTAAGAGACTCATTTCAAACATAGAGTTCCCAGACCTGTATACACGACCGTGGATTAGATTCAGAAATTTAACAGATATAATATCTATGAAATCAAACTGATGACTTATTCTATTATTACGTGGTAGTCTACCACAGATAATTGATAGGATACTTTGTATTCGACCTAGGTTACGTTCGATGAGCAATGTTGGTTGGACAATTGATTAAACATAATTTCTTGTAATAATAATGCTCCCTCAAGGTTCTTTAGAATAATTAGGGCCGGGCGACTAATAATAGAAAGTTAAATTTGTGAAACAGATTAAAGGCATGTTTTTGTGATAAGAACAAACATGGCTTACTTGATTCTTGTGAATAAATTCTAATGCAATGATAAAAGTGAAATATGAATAAGCCGTAAACGGAGCAAAAACAAACGTGGATATAATATTTATGATCAATACGTCACTAATTTCTCCCGCTTGTAGGAACCGAAAATAAATTGCAAATGATTAAATGAAACAACTGTTACTATTTTTTTTATCACTTTTAATAATAACATTGAAACTTGACTGTAGAAGAGAAGTACACAGGTTATTTAATAAAACTGGGCTGAATATGAAGTCACACTTACGCAGTACAACAACGATACCAGAGATGCAAAAAGGCAATCGTGGAAGATGTTTTGTGAAGAGGTGATGGATAGACCCACAAAGTGCTGGCCAAGGAGATTACTGTTAATCAAGTAGGTTTCAGAAAACAGGACGATGATTCCCACACAACAACTTTTGAGCATAGCATACAGATGCTCATAGTGACACACTTTCCGGCCGCAACTATTATAAATGACCCCGCAGCGGTTAACAGTTCGCAAAGCAGGGCAAAAAGGTCAAATGCCTTGAACTGGAGGCAAAAAGGTCAAACAGAATTAGGTGGGCAATAAATAAATTCCAACCATACAAATCTGGAGATGATGGGATATACCCCATCCTATTCCAAAAGGGGCAGGAAATTCTAATTCCATTCCTATGTAGAAAGCTATTCGACACATACCTACTGAGTGGCAAAAAGGGAGTCATTTATATACCCAAGGTTTGTAGAACTAATGAGACGACGTCCAAGTCATACCGACCAAACAGTCTAGTGTCCCTCCTATTTGAAACACTTGAAGACAGATGCATAAGAGAAGAGGTTTTATCAACAAACCCCTCGACGAACGCCAATACGCTTATCAGCCAGGTAAACAGATTTGGCACTATCTAACTATAGTTTCAACACCGAAGTGCCATTATTATATTATATATTCCAAATTATACTCTGTCATTACATTGGAAGTTTATTCGATTTAACCTAATGTGTTTTACAAGGGTCTACATTATTGTATTATTACATATGAAGGAATCACCTACTACTGTCGATGCTACTACTATTGCTACCTCCTGTTAACACAGTTTTTTTCTTCTGGGCACTTCTGTGGTTGAATATATGTTTGTCTGTGATATATATTTATTAGCTGTTAACTTATACTCTATGTCATTGAAATTTTGTTTACAATTAACAACATAGGTGCTTTAAAACTCTGCTTTAAAATGAATAGGTACACTATAAATAAGGATCAATCACCCTTATCCAAAAAAGACTGTTGAAACAATTAACCCACGTCGTGGATCATCTTTATTGTATTTGAAAATCCGTTTTGCACATGCTGATGTGCAACCAGTAAATGTTTCACATTCCAGATGCTTTTCTTTCAATGTGTTCAAAGTTATATGTTCCTTGTTTCTGTACATATCATAAATAACATTCCGAATTGCACTCTGGTTAAAATCATCCATATTTACAACTGCTTTAGCCCGTAACCGTTTACTTCTTGGGCTTGAAATTGCTTCACTTCTGCTCCGTTTAGCTGAGATTTTATTGAGTGTTGAGATACTCAATTGTAATGCTGAAAACTCTGTTTCTGACGGCAGTGATAAGAATATATGATCCTCCATTTTTAATTTCTTCAAAATAATTTATTGTTGAATAAAGTAGATGACAGTGAGTTCAGGCATTATCCAAGTTATCAGCCTTGAGAAAAACTGTTTCTGTACTTTTGGAATTTAATTCTATCAAAATTCAGATTCGTAACAAATATATGAATTGTCGAGTCAAAACAATCCATTTCGGCAGCTCTGTAATGTGTTATCAAATGTAAAAATGAAATATACCTGGTTTGAGGAAGATAACGCGGCACTTAGGTACTTGTTGAAGTGAATTGGTCGCAAACAACGAGACCTCGTTGGTTGCAAAAGTATCCAAGGTCAGCCATTGTTGTCAGATTGATCAGGTTTTCAATGTATTTCAATACAAGAAACGATTTGATTTTACAAACACGATTACGATTATATCAAATAAAACAAATTATTTATAATCTTAAATGTAATTAACTGTTGGTGTTTACGAATTTTTGAAAATAATAAAATAAGTATCTAACCTACAAAGTGTTTCTACTTCCACCTGGAAGATTTAGGTAGATACGGAAAATTTACCTTCAACTCCAAGTCAATATCATTAAACTATACTGTGTTAAAGTTTTAATAAAAAATATACTTATAATAAATTTTCACAAAATTCGATTTTATTAAACAAAACGTGACATGTTTCAACACATGGGCGTTTTATCAAACAATAGTTTTACAAAATATGGTTTATTCCTTAAATATTAAATTTAAGAAGGAGGGGATGAGTGAGGTACGTGTACATTAGGATAAGAGTCACTTACAATTAAATTTAATGAGAATTGTAAAGTCTTTCTGATCATTTAAAAGGTTTCCTGTATTTTTAAACTTATTAATTTCAATTTTCTCGAACATGTTTAATACTTGATACCTACTTTTAACTGTCTTATGGAGAATCTCAATCTTTGATTCTCCATAATAAGTCAGTTAAAAAAAAATATTAAACAACTTAGAGAAAATTGAAATTAATAAATTTAAAAATACAGGAAACAGTTTAAATCTCAATCTTTGATCCTCCGTGAGTCATTTAGAAGTAAAGTATTAAATAACTTAGAGAAAATTGAAAGTGATAAGTTTAAAAATAATGATAACCCTTTAAATGATCAGAAAGACCTTACCAATTCTCAATTATTAAATTTATTTGTATGTAACTCTTATCCTACTGTACACGTACCTCCAAAGGCGTAGCGAGGATTGTGCGCGCCCGGGGGTAGCTATCATAATCCCCCCCCCCCTCACGTCCCAGTCCCTTGATTCTTAACAATATTTATTTTCGTATACAACATTGCCAAATACATTCAATGAAAGAAACAAGTTTTTAATAGTTTCAAGTACCTTTCTTTTAAACTTACATATATTCATTGAACAATAAATCTAAATATGTATTTTACGCGCTTTCTTTAATGCAAACGTATCTATTATGCGTGATGCATCAATCGATTCGAGAGTCTCTTTCTTTATACTCAACAGAGCTAAGTCAGACAATCTTTGTTGCTCTATTGATGCTCGCAGATAAGATAATATTTACTTTAACTTGCTGAAGGACCACTCACAACTTGCAATAGATACGGCGACAGTTAGCAGAATCTGTAACGCAATTGTTAAATTCGGAAAAACATCTTACCGTACTGTATAAGAAATTGGAATAGTTCCATGGTGGTATCGATGACATTTTCTCGTAAACATAGTAACATTCTGCAGTCAGCGATGTCGTTATACAAGCCTGTACCGTCAACGTCAGTAGCGTGAAATTCTCCGAAACTTTCACACTGTTTTTCCACCCAATCGAAATCTGAACCACTCATCAACTCTGCAACATTCAAGAGGATTTTGGCGCCCCCCTGGATCCGTCGTCCGGGGCACTTGCCACCCTTACTCACTACGCCACTGCGTACCTCACTCATCGTAGTTGATAAAATCATTGTTTGATAAAGCCACCGTGTGGTGAAACATGTCACGTTTTGTTTAAACAAAATGAAGTTTGTGAAAATGTATTACAATTGTAGTTTGATTAAAACTATAGATATGAATTTTCAACAAATAAGCACCAAAACCATCCAAAGTTAAAGTAATCATTATTATTCATGGAAAATACCCGAATATCAAAATATTCAAATCAATGATTCTTTAAGTTACCATTATTTCAGTAACACTAATTTAGTAGAATGAATAGAATATTTCAACAAGTATTCTCAAGTTAGAGTTTATTTTTGGAGCCATACATCATTATTATCGTAAAAATACTTTAGATAACAATATCCTAAATGATCAGCTTTACCAAAGTGATCTTTTCCTTTATCTTTCAAAGAGTTCTTAGAATATTAGCTAATAGTTATCCTAATACACACATTGTTCCTTAATTCACTTAATTCATTATTTTCCCGGGATGTACCTGTTTCGGAATGCTCCCTCACTTTTAATTGTAATCTCATTAACCATATTGTATTTTAGTCTATTAATACTTAAACTGTTTATTTGTTTGATTTATTCATGTTTCGGGCGTCGTGTTTTGTACGGGATTATAAAACCTTTTCGTTTCGGGCGTACCCCCTAGATGCAATAAAATGTATTTGTAATACCTTCTCGTTTCGTGTGATTTAAACTGAACGTCGGAAACTAAATAATTATGTAAGGACTTACCTTCCTACCTCCAATACTTTATACTTTTAGCTAATTTAGAATACCAACTTTCATCTTAGAGATATCTTAGTCTACCATAGGATCGGTTGGATTATAGAGAAATAACAACTAATAATCTTATATTCAGTAGACATATTTTATTTCTTAAAATTTACATTTGGGATACAAATTGATATGTCATAATAATAGTATTTACTGGTATCTACTCACACAATCGTTTAGTAGAAAGGGCAAAAATTACAAAAATAATAGACTTATATAGATATTAATGTTAATAGTAGATACCTGATTCAAGAAAAATAATACATATTATGCTTCTATTATTTACAGCTTATTAAAATTTTATTGTATACATTAAGCTAAACTAAGCTTACTTTACTTTGAACGAAATCGTTAACACCTTCATTTACACGGCAATCTAAGTCACTGTACTTTTTTGCAAGCTTTGGAGTGTTCATATTCAGCTCAGTTTGTTTTACAATAATATCGTAGTACCGTATTTCATCATTAAGTATTTTAAGCAGTTCATAAATATTTGAATGCGCTTTTCCAACACGATGGTTGCTCCACTAAATAGTCGTTAACTTCACCAGGGCATCTTCCTGTGGGGAGTTTTCCATCATCATAAGCCATGTCTCGGGAATGTACTCTTTTGGCTTATGTGCCAGGGCTGCACACGAACGAACATGTTCCCTAATCTCTGTATTTTGTTTGTATCCTGTAACCAAACCCAACTCTTGCACTTTTCCCCACAGGCAATGATTGAAATGAAAATTACACCCTTGGATTTTTACTCCCATTAAAGTTTGTTTGAGAGCGATTATTGCTGCCCGTTCAAAGTCAATATGGACTTTTTCTGGCTTAAATTTTGTTTTTTTTTTCCAACGTTGTAAAAAGTCTTTTATATGTGGCTCCTTTTCTGCCCGGTAAAAGAGCATAGATGGCTGGAACAATCCTTGTGCTAACATCAGTACTTCCCATATCTACGTGTATTGTAAACAATTGGTCGAACAGGGAACAACAGCTTTTAAATGTCCCGTCCGTAAAAAATTCTGAGCCTTGTGACAGAAGTGTCCTATCACTGCAAAAAACCTATATCCGATCTTCCTGACCGTCGTCTATTAGCACAAGGTGTTGAATTGTCTCCGGGATGACGATTTCTTGCCGTTTCCTTGGTAAAGACTTAACTCGCAAAGCTTTTTGTTTTCCTCTGTAGAATCTCTCTTTGACGTACGAAATGATGGGAATAAACTCGATAATTTTTAATCCGCCCGAAACGAGAGGGTTAGGGGTAGTTTTTGATTTATAGACACAAAACGCATCGCCCGAAACAAGAAATCACCATTTGTTTACTTCGGTGTTGAAACTGTAGTAATTGTATCTTTCATCTAATCATTATGATAAATTACCATAGAATAACGACTTCTACCATCGATTTTTTGGATATTAAGATGCTTAATTGAAATCCAAAAATTGTTCCTTCTATGATTAAATCAGAATGTTCTCGGCTTACTGTTACATGAAAATTTATTTCAAGAATGCCATGGATTGATAATTTTGAATATAAATGTTTGAAAACTTTTCAAAGCGTAAAGTAGAGACTGATAAAGTAAGAAATATATTCGGACAAGAACAAAGTAGTGTGGATTTTTAATAGAACAAGATAATCCCTTAATCAACTGATCTCGTTTCCCCAGTAATCTGATCAGTTCGTTGTTTTTCTCGAATCGGGACAGAATCGACGTGGATTCCATCGAAGCTACAACTATCTGATTTCAATTAAAAGGTGAACGGCAGTAGTTGCGAGTGCCATGCGGGTAATAAATAATGTCATTTGTTTGTTACTGATATCTTCAATAAATTCTGAGCAACCTCGAGAGTTTGTGGTTAAAATTTTAGGAGGACCGAACGTAGCACAATTACTTGCCGAAGAAACATGGAGTGATTTCAAAGGACAAGTAAGTGTGAAATTAATTTTATTCTTATCAAAAATATTTCTTGGAAAATTCAAGTACTATAACTGAAAGTAAATTATTTGATTCGTTTACTTTGAATGCTATAACATTAATTACATTAGTTCAAAAAAAATCTTTACATGTAATAAATCAAAATCAAGAAATAATCTGTGGATCACTGATGAAATTAAATTAAAGAATAAAATAAAACAAATATTATTTAAAACTTCTAAAAACACCTCTGTTCATAAGACATATGCTGAATCACTTAAGAAATTAGTACAAGAGACTAAATTAAGATCTAATGAAAATTATATCACTTCAAGTAACAATAGGATAAAAGCCACCTGGGATATAATTAAATATGAAACAGGGAAAAGTCCAAATTATAAAACATCTGAATGGAAGAAAATTAGTTGTGAAATGGATATGGACACACTAGCAAATAATTTCAATACTCACTTCAAAAATGTAGGTGTAGATATAAATACACATAATACTAAATATGATTTAAATAATATTAAACACACAGTTAATAGCTTTTATATGGCTCATATAGACGAAAATGAAGTTATATCAACAATAAATTCTTTGAAAAATACAAATTCTACAGGATTAGATGAAATATCTGTCAAATTCCTGAAATATTGCTCTTCTAGTGTAGTTAAACCCCTCTGTCATATAATAAATAAAATATTCGATTCTAGTGTTTATCCAGATAAACTTAAGGAGACAGTCATAATACCAGTACTGAAAAAAGGCGATGTCAAAAATATGAATAACTATAGACCAATCGCCATAATATCCAATGTCTCTAAGGTTGTTGAGAAAATAATACACGCGCGAATGATCAAATTTTTAAGCAAATATATAATTATTTCCCATTATGGAATGGATACTTAAAACATAGAAATACTGAAAGAGCTGTATTTCAGACAGGCGTTGGCGGAGATCTTAGAAGGTCTTAGTAATAAAAATGCTGTAGCAGGAATATTCACAGATTTATCAAAAGCCTTCGATTTAGTAAATCACAATCTGCTCCTGGAAAAATTGCAAAGATACGGTTTTAGAGGTCCCTTCCAAAATTTACTGAAATCGTACCTAACATCTAGGAAGCAAAGTACAAAAATTGTGGATTCAGTAATGGGAAAAGAACACTTATCCTCATGGGTGTGTCCTGAAGCGGGAGTACCTCAAGGCTCTACAATGGGGCCACTTCTGTTCATATTATACGTAAATGAGTTTCCCGAAATTCAAAAAAATGGTAGAACTGTACAGTTTGCTGATGACAACTTGAGAGTCATACAAGGAAACACTATGTACCAACTTGAATATGATATTCAGGACAATATCCTAAAAATGCAACAGTGGTTCACAGGTAACTATTATATGAAATTGAACGTAGACGTAAGGAACTATCATTGATAGAAGTAGAAGTTGATAATGTAACAATTAGTTCTACGAACACAACCAGATTCTTAGGTTTAGAAATAGATTCAAAGTTGAATTGGAAAGCACATGTCCACCGGCTAGCTCCAAAACTAAGTAGCTTTGTTTTTGCTTTGAGAACACTTTCTAACTGTTCCACCCTGAAGGCTTGTCTTGAAGCCTATTATGCATACATATATTCAAATATTAAGTATGGCATAATAATGTGGGGAAATAGCGTGGATGCAGACAGAATCTTCAAGTTACAGAAAAGGGCTATTAGAGCAATTTTAGGTTTATCAAACCGACAATCTTGTAGAGATGCATTCAAGGACAATAAAATACTTACCCTCACTAGTATATATATATATATATATATATATATATATATATATATATATATATATATATTAGAAGCGTCGTATATGTAAACTATTGACTCATTCTACGCTGTAATGGCCTAATCGAACAAAGACCTATTCTATTCTATTCTATTAATACTTTACATTCTTTCAACATGAATGAGAGAAAAATACTCAATTCTAACTGAATGTTTATGGCCGGAACTAACGGAGTGATAGTAAAAATGAATCAGTTGTTCATTTATATTCCGAATTATCACTATTTTTGGTGATTAAAATTTCGGCATTTATGATTTTCTGACTAAAGACCCCTCTTCATGGAACAACGAATAGACTGATGAATATATTATTATAATTATTACTATTTTTGATCATAAAGATGTATCATCATTGCAAAGATTTTCCATTGTTATGTACCTGAGAGATTGAATAAAGGAATTGCTTCATTGAATTACAAAAAGTGCTTATGTTAGAAAACCCTGACAAATCAAATAAGACTTTTGTGAATCTACAGCGTTTTATTTGGAATGATGTGGATGTTAGGGACTTCACATTTTCCATAAGCAAAGCATATGATTGAATAAAATATTTTTTCCAATGGATTAACTTCTGAATCTATAGTATTTTATTTCGAATGATGTTGATGCTAGTGATCCACACACCGCATAAGCGAAGAATATGAACGGAAACAATACTTTCCCACTGGATGAACTTTTGAAGTGGATAATAGTGACTTCACACTTCGCATAAGCAAAATTATCTTGCCAATGGATGTTGTTACATTCAGCCTAGTAGAAAATGGAATCGTTTGAAGTAGATATTTTACCAGCATGTCTATCCACAGGCTCACCCTGACTGTCATTTCTTCCAATATTCAATTTCTGGTGTGTATCTTCGATAATTTTGACAATTCATTTTTGGAAAGATGAAACCTACCGAGATTGGTGTGTGCCACCAATTTGTATATCATGATATGAAGATTCTAACAGCTTCAGGTACCAAATTATGCATATTTTTAGAATTAAGCACAAAAATATATTTGCATTTGATGAATAAATCGATACGATACGATATAAGACAGTACCAACAAAAATTCTAAAATAGCTTTCGACTACATCATTTCAAAGTCAGTGAGTTAGGTAATATTTGGAACAATTTAATGGTTGACGTGTACCAAATACTTACCTTCAAAGAATTTCATGAAGGATTCTGTTCTAGGACAACGGAAGATTAGTTCAATCGCTAAGAATCTTCCGTTCATATGACGAGAATAAAAGGAGTATGTGAAATTTCCAGTAGGACTGAGCATGTAATGCGTATACAATGCATTTTCAAATTGATATGCTAGAAATCAGCCTTTAGACGACGATCTTACTAGAAGATTTAGTTTTTTATCATTATTTGAAAGGGTTCCCGTTTCAATGAAACATTATATAGAGAATAGTGAAGTTTCAATTACCTGGTATATGCGAAGGCAAGATGAAAAATTCCTGAAAAATGAAGGAAATGGCGTCACAATCGAAAATCTCACCATCGATTGGAACGATTCACAAGTGGTCTATTGATTTTCGTTGTGATAGAATGACCACAAAGGACGCCGAATGTTCTGGTCGTCCAATTGAGGTTACAACGCTAGAAATCGTCGATTAAATCTATGGTATGATATTGGATGATCGGCGAGTTAAAGTGCCCGAGATTGCTGAGGCTATAGGCATCTCAACCGAACGGGTACATAACATTTTGCATAAATTTTTCAATATGGGAAAGCTATTTGCCAGATGCGTGCCGCATTTGCTCTCTGTTGACAACAAACCCGAACGTGTGACAACTTCAAAGGAGTGTTTGGCGATATTCAAGGGCGATAAGAAGTACTTTTGAGCCGTTTCGTAACCGTGGACGAAAAATGGATCCATCACAACACACCAGAGATTAATGAACAGTCGAAACAGTGGAATTGTCCTGGCGAATCGAAGCCGAAAGAGGCCAAAGTGGGTTTATCGGCCAACAAAGTCATGGCGACAGTTTTTTGGGATGTACACGGTATGGTCCATATCGATTACCTTGAAAAGGGTAAAACGATCACCGGCGTATGTTATGCAGAGCTGTTGGATGGATTCGACGCTGATTTGAAGCGAAAGCTGCCGCATTTGGCTAAGTAAAAAGTGTTGTTCCACCAGGAAAACACAGCGGCGCACAGGTTCGTAGTCGCAATAGCAAAATTGAATAAATTGCGCCACGAATTGGTTCGTAAACTTCCATATTCTCCAGATTTGGCCCTCTACGATTTTTATCTATTTCCAAACTTGAAGAAATGGCTCGGCAAAAGAGATTTGGCTCCAACGATGAGGTCATCGCTGAAACAAACGCCTATTTTGAAGGTTTGCCGAAATCGTATTATTTGGAAGGGATCGAAAAATTAAAAAACGTTGGTCAAAGTGTATCGGGCTACAAGGTGGTTATGTTGAGGAGAAAAATAGGTTTTTGACCAAATAAATCATATCTTGTTTAATTTTTTTCATTTCAGTTTTATAGGACCGTCGTTCTTAGTATTTTTTTCGTGTACTCAACCAATGAAACCGAAGAAGTTATTGTAAACTGCAACAAAGCATGTTTGAATTGGAATTCTGAACACCATTAATGATTGGAGATCCTATTTTATATCAACACCTCTTTTGATTTTTTGGTCACCCTGAAGTATATATTTTAATTCCATAATATCTCTTTTCCGATTTTTGTACTACTCTCAATAAGATTTTCTTGTGGGTAGATAAGCTAATGAAAACATGCGTTCAATAAATGATGGAATGTATAAGCGAAAAAGCAATTTAATGAATTCAGATTTATCTTCCAAACAATGATTGAACAGGCATATTTTGATTTCGAATTTAATTTACTCTGAGTGGCCATCACTCGGTAGCCGAAAGGTCCCCAGTACTTTAAAATTATTTCTAGTGGATGAGGGTGATTGTTTCTTATTTATAATGGTGTGTATTCATATTCTCGCACCCCCGCACTGTGGAGGTGTTATTCACGCTAATGTACATGAGTCTTATGGGGAGCAAGTGTATTGTTAGGAAGATTACAAAAGTATCTATTCCTTAAAGTTGGCGTACTTCTCAATAGCCTTGAATTTTCTTACCGAACATCATAAATCTGCTGTTTTCCATAAAAGGTAAAAAATCTTTTTCTCTCACAACCTGAAATAATTCTACCAATATAGAACTACGACTGTGCAATGTTCGGCGGCAAGAAAATATTATTTCATATTTGATGCGGGATTATAATTTACCATATGTGAGCTCATATTTAATTAATTTGCAGTTTTCGTAGTAGGTTAATCTGATATTGTAATTTGTGAAATAAATGGGGACTTTATTTCCGTATTTCTGTTTATTCCAATCTAAGATTGAGTGCCTCGAATTCTTGGTTCAATCGATTAATGTTTTCATGTTGAAAATAAAGATGTCAATATAATCTTGCAATTCATCTAATTAATTGATTCTATTCTGCCCAGAATTATTCATCAATAAGACGAACGTTGTTGTGAAAGAAGCTATGCAGGCATGAAATCCCCGATGGAAAAATCCTATAGCTCTCCGTATATACTCAATTTAAGAAGCGGTGATTAAAATAAAAGGGCCGATTCTCAAATTATTTATCTCATTAAAATGTCTTGAAGAAAACCGAATGAGATAAATAAAATAACTTTTTGGAGCTAATTAGTAGAATGTTTCATTTGTTTTTATTTAGGATTGTCAGTTAACTGAAATGGAGGAAATAAATTGGCATTGTATTCATCACCTTCCTCAATGTCCTTCACTGTTTTATTTATCTGATAGAGACAGCTTAAACGAAATTAACGATTAGTTCTTTATTTCAAATATTAATGTTGTAGCATTCAGAATTTGGCCAAGAACTTGGGATCAGGAATGATAATTATCCTATCTGGAAATACCCTCTTGACTAGTTGATGACCTCAATCTAGTTTCAAACTCACCTGCTAAAAACTACTTTGAAATATTGACAGATATATCTAAAAATTCCACAATTCAACAATTTTGGTTAGCCAAGACCTCAATATTTGCTTATAAATCGCAGTTATGTCACCTGGTCTTTTAACCTGAGGGTGGCTTTTCCGCTCATAAATTTCCATCTCTTGGAAGTTTCTGTTGATTTTTAGAGATCAAAAAATAATCAACGGTAATACCACGATTCCTTGAAATTTTATGGATAAATTTATTTTTATTTTCCGAATTCGGTTTGAGTGATCTTGTATTATGAAAGATAATTTTTTGAACCAATTTGTGAAACATGCAACAATTAAGAAATAAATAGATATTTATTTCTTTCGGTCTTTTGCCCGAATGATCAGTAACATTACAAACTTTCTCATTTTGCTAATGAGCTGCATGAGAGAACGAAACAGCTTTAAGGATGTCATACTGAAGTAAATCTAACCAGCTCATTGAAAATAAGCTTTTATCGAAGACCAGCTAGTTTTACCAGAATAAAACCGAGCAACGTCCTATTTTGACATTTGAAAAATCAGCACGATTTCGTTCCAATATACATAATTAATATTTAGAGAATTTTCCATTCATCTTGACAAGGCTGCTTTTGGAAAAGAACTAGAGACTATAAGAATTGTTGTAATGAACACGACTCACAAAATGCTATGGGGGCCATTCTAACTCACTATGAAGAACATTCTGCCTATTTAAAGAAAAATAATAATAATTGAAATATAGGTCACACCATTTCTCAAGAAAGCTTATCATTTTTAAAACACGGAACAGACAAATTTCTAGGTAATTTAGAAAGGATGGAAACGTATAAGCAAAAAAGTAATTTATTAAATTCCGATTCATCTCCAGCTGAGGGTAAACCTCTCATTTACATTATTATTCCCAAATAGTACTTAAACATGCACATTTTGATTCATAATTTAGTTTACTTTGATGATGCCTAAGGTGGATAAGGGTAATTACTTATAGTGTACTAGTACGAAGTATTAATGTACAGACTCGGCAAATTTCGATGCTTGTATAGGGTAAACTTTAAGAGGAACAAACAAATGGAAGACGATCTTTTTTTTGAGACAAATTCACTGGCGGAAATAATTTTTTTGAAGAAATACTAATGACAAATAGAATTTAAACAAGCATATTTTGTTTTCTAATTTATTTTATTTTGATGATGACTATTTGGTAACTGAAAGATTCTTAGTACTTTAACAGTATTTTTAGTGGATAAGGGTGATGGTTTATTATTTATAGTGTTATAGTGAATCGACGTTCTTTTATAGTTCATTAGAAAACTCATCAATAATATTTACCTTAATGTGAAAGAAGCCCTGTAAAAATATATTAATGATATTATAATGAAGATTCTTGAGCCAGGTATGAATTATATATACAATTTCGATTATTCGTGTTTCTGTTCGTTCGGCGACGTGGGCATTTTAATTGAAATTGGTGCGATAAGGACGCTTTGTGTAATACAATTAGTTCTAAGTAATCCAGTTTTAGACGTAATAAGTCTTCTGATGATGGTCGTGAGACCGAAACGTACGTAAAGACGAGAAAATATGAAGCATAAGTGTTAATGTGACCTATTTCCCGAGAATTTATATATAATTAATGATATTGGTCAATATCTAATGAAATTTCTAGCATTCATTCAAAACAGTCAACAAAATCTCTATAGCGCTAAAACAAAAACAAACTACTTCGAATAATCGGGAGGTTAAAATAAATTGTCAAGAAGTTAATGATATATTATATTTTATATTTTGGTCAAGCAGGTAGATCATTATTTAATGTTAGATATGGAGAACATTATAATCCACTTAAATAAAAGAATTTCGACACTTTTCAGATTGGACTTCTCAATACATCATTCCGCTCATGTTTCTTGAAAATCCTCAAGAAAGCGTCAGAAGAAAATGTTATAACGGGAATACAAACAACCCATAAATAGTACTTTGGTAACTTAGACACATCATAGCAACGATTCTCACTTGACTATCAGTTGAATGTAATCACTACCGAGGAGGTTCTAAGTTTATTGGAACTTTCTAGTTATTTAGGTTTTTTTTGATTTTAACTTGGTGAAATACTTTTTAGGTAAACCGTTTCTGATTGGTCGAAAGCAGTGATAGAATATACATTCTGACACAATGATATTCTAATAACGAGTTAGTAATATTTTAGCAAAAAAAAATTACTCTTGTTGTGAAATGTCTAAATTTTTTTTGGAATGTCATATTCCAAACATGCGAACTGTAGCTCTCGCCATTCCAAACTTGTAGTATATACTTTTAAATTTACGCCAGAAGATGAAATTTTATACATAATTATCATTATTATGATCCTTATTACGTAAATAACTATTATGTGTCAACTGTTCATTTGCCATGTCAGTTTCAATGTAACTTTTACAATCTCCTACAAGCTTGTTCTTGAGAAAAATCTTGGCCTCAGGATGGATTACGCAAACTGAAATTCAAGTCTCAAGCCTGCCCTGAAGATTCCACCTATAATGGTTGGCGAAACAAGTCGTGCTATTGTGACGCGGAATCCATCCGGAAGCCAAAAATTTTCCAGTTTAGCTATCCGCTGAAGTCAGCTATTTAAGCTTGTTCTTGAGACATTGGCTACCGTTGCTACTGGTAAAATTATTATGTCTGGCGTTATGTTCGTAAGAACATTAGCATATGCTCAATTTAATTCTATTTGACAAGGTTATATTTATTTGAGAAAGTATTTGCAGGTTAATTTCTAATATTCCGTTTTGAACAAAAGGAAAAAGCAATTACTTCATTAAATATCATAAGCGTAGTGTTGTTTAACAAGATAATTGTGTTGTATATATTTATATGCTATGCATTTGTTTTCTGCAGAATGAAAATAGAATAAAATGATTCTCTCAGAACATATGCTTCTATGTATTTTTATAAAAGATAATAAATAGATCAGGCTCTTCATCGAAATTCCGGTAGCCATATGGTACTAGCATTTGATTATCCTATATTTGCATTTCTCTTGAGTCCATTATGGGAACGTACTTAATGAAAATTAATTAATTACAGTATCGCGTAATACTTATACTGAATAGATATTTAGACATTTTCATTTGTGGCATGAAATTCGGATATTAGAAAGATGAATAGGTAATATCACCTACGCAGAGAAATAATATTATCCGATATTAATGAAAAACAATACAGCTTCACCCATCACACCAATATTGGTATCGCTATATATAAAATTTCAACCAGATGTGGTACACAAAATGTATTGATGAAAATGGTTAATTTTTTATATTTGCTTAACCACTTACAACGACAATGTAAGTGACAGAAAAAACTTTTAATACAAAAGTTGCATAATTTTTTCGATGGATGTCAAAACAGAACTGAATGACATATCAGTCTTAAAATTGTAATGCGTTCTGGTTAAAGATGGTACATCGCAAATGTTACAGGGATTTTCGATTGTGGCGCCATCTGTTTTATTTTCAGGGACTTTTTACTTTGCCCTCGTAGGTAGTTAGAAAAATTAAACTATAGCCAACTATGATTCCTAATTGAAAAAATGGAATTTTAGGCCATAACTCGAAATTGCACATTTCTTCCAAATTTTCTCGACGTCGCAGAATTTTACGGAAAAAAGTGCCTCAAATATGTAGAAGTTATTTTCTCCTAACTTTACAAACATCCAAGTCATGTGTCTAAAAGTCGAAGAATCAAACTTTTGTTTATAACTCGAAAACAAAAGACCATAGCAAATTTTTGTTTCCGCAACTGAATTTGTGTCAAAAAAAGAGATCTAGAACATGAACATGTTTTGTATCCTATAGTTACCGAGTTACCCTAAACAAACATCGAAAATTGCCTGGTCTGTACCTATCATATATAGTGTTGCCCAAAATCGGTCTTGGTCTTGCAGTCTTGGTCTTGTTCTTGCATTTTTGCAAGACCAAGACCAAGACTAACCGTGCAAGATTTGAGCAAGAACAAGACTAAGCCTGCGAGACTCTTGCGTCTTGCAGTTAGAACTGAGTGTCGTTTCAGGGAGCGGACAGGCTTAATTTAATTTATAATACAAGAAACTGACAAAATAATTTATTAAATATAGTATGAAAATAAATAAGAATATGAGAATAATAAAAACGAAAAATAAACTATATAGAATAAAGCGCAATAAAATGATATGTACCTAGTATGTTACCGAGAAAATGTGTATTTTCTTAATATTTCAATTTCATTTACAGGCCGAAAAAGAGATCTTACAAACTAATTTGAAATCAAGAGCGAAAAGCAGGACGCTACAATGTCATGCGTCTGTATGCCGCATGCGGCATCCTTTGATTTGCGGCGGCATCCTTTAATGAGAGCCGACAGGTGCCAAGGCGTCGCGGTACAAGGCGACACTATCTAAGCGAATGGACCATAAATAATAGTATTTATTTCAATTCCAATCATTCCCAATTGAGCTTTGCTTCGAGTCTAATGTAATAATTATTTTTACTCTAATCCTTGTTGTTCTCGGAAAACTTATCACGTTTACAATTTGACATGAGGACGAAGATTCAAATAGTTCTAGTCGGAATAGTGAGAGTTGGAGTTATAGACCTAAAAGCAAATTTGATGAGATTTTCGAAATAATTCATGCATCCCAAATTGCTTTGTGTAAATTGTGCCAACATAAAAAGGTTGAAATAAAAATGAGAAACAGAAACACTTATAGGTAATTGCGAGACTTGCGAGACTCTTGCTGCAAGACCAAGACCAAGACCAAGACTGCGAGCGCAATACCAAGACCAAGACCAAGACCAGGTGTATTGGCGCAAGACCAAGACCAAGACTGGCTAAGTCTCGTCTTGTTCTTGCATTTGGGCAACACTAATCATATAGCTTATTTTCTATTAATCCCATATTTGTGTGTATCATTCAATCGCAAGAATTATCTCTTTGTATCCGCTACCCGCTTTGTGCATGCAGCATTAGGTTGAGAATTGAATATGCATTTATAATTCAAGAGTAATTAGTAAACTGTAGTCTCAAAGTGTGAAATTTTTTTTTATACAACGTTCTAAAATAAAATAGTTTACAGTAAGAGTCTTGACATTAGTTTCGATGTGGCTATTAATGACATGGATAATGACATCTAATAATTGACCATTTGTATATGATCCCAAAAATGATGTCCAGTTATTGCCATTGGAATGGATTTACCAAGATTTGGTACTTATATCAAACAGTTCCGACGTTGACTTGTAAAGCTCTCAGATATGGATTTTTGCATTGAGCTTCAATTAGTTATTCATACACACTTGCAGAGAGGTTGTGTTGTAATTGTAGAGGGTTTATGGAAATTATTATTATTATGCAAAGTATTCACATATAAAATGAACAGAACGGGGCCCAATAAAGACCCTTGAGGCACGCCTTGAGTTATGTTCGAACTTTTATCCCCAATTAGTGTTCTGCTTGTCTATCGATTTAATTAATTACATGCCACTTAACATAATCCGGAATATCTAGTATCATGATGATGACTCACCATCAGATGAAGGATGCCAAATAATTGATTAGTTGAATGTACATTTTAGAAAGAATAGAAACTACCTATTATAGTCCAGTCAAAAAATCACTCGAATTCAGAAATGATGGGGATTACAGCCAAACCTATTTCGGTTGGTCGGGGGGTATGTAGGAGTATTTTTGCACAATATGCCCCCTTTTTTTGTGGGGCTGTTTGCCTAAAATGCAATTGTCTACATTTTTTGTCGATTTTTGCTATTTTTGAAGTGTAGTTTGGTTAATTCACGTCTGAGATGAAAATGACCTAAGTAAAAGATGTTGGTAATTTTATGAGCTGCAAAACCCTGCCAAGGAAAAATTTTGACCCATTAATAATTTTCCGCTATTGACGGAAAATTGTAATCAGAAATGTAAACAAAATCTTAGAAGTCCAGATATCTCGCGAAATATGAAAGTTAGCAAAAAATTATTAATGACCGAAAATTCTCAGCTAATTTTTTCCTATAAGATGACATTATTTAATATTTGGACTTCTAAGATTTTGTTTAAATTTCTGTTCACAATTTTCCATCAATAGCGGAAAATTATTAATGGCTCAATATGTTTTCTTCGCAGGATTTTGTAGCTCATAAAATTAACAACAACTTTTACATAGGTTATTTTCATCTCAGACGTAAACTAAACAAATAACACTTCAAAAACAGCGAAAATCGGCCTAAAAATGTAAACAATTGCATTTATGGCAAACAGCCCCACAAAAAAAGGGGGCATATTGTGCAAAAATGTTCCTACAAAATGGCTGCTATCCTCAACATTTCTGTCACCAATGTCTAACTTGACCGGACTATTATGTCAACAACTGATCACACAAGGAATTATTCAAATGTAGCGTTACATAATCATCGATTTAAACTGATAATTGTTAAGATGGGAATTCCATTTCATATTGAATTGTGAAAGAAAATCTATTAAATCTTTAAAGGTTGTAACTTTATATCAAATGAATCGTATTTTTTATAATCATCAGCATTAGCTGGTGGAAATTTGTGATAGAGCTGATGAACCTTCTCGAATAACTTCCTTCCTGAGTAGAACTCCTTAAGCACTTCCGTAATTTTGTATTTGTACAGATGAAGATATTTTTTGAAGTTATTATAATATCATTTAGTTCGAAGTGCCAGAGCGATGTTTATTAGTGTTAACTATTCGAAGTGTGAGACCGTACTAGTCTAATATAAACAAATCCCATCTGCTACAAAGACCCGTATAAGCACGCTCCACGGTCCCCTCACACAAAGCATACCGACCAGGTGGAAGCTTTACAACACACATCACATGTGGCCCTATGACCCCCGCTTAGAATGAACATAATTAAATCGGAGTTGTGCGCTTTCTCTGTCCAACTCATTTGTTTTACCACCTTGCCAACTTTGTCCGCGTAACGAGCGCGTGCCATATGTACAGTTTCAATTACATGTGGGGGTTCTATATCGGTTGATGATCTATTTTTAGGGGTGGCGCGTGCCCAATACTATTATGTACCTTCGCTTTTCTGTAAGCCTGATACCAAGCGTCCGTTTTCGCGCGGCTATGAATCGTTGCGTCGGCGACGTCGTTCGAATCGATCATTTGATTCGCGGTCACAGGGTGCCGCGGTGGGAGAACGGTGGCGTGACGTCAGACGTCGCCGTCTACGATATAAATAGTAGGGCGAATGAGTAGACGACGTAAGGGAATACTCGAATGGACGTTGATTAACAGTTTAATCTGACACTACCCAGATGAAGCTATTAAATACGGAATAGGAAATTTTTCAATTTAGCCTTATTTAAAAGAAGTTTCGGGAGATTCTACCAAACAGCTGATCAGAATTACTAGAATTGTTGTTTCAGCACTTCCTACCCTCTTATGATATATTTTCTGACCAACTTACTGAAATATTATCAAAATCAGAGCTGTTCGGAGCACTGACAGAAACTCGAACCCTAAACATTTTCAGAAAGTTCTTTCAAATCGCGAGCACTAAAGAACTACGCACTTTTTGAAATTTGAATGATGGAGGATGTGTAACTTATTCCCAGTTTGATTTGTGAAATAGAATGATACAGTACGATAATATTAATGTAGAGTGCCTTGTTTTTTTTAAATTTTATACAAGAATTTTTATTATACCTAGGAAGCAACCAAAAAGCTGCAAATATATCTGCGTTTCATAGAAGATAGCTTAAAATTGACATTTTCATATATACATTTACTTTCTATGCAAAACCTGAGATTGAATTGATCTAATTGAATTGATGGAGCTTGATGGAAATTCATGTCGAATTACAAAGTAAAATAACTACATTAATTGAACCTTTATTTTATAACCTCAAATAATTATTAACTTGATCGTCTTTTCTGTATGTTCTGGGTCCAAGAGAAGGATGTCTATCATCAGGATATCGGAAACTGTAATGATACAGTTTTGGTTAAATAGAAAAAACTATCATTTTCCACTGTGTTAATTTTCCACAAAATCTTGATGAGTTCTGAAATTGATCAGAAACGTAATCGGACATGTGATAGTCGGATATTAAATCTAACATAAACCCAAGAAAGATTATAAAAAGTTGCGTCGAATAAGTATTTTTTATTTTGTTTCATCCCTGGCAGGGACACCGGAAAAATTAAATGGAAAATCAAGCCAAAATAGTTTGAAAATCAAAAATTATATTAAAAACTGAATGGCCCTCCAGCTATGCAAATTTTACCCCATTTAACCAAAACTGTATTTACATCCTTAGCTTGGACACACTGTATATGTTAGGCATAATGTGCAAACTAAATTAGCGAGATAGTTTATAAACCAAACAAACTGTTGGATATTTTGATGGAATAGTCCAGGCGCCGAACCGGAAAAAAAACCGTGTAGGTCAGAATCGAAACAATTTTTGTGGGATACGATTCGTGGGGTTATCAGGACCATCCATTACACATAAAACCTCACCGGTCACCCCCTCCCCTTGGGGGACAAAAAATGGCCAATACTTGCCGATTTTCCACCCCTACAATTGATTGGAAGTAAATCTGACGTCAAAATCGTGATCGGCGACCCAAAAAACCTCCTTGGTGCATTTTAAATTCGAAATTACCCTTTTGGTGGTCAGAAAAAAAGGGGGGGAGGGGGAAGGTGACCGGTGAGGTTTTATGTATTATGAATTATGAATGTACATTACAAATCGAATCCCACAAAAAATTTTCTATTCTGACCTACATATCTTTTTTTTATTATAACTGAAATCCCGACTCATTGCCTGGATTAGAAAACGCAATTTCAACTAAATTACCGACTAATTTACAAACTAGCTAAGGTTCTTGACTAATTTGCTTGAAATAATTAAGAAATCTAAAACAGCCGAATAGTTTATAAACACTCTATATGATAATTTCTCGTAACACAAATTAGCCAATGCTAGTTTTCCAACATCAATACTAAGAGTTGTTTATCTTTTTTAACTAGGGATAAAAAAATTTGCTTGCATAATTCATGTTGTTTCCGTGAGAATAATTGGTTTAGTATTCCATTGTACGCTACCATATCCTGACTTGATGTAATCAAATTTCTTTTGTAATAACTGTCAAAATAAATATCTATCAATCGATCTACCTACTCGATCAAAATTGAAACGATTTTTCACTCTAAAGATCTAATAAAGACACATTCCCTATTTAAACTATTCGGTAGTGTTTGTGAATGTGAATTATGAACAAACCCGGCCAGGACATTGAAAAGAAACTTTATTAATAAATTAGAGAGGACTTTTTTGGTTATTTTAAAAACTAGCTAAAGCCAGATTTCAGATTTATTAGTAATTCTAGGTAAATTAGCAAAGACCCTTAGTCAATTTCTAAAGTAGCCGCTAATTTAGTTGAAATTACGTTTTCAATCAAAATGGCCAACAGTTTGGTTGATTTATAAATTGTCCAGCTAGTTTTTAAATTAGCCAAGTTGAAACATTATGATATAATAATGAGTTCAATATTGAATAGTGATCTACATAATTTCCTCGATCCCAAATAAAAATAATAAAGTTGGCATTAGTGAGATAAATTTTAATTCTGGATCATAATTTTGAATCGATCGTAATAGACCTTCGATGGCACTGTAAACTAGAATAATCAATATATTTTTCCTCTAAACGTATTCCTTATCTCATTAATAGATCTAAAATTTAATTTCTAAGACTAATTGTCAATTATTGAATATGTACAATACATATGATTATAACTATACTGTACTTGACTGAGCTAATTTAGACAAGCACCTAGAAGTAACTTCTGTATATGTGCCTATTTATATGATAAATCCTATTTATACCGAAAGAATTACAACATGCAGTACTTGCCTAAACTATTAACATCAGGTGCAATGGTAAAAATAATGATGACAGAATATTGTATGAATTGTTAGTAAATTTCCAGTATATTATAGAATAAAATTGTGTGATGCGACTATTAAACATTACTAGTAAAGTAAATTCACCTTAATGACCAACTCTATGAAATAGTTCAAATGAAAATAGAAAAGAGATTAACTACTATCGAGAATTTTGGTGGTGAGAATGTGTTCTAGTTGGGAAATTTCTACTTTGACCACTTCGCAAGTGGAAAATCTGAATTGGAATAGGGAAGGGACAATCAGACATCCAATTTCATTGTCTCGGAGAAAATCTACCGAAATTTCCCAGCACTTTTTCTAAAAGAAGTAATGAGTAGTACAAATCACGAAAATGCTTAAAATTTTTGACACTATCGGTTTCCTTCTTTACTTTTATGAACGATTTTGGAATTTCATTAGCAAAACCGGTATGATTTCGTTCTACAAGAATTCGTTATCATTTCACATTATATGGTAGCCGTCAGGTTATCTAAGGCGCTTGTCTTTTGCGATACGGCCACTGGCGGGGATGTGTGTAGGCCTGTAAAGCAGTTTGCATGCGTCTTTGGTGGTGGACGTTTCTCAGGCGGTGGTGGTTTGGATGAGTTGTGGTATGGGAGGAGGGATGGTGGTGCCGTGGGCTTTCAATTGGCACTGTTAGCTAATAAAAACTATACCTTAACTATTTATGTGCTTGAATGCATATTGTATTTATTATAATGTTTTTTGTATTATTTCATATTGCTATATAGTCTTGTTTGAATAAATTATTATTATTTTTATTAATAATATAGATAGTTTGACATATGAATATAACTTCATCAAAACTACAGGTAAACGATACATTATCTCCACCAATATATAGTCCAGGAAAAATAGAGAACAATTACCCGAGAGAAATATGCTCTGAAATATGTGTATGGTTAATACTGATTTACATTATTCATGTTCAAATTCAGTTGTTCGATTTCTGATTCATGAAATTGTGTTCTTAAATCTCGCAATAATAGTGTATGTGTATGAACATGTTATAAAGTACGAGTTACTTATTTATCATGTTTGGTTTGTTGCAGGTTAAAGGGTTTCCAGACACATATATTTTTATACCCAGGCAAAATGTGTACCCCAACTTCGATAAACGTGGGATGCATGTGAATAAAAAGTTTTCCCAAGACCCAAGGGTTAGTAGGAAAATACATTTGAACTAGTACTCCAATGCATGTCAATGGACTATAAGTATTGTTTCAATCCCCAAATATCTCATGACATATTGAATGTGACTTTAGGCACAGGGTGAGTATTTCAAGCCGCCTCGGACTGTAGCTCATCCACCCATTCGAAGAGGTATGTTTTTGATACTAAAACCATTCCTGTATTTTGAAGACCCAAACTATTTAAAAATGCGGGTGTGAAGTTTCACATTGGCAGACAATTTTATGTTTTAAATGGCAATAATAAAACATCAGAGTTCATCATTCGTACTACATAATCCTAATCATTCGTTCAAACAAGATTTGTAAAGCAAAGTAAAGTAAAGTAGTAATTTATTAAGCTTCAGTAAACAATTATAATGAAACAGTGAGAAGCGTGTCAGGTACAATGAGAATGAAACAATCATATAGTATTTTAAAAACTATCCAGAACAGAATCGGGTTTAAAATTTTTTATTTACATAGTAACTAATTTAAGCGTGACTTATTTGCTATTTAAAAAAATTCTCTAACGAAGAAGGGTTCTTAAACACAGATATAGTAGAACACTTCACTCTTGAATCGTTTTTTAGAATTAATCAATTCATGTAGACCCTTAGGTAAACATTTTTAAAAAAGAATGCATGCATAATAAGGACTTGTTTTCGTTAAAGTTAATCTATTACAAGGATAATTATAACCATTTTTATTACTCGTGTTATATTCATGATCTATCAGTTCGTGTGAAAATATGTGCTGATTTTTTTGCAAGTCTGGTGTTGTTAAAAACTGGTTACTAGAAAATTTACCTTCACATGACTAATTGAATTTCTTTTTTAGAACTATTCTTAGAGCTCGTTTTTGCAGCTTAAAGTCATCTATTAGTCTTGAAGAGCCTCCCAGATCACAATATCATATTTGAGGCTGGAATAATAATTGTGAACGATTAGAAAGTTTTTGAGCACAATAATTTACACCACACTGAAACTTTATAGTCTATTTCTTCTAAATATCCTTACCTCACCCTTAGGAGGATGCATTCTGATGATAGTCAAATCCCTTCTAACAAAAGAACTAATTATTTAACTGATATACTGTGAGTCTAAGTTGTCACTGTGAATAGCGACCGACAGGTTGCTATAATAATTTAGCGAAGATATCAAAGAATGTGAAATACAGAACTGGATAAGTTGGATGAATAATATGATAGTATTTATGTTACTGTGAATGTTCGAAATGTGGTGGATTTCGGAAAATAGAACCGCCAAAAATTTAACAAACTAACCTGCTATAACATTTGTGCTCGGTTTTTCGGACCTACGCTGTAGATCAAAACGGCAATGTTATCCGCAGGTTCGTTATTTAAATTTTTCACGGTTGGCATTCACTAGTTCCGGTCTTTCACAGTATACACTGAACAGGGAATCACAGTTGAGACAAAACACTGAAAAATATTTTTCATTCAATCTGTGCTGCTACTGTCGTTAATGAGTAAATAAACATTTAATTATAAATTGATCCAAGCAAAGTATATCATATGATTAATTGTTTAATCTAAATGACATAATCGATTATTTCAGTGGTCCGTCTTAACCCTTCGAGCATGTACAGCCTACTGACCAGCGTCCTAGTATATTCAATAGACTTTGTTATCAAATGTTTCCTGTAGTAGTTTTAGAATATTTAAAACAATTCAAATAAATCTCACTAGTTGGCTTTTAGAAAATAAATGTCTGACTATTAGTGGGGTCTTCAATGACACTTCAGTTTTCTCTATTTTTTTCAACTTTACCAGTTCTTTCAAAACGTTATTTGTTTCTTCGAAGTACTTGTTCATCAGGATCTCCCCTATCTAGATATATTTATCTATGAAGATAATTTGAATTTGAAGTTAAGTTAATATGATAGAGATCAATATTTAACATACTATATCGAATGTTATACGTTCAGTGTCTACACACATTTGTACATGTATCCTTATTTATATTTGGAAATTTCATGCTCATCAGTTTTGCCATTATTCGCTATTTTTGAGAGTTAGTTATGGAGCAGAGTATACCAACCCATATATCTTGGAATTACGAATTTTATTCCTAATTCGAATATAGAAAAAAATACGGCTGTCTTCCAAAATAGGAAAATTGATATCTGCCCAGACAAAACTGTACACCCTGTAGATTGAAAACATTTTTCAACAAATTGTTCCTGTTAAGAAATGAGCTACAGTCCAAGGCGGCTTAAAACACTCACCTATATACAACAAATTTGTGCAAAAAGCAGGTTTTCCCACTCTTTGTAGCTGAATAAATATATTCCATAGTGAATTAAACTTATATCTGTTTGAAGGTGTTATGGGCTGACGAACAACATAGTAAAGACCGAGTGAAACGTGACTTTATAGATCCTTCAGATGTACCACACGACCGGGTGAAGAGGATAGAGGATCCAGAACCAAAATCTAATCAGGAAAAAATTCATACACCCGTTAATGACTCTGTAAACAAATCGGATCATCAAGAAGTACGATCTAAATTGAAAAGAACGAAACGATGGATACGATTTTCGAAGGTGCTACCAGTTTTGGATCGCGTAGATAGAACGTTCAACGACGAATTATGGAATCAGGAATGGTATTTGGTAAGGATTAAGTTTAACCCAAGGTAATGTGTTTGTATAAGCTTTTGTTTCAGAAAGAAACTGGAACTGAAAACGATTTGCATAAACTGGATTTGAATGTTTTACCATTGTATAGACTTGGAATAACTGGTAAAGGAGTGAGAATAAGTATTCTGGATGATGGAATTGAGTATACCCATGATGATCTGAAAAATAATTATGTAAGTAGCATTTTAGTACACTATCAATTATATATTGAAATACATTGAAAAATAGCAGTTCCATACATACAAAGAGCCTGTTTAGATCTTTGGCTCGTCCCAAAGTTTTATTTTATTGCATTTTCAAATGTGCTAGTTTAGATAGATCAGAAACTTCAAACATCAATTTGTATCCAAACAATAACAATAATAATAATATTAAGTTTATCGGTTCTAGAGTACTGACACATCTCAAAATTACACATTAAAAAATGTATAAAGACATGTAACAGATACAGATTTAAAAAATTATAACGTAGGCTAAAATAAAACTCAGAATCACAGCAAAGAAACAAACGAAAACGGAGACTAGCATATTCAATTGTTATCTGAATTCCTCAATTGTATAAAGTGATTTTTCCAATAAAAAATGTTTCAATTTGGCTATAAAAAGTTTCGATATGAAGTGAGTTAAAAAATTTGAAACATAAGGAATTTGGACCATCCTGATATGTTGATTATCTGATGCAGGAAAAGTAGCCACGACGCCTTGTTTCATGAATCTCTTCTGCATGAATATCGTCCACGGACTTTTTATATGCATGACAAAGGCATTCCAAGATGATTAAGCCAGGGAGGGTATGAATACTTGAATCCCAGTAGCTTTTCCTGCAATCTTCCCTATATCCCTAGTCGCTAATAATTCGGATGGCTCTACGCTGTAATCTGAAAATAGTATCCCAGAGCAATGTCCCCAAACGAAGATAGCATACGTCACACAAGGTGAAATATATGATTCTGAGAACTTTTTCAATACTGAATGGGAAAGGGTTCGGAGAGTAAGAATATTCCTACTCAATTTTGTGGCTAGGATTTTTATTTTGATATCCAGCTAAGATTTTTTAAGACTCCTAGAAATTGTATGGCTTTATGATCAACTGAATTGTATTTTCTAAGTGAAGTCAACATCATTCGTTGAAGTTTATCTTTTTCCATGCATAAAACATTCCCACTTTTGTTTCTGCCTAATGCACATTATTATTTTCTACCATTCGCATTTTATTGTCATCAGCGGGATGCCACACACTCGGCTAATCCAATACGACCAGGAAAACCATTTATGTAGACTAGAAAACGATATGTTCTAAAATAGAGCCTTGCGGTACTCCAAAAATCTTTTTCCGATTCTAGATAATTAATCGTTATAATAGATAACTCGATGAGGATTTTTCAACTACCATAGGAACATAGAAATACTGGGTGTTCTCACAAAAGCCATATAGGGCGAGATTTTTCGAACCATATTCCATTAACACAAACAAATGCCTTAGATAGATCCAGAAAGAAAGCAATTGTGCAGTTTTCGTTTTCAAACCAATTTCAGTGTGGTTCTAATGAATGAAGTCGCTACCTTTTCTGGATAAATATTGATGCTGATCGGATAGACCGTTGTTTTCAAAGTAGTCAACCAATCTCTTGCTTAATATCTTTTCAAATATAGGCACACATTAGTAAAGCAAAGATTTCAAAGCGGAAGGGTACATTTTCTTCGCAGGTGTCATATAAATAAATAAATGTTATCAACATACTTGAATGAACATATAATGTATAGTGAATTTTGAAGAGAAGTTTCTAATAATACAATTTCTCTTTCACACATACTTTATTATTTCTCTTATTCTGAAAAAATTATGAAAAAAGGTTAATAATAATAAAATACAGAAGATATAAGTATAATATTGTCTAATGATGGTGGTGTAAAACGCCGAAACTCGTGTAACAGGAGTCACAAATTGCAGTGATAGTAACAGAATAGTGTTATCCAATTTTACAATACGGATATAATTAATTGATCTGTAGATCACTAGCTTCCCCACCCTTCTTTCATTTGGGTAATTTTTCGCTATTCGACACTTCTGCGGGTGGGATGTCATCCGTAGAAACGGTTGATTGATATCTTCCAAATGATTAGAAACAGCTTTCGAATACGTCAAATTATAATCTACCTCATGACATCAATAGTGTATTTGAATTTACTACTCATGGAACTGTCAAAATAATTTACATAAGGGATTATGTAATCCATACTTTCATGATACCACAGAGTAATTAATTTAATGTAGTCATGGTTTTTTTTTGTTAGGAGGTGATTGAAACCCTTCATGGGCACCTTATCGGGCCTGTTTCTCATCCCATAAGGTTGTGTGGGAGTCCCCGAGTCTGAATTAAACCACCTCAGATATATCCACTAAATACTCCACCTCGTATGGTAGGCTTGTTTTTGCTACCACAGCAGTCTGGATGACATGTAGGCCAAGAGGCCCATTGTATCTTACCTCACTACTTTTTCGTGGCATCGAAAAAATTCTGCCGTCGCTGAAATTCGAACCCGCGACGGGAAACTGCAGTGAACAGAAGATTGATGATGATGACGAAAAGTCCTAAGTACTTTGACAGTATTTTTAGTGGATAAGTGGATAATGTAGCCTCACTGCAAAATTGCAAATTATGGTACATAACCCATAAGCTTTAGGATTATCTCTACGATGACAAACACAACAATATTGCGTCACTATTTCTTTAAATTTTAAAACACTTATAGAAATATACAGCTAACATGTTTTACATACAGCTGATAAATACTAGACAGAAAACTTGCTGGAATCCTTGAAAATTTACAAACTTTAAAACAATACCCTATTCTCAATTATCAAACATTCCTAATTTATTCACTACTAGCGACCCGCCCCCGGCTTCGCACAGGTGCAATGCTGATACTAAGTACACTACAGAAAAACTGTGAACGTTGTATATAAAAACATAGCGGCCCGCTCCGGCCGGTACCGCCGCAAACGCTACGTCCCGCAATTTTTAAATCTGTAATATCTTCGAAAATATTCATTTAAATCATATGTTGTAAAGGGCCATATAGATCTATATTAAATCAACAATGTATTGAAGGTATTTAATTGGATAAGGATTAATGCTGTATTGGTTAAAATCGCTTCGAAAATTAGCCATTATTTGTCGTAAAAAGTAAATGACAAAAAAATGGTATTGTGAGATAACAACCATAAGAGATAGACATATTTCATCGCGGAGTTTTCTGTAGACCTTTTCAATGTGTACAATACTTAGTACATTATTTTGATATATCTCGTAGGGTTCAGCCTGCGTTTGCAATGTAAGCGGAAAAAATGTAATTATTTACGACATCACATTAGAAACCTTAAAAATAACAGTATTTCTTCACTATTTAATGGATGTTATTATACATACAAACTTTCCTCATCAATCACTCTATCTATTAAAAAAAACCGCATCAAAATCCGTTGCGTAGTTTTAAAGATTGAAGCATACATAGGGATATAGGGACAGAGAAAGCGACTTTGTTTTATACTACGTAGTGATAATTGAAGCTGTAATGTATTTATTCCATGAATTATTGTCCTGATCAGCTGTTATACTCTGCTGTTGATAGCAACCTGTCATTATTAGGATGTAAAAACCCACCATGTAATCCTCTAGTAATAATCTTCTAAGTTCATGAATGATCGGACCACAGTAATCCTTTACTACCTACGGATAATTATATTTATAGTTGATTATGTATTTTAATTGCATTCAATTTGAATACCGTCTGAAGATGGCGTAATAACGCTGAAATTCGAGTAACAGTAGGCACACTACATGAGCTCTGGTTGATCACCCTTTTGTTGTCAGGCTCGAGACCTGCAGAAATTCTTTCTACCAGACTTAATTTTTCAATAGAACGGCGAAGTTGTAGAACCCGTCGCCTAGAAGGTCTCTATTGATGTCTATAACCTCCAAGGTTTTAAGACAATTCCCAATGCCTACCTCCCCCCCAAGTTTCCACCGCTCGCTCATACCAACATTACATGTTTTCCTCTCATCTAGTTTCAAAACATAACCTTGACTAGTCACCATTCTAAAATACAGTAAGCAAGAAAATAGAGATTAGAGTTCGGGAATTCAGATTTGCATTATCGACTTAGTCTTGTCTCATATCGTCTGTCGTAAACACGATAAGAGTTCCGAAGGCTCGGAACCACATTCAATTCATTGTAATTATTGATTGCTTTTTTTCTTGTACTTGTTTCATGAGCAATAACAAACCTTTATCGTTCGTGATAAATTCTGAATAAGGAGTATGATATGCACTTTAGGATCCCGAAATCAGTTACGATTGCAACGAAGATGATGACGATCCTTTACCTAGATATGACCCTCTAAAATCTAACAACCATGGTACTAGATGTGCTGGAGAGATAGCCATGACAGCAGATAATGGAAAATGTGGTGTAGGAATTGCATTTAATGCTAAAATTGGAGGTACGAATTATTTTCAGGTCATAGTTCACAAATTGAATTTGGGGAATTATTTCTGTCGATATACATACAAGGCTCTTCATTTTTGTTAATTTGGCTACCAAAACCTTTTTGTAGTTAATTTCGATAAATAGATTTAACCGACAATCAAACAATCTATAATACTTTCTTCTTGTTGATGTATTCTCCCTGGAGGTGATGCTCGCGTAAGTTCATATCTCTCCATATTCAAACAAATTTTAACACACACTTATCATTGTTTTTAGTCTGAGTTGTGTTTCCGAATAATCCAATAGAAGGGTGGAGTTTCAAAAGGGCTCAAGTGGCAAACAAATTAAACTGAGATATTACATAAAACATGTCTAGAATATAAAAAAACCTTATTCTGTCAAGCAAATAGTTGGAATGAGCTAAAAGAGAAAGTAAACACAGATTTGAAAATCATCAAGGAATATTTTGACTATAAAAAATTAACTCTAAATATTAATAAAACATATTACTTACCATTTTATCTTCAAAACGCCACAAAACCATGTTCACAAATATAAAACTCAACTCCGAAATAATAATTCTACCAAAACAAGAAATTAAATATATGGGTATTATGTTTGATATACATCTTAAATGGAATGTGCAAACAAATTTTATAATAAGCAAATTGAGAAAAATATTATTCATTTTTAGAACCCTCAGGGAGATCCTTGATATGAAACAATTAAAAATGATATACCATTCTCTTGTAAAATCACACATTAATTACGGCATAATAGCTTGGGGTGGAGCATCAAATAATCATATACATAGTTTGGAAATAATTCAAAAAACATTTCTTAAACTACTATTAAATGAGAAAAACACGTATTCCAGTAATAAAGTTTTCACCGAAGCCAAAGTGATGGACATTAGATCACTATTTTTCTATAATGTCGCAATAAGATTCTTATTTAACATAGAAAAAGTTGAAACTGAACATTCCTATAATATCAGGACTAAAGAAAATCTAGTGATACCAAAATTAAATACATCTACTTGCCAAAGATCTTTCCTCTTTCTCGGCCCAAAGATATACAATATGTTACCTCCGCATTTGAAAAATAAAGAAACCAATGCAAAACTTATTAAAAAGCAATTGAAAACTTATATATTAGAAAAGCCAAGAAGAGAAATTCATGAAGTTATTAATCCAAACTATAAGTATGAAATATATGTTAAATGTATACATTTTCTCTTAAACATTGATTTTAGTCTGTTAATTACTTCTTCTTAACTTCACTCGCTTAACTACTTCATAATAATCATCTAAACTCTAGAAGTCTTAGAAATCTTTATTATATTGTAATATATCTTTATTATATTTCTTCATGCATACATCCAAGTTTGGAATGAAAACATAGTTTTTAAACAATGATCTCTCATCTTATTTATTATATACTTAATATCCATTCTTGCTTTATTTTAATACCAATTTTTGGAATACGTCATTATATAATATAAAGTTCCTTCTTACGATACGACAAAGGTATTATTATTCATTTCATTTATTATTATATTATTTTTATATTTATTATTGTTGTCTCACGGACAAGTGTTTAATACACTTCGTGAGTATATTTCTTTGTTTATTTACAAGGTATGGTCCTTTTGTAATTATTTAAATATTTTTTCTAATATTACTGTTTAAATTATATGTACAACATATTTTTGTAAATAAACATTATTATTATTATTATAACATAACATAAAAAAGATCTATGTCTAAAGAAACTTTTGACTGTGAATTTATCGGAAGTGAGATACTAATGGTCACTTATATGAAACTTTTGCTCGACTTTTCGAAGGTACATTTAGATGGGAGATGACTTTCAACAGACAAGACGCTATTTCATTTTCACTCCTCTCAGTAATAGACTCATACGCACATAAACGCATCATCTGTATCAAATCAAATAAACCTCAAGGTTAAAACAGGACAACTGCCGACTATAAAACATATCCGAATGAGTCAGGGTCGGAAGAAAAAGCACTTGTTCCAAATCAATTGAAATAGTATTATCTTCACTATAAATGGTTTGTAAGTTTGCAATGTCGGTATTCATTTTGGCCCTCACCTTTTCAGCCTTGCGATGATACAATTCTAGATTTGTGTCTATTGTTAGGTTGGTCAATTAAATAGACTTGATCTTATTTTGATAAAGATTACATTTCGAAAATGTATCTGATTTAGGCCTCCCGAACTTGAGATCTTTTTTAAAAACAAGTGAGTAATACTTATATGTAACAAGTACTGTTGAATTTGGATATTTTTTTTACAGCCAAAAAAAAATTTGATTTACATTCAAATCTGGACTAAGTAATTCTTTTATTGATTTATTTTGGCTGTAATGTTTTTCCCCGCGAGGAAAGCTCTGGATATGATCCCTGACTTATTGACGTAGTTCTGGCAAATACTTTTTCACTTTCGTTCCTTTACCACGTTGATCTGTGTACGTAGTTTGTCCCATTTTCTTTTTATCGACAAGTACTTGCACTCTCTTATCGCTTAGCGTAAATATATTAGAAAAAGTTTTTCGGCAAACCTGTACATGCTCTCCAATACCATTAGGAATAGTATAAGTAATCGTGCTGTGATAACTACTTTCCTCTACTGTATCATATGTATTGTGTCTCCTGCGACTTATGTTTATAACTTGAGTCAGCCCAAAGAAACTGCTTATTGTGATTAGCAGCTTCATAACATTGAAGGAATAATTAGTTTATCTGGTTGGCTGTTGAAGATTCACAGGCATATTTACAAGAACATATCAACAAGAGCGAAGTCGGCATATTACAAGGTTAAAATTGGTTACCTCATGTCCAGGTGGAAATTCTTACAATTTGCATGTTGCAAATCTCTAACTATGCATCTTTTCCTCTCTTTTGTAAAAGTCTCAGTACCTTTTTACCGTCTTTTCATTTCAATATTGCCAAGTTGTACATTACTACGTGCGTTCATTTATGTACTAACGATGTTGATAATTTGGCCCCTATTACGAACAATATTGACGCGCAAATTTTGACGTCAAAAATGAGAACTTGCTAAAGCGTAAGACACATGGATCGTCTTGTATGCTATTCGCGTCGGCACATAGACCTTTTGAAGAAGGTGTGTGAACCTGTATCGAGATGCGGTTTTCGCCATTTGCTTCAGAAACACAATAGAAAAATATGTTACATATTTGTTTTACCAGGAAAAGCTTGGTTGCATTTGTGCATACAAAAAATGCATCTAAATCATGCAATTTGCTGATCTGTGTAAATATTATATTGTCGCTCATCAAATATTGATCAAAATTGGCCAGAATTTGTTACTCGGGGGTTTTTGGGGTCGCTGATTACGAATTTGATGTTTTCATAATGCCAAGCTATACCCTGGGGCAGATTTCAGGGGCTTGGGGTGGGGGATTTGCAATATAAAGCGGAAATCCTCAAATTTTCTCAATCATTCGGTATTTTATGGCAATTTTGGGATTTTTGAACACAAACTAAATGATGTTCTTCAACTCAAGTGCCCGGCGCAAAGTGGGGCAATGTGGGGCACTTGGAACTATTATCGAATTTCAAACATCAAACCTAAAAACCTTGTTCAATCAATCAGATGCATTTTTTGTATGCACAAATGCAGTCAAGCTTTTCCTGGTAAAACAAATATGTAACATTTTTTTCTATTGTGTTTCTGAAGCAAATGGCGAAAACCGCATCTCGATACAGGTTGCCAGTAAAAAATTCGATCATTTGGCCTTTTTACGGCTATATTTCCTCAACTATCAAGTGCGATAAGTAATTTTTGTGCCGTTTTGCAATCGTGGATTCATCACAACAAACCAGAGACCGAAGAACAGTCGAAACACTGAACTTGTCCTGGCGAATCGAAGCCGAAAAAGGCTAAAGTGGGTTTATCGGCCAACAAAGTCATGGCGACCGTTTTTTAGGATGCACACGGTATCGTCCTTATCGATTACCTTGAAAAAAGCAAAACGATCATCGGCGTATATTATGCAGAGCTGTCACATCGATTCGACGCCGATTTGAAGCAAAGGCGGCCGAATTTGGCAAAGAAAAAAATGCTTCTCCACCAGGAAAACGTACCGGCGCACAGTTCGCAGTCGCAATGCCGAAATTATATGAATTGTGCTACAAATTGGTTCTTCATCCACCATATTCTTCAGATTTGTCCCCCACGATTTTTATCTATTTCCAAACATGTTGATCTGTGTACGTAGTTTGTCCCATTTTCTTTTTATCGACAAGTACTTGCACTCTCTTATCGCTTAGCGTAAATATATTAGAAAAAGTTTTTCGGCAAACCTGTACATGCTCTCCAATACCATTAGGAATAGTATAAGTAATCGTGCTGTGATAACTACTTTCCTCTACTGTATCATATGTATTGTGTCTCCTGCGACTTATGTTTATAACTTGAGTCAGCCCAAAGAAACTGCTTATTGTGATTAGCAGCTTCATAACATTGAAGGAATAATTAGTTTCTCTGGTTGGCTGTTGAAGATTCACAGGCATATTTACAAGAACATATCAACAAGAGCGAAGTCGGCATATTACAAGGTTAAAATTGGTTACCTCATGTCCAGGTGGAAATTCTTACAATTTGCATGTTGCAAATCTCTAACTATGCATCTTTTCCTCTCTTTTGTAAAAGTCTCAGTACCTTTTTACCGTCTTTTCATTTCAATATTGCCAAGTTGTACATTACTACGTGCGTTCATTTATGTACTAACGATGTTGATAATTTGGCCCCTATTACGAACAATATTGACGCGCAAATTTTGACTTCAAAAATGAGAACTTGCTAAAGCGTAAGACACATGGATCGTCTTGTATGCTATTCGCGTCGGCACATAGACCTTTGAAGAAGTGATACCTGAAATTTGCTGAAAGTGACACTTAGACCCTTTTCAATTTCCACTCTTCGGATGAAGGATTTGTGCGGCTCATCCGTCGTTATACAATTTATCTAAAATGAAGGAATAAAGAGAGTTCATTCTAGATTCAGATTTATACGCATTGTTTCAACTTTTGTATAGGCTATTTAATCAGTTCCATTGGAATTACAGGTATTAAAGTATTAGATGGTATGGTCACAGATCGACTGGAAGGAACAGCACTCAGTTTTGGTGTGGATCTAATAGATATATACAGTGCATCTTGGGGTCCAACTGATGATGGAAAAACAGTAGATGGACCTGGAAGACTTGCTAGTGAAGCTATTGAGAAAGGCATTCTCGAGGTTGGTGAAATTTGAAAGTATTTTGAAGAAAAACATGACTAATTGAATTATTTTAATAATCGTAGGGTCGCAAAGGAAAGGGTAGTATCTACGTATGGGCTTCAGGTAATGGAGGGAAGAATGGAGATAATTGCGATTGTGATGGATATTTGAATAGTATTTATACTATTTCTATTGGAAGTGCTTCTCAGAAAGGAGAATTTCCTTGGTACGGGGAAGCTTGTGCTTCCACGTTGGCTGTGACATATTCGTCTGGAGCCAATAAGGACCAAATGATTGTATGCTATATCATTGTCAATTAATCAGTATTCACCACAATGTATATCTCATTCTAGTATACTTATTGAGTTGGTAATTAGTTAAATGAAACATCAGGCTTATTTAAAATTGATATTGTTAGTATTAGGAAAACTGTCCATTGAAATCTTTTTCCATGGCCTCGAGAAAAAAAATCGCGTGTTACCTTTCTACTAATTTATAACCTCGTTACAATTAAACTTCAGTTACACATTTGAGATCATAATAAAGAGGATGGCTTTGAGGTACGATGAATGTCCATAATTGCTGTATGTTATATCGTCTCTTTTTCGACGGTAGAAGAGCTAAATAGGTTAGAGCACCAAAAATGTTTGTTTAATGTAAGCTCTCCTATATTTTTAGTCTCATTGGAAAGCTCTTTTGATTCTGTTCAAAATATTACTAATGTTAATAGGCAAATTATGAACCGTTTAGAACTCATGTTCGAAAAAAGAGTAAAACTTCTTTACTGTTTTCTGTTTAATCAGGGATTTTTTGTATTTTTCCATGTCCTGAATGTTCATTCGAGTGCTTATTAATCACCCACTTCAAATTACCATAAACAGTGAATAACCCAGTTTTTCAAAAGCCCTATTATTTTTTGTACCGTTAAATAGCATCTCTGATAAGCTTTCCAATATTAATAGGGAGTATTTCTCATTAATAATGTTATAGTGTATCCACAGTGTGTTTATAGCTTATAAGCTTTTCAATGATATACGGTTTGTGTAGTAGTTTATTTTGATAGCCCTTTGGTTTTAAAGATCAAATTTCAATGAAACAAACTCTTATTTAGGATAAATGAATTCATTAAAATTAACTCATTTAAGTGTTCCTATTAAGTGAAATCTTCAGAAACTGAAGTATTTCCCAAAACGTGGAAAAGTATTTATAGAATTTTTTCAATTGTTATTCTATCCACATCACTATCAGTGAATATGAGAATACCATGTCATTGGTTTTAGAAAAATTTGACAGTATAATCTGGAAAGGGCAAGATTAAATTTGTTTTTTGAAAATCAAGCTTGAAATGATGTTATGAAAAAAGTTTTTAGGATATACGAGGGCAAGGTAAATAGTCCCTGAAAAATAAAACAGATGGCGTCACAATCAAAAATCCTATGTGACATTTGTGTAACATGCTTAACTAGAACGCATTGCAATTTTCAGACTGATGTGTCATTCAGTTCAGTTTTGACATGAAGAAATGGCTCGGCGGAAAAAGATTCACCGATGAGATCATCGCTGAAACAAACGCCTATTTTGAAGCATTGCCAAAATCGTATTATTTCGACGGGATTGAAAAGTTTGAAAAACGTTAGATGCTGAGAAATAAAATAAGTTTTGACCAAATAAGTCTTTTCACCTTGCTCTCGTAAGCGAGACTTTTTAAGATACAAAGATGGGTCACTTCAATACTAATTCAAGATCTGACTTAACTTTTCTTTCTCAAATTCAGGCAACAACAGATTTGAATAATAATTGCACAATAAGACATACGGGGACGTCAGCATCAGCACCATTAGCAGCCGGTATCATTGCTTTAGCTCTGGAAGTAAAGTAAGCTAATCAAATTTCAATATCAACATTCTGGATAGCGTATTATTATTACTTTTGTAAATTGTGAAACTTATTCTTTTAGTTCCGAACTGACGTGGCGAGACGTCCAGCATTTGATAGTGTTCACTTCTGAACTTACACCACTCATCAATAACCCAGGTTGGCAGAGAAACGCAGCAGGATTGTGGTTTAATACAAAGTTTGGTTTTGGTTTGATGAATGCATTCGAACTTGTCAAACAAGCTTCCAATTGGACAAGAGTACCTGATAAAAGCATTTGTAAGGTGAACATTATAAGGTGAGGACACTAAGATGGACAATTTATTTCTGCAGTAACTACTAGTTCTGTTCTTCCTATCTGAATGTTTATTCAGAAGTTCTATGTGATCCACGTGCCACAATGGTATAGATCTCGATACAAAAATAGACATATATATCCACAGAGCCAGATTAAAGATGGTGGTGTCCCTGGCACGACTCTTTGGTGGGGGCCCATTTCGTAAAAAAGTCTATTTCTATAATTTTCTTATACCTGTGCTCATCAATCAAATGCGACGATATAGTTTAAGTTTGCACTTTATTGCAAAAGATTTGAAGAGTCCTATCGTTTTTAGGAAATGCTTATTTGAACAAGCACATTTTGATTTATAATTTAGTGTACTCTGATGATGGCTACTTGGTAGCTGAAAGATCCTCAGTACTTTAACAGCATTTTTAGTGGATAAGGGTGATTTCTTCTTATTTATAGTTTTATAGTGTATTCACAGTATGAACTCTTTATAGTTTATTTGTGGCTTTCTTCTCCATCCTTATGGTAGAATTGCAATAGCTGGCCATGGACAGACATAAACACGCACTTGTAATCTGTATTGAGATCAATATTATGAATAAAGGCTTTTTAAACGAATTTATTGGTGTACTAGACGGCATACAGCCCACTGGAAAATCAAATCCTGAACTAAAAATTTAAAAAAACTTGGATACAACGTATTAGTAGTTTGCGAAAACTACATCAATCCGCACCTTGAAGACATAGTAAAAAAGATCAGTTTTTGAGATGTACTTCCAGAAAAGAATATGAAAAAGTAGGAAGCTGCAATAGAAGTGGTCATGGCAGCGAAGAAGTGTAGGTATATACTAAATCTCTGATACTATGACTCAATTATGTTTAATGAATATCAAGAGCAACCCTCTGAAACTATTTGTAATGTTAATAGTCCATACGTGACAAGTGTTTTCGATGAAGACAATGACATATTATCCCTTTCACTAAGTCACCGCTTTCCGTTTCTTATCCCACAATTAAGAGGTCGAGGTTTTGAATGCACACTCTAAATTGTGAAACAATTTTGATATGGCATGTATCGGAATCTTTTGGAATTTTCATGTAGCCACAAGCCATGCGAATCCTACCAGTAAATCGCCCATTTTATCCCATAATCATAGCGGTTTGAATTTGATTGTGAAAGTACTAGCTACAGCTACATTAGCAATTTTGATTGTATCTATGGTTTCGGCGTTTACGTAGTGTAAATTCATAATACTTCAGAAGTTGGAGAATAAAACTCAAATTTTACACAAAACTTTTAACATTTAATTTAAAAATGCTGACAAATTGTTTCACCACACTGTGGCATTATCAAAGCGAGGAGTTATCAACTAAAGCTAAATCTAAAAGTATGTCCTTAAATATCAGGGATCAGAATGTGGTGCAAATTGAGGGATGGGGGTGGATAATGGTGGGAGTGTGTTTACAAAATTGTTAACAAGCGGTGAATTATATGTGTCGATTTGATCATTTAATATTACATTATTATTGTTTTTTGCGTGTTTCAAAATTTCTATGGATTCTAATATATTAAGTTTATGTCCTTTTTCCTGAATATGTAGAATATCAGGATTAAGGGTGAAATTGTGGTTATGTTCTAACCCATGGGTTCGCCATTATCTCCGTTGCTAGCAGAAATATTTATGAATTACTTGGAAACTAAGATTTTAAATTCCAATTTTCAGCACATGTTTGTATATTGGTATCGCTATGTTGACGACGTAATCGCTTGCTATACAGGCAGTAACCGTCAAATAAATTCTTTTCTCACCTATATCAACAACTTACACCCAAATATAGAATTCACATTAGAGATGGAAAACAACAAGTCCTTAAACTTTTTAGATCTGACAATTTCACACACAAATAATTACTTTTCTTTCGCTATTTATCACAAGCCCACCCACACAGATACCACAATACACAACACTTCTTTACATCCACAATCACATAAGCTAGCAGCATATAATTGTATGATACATAGATTAATTAATGTCCGTTTAAGTAAAGATAATTTCTATTTAGAATTAAACAGAATCGTAGATATTGCCAAAAATAACGGTTATAATGTCAAGATAATTAATAAAATACTCCAAAATAAACTCAATAAAAAAGCCTTAAGCATAATTTATCCGCAAATTAATAATAATACAAAATCAAATCTCACATGTCTAACATATTTAGGTAAACATTCACTAAAAATATCTCAATTCCTTAAAAAACAGAATAAAAACGTCGCCTTTAAAACAACAAATAACCTATGCTCGTATATTAATAACTCGAAATCTAAAAAAGATAACTTAAAGAAATCTGGAGTTTACAGACTGAGATGTGATGACTGTAGTGCTTTGTACATAGGACAAACTGGACGCAGTTTCAGCGTAAGGTTCAATGAACATTTGAGAAGTTACAGGCTCAAAAAAGAAGACTCTAATTACGCAAATCACCTGTTAGAACATAACCACAATTTCACCCTTAATCCTGATATTCTACATATTCAGGAAAAAGGACATAAACTTAATATATTAGAATCCATAGAAATTTTGAAACACGCAAAAAACAATAATAATGTAATATTAAATGATCAAATCGACACATATAATTCACCGCTTGTTAACAATTTTGTAAACACACTCCCACCATTATCCACCCCCATCCCTCAATTTGCACCACATTCTGATCCCTGATATTTAAGGACATACTTTTAGATTTAGCTTTAGTTGATAACTCCTCGCTTTGATAATGCCACAGTGTGGTGAAACAATTTGTCAGCATTTTTAAATTAAATGTTAAAAGTTTTGTGTAAAATTTGAGTTTTATTCTCCAACTTCTGAAGAATTTTGATTGCCTCATGCAAATCCGTGTGAAAAATTTGCCAGTCTATGACCAACTATCGTAGTTTCCAGAGGTAATGAGTTTTTATATAGCTATACTGGAGGTAATTGGACATTAAAACTGTCGATTGTAACCTTGAAACATTTAAATATATCTGGAATTTTTTAAGGGGCGTAAATGTATCTCTGGCATACGATCAGCCAGTTGTAGTTCCTTTCACAACAGAAGCTTGTAAGAGGCCACCTAATGAAGTCAATTATTTGGAACATGTAGAAGTTCTAGTCAACATAGAATATTCTAACAGAGGAGCATTAGAAATATATCTTATATCTCCAGCAGGTAGGTAAATTGACAGATCAAAAAAGGATTATTTCCGTAACAGATAATTTCAGGAACGAAAGTGCAAATTCTCTCTAGAAGGAAAAAAGACAACAGTATCGATGGTTTTCATGATTGGAAGTTCTTATCGGTTATGATGTGGGGTGAATCACCACACGGAATTTGGAAATTAGCAATCCTTGACAAGGTAAGAATGTGCTCATCATTTGAAATTAAAAGTGACCTACACCGATTTATTCGTACAGTTGCGTACATAGAAACGTGTATATCCCGAGAAATAGTTCGGTTTGAATATTTCATTATTTTAGGTGGGGCCTTATCAGCATAGAGGGTTTGTTGGAGATTGTTCATTGTTTTTACATGGTACAAAAAAGAAATCAAATAATTTGAAGATTGGATCTGGGGAATTCGAGGAATAAAATTGAAAATGCAGCAAATATCTTCGCACTACATTCCAATCTGGAGATGTCGCTTAGAATGAAATATTCCAATAACCAAACGGGAAATAATGTTTTATTACATGAAAATATATCAATGAAATTGTTGAATTTGTAGGTACGAATTGCATTTCAAATCCCAACCAGTCCGATACAAACTAATTTTATGCAGCATCACTCTAATCTCAGATCTGTAATTTCGTTATGAAAATATGATTTTGTTAATATAAATCATGTATAAGTATGTGATTAGAGATGACATTCAAACGATACTATGAAGATGTAAGAAAATATGATTAACTTTGGTACAATATGAGACACAGGTAACAAGCGGGATTGCGGTTGGGAAAATACATACTAGAGTAGAATATAATTGAAATTGGATAATGAGGTAGAGTTATCATTGTGATTAGGAAACTTTAATGCGGAGATATACTAGGAAACCCCAAGAGGATTATGGGAAAATTTGCTTTACCAAGACATCAAACAGAATGCTGTAAGACAAATCTAATTGATTGTTCAAAACTTTATTGTCATTATTTTTAATACCTTTCAAAATTTCTATTGATTCTAGTGTGTTTAATTTGGAACCTCTACTATGGTTATGTAAAATTTCAACTTTATCTAAATTTGGAAATGTGTGGCCTGTTTCTAAAATATGATTAGAGAAAGACGAATCTGTTTTATTAAATCTAAAAGATCGAAAATGTTCCTTATATCTAATTTCTGTATTACGACTAGATCTACCGATGTAAAACTTATCACACTCTGAAAAGGTTAATTTATATACTCCAGATTTATTAAACTTATTTGTTTTATTTTTAGTGTTGAACAAAAAATAGGACAATACATTTTGAGGTTTTTTGTAAAAGGATAGATACTTGAGTAAGTTAATTTCTGCTTTTTTCTGTCAATTAATTCGGATATAGTTTGAGGTTGAAAACCATGTGATAAAAAACAAAGTAAAAGTGTTTTATTTTCTTATATCAAAATGATAAATTATCACACTGTAGTGGGTTTCACCATTCAATCAATGATTATTTACTCATTAATTAACAGTAGCACCACAGATTTGATGAAAAATAATTTCCAGTGTTATGTTTGAACTGTAATGCCCTTGTTCGGTGTATATGTTACTGTTACGAAAAATTTGACAAACTAACCTGCGGTAACATTTTCGCTTGGATCTATGGCGTAGGTTCGAAACACCAATAAGTAATGTTATCGCAGTTTAGTTTGTTAAATTCTTCGCGGGTTAGTTTTCCTGCATCCACTACATTTCCAGGTTTCACAGTAACGTATACCATATTATTTATCCAAGTTTCACTATTCTGTATTTTACACTTATTCTTTGATATCTTCGTTAAATTATGATAACAACCTGTCGGTCGCTAGTCAATAAGACTCAGACTCACCCTATCAGTAAAATAATTAGTTGTTAGTATGGTCATTAGTCATTTGGAATTAATCAAACATCATTCGTTGATGTTCCAATTTGATTTTCAGAATGCCCCCTCCATAGGGTAAAGTATGGATAATGAACAATAACGTCTCAGTGAGATGTGAATTGTGGTTTAAAAACATTAAAATCTTCGACAAATCTTGTTTTAATAAATAATTAGGATTATGTAGTACGTATGATGTCCTCATTGAGGTTTTATTATTACGTGAACACGGATTAAAATAAATTATTTTGTGAAATATTAGATTAATTGGATTATTCTGTGATTATTTAATCGGTCAATCCAACTATAGTTGGATTAATCAGAGAAAAGTCTATACAACGATGCATCAAAATCCGAGTACTTGTTACAAATACAGGTAAACGGATGGCGTCGGCGCTTCATATGTGAATTCACTTTTTTTGATAAAGTAAGATCGTAGAAAGTCATATTGCAACGAAGATTGTAAATAATTGTTTTATTTATGACCATTGTCATCATCATTAATTGAGGAGAGGACACTTAGACCACTTAGCTGGGCCCATTGTGCGCCTCGTGGTTAGAAGCCTATTCTCTATTCTAGCAGGTTTGTGGTCCGCCAGAAACCCAGAATATTGCTAAGGCTGGCTTTCGTAAGTTCTTCTGGGAGCAGTTTTGCTTCGCCGAAGTGACGGTGCCTGAAGGATGTCTAACTAGGGCACCTCTTTACATTTTCTACATACAGGATCATCTGCGATGCCCATAGTGTGAAGGTTTTTGTTAAGGCGAAAGTGATCGGTCATGATTCCAGTCATCTCTCTGATGTCCCTTCAGTTCAAAGAACGAAGTTTTTTCGAGAGCCCAGGAACAGGAACTTTGATAAGAACTTGGCCTGTCTAATGCGTGGTGATTCTCGCCATTCTTTGTTCAGTTGGCTCAAAAGAGCGAGACTCCCCATGCAATTTGTTAAATCGACCATTGGCCGACAACGGAACCGGAAGACCCCCGCCTGACCAGGGATTCGGCTATTCCATTTCCTTCAACTCCACTGTGTCCAGGGACCCAGAGTTGACCTTCATTTCTCCTGGGCCTGGCTAGTTCAGCCAATGTATCTCTGCATTCTTCGACTCTAGGTGACTTGAGAGCTCCAGAGCCGACCGTTTACATAATTCTTCGCACGTTTTCCCTGTGTCAATATTGGGTAGACCTCCGCCTGAAAAACCTTGCAGTAAGCGCCTAGTCACTGAGATAGTGACCTTATGTCCTTTTTAGGAACACTCCCACTCTAGAAGAAGTCTGTGAACCATACGAGCCCACCTGGTGGCGAGAGTTACGTTGCTCCAATGATGAGGATGAGGATTTTGGGAGAAGTGAGACGTATAGCTGGAATTATTTATAATTCTCATAGAATAAACTACCCGCATTACCATGGTTATACATGGATCTAACCGACGGCGTCATCTATATTCTATTAGCCAAACTAAATTATTTTCTACAATCATAAATATCGGAAACTATGAGTTGTATTTATTTCATAAATTGAATTGATTAAAATATATTAATCAATGGTCATGTCCTGTGTGATTGTGTGATATTTCGTTTCTATACAATTAAAAATATAATCACTTCGTTAGATATCGCTACATTAGATATCACTAGGTTTATTTAACCGTTCGATTATAAGTAAATGCATTTTTTTTTAAATTATCTATTTCGATTAATGAATTCAAATCCTACGTCTACTTTTGGGTGATACAAATTCTTCTTATCTTCGATTATGGTACTTTACATTCGTGATTGTGATTTCTGTTCGGAAATGACTACATTAGCACCACCAAATTAGGTGAACTTGTTACCTAGGCAACCCCCGCAGTTGTTTTCAAAGCATGCTTTGCTCATGCTGATGTCGAAAATGTAGTCATTCATTCGATGGAAGCAAATTTGTAAGGTTTTCTAGAAAAAACCCTCAATTTTATCGTGATAGAAAAAGAAGAACCTTTTTGAGTTTCAAATAAGAAATGCTCAGTTGGTAACCTAAGAAGCCATATTATATACGTGCGTCGCCAGTCATAGAAAACATGATTTAAGCAATATAACCCGATAAACATACCTAATCAATACGATAATTATGTGTATTATTTATTATAATATACGGGGCAATTTAACCGCTATAAAACATTTATGAATTTCGTTATGAGAAACTTTAATTATTTCGTAGTCTTATCTTAAAATCTATATTTGATTATATAAACTAGAAAGTTTGTTTGTCTGTTTGTATTGTGAAAATCTTGTTTTATTCCGATCTTGATGAAATTTCGCACTTGACTCAAAAAACAAGCGAAAAAAGTCACTGTCTACTTAATATTTAAAGGAAATTACCACATTCCCTTTTCTCACCAACCCCTTAAAGCATGTAAGTACCGCTCTTGATGAAATTTTGAGCACTTGACTTTCAGGATTAGATAAAAATCACTGTCTACATTTCGAAAAAAATACCTCATCCTCCTTTCTCACCCACAAAAAGCAGTAACGTGCCGATCTTGATGCAATTGACCTTCAAAACAAGAGGAACCTCACTGCCCATATGAAATTCCGTAATAACAGCCTTTGATACAGATAAATACCGAAATAATTGGGATTCAAGAATCCTGAAAAACATTCATTGTCTTATTTGAGGACGAAGTGGCCGTCGTTGTTAGATATTCCTGTAGTACATATACGTATTTCAGAAACGGTCTTAGATTTTCAAAAATCTCTTAGTTATGGTATGAATCTTAATTTAACCTGAAATTTTCGATTCTTCGTTCAGAGTTATACTTGAACCGTCAGAGAAGTTTTTGGGACCCACTTTTGCACTTATCAAGGAAGTAAAAAAGGTTATTATAATTTCGAACACCAACAATTTGAAAAATGATTTATTTGTACACAAATATAATTGCTATAAATAACATATCATATGCGATGTAAGTACAGGAGAACATTTGTGCAATATTGAAATAGTAGCATGTTGTCAATATTCGTAAAAAAATTAAAAATTGAGCTATCTCACATATAATTAATGAGTAATACAATTGACATTCGTATTCATAAAAGGTTATAATAACATATATATTAGTAAAATTGTAATTTTTACATTCAGTGTAGGCTGGAAATTTAAAAAATAGTATAAACGTTGTTGGATGTTTGAACGGTTCGGTTTAATTCTTCCTTGAAAATAGTACTTGATAATGAACATATTGATTTGATTTTCACTCTATTCAAAATTCATCATTTAAGCCACTTATACTGAATTAAACGCTTCTATGTAAGTCATTCCAAATCTTAGTTTCAGGATAGATTGGCATATTCGAAGCTGTTCTAGTCTGCCCAGAATATGCCATTTGCAATGATTCTGACGCGGAATCTATCTCCACAAACCAAGGTAGAACTATCCTTGGAACGTTTATTACTATTGATTTCTAATTGATAACATATTCATCTGAATAGGCCGTATGTTCGGATTTCAGTTAGCTCTCACGCGAGACTTAAATTTGAATCGGAGGTCTAAAGGATGTGCGTTTCGTTGAGAATTTTCTAATGGACAAATCATTGCATGAAAGATCAGATTCTGATTTTTGTAGGAGACACCATTGGAAAATCTGGATAGAAAATAAGGAAATGCTACACCAAATAGTACGTTGGCAAACGAGTTTTCCAACAATGAATTTGACAAGAACCGAAATTCGGAAATCAAATTTTTGTTAAGAATATTTGTTCGGGGCATACTCCATTTAGAGATAATAATTCAAACCACAAACCAACCTATCATATAATCAAATCCAGGAACTAAACTATAGAAACATAATACAATTATAAGAGCACAAAAATATTTGAAACAAAGTTATACAGTTATTTTATTACATTTTGCTCTTTTTATTCATACGGCTCATCAAGAGAGGTGGAATGTTATTTCCAAGTTGGCGCAGCTTAGGTGCAATAAATCAGAGTTTTTCCGCCGATTAATTACTGTAGATGAAACTTTGGATACACTATTACACTTCAGAAACAAAAATACAGTCACAACTGCTCAAACGAAGGCAAAGACTGTTCCTTCGGCTGGAAAGAGATGACTGTGTTCTGGGATAGTCATAGAGTTATCTTATGTAAAACGCCCATATTTACTGAAAAATTAATTATTTTGTTTCATCAAGACAATGTGTCTCACACCATGACGAAAATCAACGAATTACGGTTTGAACTACTTGAACATCCTCCTTACCTACTAGCTAAAAGTTGCACTCGGACGACAGAGATTTTCGTCGATTGAGGAGGCCATCATCTTCATAAGCAACTATTTTGCAGAGAAAGATGCCGAGTACCATTTGAACGGGTTGAAGAGATGAGAGCATCGCTGCTAGAAGTGGACTTACTAGGAGACTATGTAGAAAAATAAAAATAAATTTGAAGAAAAAATGTATCTTTGTATGTCAGAAACTTGGCAGACAACCCTAGTAAACAATATAGTTTTGAATATAATTCACACGAAATGAGAAACTTGAAAATACATCACGTGTATTCAGTGATCGTCTGGAATTCATTGCTGTTTTTCGAAAAAAAAAGTTGCTTTGTGCTCTTACGATTTCCAAAGTAAATCGCAATCAATTTGTATCATTTTCACTATAGTAGTGAATTATGGAATTTATAAAGGGACTTTGGCCGAAATATAGCTTTTCTTATAAAACCTTCTACATTACCTCTGTTCGCCAATATTTCTGTATGGTCCAATTGTTATAATTAATGTATGTTGAACAAAAATTGCAATATTTATAAAAGCATTCACTTTTTCGAGCTGAAAATGTATCCAGTAGGTTTTTGGAGTCGTTGATTACGAATCCAATGCAAAAAAGATTGGAAACTGCTACTTGTTGGAAATTCATTCTATTAAAATGAACACTACACTGAATGAAACACTGTAGACAAATTTCCGAATGAAGTTTTATTATAAAATGAAATAAAATACGACATGTTTCGCTACACAGTGGAAGAACCATTTTTGTTCACCTGAAGAAGTCACTGTTTGGCCAAACATGTAGTGCTTGCTTCTATTTTCATAATAAATGTTGATTTGAGAATTTGTCTACAGTGCATTATTGAATGTAGTGTTCATCTCAAAACTGTTATGGCCACTGGAAAATTTTGTAGCTGTACTGATTTTTCAACATCGACTTCGGCAACAGCGACTTCGAAAACCTATTATAAGATATATTAGAACATTTATACTTATTTCCCAAGAAAATTTTATGGGTAATGAAAAGTTACAAAGTTCCTCCATATGATTTCCATAATTTAGTCAGCTACTACCACTAGAAATACTGAAGCCACTGAGTACTATATACCGAGGGCCGGATCTAGTTTTGAGAGGCTGAGGCGCATTCTTTGGTGTGGGACAAATTTCTTCTAAAATTTTAGTTTCAAACAAGAAAGAAGAGTCCATTTCAATTACAGGATGATTGTAGGTACGATTGAATTAAGGAATCGTGTTGTTTTTTGACAATAAGAAACATATAATAATACATAATAATGTTATGATCTGATCCAGTCCTTTCATAAAAATCTTGCAATCGGGTATTGAAATTGTATTGAACCAAATTCTTCGCTCCAAGTTCGTGGGGCCTCTTATGGTGGGGGCTATTATATCTATCCTACTTCCAACTTCCGTCCTGGATATTGCAGATCGGTTAATATATACGGGAATAAAAAAAAAATATTACCTGATGGGTAATGTAAAAATCATATATAAACATTCACTTAGGAAGCCATTTTTCAACGCATTTTATTCAGTAATAACACTTTCATACATTTTGTTCACAGGTAAAACCACTTTGAATCACACTAGGATATCTAAGGAACAGGTGCAACATATCATTTTAGACAAGAAATATTTACAACTTGTTAAATTATGATATTTATCACTTGTCACACTCAATATGGACAATGCCCCATTACGATTAAAAGGTACTATCGTAAGCTTCGTCTCTACTTCAACCCTTTTGTCGATGACGTCACATTTACGTTCGTAGTCAGCGTTCAGGCCTTGTTATAGAGAGTATTGGTGCATATGGACTTATCTCACCTTATTGATTAATGATCATGTATGCAACAAGTTCTCTCAACCCAATCATATAACTGTTGAGAATAATCATAATCTGTTATTTTCCAGCCCACTCTCGTGTTCATTTTAGACTTCTAGGGATCAATATCTAGGAAAATATTTCATTTAGATATAGAAAAAACACGTTATAAAATAGAATTTCACATATTCTAACTAGATTTCTATAAATATTGGACCGCTAATTTGGGATATATATGTACGTTTAGTGGTATTATCATAAGATTTCCATAATTATAATTCATTATATATATGTAAGAAAGTAAGGGGTACTTCAAATTGTTATATAGTTGTAAGGAATTCAGTTAATAGCAAAAAAGAAACGGGATCTATTGGCTTCAATCATTGGATTTAAGTATATCAGTGTAAATGAAATAAAGCTCAGGTAAATGTTAATTCAAATGATTCAAACTACAATAAAAAAATTATACGGTGGAATTTGAAACATGATTTTTATGCACACATTTACCGATCAATTGAAGAAATGTTAACTGAGATTTTTCGAAATCTTGTTATAAACAGATAAGTATTTTGTAAATTGATGGCTACCAAGAGCGCCTGAACTTAACACAGCGGATTACCGGTTGTGAAGTTACTAGAAAAATTTTGTGTTTAGAACTTCGAATACAACGCTGGAAGAATTAAAAGGAAGTAAATTGAACCAGAAATGTTTAATAATACTTTGTACGAGGGCAACATGAAAAGTCCCTGAAAAATAAAACAGATGAGGCCACAATCAAAAATCCCATGTGACGTACCATCTTTAACTAAAAAGCATTAAAATTTTCTGACTGATATGTCATTCAGTTGTTTTGACACCCATCGAAGGCAAGCAGCCTTCAAGATTTTTGTAAACATAGAAAAAAGTGAATTTCGCGTCTTGATTGAACAAATATTTATTTATTATATTTCTTGCGTGGAAAAAAAAAATTACTCAAACCAAAGCATCGCTTGTTAAACATTATGGGGACTCTTCAATTGAGGTCACAACGGTGGAAATCGTCGATAAAATTCATGGTATTATATTGGACGATCGGCGAGTTGAAGTGCACGAGATTGCTGAGGCTATGGGCATCTCAACCGAATGGGTACAGAACACTTTCAATAAATTTTTGAATATGAGAAAGCTATATGTTAGATGGGTGTCCCATTTGCTTTCTGTTAAAAATAAGCCGTGTGACAACTTCAAAGGAGTGTTTAGCGATGTTCAAGCAGGATAAGAAATTTTTGCGCCGTTTCGTAAATGTGGACGAAACATAGATTCATCACAACACACCGGAGAACAAAGAACAGTCGAAATTGTGGACATGTCTTGGCAAATCGAAGCCGAAAAAGGTGAAGGTGGGTTTATTGGCCAACAAATGGCGACAGTTTTTTGAGATGCACACGATATCGTGTTCATATCGATTACCACGAAAAAGGTAAAACGAACACCGGCGTATATTATGCAGAGCTGTTGGATCGATTTGATGCCGATTTCAAGCGAAAGCGGCCGAAATCGTATTATTTGGAAGGGATCGAAAAATTATGGAAAAACGTTGGATGAAGTGTATCAGGCTACAAGGAGATTATGTTGAGAAATAAAATAAGTTTTGACCAAATAAATCATCTCTTGTTTCATTTTCCAGAGACTTTTCACCTTGCCCTCTTACAATTGACAGGACTGGTTGGTGATTTAAGAACAACAAATTTAAAATGAAATCCTATTATCTAAGCAATTAAATTCCGTTTACTTTTTGTTATCAGCTCAATTTGTGAAAAATGATGACTTTATAAGATCGATCCAAAACATCCACTACTCACATCTGGCCGTAGCATGTTGTGTTGAGAGAAGAAAGAAATATTTCTCATTCTAATATTTTTACGCTGACAACAGGTAACAAATAAATGAAATAATCATTTAAATGTTCTGACATGTTTTGGAATTGTTGATAATACCACACTGTATAAGAGATATGTTTAAATACATGCTGGAAATGAAATCAGTTAATACTACAATGGACGCATCTCTCTTTATTTCCTTTTCTCCTTGCTTCGTTTTGTTGATCAATCTTGCGCCTCAATGTATCTGAAACATTTTACAGTGAATCTCATGATCTGTTATGCTCGTTTACAAAATTTTTCTGAATAAGTAGCAACGAAATTTCCGTTGAGCGTCATCAATGTTAAAAATTATCTATCTATTCGGTAAGTCAAATTTGTTTTGCTTCACAAGATGTAATTGCAAGATGCGATTGGATCTATTCCACTGACAGTAATCGCCTTTCAGCCAACACTGTACCTACTCCCTGGATTATATGTGTTTTAACAAATTGTTGACAATTGAAATAGTTTCGGAAAGTACATCCATCGCTTGTATGAACGATTTTGGTATCAATCGATAGCGAAAAATAAAATAAACGACGCGATATCCGATGCTAGTGGGAACCGGGGTAAAAAATAAGAAACTCGGTTCAGTTATCTACACCTATCACTTTTATCTTTTATAGCCAAATGTGACTCCGTTGGAAACTTCGTGAAATTTCCAAATGAAAACTCGGTTCAGAACTCTGGGTAATAGCGGGTGACTCGTCTCATATTTGACTTAAAACCATATTTGTCATTTTAATTAAAAGTAGGTGGATCTGTAAAAAGACAATAAATATATCCTTGATTGAAAAAATCTTCGGTTATTGCAATTTCACAATTATTTCTTCGGAAATGGCCTCATGTCAAAGATAAAAAATCATCATGTCTACCACCCACAGTCAATTGCAATACAACAACATTTATTTAGATTCTATCTCCAGGTGAAACAATGGCTTAATCTGTTGAATCCTGAAGATTGGGAGTGAACGATTGAAAATAATTTATTAAAACCCATTCAAAACCTTATATCACCGGCTCCTTATCAGTTAATAATCAAAATATTTAGTAACTACACTAAAGGCTGTGGTGCGAGTTGTGGTTGCAGAAAAGTGCCCACCCTCACTTGTAACGCCACTGGTGAAGGTACAAACTAATTTTTCGTAGAAGCATGGAGCCCTATAAAATATTTCCTTACAGAAATTTAAATACAATATGTTTCATAATTAGATAGCGATATATTTGTACAATTTGAATTTTTATTGCACAGAGAAATTGCAACACCCTTAATCTATCTAAGACAAAATTGTTGAACTTTTGTTGTTGAAATTACGAATTCAACTCCTACAGTTGTCCCGAATAAAACTGTGGAACACTATGATATAATATTATAATGGTGTGCGCTATTGCTGTTCAGACAATTCATTACACCTGTTGTATCCAATATTCCACATACATGGAGCTATCACATGTTTTTGGGATGAAAAACTAGACACCTATATACAAAGTGGTTTCGTTTAGCCGCTAGAGGGCATCATAGTTGAATCAAACTACTAATATTGTGCTCATAATTTTCAAACACTTTGTATGATCCTAATGAAATTTTATACAGGATATCAGCTCACAATTATGCAAATTCTGAATATGGCGTTAACGAATGAGATATTTCAAGGGCGATACCTTCATCTTATTTGGAGACTGGAATTATAGGAAGAATAATAGAATTTTCTGAAAGACCTGTACATATTTAATAACAAAAGTATCTCATAACACGATGAATGTACTTTTCAAAGGCTGTTAATTCTTTAAATTTTAATTTTGATCACACATTTGAATATTATCAACAAACTGAGAGAATAGTTGAAACTTCTGTCGGTAACTTGATACCATCATAATCCCGTTCCCTTGACTTTTATTAATTTGTAGAAGGTCATGTTGATACTAATGAATTACTGTCTGTCAATACTAACTTCAGTTTAGTTTCTTTGGCCTTGTCTACTGACGTTTAGCCACAATGTATTTTGGAATAATCGACGCCTAAGCTAATCTGATAAAAACTGTACCATAGTAGAGCGACTATTTATTTCAATAGGAATGGAGGGGATAAGCATACTTCACTTCAATACCAAGATATGACTAACTCACGAAGAAGGCCAAGAAAAGAATAGGTATTGCAAATACAGATGGAAATGTCAAAAAGGTGAATTAGTCCATGAGCGACATTTGACTGAGAACTCACAGAGGAGCTTATAAATCTTGATTAGGTTAACTGATAATAAATAATTTGGACAATATGACAACGTGATTTGTCCAAAAAGAAATATGAGCTGGTCCTCAAAGTGGTTACAGGCAAAGAATATATCGTTAAGGTCATCATTTACATCACAAAAACTACATTTCGGAGAGTTGAATATACCTATTTTATTCAAATGTACAAGAAAACAACCAAGATCTGTTGTCATCCTATGATAGTGGTGAAAACACTGGGTTTCTTGATTTGAATACTGGGCATACATAAAAATAATTTGTAGGCCTGTTATTGAATGTTGAAACATATTAATTTTTCCAGGTCAAAATCATGTCGTGTCCAACGCAAGCCCGCAAATCTGGATAAAGTAGGAAGTATAATAATAATAAATTGCTAACCGCTTCTTCCTTTCTCATTGACGTTTTTATCTCAATGTGCTTTTACTCACATAAAAGTAACGGAACTGTCTCTTAATCAGATTGTGGGTCATGTTTAGGATTTCTCCTATTATGGGAGATGACTTATGACTGAACATTAATATAGATCGAAGACATGATTGAGTTGGGAATTTTTTGATTTTTTTCTAGGTCATTATTTGATGATGTGTGAAGAGCATTCGAAATAGCCAAACATTCTGCAGTGAAAATGGGAGCAACATGATTTATCATTTGTTTATCGAATTTTTCCTCCGGGAAGAAGTAAGCAAAGCCAATCGCCTCTCCAGATTTGGATCCATCTGTGTACTACTTTTTATGGTCGCTATATTCAAAAATTATAGAGTAAAATAGTAATACCAACTCCTAAAGAATAAAATACACTTGAATTCGCGTATCGTTATAGAAATCATAAGCGTTGATTGTGGAATAGAAAAATGTACTTTTGAATGACCTGAAACTTACTTCCTCAATACAGAATAATTTGCAACAAAGTTAATCCCATGATATGATTAGATGCATTGGAAATTTTGTTGCAACTACTTCATCTATAAATATGTTAATTCCTCTTATACGTTTACCTGCTAAATGACGTTTTCCGATAGCTGTTAAGCTGTCATAAATTTCTTTGATGGGATTAACTTCTGGCGTCAATCCATGTACCCAGATCAACATCATTCTGAATCCATGTTCTTTGTAACTAGAAGGACCTGAAACAATTCATTTAAGACTGCAAATAATATTTATTATTTGATATAATAAGCAAATAACTCCAAATTTTCTTTGGATCCCAGTTTATTGAATCAAATGGTTAGTTATATTCAAAAACAAACAAAAACCTGATTAACCTGACATGACTGTTACACCTTCAGCTATAAGGTCTTTTCTTTCTAACAGCGATCAGTCCATATGTTATTTTATTTCATAACACAATGAACAATTATTGATTGTATATTAATAGTGAATGAAGAATTTGAATCTTCATTCGTTTTCGAGTTTTACACAAATCTTGATCAAGAAAACTTAACTGAATAATAACTATTTAAATTGCAGTTGAATTGAGAAATGCATATGTCTATTCATGTCTTGAAACAACTTTCCATTCAGTCTAACGAATGCAACGATACCCAAGAGAGATAAATTGGGGAAACAGTGAAACTGCTTTCCAAATGAGAAAGAGATCGTTTTGCCGATTTCATACAATGCTTATTGCGAATCGGACAAATGATGATATCCTGAAACAGAAACGCTGTTGTTGGGAAGGCTCATACAATCAAAATACTCCGTAATAAAAATGAAATCAGAAAGATATCCAGCCAACTTGCGAAGCGGGCTCTCCAGTTTCCGTTGTCTTGTTTAACAAGATGCTTTTACAATTTCCTCTTTTCGACGCTCATAAAATATTCATCCAAGAAGGATCTCTTACAGGTTTTATGAGTGAATATTTCCTACAGTTACAGAATAATTCATCATGGACTCATTTTTTCCCCTATTTCAAATTTCTCTTTCAATATCTACAATAAGATGATGTGAATATTTACAAATGTTCTGGATATTCGCGTAAAAGATAATTTCATTCAACAATGCAAACAAACTGTCAATTAAGTTGAACAGTGACATCACTTTTTCCAATCCCATCGTGACTTACTTATGGAAAGTTTACAATCTCTATGAGAAATTAAACAAGTCAACGGATTACAATCTCAGGCAAGGAATCACTTCAAATATTCATGTTTGGTTTGCATACATTTACATCAACTTGTGTTGTGAGATGGATATTGCGAAGCAAACCAAGCTCAAGGATATCTAGTCATTTTCATGAGAAGTACACCTTGCTGAATTGGCTTCTTCAACTTTAATGTATCAACTTAGATGAGATGACGGAAACACATATCTCGTCGAAACTTCCATATGGAAATTGGACAATACAACAAAGAACAAGATTTCCAATACCAATATTTTGAATTCAAATTATGATCAGTCTATATGAGAGAAATGTTAAACAAATAAAAATACAATCAGTTTTCTGAATATCACTACACTGTTGATTGCATTTTCAAAATTAAACATACAAGTTCAATGAAGTAATTATATTTTCATTTATTTATGTTCTCACAATTCTTCTCGCTACATTATCTATATCAAAGCCTAATTACCTGACGGCCAACTACGCGAGGTGAATATGACCAAGAAAAATTGGTGGAAATTATTTTAAAAATCTTGAAATCGCCGCTAGACGGCCTTAAGTTATGGTAAATTGGAAAAAACTGGATGAGGTACATCGAAAACATATGCAAGTGAATCTTACGATAATCATGAACAACTTTGCTGCGAAACTTTTTCCTCCAACTATTCACATAAAGTGGTGCGATGAAGCAATATTTAGAAATAACATGTCGATGACTTTCTGCCATAGTATCGTATGTAGCATAAGCTAAAAGTGGGAGAAAAATGGTAAGATTTGTTCCCAGGACAGTCTTCAACTATAGTTTTGATCTGATATGGTTCCTAGGGTTTTATTGATGCGCTGAATTCAAAAATATTAATACTTTTTACTTGGTACTCAAACTTCATGCTATTCGGGGCCTTACGATAGTTTGTCGGGATTGAAGTTTTTACAGGAAATAGCGTAAGTTACCGACTTACGCTAGTCTGCTCGTACTGCTGTGATACTTGAGATACTTTGGCAGATACTACTTCTTCTTCCAGAAAAAAACGTAAGTAGTAATAACTCACTAACTTCCACAATAGGCAATATTATTAACTTTATTAATAATGGCAATTAATTATTTGTTAAACTTTAATCAAATTAATTACAAATTTCAAAGTTGGATAAAATGTTTTGGTTAAAAATTTTTGCAACATAGCCAACATTCCACGATTTCGATTTTGGCCTGAACAACTATCGCAATGTAATATTACGTGTTGCAGACCTCTTTTATCTATGTCCGTTAAGAACTTGGAAATTACTGTACAGATTTCGTTACACCCACGGTTCCCATCGGACTCAAACATAGCAACAGCCATTTCTTGTTCCTGACTCGTAGAAGTTTCATTGAAAAATGAGTATTTTCTGGAATAGTACAACAATAAGTTGTAGCCATGAGTATTTAGAACTTTTTCCAAATCAAAACTTGCACAGAGGAAGTTGCTATCAGTCAAGAATCTTTTCTGATCTTCTAAAAATAATTCTTCACATTGTTCTTTCAGTTCTATATGTTTTGTAAATATTTTCTTTGTATCTTCTGTTTCTACAAAAGAACTGTCTTTTCTACTCTCGCACAGTTTACACTTATCCTTTTTCGGTGAATGAAAACCGATGTTAAAATTTTTCTAAATATTTTTAATGATGGTATATTATTCGATTGTTTTGTTTCTTTATGCCGCAAGAATAGTCGATACAAAAATGCTTCATTTCTGAATTCTGTGGGAAGATATTTTCTAACGGTATGATTACGGCAATAATGAGAAAGTACCGCTGGAAGATTTTTAATGAAACTATGAACTTCTACTATTTCAGTTTTGGTCTTGTTATGTTGTTCGTGTCTCCCTCTTTGGTCTGGATTTTCAGAGTTTTGTACAGATTTGGAGATTGCATACCTAAGAACCATTTGTGATATATCAAGGGTTCTCAGTAAAAATTGTTGACAAACTTCCACTCGTTTATTGTTGTTGTAACTAATAAAATATTTAAGAGTTTTTGTGTTGCTTAAATATGCAAGCTGTTTCCTTCTACGTATTGCAACATTTTCACAACAACCCAGAAGCCAGTTTTTTTGACGTTCATAAGAACCCAATCCCCAATAAAATTCATGTATATCATGTCGTTGAACTTGAATAGTTGGGAACATCGATTTTGACATCCTTTTTTGCAGGGAATTTCTCTTACTTGTCGTCCTTTTCCAAAATTATTTTCTTTTTTTCTGATTGTTTTTCATTCAATTTTCGTTTTTTTCTTAGTCCAATTTCTCCTACCAAATCCATTTCATTATTTTGGCCGTTTTCAAATTCGAAATCGGCATCTCTACTACTTGTTTGTCCAGAAAAGTATGAGATATCGAAATTTGTACGTTTTTCTTACAACATAATCTTTTTGGTTCAATTATACCGCATTTATTTCCAAATTTTAGATAATCAGTCTTGTACAAACAACTGGCAAATAAGCTTTGTAGGTTAAAATTATTTTTTTTCAGCATACCTTGGCAATTAAACAATGTGTGATAGAAATCATTTTATCAAAGTGTTTGGAAGATTGAAATTCAATAATTTTTGGTAGTTAATAATGTACGTTTATTACATAATTTATCAAAAAATTACTTACAAGTGGGCACAGAACTGAAACACAACAAACATCAAAAGTAACGTATGTAACAAAATTACTATCGTAAGCAACATCACGTGACTGAACTTGCGATACTCTGTCGGGGTGTTTTCTGAATTCTAATGCGTCTTACAATGTTTTGGTGAGGGCTTAACTAAAATAAGTGGACTTACCACTGATCAACCATCTCCGAACGTGATATCATCATAACCTCCGACGTTTGGCGAACCTAGATGTTCCAATACCTTCTGCCGGAAAGCAGATATCCCACTGATAATGCAATTCACAAGGGTTCTCGCGATTCAACGAATCGATGGAGAAACAGTTGGAAATACTGCCGCCTGGTGACGGTCCCGCAATAATGCATAGTGAAATACAAAACACGTTTCAAGTAAGTAGTTGATAAACAAAGTTTTGGTTTCCCAGACAGCTGTTTCTCTCTTCTCATGACCTCGTCAGTGAACTGATCAACCATCTCCAAAAGTGATGTAATAAAACACCTTCGAAAATATTTGGCAAAATCTAGATAGATCTGCCGAACAACAGAATGCAATTCCCAATGCTACGCATTGACAAAAGAGTTCCTTCGATTCACCGAATCGACGAGGAAGTTGAAAATATTGAAAATAGGACGTGTTGTCACGTTCAACCTGTTGAACCAAAACTTTGTCTATTGACTGCTAACACGAAATATGTTTCCCCGTCAATTCTTCAAACCGCGAGAACACTTTTGTCAATGCGTAGTATCGTCAATTGCATTCTCAGTGGAACATTTTCTTTCAGGCAGATGGTGTTGGAACAACAATTTTCGAAGTGGTTTTAATATATTACTCACGGAAATGGGTGATCAGTGACCACGTTTGTCTCACGAGGAGGGTTTGTGTTACAGCTTTTATGTCAAAGCCTACTTGTCTTTTAGAATTAAAGTTTCAGATTCTAGTATTAATTTTCCTCAACATCTCAGGTTAAAAGGAAGATAGAGATTTGCGTCTTTCACCGTTTGCTTTGGCCTTTAGTCCTCTTTATTATTGGTGTTGAAATATCTACAAGTCGCATTTGAGTTTCTCGAGTAACAATATTTGTTACATCTATAGTTTTGATTATAATATCCTGTTATTATTCGATTGGGAGCTATGTTTCCTGAAATTTGAGTTTGAGTGGTAATCGTTGGAATAATTACCTCTCTCTCGAAAATACCCTCTATTTCCGCCTCTTTTGTTAATATCCCTGGCAAATAAAACTGTGGTGCTGTTCACGCCAGCACTAACGTTAATGAATTTTGTTACTGCCTCTTGGAAACTACTAAACGTGCCAGCCTACATTATGAGGTTGACTCTATCAGTATTGCTGTTTGTTTTTAATGATTTTACTGTTACATTTGTAGAGTGAGACTGCTATCTGCACAGGAACTCCCCCCTTAATATAAGCCCTTTCCAAGCGTTGTGAAAAACTTCTATTTTGAAGCGTACTTAGAAGCATCTTTGTTCTGCTCCCTTAAAGAAAGTAAGTTTAGCTGATACCATTTGTGAGTTTCCCACTTGAATGCCGCTCCTCAGCTTCGCAATGATATTTGCAAGGGAATCCTTATCCCAAATAAAATCTCGAGGCTTTCCTGAGAGTCTGGTTTTAATACGTGCTACTGCATTTTGCTCTTGTATCTCGGAACTGGCTTGGAGCAAGTTCAGAACATCCAAAAAGGATTGTAACTTGTCACCTGAGCCGTCAAACTCATTTGGTAGTACTTTGCTTGTAAAATTGAAGAACTCTGTTGCAGACATCGCCATTGCTTTAGCTCTTTTGTTTTCCTTTGCCTCTAATTCATTTGATACTCCTGAATCATTTGAATTTCCTTGTTCAATACGTTCAGATTCATTTAATATTTCTGGGTGTATATACTTTAAGTATGGAATCGGAACATGATATGGCACCTTAAGAACCAAAAAAGACCTGATAACTTTATTCGTGACGGAAGTAAAAATCTTTTTAACTTGAGATTGTCGTTCTACCGTTAAACCCGTATATATTGAGCAAATGAATTTCACTAGCTGGTTCTACTATTTTAAAATGTTATCCTCAATTTCAATTTTAATATTCTCGGTTTTAGGAACGCGTTTTTTCAAAACACGCTTTACTTCGGCTAAAATACTCGCTTTATAATTTGATAACCTGATATAGGTATTTTCCCAAACTATAGACATCAAAACCAATACGTATAACAATAGGAGCCATATAAATTACATCACGTCCCGATAATAGAATAATCATACTAGTGTCAAAAATATCATTAGTTAAAATTAAAGTTACTAGACGTTTTGATGTTCATTAATTACTTCATTATATAAAACTCAGCAAACTATAAATATGAATGAAATTTCTATTTCGATTATCAAAATGAAACTTGATACAAAAATATACAAATATTATCACAATAAAATATGAAGATTTTGTTTTCGGCGCTCTACCAAAACATTTATCTAAAAGGCGGTTACTTGGAAGTTTATGCTAAATAGCAAAAATCACATTCCTAAATGTCATTTTATTATCGAACTGTTGATTATTGAAGTAATTCTTATGTCTTCTCCCGATGTAGTGACTATGAGCCTCGCATTACACATCTCCCGGCTGCACTCTCAACATCATGCTTCTGGAAACGTCCCTTTTTGAGCCTCTTCGATAGGCTGTTCGTATTTTTAGCACAACCATGAGCCATACTGCTATTGTGACAATATATAGAATCACTCTAATATTGGTTGGTACCTAAATTGCCTGCAGCTCCACAATGAAATTGAAATTCACTAGGCCAGAATCAGTGATTTCTGCGTGCTTTGAACTTGATTTCCCCATTTTTGTGGGGTTCTATCGCATAAACTAATGTTTGACCATTATTATTGAGAACACAACTTCCCACTTAACTTAGAACTTTAGCAGGGGCGCCATGTGATGTTAGGTTCTTAGGGTGGTAGAGACCACCCTTCATGTTACTTCTTTGATGAACTTTATTTACCTTCCGACCTAGATTACATTTATGAATAATGTTGACTTATTCTAATATAAACAATGTATGTTACAATATGCTAAAGAATTAAAATAATGTCAAATGTACTGTACAGCCTGTTCCTATTATATCGCTCCACACGTAGTTTCCAGTGGTGAGCGTTGCACTAAACGCAGATCTTCTGCCGTGATGACGGCGATCTGGATACCGTACCGCATTCTCTATTTCAGCTATTGCAAGAATTTGGAAGCACTCAAAATAAGCAGCTATCTTATCAACAGTCCCATCATGCATAAATGGAACTTTCAGTACTCAGATTGAATACAAACACAATTCAAAATGAGTAATTTGATGTTTCATATTATTATTATAAAGATGTCTTCATTATTCAAAGCCCACTTATGAGTCATGACTGAAATACCACGGATAAATCATTTCAAAGTAAAATCTACAAAATTGAGCTGTGGGTTTTATGTTTCGTTAGAACCACTAATTTATTAGTTTTTCTTTAATATCTCTGGTTATAAGAAAGATAGAGACTTGCTGTTTTCACCGTTTGCTTTGGAATTTAGTCTTCTTCATCACTGGTGTGAAAATAGCTATAAAACATATTTAAGTTATCCGAGAAATTTGACAAAATTTGTTCATTCCGGAGAAAGCGTCATCTATTGGCCAAAGTAGAAATAACACAGAAATTGCTCCCAATTTAGCTGAGAAAAAGAATCACACAATGCTCAGTATTTTCTGAAGAGGAATTTCCGTGATTTTACGTTTTTCCTGAATCAACGATTATCTCATCCTCATCACTTTATTTGAAGATTTAGAGAAACATGTTCCGAAGCAAAGTTCTTCATGATTGTCGTGAAATTCCCTTGCAATCATTTTTAATATACCTTGTCCAGGCAAATTGTAGAGAAACCGCATTTTTTACAATTTAGCATAACTGTTACGCTCCTAGCGGTCATTTTACGAGTTTGAAAATAATTTCCAGCAATTTCTCTTGGCCAAAATTTTTTTTTCCGGAAGCTGTACTGTGAACAGTTCCCGAAATACAGCTCGCTTACCTCATTAGTTGGCAACCCGGTATATTGAACGCTATATTAATTATACCATTATACTGATGTTCGATGGCTTTGATTTGATCGTCAGTGAACGCCCAATGATGAGCCAGCGTCTTCCAATCGCCTGGACCGAGCTGTTTGTAAGAGAGTTTGTAGAGTATTGCTCGTAACCTTTCCGACTCCCTACATTTTCCTTCATCCTTCGAATATCTCCATTTTCGTCTAGCTGTATTGAGAATACCGTTACCATTACTTGGCGCTTCCTAGAAAACATAATGATAGGCATGAATGAAGATTTAGAAAACTGTATTTTTATTGTGCTCAGATTTGTTTGGTAAATTCGAAATAAATGTTCGATATGTATCATTAGTGCAGTCAAATGGGTATAAAATAGGCCAAACCCGTGAATCCTTGGGGAAAGGGTCGATTTAGATAGTTGTGCAAATGCTTTATATTGTTTGTAAACATTAAATTAATAATTTAATTTGCTCATTTTTGAGATTACATAAAAAATGCTAAATTTGACCATTTTTGATCGGGTAAAGTTTTCGTCAGTGATAATATGAAACTAGTTGAACAAATAGTTGAATGAACTTAATTCGTTATAAACAATTTATCTATCAACAAATAGATGAATTCAATCAAAACTTTGAGTTTAGGGTCGTTTTCGGATAATTCTGGCCTCCTGAGAACGATTTTATTGCTATTATGGTCTTTAAATGCATTCATAAATTTTTGAATTGTTATAAGCAAATAACTATGACTTGAAGTGAAGAGGAATTTACTCTGTTGATTGTCAATTATTATTGGTTATTAATAGTTTGTATACGAAAAGCGATCTAAACTAATTTTCCGCAACAAGATATGATGAGGCGACATAGTGACCACATATTACTCGTTCAGTTTTCAACGGGCTAGCCATGTTATGACTAACATTTATTTATTTTTCTCTTCTCATTGTTCCTGAATAGTATTTTGCAATTCTACGTATTTGTTCGCAATAAATTCCTGAACGTTTTAGACCTTTCATGTTGGAATCAAGGTAGAATGTTATAGTTGAGATATGTCGTTCATGAGAAAATGCACTTTAGTCACAACCTGGCAAACACCCTGTTGTAGAACGGTCCTTATAAAATCACTGTACCAATATCATCATTCATTAACGTATGTTTTTGGCTCATGCCATGTTTAATGTTGAAATTAGTATGTCAAACAATGTGGAATAAGTTTACGAATTGTTTGTTGGAGTATAATTTGAATATGCATGAATAATTCATAATTATTACACATCTATTGCTTACTTCAGAAGGGTAATCTAATCTAGCTGTTTTGATTATCATATCTACAATGGCTGTGAAGCTTCCTCTGGCTGCTATATACAGCGGTGTTCGTCCACCTTGCTCTCGCTGTTCTATATTAGCACCGGAGGCGAGCAATAACTTGCAAATCTCCGTATGCCCCATTTCAGCTGCGATGTGCATCGGCGACTGTAATCTCTGTAAAAATAAAAACATTACCAATAAAAATTAATGCCTGGAAATATAAACTTGGTTGAGCATTATGGTACAGTAAAACTCGTCATTTCGGTCACTTGTCAAAAGCGGCCACTCCTCTTAACAGTCAACAAAATTATTCTTATGACAACTTCTATAACTACACGGTAACTTTCAACAACTACCTTTTGACGAAATCTTATGGAATTTCCACCCTTAATATCGGTCGGTCTTAAACCATATCAACGCCGACGGTCAACCGACCTGACCCTCATTTCTAAGAATGGTTGTAAGCAATAAACAATTGGGGGCTGGTCGGACTGTCTGTTTGTAGGTAGAAATTTCCGGAAATGATAATCGAATTTATAATGCTTTTTGAGCAAGACCTAAAATGTTTGACCAAAAAATTATTCAGTACAATTTGTTCCCCTGGCAACAGCAATTATGTCTTTGAAACGTAAACGTTTGTTTCTTATAGAATAACGTAAAATTATCGAGGAAAGCGAAAAATACGGTACCAGTGCCCAAAAGCTGGCGGACAAGTTTAGTGAAGCACACAAGTGAATGATATTATCAAGAATAGAATGGAATTAAAAGAATTTGTTGAAGAAGGAGAGGCGCAAATGCAGTTCAACGGATATTTAATGAAATAGAAGGATTTGCTATTGACCAAATAGTTTATGATTGGTTTTGCAAGGTTAGAAATAAAATAATTCCTATATCGGGGTCCTTGATGGAGGTAAAAGCTCTAGAAGTATCCGGATTTAAGGCTTTAAATGGATGGCTGAATAGGTTCTGCAAGAGACATGACACAATTTTAAAAGGATTTGTGGTAGTGTTGCCCAAAATCGGTCTTGGTCTTGTTCTTGCATTTTTGCAAGACCAAGACCAAGACCAAGACCGCGTAATTTTAGCAAGACCAAGACCAAGACTGACCGTGCAAGATTTGAGCAAGAACAAGACTAAGCCTGCGAGACTCTTGCGTCTTGCAGTTAGGACTGAGTGTCGTTACAGGGAGCGGACAGGCTTAATTTATAATAAAAGAAATTGACACATAGAAAACAAACGAAACAAAATAAAAGAAAGTACTAGTACATAAAATTTTGAAGAAGAAAATAGGCAGAAAATAGGAAGACGTAAAGTACAGTTATAAATGACTATCAGTGCATTTTCGTTGAAAGGGGAATTTACGCAGTACGAATGAGTAAATAAAAAATAATATATTAAATATAGTATGAAAATAAATAAAAATATGAAAATAATAAAAACGAAAAATAAACTATACAGAATAAAGCGTAATAAAATTATAAGTAGTATGTTACCGAGAAAATGTTTATTTTCTTAATATTTCAAGAGTTACAGACCGAAAAAGAGATCTTACAAACTAATTTGAAATCTAACTTATAATAACAAGGTAGGAGGTAGGTATAAGAGCGAAAAGCAGGACGCTACAATGTCATGCGTCTGTACGCCGCATGCGGCATCCTTTGATTTGCGGCGGCAACCCTTAATGAGAGCCGGCACGTGCCAAGGCGGCGTGGAACAAGGCGACACTATCTAAGCTAATGGACTATAAATAGTAGTATCTATCCAATTCCAGTAATTCTCAAGTGAGCTTTGCTTGGAGTCTAATGTAATAATCATTTTTACTCTAATCCTTGTTGATCTCGGAAAACTTATCACGTTTACAATTTGACATGACTGACGAACATTCAAATAGTTCTAGTCGGAGTAGTGAGAGTTGAAGTTATAGATCTAAAGACCTAAAAGCAAATTTGATGAGTTTTTCGAAATAATTCATGCATCCCAAATTGCTTTGTGTAAACTGTGCCAACATGAAAAGGTTGAAATAAAAATGAAAAACAAACACTAATAGTTAATTGCGAGACTTGCGAGACTCTTGTTGCAAGACCAAGACCAAGACTGGGAGCGCAATACCAAGACCAAGACCAGATGTATTGACGCAAGACCAAGACCAAGACTGGCTAAGTCTCGTCTTGTTCTTGCATTTGGGCAACACTAATTTGTGGTGAATCCACTGAAGTGGACGAAGTAAGCGTTGAAGATTATTGGCACCATTTATCAAGGACTATGAAGCTAAAGATATTCTTAATGCTGACCGGACTTTAATGTTGGGCAATGCCAAACAAAACTTTTGCATTCAAGTGATAAATATGCTGGACAAAAAATCAGCCAAGCAGCGTGACACTTTTTTGGGTGTGACATGAATGGTGAGAAGGAAAATCCACTAGTTATAGGAAACATAAAAAATCCGGGATATTTCAAAGCACATGTAGATAAGTTGCCAATAGAATCCAACAAAAAGCTTGGATGACAACAGAGATAATGAGTTTTCGGTTGGAAAACTTTGAAATATAAAAACCAGGGTAGAAAAGTTCTTCTATTCCTAGATAACGCTACTTCCCACCCAAAAATTTAATGGAACAATGTTCGAATTGTTTTTCTATCTCCCAACACTACGTCTCATTGCCAACCACTGAATAAAGGGATACAACATTTAAAAATATTTTTTTTTGATAAGAAGGCTATTAGCTTTTACGAATAACGGAGATAATTTCGGAAGAGCAGAAGAAAGCATAGATTTGTCAAGTGTTATGGTATCAGTAGTTGCAGCATGGAAAAATGTTCCATCTGTAACTATTATAAAATGTTTTCAAAAGGATGGATTCATGGAAACGATGCAAGAAGATGAGGCTTTTGAAGAAGGAAATTACGTTTCACTCAGTCAGTCCTCTCTCTTAAAAAGTATGTCCGAAAATGTAGATCTGGGAAAATATCTCCTAATCGATTCAGAACAGAAGACCCAGATTTTGATTTGCAGGAAATAATTCAGGAATTCATCGACAAAGAAAGCAAAATTGACCCCATTGCAGATGAAAAAAGTGGAAGTGACCAAAACGAAGAGATTTTCTATTCATCTGTGCAAAATATAAGAGAAGTTTGTGAAAAGCTGAAGGACATACAACATTTTTTATTAACAAAAAACAAAGGCGACGCGGCCATAGATATATCTCAAATATTAATGGAATGTGAGAATAAAGTAACAAAAACCAAAATGGATAATTTGAAACAGACTTCCATTGAAAATCTTTTTCACAAAGTGTAATCTTTAATTATTTAAAAGTGGTTTTTTATTCCAGTTACATCACATTATGATGGAAAAATTATGAATATATAAGTAGATACATAGTACATACATAATTGTTGTTATTTCTTTCACATAATCCCCCAGAGTTTGTATTCCTTTATAGCTGACTCCTCTAAAGAGCCAAAATTTTCTTACATTTTTGGTGACCGCTATTGAGGAGTTTAACCATATTTCGATTCATAATTTTGAATTGCCAATCAACTCAATTGTATACTAACATAGTCGATAGTCTAATTTATACAAAGTTGAGATATTGTTAATCATACATAATTCATCAATTCAAATTTCCCCAACCAACAGAGTTGAAAATTATTGTAACCATTTCGTTCAAGAAATGTCAATGTTTTACGCGTGAAACTTTTGATTGAGACATCCGAATAAAACTATCGCGGAATATGTCATTGATCCTGACAATTTTGGTTGCAATAGTTTATTATATAACAATGTCTCAAAGCTGCAATAGCATAATGATACTAAGTTGATTATTCCGCAAGTAGAGGATCGTAAAACTTCAATAAAATCAGTAACGACAATTTGTATTTCCACTACCTAGCATGATATTTGAAAGTTGAAAGCAGTTGAAGTAAAGGTGGTATGCAACCTACTCTAAAATCAATCACATATTTTCTATATTGTTGAATTAAAACACTGCTATGTTGATATCATTTTTAAAAGTAATATTAACGTAGAGCTTTAATTTTACAATGTAGATAACATTTCATATCATATACTAAAGGGTGAAGCGATACAATTTTTCAATCAGATAGTTGCTCAAAGAAGCAATATTTATAATAAGGTCTGATAACTTTTTTCTATTACCTCATAGATCTTCAACCTCTAGTTCGGAAGTGGATACCCGAACGTTATATTTTCAGTTGTCCTTCAGTCGTATTACATATTGTGATTCGAAATGATTTTAGAGTTTACAAGAATATTGCTTAGCAGCGGATTCTTAATTCATATACTTAAAACGTTAATGTGTTATAATTTCGATTGTTCATGTTTCTTTTCGTTTCGGCGACGTGGGCATATTTAATTGGAATTAATGCGATAAGGACGCCTTGTAGTGATACAATTAGTTTTAAGAAATCACGTTTTATACAGTGATACGTCTCCTGATGATGGTCGTGAGACCGAGGCATATGTGAAGACGGAAAAATTTAAGTATATGTGTTAGTGTGACCTATTTCCCGAGAATTTTATATATAATTCATTGCTGGGTCATGAATCATTATTACAGTTATCCATGTACAAATCGAAATAATAATATGTCTGAAATGAAACAAATTTCAGTTATAATAATTCAGTGGAACAACATTCTTCTTTATATGCCAAAATTAAGCTATAATTCAGGTAATTCATTTTCCAAAAAGGAACATATTTACCTGGCGCATGCACCTGATTTTAACAGCAATACATTCGTAATATAATTTATTGATTATATGAAAATGTTTATTAATTTTAATCCACTCCAATTCTCGTAGAGAGCACACAAATGATGCTAATTTTTTCCGAGCTTTGGACGTTTTGATTGATTATATCCGTTTCATGTTCAACCCCATGAAACGTCATCAATAATATACTGATTCATAAAATAAGCAATTGGCTTTGGAAATAAACATTATTTGACTGTTTGAATTCATGTTGACACATCAGTTTGATAGCAGTTAAATAAAAATATGCTTGGAGATATGTAAATTATATAAACCTTAATGAAGAATTACAAGGAGCTAGATGACAAGATCTATATAACTTCACAAGTACAGATGATGTCACAGATTTTTCTATAGAGAAACTGAATACCTTAATTAACAAACATACTGAAGAATTAGTGATGTCAAGAAATGAATTAAAGAAACTCTCTGGATTAGTAAGAGAATTATAAAATCTACAAACATTAAAGACAAATTATATAAGAAACTGAAACTGGATCCTGAAAATTCAGTAATAAACAAGAATTGTATAATGTACAAACAAAAACGAACTTCATGACTTGATTAATTTATCTAAAAATGATTATTTAAAAAATAAAATCCAAAAAATAAAGACAGCCCAAAGAACTTATGGAAAAGCTTACTATAAATAAATCAAAAACTCTATCTGAACTTTAAAAGTATTCAAGACAGAGCAAGACAAAAGTTAACTTATGACTTTGACATTCCTAATGCATTTAACGATTTTCGTAACAAATATTGGAACAATATTAAAAACAAGAAGAAAAAAGTTAATAAAATGACAGTCAAGAATTGAAATTGACCTATTTCTTCGATTCGAGTGAAATTGCTTTATTATATAGTATATACTTTGTTCATAAGGAATTCGATCCCAAGTTTACTTTTGACCTTAGGGATCGATTGATCGTGTTACAGCTTTCCGAGACCCTGAATTCTGTTTTTCTCCTAGTTTATGACTTCAATAAAAACATGTCCAAGAAGTATAATATAACCAAATCTGATATCGGCAATATTCCAAGATCACATAAAATAAAATACGATCATCTGAAAATTTTCGAATCTTCGAATTTTGTAAAATGTTCAAAGGGGTAAATTCGAGTAAAACTGCATTATTATACACTTTTTTTGATGAGGAATTGGATTTGGTTTACTTTTCACCTTAGAGATCGGTTGATCGTGTTACAGCGTTTCGAGACCCTGAATTATGGTCATCTCCTAGTTTATGACGTCAATAAAAACATGTTTAAGAAGAAATATACCCAAATTCACTGGAAGGCTTACAAATTAGATTTTCCGAACATTATCTCAAAACTCGTTGAGTGCATGCCTGAACCAGAAATTGCTGCATGTTTGAAGACGCAGGACGCAGATTTTTTACCCAAGACAAGGTAGATAGATTGGATGAGAGGTGTCAAGTTGCAGTGTCTCTCATAGAATTGAGATGTCGGAATCGCACTTGGAACAAAATTTCGAGAGATGACCATGCATGGTCTGAAATACTGAAAAACAGGTAAATGCCCAAACATTTGTTCATGATGTATTGCTGCATTTGAGGTGTAGATAAAATCGCAGTATCTACTCGTAACAAATATGCCTGTAAGAAGGGTGTAGGTAATTAAATAACGAATTACTCCAATACTGAAACAACGAACAATGAAAGATCTGAATTACCACACTAACTTAATTCAACTAATTATCTCTCTTATCCAATGTGAGCCCATTGGGACTTGGTGGAGATTAACGACACTCCAATGAGTGTCATTAATTTTTAATGAATTAGGGAATGTATCCGACCCATATGAAATCTCCAGTATTTTGTATTCATAATGTAACTGCCTGCCATGGTATTAAAGTGAAATATAATTGGGGAAGCAATTTCCAATAAATGGAGTGAAACGATCCCTATGATAACAAACTTTGAGAATAGTTGCAATTGCATATTCATGAGGGTAATAACATTATGAAGAACCCAATTATTCGTATATTTATTTCGAATTATCCCAAATTCTCACGGAATGTTTCCCTCCGTAGATTTTCCCGTTACGAGAAATTACAACAGTGCCAATGAAGTCATGGAATGCGAAGCCGAATCGGTTTTGATGTTTCATATAAAATTGTGTCCCGCATCAGCTTCCCATACTTCAGATTTTTCTTCTTATGTCTTGATCTATGTATCTGGTTCTATGCGTTTTAATGAAACACTATTAAATGATTCCAAAGAAATTGTTGAAGCATTTGGTACATTCTTTGCCAGTGTATACTCTGAACCCAATAACAATAACGATTTCAGCAATATTTCAGATTTGACCAACATTAACTCACCATTTTTGAATATTGTATCGATAAGTCAACCAGAAATTGTAACTGCTATTGAAAACCTCAAGAATAAATACACCTCTGGACATAATCACATACCAAGCTTCTTAATAAAAGATTGCGTTTCTGTGTTTGTCGTTCCACTACAGATTTTGTTCAATCTCAGTTTTAAATCTAATAAATTTCCTAGTGTTTGGAAAAAAGCAAAGATTATTCCCATTCACAAATCTGGTGATGTTGGAAATATACTCAATTATCGTCCAACTGCTGTATTGTCTAACTTATCTGAGGTCTTTGAGATGTGTCTGTATCAACGCATTTATAGTACTTTCTCACATATGATATCACCATACCAACATGGATTTGTCCAAAAGAGATCTACGGTTACGAATCTTACTTATTTGAACACGTATATTGCTGCTGTTCTTGACAACCAAGGACAGGTTGACGTATCATATTCAGATTTTTCGAAGGCCTTTGATAAACTTGATCACACTATTCTTCTAGGCAAGCTCAAATCAATTGGATTTAGTACCTCCTTAGTAACGTTTTTCTGCTCATACCTCAGGATCAATAGATCGCAGTTTGTGCAGTATTGCGGTCAAAGATCAAATTCATTTATCGCCAAATCCGGTGTTCCTCAAGGTTCAAACCTTGGTCCTCTACTGTTCCTGTTATTTATTAATGATTTGGCTGAAACCATAATCGGATTGAAACTAATTTTTGCTGATGACTTGAAAATATTTTTAGAAATAAAGACCATAGATGACTGCTAGGCACTACAAAATGATCTGGACAATATTTTCGAATGGTGCGTCAACAATAAATTAAGTCTGAATATTAGTAAATGTTGTGTTGTTAGCTTCAGTCGTAGAGTCCATCCTATTTTGTTCGATTATCTTTTAGATTCAGCAATCATTTCTCGTAATACTACAGTCAAAGACTTTATACGATCATCAGTTCACTTTTAATCGACATATAAGTGATATGTGTGCTAAAGCTAATAGAACTTTAGGGTATGTACTTAGGCATTTCAAATATTTCAACAATTTAGAGGTACTGCAAACACTATTCAATTCATTGGTTAGACCAAAATTGGAATATGCTTCACTTATCTGGAACCCTCAGTATAAATTCCAGATTACACTAATTGAGAGCATTCAACGTAAATATTTGAAATATCTCGGGTTTAGAACTTTCAATATCTTTCCTAGAAGAGGTTTTGATCACCAATTATTATTATCTATTTTTGATTGTTTGACACTTGAACTGAGAAGAAGAATGAGGAGCACAATATTACTCCACAATTTGTTGAATAATAATATTGACTGCAGTTACTTATTGGGTAAATTAAATTTTGTTGTACCTAGATTATCTTCTCGCTGCCCCTTAACTTTTTACAATGTTAGGGTCTAATACAAATGTATCATCTAGATGTACGATATTTGTCATGACAACAAACTTTAATGCTATTTGTTCACAACGTGACTTATTTTTCAATAGTATATTCAGTATCTTATTAGTGTGGTTAGGTGAGTTTTTTTATATTTTTTATCAATAATAAGATTCTTGACCCAGTATGAATTATACATAAAAATTCTCGGGAAATAGGTCACATTAACACTTCGTTTTAAATATTCGTCTTTACGTACGTTTCGGTCTCACGACCATCATCAGAAGACTCACTATGTCTAAAAAGGGGTTTACTAAAACCTTTGTGCTATAATTAGTTTTAGTAAACCCCTTTTCAGACATAGTGAGTCTTCTGATGATGGTCGTGAGACCGAAACGTACGTAAAGACGAATATTTAAAACAAAGTGTTATTTTTTATCATCATGTAAGTTTAGAATTTAGTCAGTTTATTTTCATTATTCCTATAAGATATTATTTTTGTTATATATTTCTTGTTATTGTTTATATTATGTTGCTCTGTATTGTTTGTCTATAATTGGGTTAACCTGTTGGGCATATATATATATACTGAATAAATAAATAAATATCTTTATGAACTAGGATAAGCATATGGTCTAACTCAAATTATACACGGTGGTACAATTTTTTAGGACCAAATGAAAAGTCTGGAGAAATCTCCATACTCCAATAGAATTCATTCTAAACTTGAATAAAATAAATAAATGTTCACTAGTTTGATAAATAAATGTAACAATAGTTATATATATTACAAAGTACTTTGTAATATTTGTATGAAGAAGTTACGAAACCATAGTTACATCTATTTATTAAGCTAGTAAAATCGAACTTTTATTAGTTATTTCATTTAAGTTCAGATCTCGATAAAATATAACCTTCTAGAAACTTTTCTCCTGGAACACCCTCTGAGTAGTAGTAGTAGTAGTAGTGGTATTTTATTCGCGTTAATATACAAGATATTTACACAAGCTGAAAAGAAATAGGAATACATCGGTATTGATGAACAAATAGAAATTATCTCAACTTCACTTCAACAATTATGACAGATTAGGATAAGCGTAAAGTATAAAAATTTGAAACAAATGTAGGTGATTTAAGCTATTGTAAGTTACACATTCATGGTATCAATACCAGAAAGGATTGAATGGAAACGTACAAACCTGGGCAACATTCTACAGGGAAAGATCTGGTATACAGACGTGTCTAAGACTGAAAAGGTACAGGTGCAGGAGTATACTCAAGAAACCCAAGACTTGCTTCAGCTATTCAATGGGTATACCTCTAAGCAGAAGTATATGCAATCCTAAAATGTGTGGAAGAAAACAATCGAAGATGAACAGATCCACATATTGACAGACAACCAGGCTGCACTTAAGGCAATGATAATTCAGGAAGTGACATCCCGTCTAGTATGGACATGCAAAGAAGAACTTGAAATATTGGGAGACCGAAACCGGGTTAGGCTGAACTGGGTACCGGGACATCAGGGAACGACAGGCAATGAAAAAGTCGACGAACTTGCAAGAAGAGGGTCGGAGAACGCTGCAGATCCAGAATAGACCACGGGGGTACCAAAAAGTACAGCATGAAGGTCTATAGAAGACTGGATCATGGAAAGCCACAAAGAATACTAGGGAAAAATCCCAGGAAACGAACATCGAAAAAAAACATTAAAGCCTCGTGCAACAAAAGAACGACAGACCTATTAGCACTAAATAGGGAAACAATAAAAGTCGTAACAGACTGTACAATGGCGACCTGACATAAAGACTTTGCGGTGAGGATACAGAAACAGGGACACACACATACTGTGTAAATTCGAGGCAAAAGACAGTCAATTTTTGGAAAGCCTAACCAGAATTATACAGTTCCCACCCAGTAAAGAACTTGCACAAACAAGTGTCGCCGGAGGCAATAGCCAGACAAGCCCACAAAGGGGGTGAAGTTTTTAGTGAGTGTGCCTGAAATGTTGACTCTCACAGTAGACTATGAGACCCAAAGCCTCATAACCACCCATAAAGGGTTTTCTTCACCTCCGCAATAAAAAAAAACTTACTTAATGATGTAATTAATAGATAATATTCATCTATTGGATACTTCTTCATTCTTCCTTCAAATAATTTATATGATAGTTTATTGGAAAATGTGAAGCATACATTATTGGGAACACTTAGAGATTTTGACAGTCAGATAGATGGAATCCTCACGTCTTCACCACGATGGGTTGCATAGTTGGACTTCTCTGTTGATGTTAACATTTCCGGTCTGTTTAAAAGCCTGAGAAAAATGAACAGGCATTCTAACTGATCATTGATTTTGATGGTTCTACGTTGCAACCTGAAGATGGTTATCCCCATACTATTATGGCATGGCGTATCTCATATGTGATTCACATTGCAGATAATTTCTATTGAAACCATTTGAGCAGGAGTACGGAGAACCAATATTTTCTGCTCAGCATGAGTGATGTATGTTCTATATGGTGATTCCAAGTAAATCCTCTGTCAATGAGAATATCCCAAAAATTTTATAGGGTCCAACTATTTAATTACAGATGGAACATCTTTTTTTAAAGTGAATAACATTTTATTACTTTCATTTTCATTCATGCATAATGAATCAACATTCAATCATTCTGATGATTAGGTAAGAGCAGATTCACATATTACTTGTACTTCATGCAAGTTACTCGTACAACCTTCAACCTGTAATTCATTGTCATCTGTAAATGATACTCAATCTACAAATGGGACATGATTTTGGGAATCATTTACATTCATCAGAAAGACAGGTCTTAATATAGAGCCTTCTGTAACTGACCTGACTAGAAAAATTTCTATTGAATAATATATATTGATAGTGATCTTCTACATAGAATTTCATTGATGACATACTACTATCTTCAAAGCCATACTTGTATCGTGTTTGCAATAGAGTTCCATGTACAACGCAATCGTCACCAGTGGTGAATAGATTTTTCCTGAAGCCAAACTGATTGTTATTAAAAAAAAGTCAGCGCACTCCGGGAGTGCAGGCAGAAGTGAAAACTTGAACTTATGGCGCGTTGGGCACTTTTTTGGGTGAGCATTTTTAGGTGCGCTCGCGACATGAGAAATTGTTCATAAAAAATCAAGTTTATCAAAGCAATGTGAGCACTTTTTGAATAGACATGAAGTATAATAATATAGAAACTATATTCGAAGGAAGTGGTTTTATTTAAATGAGTAAATATTAGTAAATAGTAAATACAAAATTTATCAATTCTCATCCATAATTTCAACAACTCTTACATCATCATTATCAGCATTTTCATCATTATTATCAGGATTTTCATCAAATTCTAAAACTGAAACAATAGGTCTATGGTAACTAAAGTATGAAATGAACAATTTTGATTTAAATCTATTTATATATCTTGTGAATACTGCATCAATAGTAGTTTTGCATTTTGTTGTGCTAAGATTGCGATCATTGGACATCGTTAAATCAAATTCTTCATATAAAAATTCAATTAATGATTGATTTTTGACATCTGCAAAGTTTTTGTTGAAATCTACACTCAAAATCATAGGATAATGATCAAATCTTCTATTAATTTTCATCATAAATAGTGCGGAAGCAGCTTTAGAATAAATGAATAAATTTGAATACAAGAACTCTCGTATTGCTTGTAAAGACTGTTTTGGTGAAATATAAACGGCAGCCATTATTATTGTTTGTCCATTAGAATGGCATTGGGAAATACATATATCACCAATATTCGAAACATTAGTGCTAAAAATACTGGTATATCTCGCATGCACTTCCATATGATCTGTAGAAAATGTGGCCATAGTATCATCGGACGATTGTCTCTTTTGAAACTTGCTATAAAGTTGAAATTTGGAATGTCAATGGTTTCTTCGTTACTCACATGAGTTTCTGATAATATTAACACACTCATTTTCTCAACAAGAGCATCAACTGATAGGTCATGTACATGTCGTCGTAAGCTTTGACAATTGAATGAAAAAATAGATAACCCTTTTTTTGTAGAAATGAAATCAATAAATGTTTTAGTAACAGTTTGTAAATTATTGTCATGTAATCGTTTCAGTTCGATGGATAAATCATCTCGATGAGTTGTAGATCTCTTTTGGTTTTTACTTGTGTTTGAATCATCAGTCGGTGCGTTTCCTACTCTGCCATGATGAAATTTCCAGCTCGCTCCTGTATCTTCTTTAGTTAGTAAGAACAAACCTTCTATATTAGTTACTCTTGATAAGGCTACGTAAACCAATTCTCTTGAGTGAGAACGACTGTATTCATAAACAATAGCATCAAAAGTACCTCCCTGAGACTTGTGAATCGTCATAGCCAAAGCCGAAACTAGTGGAAAATGTTTTCTTTTCGCCACTATAGTTTTGTTGTTGTTCAATGGTATTGATGATGTTTGAGCAGAAATTGGCACAACATCTCTGTCGATTCCCAAGCGTTCAATGTCATTTCTTGCCTTAGTTTTGCGCTTTTGACCAGCAGATTTTGAAAATATAGTAACACTATAGTATACAAAAGCACTACAACAATGTTTTTATTAATTCTATTTACACTTTAGATTTGTTTTTTTAACACAATACCATAGCAGCAACACAAGTCAAATGAAATATTTAAATAAATAAATTTTCCGTTTAATATTCATTTATAAAATAAATATAAAAAACTCTCAATCTCGTCTGTCGCGAGGGCACGAACGAATGCCCATGCAAAGACTGCGTATAGCATGCAGCGCTCTCGCATACCTATACACTCTGAGTATACATAGGTATGTAATCTCGTCTGTCGCGAGAGCACGAACGAATGCCCATGCAAAGAGCGCGTATAGTATACATATATTATAAGAATACACGCGGAGTATATCTGTGTAAAATCTCATCTGTCGCGAGAACGGCTGAAAATGCTCTCCCTCAAAAGTGCCCAACGCGCCATAAGAAGTTTTCACTTCAAAAAAAACTTCATTTTCAAAGTAGTCATCTATGTTTCATCCAAAACTCTCTCAAATACTATTTCTTTTTGAACCATTTCATTCCACCCCGACGCTAGGTACCTATTATCAATTGATTAGCCCATTTTAATCAAGAAATCAACACCTTAATAACACGTGGATAATATCCACTTTATGTATTGAGCCACGAAGTTCGTGAAGCGGTCCAAGATATTCTCCTGGAGGCGCGGAACTAAGAATGGTAATAGAAAATTATGATTTAGTTCCAAAAATACTCTAGACTAATGAAGAATAATTAATTTCCATAATCTCCATATTTGAGACCATGAGAATCCACATGCTATAAGCACGAATTTAGTGTTAACGCCTGGATAAGGATGATAGACAAATATCTCTGTGAGCCTTACTTTTAACCACCACTGTCAAATACTGCTCCATTTGAATAGAATATGTTCCACTGCAAATCAGAGGAATCCAATTAAGACAGTTCCAGCACATTTTGCAGTTCTAGTACGTAGTTGGCTGGATGATCAATTGATCAATATCCAGAAAGGTGGACCTTGGCTTACGGGGTCGCCTACTTCGCAAGCGGACTCCCTGGACTACAGATAATATTCGAAAATATACAACTCAACCTGTATCCCTGTATCTTAGTTATGAACTATTTTAGGAGAAATCCCAGCTATTTTTTAGATATCTATTTAGATTTTTCATTTGGTCCTGAAAAATTGGACCACCTATATGAATATTAAAATAAACATTTTGTCCGTACAAGACTTATCGTAATCATTAAAAGCAGCAATATGAAAGATATTCGACAATCCTTTTTCATAAAATTTTATAGTAGCGGAACGTTCAACATTCTCTGTTATATACGATCCTGACTGAATTTTAGATACAATATTATGGAAGGTATAGCTTCCTTCAATTTGATTATTTCTGAAGCAGTATGTATGTGATCAATAACAAATAAACTTGAATAATTGAAAACGAAAAATCAATTCGCATTAATTTCCAATTACAGCTGATGGATTCACCCTCTCTTTATTTGTTAACAGGTTTCAATTTTTATTTTATTTTTATTTCAGTTGCCTTTGCATTCATTGGGTAATAATTTAATATTCATTCTAGAATGAAAATAGATAAATAGATACTGATACATATTTATAGTTATTTCTTTCATATCTCTTTATGATGAACTGCTTGTCTTTACCGATGAACACTTATATGCTGCCCACTTTCAACATAATTCTGACAACCAGTTTTTTTCCTGACCCATGGAAGGTTGCACGAGTTAATCTCATCTTCAAAAACAATAATGATTTCTGCAATTATAGACCTATCTATAGTTATGTTACAGCAGTACTTTTGTGGAAACTGCCAGTTTCTACAAGACGACGATGAATTTTAGAAAAGGTACGACTATCTGGCAAAGCACGATTGGGATATCTCTGGTGATAAATACGTCTGGCTTTCTCTGCATTACCTCTCGGCTAGGCCATAAACGTAATGCGTTTCTGTCATTTCCACATTTGAATAATTCACCATTGTTAACAAAATTGTAATAATAAGATACTTACAGCGAACAGATTTGACATTGAAAATGTGGAGTGTCAAACTCAAGGGACAATTATATTTATTGCAAAATTGTATTCATCAATAATTCCATTCATTTTTTCAAACATTACAACGGGTTTCAACTTTTGTTCAAAAACGGCGCATACATAATTGACCAGGCTATCAAAAAAAAATATCTAGATCGAAAAGCTCAGTGGGGTACCACTTTTCTTGTTAAAATTGCTGTAAGACTAACCCATAACTACGACACTGAATACATTTTAAAATAATTCATTGAGCGTGTTCTCAAGTCACATCATTCTGTCCCAAAACTCAGCTCAATATCTCAAACCAGTTTCTAGATTTTGAAAAAAAAAAAAACTTTGCCACCCTGTATATCGGAAACTGAGCGTTTTGGAACAGGTTTATAGGAACTTTTTTACTTAAAATTGACCCAGTTATTACCCTTTAAAAAATTTGCATATCAGTAAGGAACACCGTTCATATTGCTATGCCTATATTGTACCTTTATTGAGATATTAATTATTTTTTTATTCACGAAACATTGCTCTGAAAAAATCTTCATACCCAAAGTATGAGATATTTATAATTATTTCCGTAAGCTCACACACGGTCATCATTAAGTAAAGTCCCAATGCTTTATATCCCACAATTAAATTGAAGGATGATCCATAGATAATTTTATTTCGGCCGGTTAGAAAAACAACCAAAACTTCTATTTTTCCAGATGGGAAAAGATCAAATTTGCTACTACGCTATACACCTACCCATAACTTCATTATTTGTCTACTTATGAGCGTTTATATGAAAGAAATATGCACAATACAATTACTTTGAGTTTTCTTGTGTTGGAAAGTCAGCGCTTGGAACATTTAAAGAAAATCGCCTAAACCTTCTCTATTTCTATTACTCACCATTAATTTTATCATGTTAGCATTAATTAGTGATTAAGTAATTAATATTGATGAAATTATCTTGAATTCGTTTGAATTTCTAACCATTGATTGATGTTAAATCTGGATACATTTCATTAAATCTTCTAGGGGTGCTAATAATTTTATAACTTTCTCTATGTAAAATAAATTAATCCATAAGCTCCGAATTTCAATAGGTAACTATTTTCTACAGTCTTTCTAGAAGTTTGCTTGAAAATTTGAATCGACTCAAAAGTAAATGAGACTAAGGGAACATTAAGATACAGAACCTCGGTAACTTGTTCCCATAGCCAACTTGGAAAATCAGAGTAATTGTTGCTTGTTATTATTTTCTTTAAATAAACGCTACTTATTCAAAATTCAGTTGTATGGATGATAGTAATTTTATAATTAGTCCGCACAGAAAAGCTGGAAAAGTTGAACTTCCATTAGCTTTCAAACATAAAAGAAAGAATAAGCTTCACTTACCATGTTGAGACAATTCAGTTCAGCCCCTCTGGAGATAAGCATTTCCACAGTGTCTACTTCATTAGATTGGCAAGCGAGATGAAGCGGCGTGCTTCCAGCCTTGAAAGATAAGGTATATGTAAATTCTGTTTTAGAACAGAATATGAAAAAGGGTTCATGAATCATAACAGTTAACGTTACACATCACGTACACAAAAATACGTCTCGGTAATATTTCATCGTTGAAAAATATAATCTTATCTCAGAGGAAGTCGTGGGTGAGGGTAACTTGAACGTCACCAGGTGACCCTTACGTTTTTATAAAAAGTCATAGATAACCTACCTCGAAAGTTATGGAAAATTTTCCGCACAAAAATAATTCAGAATACAGCTATCAAAAAATATAGAACGGAAGTGATAAATTGCGACTACAAGGTATGCCCTTTCAATATAGCTTGTAATCGATTTTGGTAAAACCTCTATCTTATTCTAATCGAATGAGAATATCGAAAAACTCCGTGCGGGAATTGTGTCTTGGTGAATATTTATGAATTTTTGATATGATGTAGTCCATGTAATTCTGAACAAATTTTATTCATGCGCAAACCCCGAGAAATAGACAGTTTTTCCGCTAGGGGGGTTTTATTAACACTTTACTCATAACAGACTATCATTTCTGAAGGCGAGTACAATATCTTTACATGCTTCATTCTAGTTCATGTTGCATAATATTGTTGTTCTTCCATGAAGAAATGTTGGAGCCCCCCGTCCCCCCAACCCCCCTTAAATAAAAAAATATTACCTTTTCTGGATCACTTCAAAAATCATTGGAAAATGTTTTAATAAGCTCAGATACGGAAACCGCACTTCTGTATCATAATTGCGTCTGTTATCCACATTGAGAGGAGATCTGTTTGCCATATTTCATCGAATGATTGCTATTTCACGTTTATTTGCGTTTAATACTCCATCAATTCTTGATAGTTGTGCTGAGCGAAAAGATCTTTCGCATACATAACAATCCCCACGATTCAGGTACATTAATTTTAGTAACCACAACCAGTTAATAAAACTACAGTTATGCAGAAAAGCACAACAATAATTACCATTAATAAACAAGATGAAAAGACGCAGTGCATAAGTTTGACAGTTCTTAGGGCAAGATAATAGATTGCTCATAGCCGACTCTAAATTAATTGCAATTGATAAATGTGCGTTCATCAGAGTGAAGAAGCGAATGTAGTCCAAGCAAGCGTAGAAATTGAAGGACTCGTAAGAAGTGCCGTAAGTGTCCATTTCAATCGATATCATTTGAAGCCATCTTCCCGTCTTACAAAAATGCAAATAAACTGTAATGAGGCTGTTATTAGTTAGGAACTCTTATTTAAGTCATACATGGTATTTAGACACTTGTTGTGCCAACAGGTCCTATGAACTATATGAACTAAATAAAGGTTACAATTAAGCAACTATCATTGACTAAGCATATGCATCGATCGTCGACCTGATGGTCAACGGACATTGACCAGCTGACGCTGCACCGATCGAACATTAGGTAAATGTATGAATATATGTAAAGAGGAGTTGAATTGGAACGATGATACTAAGAACATCTAAATAAATGCCTTAGACCAAGTACACCGATCTTTTATTATTATATGGCGATCCTACCAGAGGCACTTTTAAAAATGCTAACTGCGAACGGAAAATAGTGAAATTGTCAAAAATCGGAAACTCCAAAATTGGAATCATAATGTGCGGTTCGAGGTATAATAATCGAGAGAACAACGAGATTCTTGCAGCAGGAACTGGATCAAACAACGCCAATCAGGAAAACACATCTTCATTTTCAAGAAACGAATGGATGACGGTGTCAATTTTGGCTATAATTTTGTTGGTAATCGTGTTCTACATCTATAACAAATGGCAACAAAAGTGGCGTGCATCGGTTAATCGAGAAATCGAGATGCAGGAGTTGCGGAAGTCGAGATCGTTACTGGACAATGATCAAAAATGAAATAACGAGATGACGACATAGCCTAAACCCATCAGCGACGGATCCACCTCGTCAGCCACAGCAGCGTTCAACAACCACCAAAACAATGCAGTGATTTAAGTGATGTTCAAAAAGTTGAGTGATGAGTTAAGTGTCGCGTGCATAAAAATCAAAAACATAAAAACAAACCTACTAAAAGACAATCAAGAGAAAAGGAATGACATTGGAGTAGTAGAACGTAAGTTTATAGATGTTAATTCAATTGAAAATAAATGTAACGAGTTGTACACTCAATATGAAAAAGATGTAATAGTTCATGGTATCAAAAAAGATACAGAAAGGTTGATAATCAATATATTTCATGATATAAATTCAATAATAAGTGAGTGTAAAGAAATATTAAGAATTAGGAAAGAAACTATCGGAATATCTTATGTAAAGAGCGATCAAACAAGTAATAGTATCGAAAGCATAGATAAATCACAAAAATTAGATAATATGGCAGATTTTGACTTCAAAATAGCAGCTACTGTGCTTCCAAAAACCACGAATCAGGAATCAGTTAAAAATTTAATTAGGGGTATAAATTTATACGAGCCCAGTCTTAACCAAGCCGGTAAGAGACATATAGTTAATTATGTTTTGAACAGTTGTTTGTCAACCAGGGACAGCGCCCGAATGAAAAGAAATTATAACACATTGGCAGAACTGATCAGTGATTTGGAAAGTAAATTTTTAACAAAACAAAGTGCGAATGTTATCTCTACAAAACTTTTCGCGATGAAGCAAGGCAATCTCTCTTTGAACGACTTTGGCGAAAAAATTTGTACATTAATGTCTGAGTTAACACTTGCCCAAGCAGAAGGTGACGCAGCCAAAGTGGAAATATTCATGGAAGCAAACGAAAAGACAGCAATAAATGTTTTTGCAAACGGAATTCGTGACCCAGAGTTGAGGGTGACCATGAAAAGCAAGAATTTACAAACGATAACGGATGCGATTAGTTCGGCTAATGAAGAAAACGCCCTGATTCTGTCTAATCAGAGATCGAATCATGTAGTCATGTATGCTGACAGAGCGCAAAGTAATGTTAAGAGTAGATATTTCAATAATAATTCTAGAGGTAGATTTAATTCAAATAGGGGTCACCAAAATAACATACATAGGGGAAAACCTCAAACAAATTTTAATAGAAATAGAAATTTCATAACTAACAATACTTCTCAAAATAATAACAGGGGAAACAGACTCAGTCGTGGAACGGGAAACGGAAGCCGAAGAGTGTATGTTGCGGGTGAACAACAATACGCGGAAAACGGTGACGAATTTTTTCGTGACCAACGAAATTAGGGAAATTATTTTAAGTGTTAATGGCCTAAATTTTGTTAGGTTAAGGTACGGCAATACAGATGTTGACCTATTAGTTGATACAGCAGCATCCATTAGTATATTTTTTAAGGAAAGTTTAGTTGAAGGCTTACAAAATATTAATAATAATGACAAAATTAAAATCTCAGGTATTTCAGGAATTGTCGAATCTGAGGGATCAGCATTTATCACGTTACACTCAAATCAAGGTTCAATAAACCAAAAGTTCATAATAATGAAATCATTTGATAAAAACATTGATGGAATTTTAGGATCAGATTTCTTTCAACATTATAAAGCATCAATAAATTATGAAAGTTCTAAATTATCATTGTACAGTTTAAATCAAAACAATTATAAAATAAATTTGCAAATGCATTCAAAGCATAAAAATTCAATTATAATTCCAGCACGTTGCGAAATTATAAAACAATTCAAAACAAACAAGGTCAATAGTTCAATAGTTTGTAATGAAGAAATTGGAGAAGGAATATTCGTAGCCGGATCAATCGCGCGCAGATCTAGTGACGGAGAAATCCCCATTCAATTTTTGAATACAACTGATAAAGACATAGAAATAAAAAACTATGTCCCGAAATTATTAGATGCTGAAAATTACGAAATCATTTCGTTTTCAAAAAATGATATCAAAACAGTAGAACGAATAGACAACATATTGAGTAAAGTTGATTTATCTCATTTGAAAAAGGAAGAAAAATATGCTATTCAACGAATTTGTGCAAAATATGCTGACGTCTTTCAGTTAGAGAATGATCCTTTAACTACGACAAACATTTATAAACATAAATTACAACTTGAAGATAAAGTGACATCCACTTATTGTAAACTTTATAGATTACCATATGCTCAAAAATCACAAATAGATAAAGAAATAAATAAGATGCTAGACGATGGAATAATTGAACCTACAAGGTCAGCTTGGTCAGCACCTTTATTAATAGTACCGAAAAAAGCTAATGGAAACGAAGAAAAGCTATGGCGTGTGGTCATTGATTTTAGATTACTAAATAAAAAGATTAAGGATGATAAATTTCCACTTCCAAATATCAACGAAATATTAGATTCCTTATCGGGAGCGATGTATTTCTCGCATTTAGATCTTTCTCAAGGTTATTATCAAATCGAATTAGATAAAAATAGTCGTCAATATACAGCATTTACAACTAATAAAGGGCAATATCAAATGACAAGGTTGCCAATGGGAATTAAAATAGCCCCGAGTGTTTTTTCGAGAGCCATGACAATTGCAATGTCTGGTCTCAATTATGAAAGTTGTTTTATTTATTTAGACGATTTAATAGTTTTTGGAAATTGTCTTGAAAAGCATAACATAAATTTGATAAAAGTAATGTCAAGACTAAGAAAAGTGAATCTCAAACTAAACCCAAGAAAATGTGAATTTTTGAAAAAAGAAATTCTATATCTAGGTCATTTAATTTCAGCGGGAGGTATTTCTCCTGACCCAGAAAAAGTCAAAACAATTAAACAATACCCTGTTCCATCTGATGCAAACTCGACCAAACGATTTGTAGCTTTTGCGAATTATTATAGATCATTTATTCAAAATTTTGCTCAAATCACAAATCCGTTAAATAGATTATCAAGAAAGAACACGCCTTTCGTCTGGACAGAAGAATGTCAAAAAGCATTTGAGACATTGAAGCAAAAATTAATTAACCCCCCAGTTTTAGATTATCCAGATTTATCAGAATCAAACACTTTCATTTTGAAAACTGACGCGTCGGGTACAGCTTTAGGGGCGGCCCTTTTTAATAAAAACGATAAACCGGTAGCGTATGCAAGTCGAGCATTAAATCCAGCTGAATCACGGTATTGTACAATAGAAAAAGAATTATTGGGTATAGTTTGGGCAGTAAAACATTTTCGACCTTATTTGTATGGAAAGAAATTTATAATTCAAACAGATCATCGTCCCTTAGTATCTTTGTTTAACATGACTGATCCATCTAGCCGATTAACAAAATTTAGATTGATATTAGAAGAATATGATTTTAAGATAGAATATATTAAAGGGAAAACAAATGTAACCGCTGATGCTTTGTCAAGAATTACAATTACATCTGATGAACTCAAAAAAGCACAAAATCATACAACCGCAGTATTAAATGTAATAACAAGAGCCCGTAGAAAACAATTAGATCAGGAAAAAGAAAAATCAAAATCAAAAATAGTAAGCAATAAGGATAGGATTGGCCATCCAGGAATTGTTGAATTACTTAAAAAACCAAAGAACGCCACAGAATTAAAAATTGTTAACAATAAGTTATTTGAAGAATTTAAAAATAAAGAAGGAATGAAAATGTTAGAGAGGAATATCTTGATAAACACTAGTGTAGAAAAAATATTTATGAGATGGAGTGATGCATCTTTAGCGTGTGAGCTTCGGTCATCGTTAAAGGCCCTCCGAAAATTGTGCACAAAAGAGAAAATAAATGAATTAGTTCTCATAAAAAATGAAGAAAATATTATAAACCTTGCAAGGGAAATAAAGAGACATTCCGATATATTAGGCGATATCAATATTACAACACTACGAGGCAGAAGAACAATAATACAATCCTGAATTACAAAAATTATTATTAAATGATTACCACATTTTGGCAACAGGCGGTCATTCGGGAATATCTAGAATGTATAATACAATCAAGCAACATTATTTTTGGAAAGGTCTTTATAAAGATGTAAAAAAGTTTGTCAGTGAATGTGACGAATGTCAACGCTATAAAAATTCTGTACCGAATATTCAACCCCTTTCCATAACAACAACAGCATCAGTAGCATTTGAAAAAATTAGCTTAGATTTAATGGGTCCGATATCAGCCGATATTGAAAATAAGAAATACATCTTAACAATACAATGCGATCTGTCAAAATACGTTGAAGCCTACTCGCTGGAAAATAAAGAGGCCGAAACCGTAGCCAGAGCGCTGGTCAATAACTTCATCTTGCGATATGGAATTCCCAATACGGTCCTGCACGACCAAGGTAAAGAATTCATGTCAGCAGTTTTCACGGAATCGTGTAAAATTCTTGGCATCAAGCAATTACATTCAACTGCTTACCACCATGAAACATTAGGAGCCATAGAAAATTCACACAAGAATCTGGGAGCTTTTCTTAGAATGCAAACTGCAAAATATACAGAAGCATGGAGTAATTGGGTACCTTTCTGGTGTTTTAGCTATAACACAAGAGTGCATACGGAAACAAAATACACCCCCTTTGAGTTAGTATTTGGTAGAGTAGCATCACTATCGAATTCGGGTTCATCGAGTTAAAAATATTCGAAATCTAGTCCAATATCGCATAACCAGACCTAATTTCATTCTTTCGTTTATTTATTAATTAACAAATTGTTTATGAACATTTGCAGTGACACTACCTTCAAATTTGGGAAAAATTGATCCATTGCATTCATTCGATGATTATCCTAAAGAACTCAAATTTAGGTTGCAACAAGCTAGCGCTGAAGCGGAACAAAATCTGCTGAAATCAAAATTGAAAAGGAAAAACTTGTTTGATCAATCGAAACAAAATTGTAATAGAAATGTAAGTTTCAAAATAGGAGAGTTAGTTTTAGTTAAAAATGAAAGCACCAATAAAATGGACGAGATATTTAAAGGACCTTATCAAGTGCTAAGAGATGAATCTCCAAATTTAGTTATTAGAAATAAAAATAAAGAATTAATAGTGCATAAAAACAGAGTGAAGAAATATTTGACAAAAACCAGTGGAAGTGATAGCAATTAAGCAATTAACCATAGTTTTAGGAGTACAAAAAAAAAAAAAAATATTTTTTTTTCTTTGCACCCCCGGAGGTGTAATGAGGCTGTTATTAGTTAGGAACTCTTATTTAAGTCATACATGGTATTTAGACACTTGTTGTGCCAACAGGTCCTATGAACTATATGAACTAAATAAAGGTTACAATTAAGCAACTATCATTGACTAAGCATATGCATCGATCGTCGACCTGATGGTCAACGGACATTGACCAGCTGACGCTGCACCGATCGAACATTAGGTAAATGTATGAATATATGTAAAGAGGAGTTGAATTGGAACGATGATACTAAGAACATCTAAATAAATGCCTTAGACCAAGTACACCGATCTTTTATTATTATAAAACGCGAAATAGCTATATAAATAGTTATCGGGCGAAATGTGGCAAATAGACCTCTTGTCAATGTGTATAACATACCCAATTATGATACAGAAGTGCAGTTTCCGTATTTAAGCTTATTAAAACATTTTCCAATGATTTTTGAAGTGATCCAGAAAAACGTATATTTATGTTATTTAAGGGGGGTTGGAGGATAGGGGGGCTTCGAATTTTTTTCAAGGGAGAAGAACAATATTATGCAACATAAACTAGAAAAAAGCACGTTAAAATATTGTTCCCGTCTTCAGGAATAAATAGTCTATTATGAGTAAAATGTAAATAAAACCCCTCCTAGCAAAAAATTTGTTCATTTTTGGGGGTTGGAGCAAAGTTAACATTGATTCAGAATAACATGGACTACATCATATCAAAAATTCAGAAATATTCACCAAGACTCAATTCCCGCAAGGAATTTGCGGGGTCCTTTGGATAATCTGTAAACTATCCATCAATTATAGTGATGATTAAGAACCAATACAATTAAAATTTACCTAAGGTGATGAGAAGGTAAATAAGTGCAACAATATAGGTCTATCATAATATTATTGAAAATGTTTTACTCAAATTTTTAAAAGAACCATAACATTGTTTATTTAACGGAGCTTAGCTGCAAATTGGTTTGCTACCACCACATAACTATTGAACATCACTGTTTCAGCTTCAGCCTCAGACCTGCCCTGAAGATGCCACCTGTAATGGTTGGCGAAACGTCGGCATCAAGTCGAACTATTGTGACTCGGAATCCATCCGGAAGCCAAGATTTTTCAAGTTGGGGGAGGAGATAGGCATTCGAATTTTTCTTGAAGGTTCGGAGGGTATAGGCATAGGGAAAGACCTCACTAGGTAAAGAGTTTCGATAAAAAAATGTAGTCTGATAGGAAGAAGTTAGGAGAGTCTTGAGCATGACAATAAAGTGGTGACTAGTTTGAGCTCGTCTAGTCCGCCTATCTGGAATCACTAGTGCAGACGATATTTCTGATGACCAAAGAAATAATCTTGGATAAAATCCAAGAGCTTCAGCGTATGTTTGGAAGCCGAACTCCAAACATGTGTGCAGTACTCCAGGACAGGTCCAATCTGTGCCTTGTGGATTATGAGGAGCTCCTGGGATGTAAAGTAGCTATTGGCACGGAATAGAAAACCAAGTTTTTGTGAAGCGGTTTTCGCAATGGACCTCACATGATTGACCCATGAGAGAGAGCTGTTGGTGGTGATCCCAAGCATGGTTATGGAAGACTTCATAGGAATAGTTGTACCTGACATCATCATGTTAGGGATTGTGGGATCCGCCTTCCTGGAGACGACGCAAGCTTGAGTTTTGGTTGCATTAAATTCTACTGGTAAAACACCAGCGTTGATAGCTATTGTTCCGGAGGATACTCCGTCAGCGACAATGTTGAGGCGGCAAACCATATGACGGAAGTTTCACAAAAAGGATTTGTCGCCAGACTCTGTTAAATGCCTCAGAGCTATCCATTGATACAGCTAGAGATTCCCCATGTTTTTCAATAGATTTCTACCATACATGTGTTACGTAAGCAAGCAGGTTCACATGTTATAGTCCGGTCAATTTAGACATTCGAAGGTGCATAAAATCCCAACAAGCTGAAAATCAGTAAAATTGTTCAAAACATAATTATAAATAATATTTAAAAGTTCCCCATAATTCCCGTGTGTGCAAAAATTTTTATTCGAGGTCAAAGGTAAAAAAAAGAGTTTTTCGCGATTTTCAGCAAAACGGTAAGTACCTCGGACAAAAATTGTAGATCATAAAATTATCTATAAAAATGTATTCATAATTTTTTCCTACGAGCCACCGTTTCTGAGATATAACGATTCAAAAAGTTATAAAAGTTGTTATCATCATAATATGCATGAGTACGCCACGTATATACATTATTATACATCTCTAGAGTTGTTGTATATTATATATTATAATATATATATTATATATATATATATATATATATTATATATATTATATATATAATATATATAATATATATAATAATAATGTGTGGTATAGCGGAGAAATATTCAACGTTATCTTAGATAAATACGTTCAATATGTACGTCGACATTTTGGTTCCAGAGTTACTGTCGTATTTGATGGCTATGATGATTGCAGAGAAATATCAAAGCTGCAGAACCACGTCGTCGAACTTTAGCAACATCTTCATCTTCTGATATTTTATTTGATGAACTTATGACAGTTCCAACCAGTCAACAGAAATTACAAATACTCACAACAAGTCTCGGTTCATTTCAATGTTGAAAGAAAAGTTTAGTGCTGAAAATATATTGGTAAAACAAGCTAATAATGATGCTGATTTATTGATTATTGAAACAGCAATAGAGCAATTCACTTTGACAAATACAACTATTGTTGTTGGTGAAGATGTAGACTTAATCGTATTACTCACTGCTCGAACGCCAACTGAAAAACCTATTTTTTTCTTAAAACCAGGAAAAGCTCAACATCAATCAGATATATATTCATCAAAAAGTTTATCTACTTTTGTAAAGTGTCAAAATCATGTACTATTTTTACACGCAATAACTGGCTGTGATACGACATCTGCATTTTACAGGAGGGGTAAAACAGCAGTTTTCAAAATGTTTGAAAAACAAGATTTAGTTCAATGTGCTGAAATTTTCAAAAAGAGTAATTCCACTCAACAAGAAGTTATCACCAACGGCATCCGCTTTCTTCTTTCTATGTACGGAGCTCCTAAAAAAACTACCTGTTTAGATAAGCATCGATACGCATGCTTTGTTAAAAATACTAAAAATAAAGAACAAGTTCAATTAGCTTGTCTTCCTCCAACCTCAGTTGCTGCTCATCAACATCTTTTTCGGGTATAGTACCAAGTTCAAGTGTGGCTTGGTTATCAGCTAGACCCTACAGACTGGGGTTGGAAGTTGGTCAACAATATATTAGAGCCAGTTCGAACTTTACTCCCACCTGCGCCGGAAAAACTGCTGAACACAATTTTTTGCAACTGCAAAAAGGGATGCAGTGCTAAATGTGGTTGCAAAAAAGTCGGACTGTTTTGTTCTCTGGCATGCACAAATTGTCAAGGCCGGTCGTGCTCTAATGTTGAATCACAAACAATGGAGGATTCGTTTGATTCTGACGAAGTGTCATGCGATACATCGCTATTGACGCAATTTACTTGCGTCCAAAATGAAGATGAAGAAGAAGCAGGAGAAGAAGAAGAAGAAGAAGAAGAGGGAGAACAAGAAGAAGATCAAGATGAAGAATTTGAAACTTACGAATCAGGCGGATGAACTTCACCACTTTTTTTAAATTTACATCGCTTTTATCTTTTCCAATCTTTGAAAATTTCCGTTATTTTGCAATAGTTTCACATTAAACAGGATCACAACTGACCCGTGGAGTAGGCCTACTGGGGAAACCACGTTAAAAAAAACGCGCTAAGTACACTACCTCATATATAATTTTATGATCTACAATTTTTGTCCTAGGCACTTTTATGATAAAACTTACCGTTTTGCTGAAAATCGCGAAAAACTCTTTTTTTTTTACCTTTGACCTCGAATAAATTTTTTTCCACTCACGGGAATGATGGGGAACTTTTAAATATTATTTATAGTTATGTTTTGAACAATTTTACTGATTTTCAGCTTGTTGGGATTTTATGTACCTTCACTCTCATTTTTTAGTCTAAATTGACCGGACTATTATCTTTATCTATGTTTTATATTACCATTTCCAGACATTCCAAATCTAAAACTGAAGCTCTTAATAGGAAACATCAACTAGTTCACATTGTTCTCATGAAGCTTCTCCCCATTATCGATGGATATCGTTACCACTGATGTGCATAAATTTTAAAAATGCAACAATTTAATATTTGAGCTTTGAATCTATGTGAGAAGATGAGAAGCTTACTAGAGAGCTATGCCATAATGTAGGATAAACTGTGTTTGTTGATAGTACTTGCTATACTGGAGAAGAAAGGAATTTCAAATAACTTTGTTATATAATCATATAATTATCTGAATTATATGTTGAAACGAATCAAATTATGAGTGTATTGTGATGTGAATTTAAATAATAATAATGATAATTTTATTCACCTTATTTTGTTTATTGATGTTGGCACAATGTTGAATCAATGTTTCCAATATTCCTCGACAACCTAAACTGCAGGCTACGTGAAGAGGTGTAGAACCTTTCTGGAAAGAACAGAGTAATTGTTAGTTTATCCACATTTACTTTCCCTCATATTTACGTGTGTAAAAATGTTATTACTCATATGACATTTCTTTTGAAATTTCTACGGGAAGTGTAGTAAATATCTTCAGAAGAGGTAGATAAAATGTTTTACTATTCTACAGACATACGAATCATTTCAGAAACGGATGGTTATAACTCTTTAGTTTAGGTATTGACATTGAAAATAATTACCAGAGTTTAAGCATAATCTCCGATTCATTACATTCACCGTAAGATGGAATCTAGTAGCCGCCTTGATTGAAATAATATAGGTGAATGCTTTATATTCTAGAAATTCCATGGTTCAGAGAAGCTGCTAATACGTAATGAAATAATCATGGACTGTCTTTTTTCATTCAAATTTACAAGAACAAAATAATAATAGTGCAAAAGATGTTTCCGTAAATCACTGAATAAAACATACAGCAAACTTTTGCCGGGCACGGTTTATCTTTCTTCTTCATAAATAAACAATAATAGTACGCGTACATGGAGCGTGTATATATTTCAGGAAAACTGTAGAAAAAGCTGATTCAGTGGAAACAGCTTTCACGTATATTAAAACAGTAGCCATACCGAAACTTCGTCTCGCTTCCATGAACTGTTGGAAGCTAGTTTCTAGGAAGAGGGACGTAAATGTGATCCATTAGAGGTTCACTGTAAAATCTCTGTATTTCCAAGGAACCAATTACTAGATCTAAATTAGACATGGCACTACCGTCATTGATAATATCTGTAATAAGCATGAGACTAGTCAGGTTCTAAATTGAAATGGTAAACAAACTTTTGTCGTAGCTGAGTTGTTGGAAAAGGGCGAATTTTGAGAATGATTCGATTTTAACGTTTCGGACATCTTCTCCTATGAACCTCAAACAGTGGTGTATTGAAATTTTGCCATTCTCATTCATATTTTACGCATTCTGAGTCAGAGAATAGAAAAAAGTAGAAAAAACGATTTGTCCAAATAAATATACTTGTGTATATCATCTCCGCTGGAAATGTCCCACTGAAGGAATCATTCACAATGAAAAGCATTTGAAGATCTCATGAGTTTCGAAAAAACAACTTTGGACACACAGCTGCCAGTTATCTCCGTCGTTTCTTTGATAGGCGTGATATCTTTGAGTCAAAGAATTCCATTGTAATAACGAGCCCTTCTCTGGTTTTCTTAGTCTTCTAAAGGTTATCAATATACTTATTTTTATAATCTTGGATAACCACTCCTATTTGAGCAATATCTTTGTGGATAGTACGTTTTACCCAATAAGAGCGAGACTTGCCCAAGTCCAGTGAGCTGGATATAAAAGAAATATTCTGTTTTTGTTGACGGGGACCTTAACTTTATGACCTTATTTTGACTTCCTTGAATTTATTTATGAATGAAAATTATATCAAGTTAATATTCTAATCACATGTTCAATAAGAAAGAACTATATATGAAATTCTCGGGAAAAAGGTCACTTTACACACATGCTCATTATTTCCGCTCTCACGTACGTTTCGGTCTCACGACCATCATCAGAAGACTAATGAAAAAAGTGCGATAAGGACGTCTTGTGGTGATACAATTAGTTTTAAGAAATCAAGTTCTATACAGTGATACGTCTTCTGATGATGGCCGAGAGACCGAAACGTACGTAAAGACGAAAATAATGAGCATATGTGTAGTGTGACCCATTTTCCAAGAATTTTATTTATAATTCATACCTGGGTCAAGAATCATTATTGATAAGAAATAACCGCGTCTTGCACGTCTTATGTTATGGTTACCTGAATAGATAGCTTCAAAGGATAAGACAGGGTCAAAAACCTTCGTGCAACACTTAGCAAACGATCAACTTGTCGTTTCGAATTGGATCATTAAAATATGTCTCAACTACCAATTACTGTAAAAAGCACTTGTTTTCTTTAGTACCATTTCTGTTGAATACGTAATTTATGATTTCCTAATGAAACTATGAGAAACCTCTTCGACATTGTCGATATTTTACAAATTCTAATGACCCTTCTTTGACAAGGATTCAGAGACTATACATTCCGTTTCTATCCCACAGATACAAAAAACAAACTGTATTAATTCATGACGCGACGAACGTACTAAGGAATGAACTCATATTCTTGACTTGTCCGTAATAAAAGGAAACAGAGAATATACTATTTATTTTACGTTCATGGGTGTTCTCAGAACCAGCTTGAATTTGAGCAGCTTTTTTGAAATCTGAATGAATTCTAATTGATAATTAATAAGGCAGCTTAGCTACACCATGGTGAACGATTCTTTTAGTGAGACATGTCTTCTGGTAGATGGCGTTTGGAACACTCAACGCTATGACATTTCCAAATGGGTTTCAATACCTTTGGCGGAGATGGTCGAATAGTGACATCATCGTCTTCCGCGTTCCTCTGATGAGATATTGAGAGAACAAAACAACTTTCTGGAACTGATCGATGTGTTGCCACTGTTCGAGTTAGAGAGACCTTGACTCAGTCTGTTGAATGGTAACACGAAAATGCGTTGGTTGTTCGTCCAATGCATTATTAAGTAGAAATTGTAATCTTGAGTAGATCTTAAATACGAAGAGAATACTAGATATTATAGTTTTTATAAAGGTACCCACAAATCCACAAATCTGTTGATTACTTTCAGAGGGCATCATGAAATGTTCTATGTTTTGTTTTGGAATGGTATTAGACTTCTGCAGTGTTGGTTCCATTTAATTCAACAAAAAAGTAAGAGAACATAAAATGCATACATTTCCGAGGAAAACATGAATGAATCAGATTCGATTTTATGTCAAGCAACTCTCTATCGTTAGAGTCTACAATATGAACAGGTAATTATTTTTTATATAGGCGGTATTTCTGGTTATGAAGCATATTCGATGAACTGAATTTGATCAGATTTAGCCTCGTGGGAGTTACATCAATGTTGAATGCCTTATTCAAAATTATACCATGTGCGAATTGAACGATAGGTTGCTTTCACTATTTCAACAATAGATTTTCCTTTCATCAAAAAGGAAACGGGATCACGGAAATGATATATCGTCGTTCAAATAGCCTACCTACAACTATTGATAGAAGTAACGAAGCAACAGAAATGTTTCATTGAACAATTTCATAAATCTTTCTATCGGAACAATTCTACAGGGTGTCATATTAACAAAATGCGATTTAAAATTAACAATCGGAATAACGAGTTGAGTAAAGTTTCAAAGATCCGTCAGATTTATCCAACTCTCAAATCTCTCGAGGAATAAAGAGTTGGGATGAAACTGAAGTTTTTTCCTTTAAATTCACATCAGCAAATTGAATTCACTCACTCCTGGAATATTTATACAGTGAAGTATCTTGTATGTTTTGGTTTCCAGCCTACGTGTGTGTCTATTCTTCAATAATTCTTGTCAACACGCTTAATATTATTCTAGTTCTAGAAGATATGTCCAGATTGTACACATTCACATTCCATGTCTATTCAAATGAAGTCACTTTCTAAGATGGATGAGTTATTTTTGATCTTAAATTTTAAATGTGAATTGACGAGTCATTTCATATTCCAGATAGCATTATTCACGTATATCCACATACTATTGATAACCTATAATACGATATAGAGTATACAACAATATCGAGATATTTAATTTGCGAATTTTTCATTAGATCGCAAAGACACGAAGGTAATAATATATGTATGGTTTACATTATTATAGCGGAATGAGCAAGGCTTCCTCCTGGGGTCGACATAATGGCACATGTTTATTCTCAAAATTGACCAACTTAACCCCAACCGATTCGGATGAAATGTTCAACATTTAACATTTTCAAATTCAACCTATGACCTGAGATATTAAAGAAACAGTTCTTAATGGAAAGTGGAATACAAACACATTTCGTGTTAGAATGGATAGACAAAGATTAGGTTCTACAGGTTGAATCGTGACAACACGTGTATGAACACATATAGGTACTTAACGTCAATCGTGACAATACGTCTATAAGCCCCAGAAAGCTGTTTCACTCTTCTCAGTTCGTCAGTAATGAGGCAGACGATGTCATTGACCAACCATCTCCTTTACACTGATCAATCATCTCCCGCAGATATATAATTTTGACTTTCAAAAATGTTTGGACGAACCTAGATGTTCAAATATGCCGAAAAGGAGATGTTTCCTTGATAATGTTATTCACAAAGCCATGCATTGATAATACAGATCTCGCTATTCAAAGAATCAACGAGTAAACAAATACTACCGTCAGATGACGGCCTTGAAATAATGCAAAATGAAAACTCATTTCGTATTAAAATCAATTGACAAAGTTTTGGTTCTCTAGTACCTACTTATGCAAAACGCGTTGCCTAATCTGTATGGATATCTGGATTAATCGGCAAGTATGTTCTTGATATTCGCCGAGAACCGCTCGTTCCTCCGAATGACGCAGCATGCAATAGCGCCTGCTGTCAGGTTTCAAGACGTCCTCATAACATAGAGGACGGACTGGAAGAACAAGGACTTTGAGCCGCTTCCGCCAGGGGGACTCGTGTGGTTCACGGACGGGTCTAAGATTGGCGAGTTTAGCGAAACCGGAATCTCGTGTACACAGATTCACATCTGCACTGACAGCCGAGGGCCGTGGGCGCACTTTGCGCCCACAGAGTGACTTCTAGGCTTGTGTTGAAGGGCTGGGAAACTTTTGCTGAATTAGCCAGAAGGAACAAACTCCAGCTAGTGTGGATACTCGCTCACTCTCACAAGAAGGGAAACGGAAAGGTCGATGAACTGGCCAATCAGGGTTCCTTGACTGCCCCTGGCTTGATTCAACAATCGGAATTACATCGACCACCGGGCTCCACGCATCCAAGGAGCTACTGGATAGAGATTGGCTCTCAGTCTGGCGTGGTGCCCTCGGTACGAGGCACGCGAAGCTTCACATTAGGGAGTTCTCGCCTAAACTCTCTAAAACCGTACTCTTCATGAGCAAGAGAGGCCTAAAACTCGTGACAGGACTCCTCACAAGACACTGTCATCTGAATAAACATCTACACATAATGGGCATTGTTGAAGACCCAGCTTATAGTAGATGTGGAGAGGTTGATGGAACTGCCTCTCACATCCTAACAGAATGTCCAGCACTGACTTTTATTAAGCTATAATACCTCGGCAGCATACATATGCCGTTTGCAGCCATAAGAGATATAAGTCCATGCAAAATCTTGCCATAGGCCTGCTGGACAGATTCTTGCATGAAAGGGCTCACAATGGTCCCAATTAAGCGGTCTAAGTGCTCCGGGCTTGTCCGCCCCCGTTTTGGCTGATTTATTGATGATTGATTGATATTCGCCATCTAGCAAAAGTTTTTTTCACAAGCTAACAGCAACCAATATTAATTTTAGTACAGTTTGAAAAGTATTCTGGACGATGCTCTATCAGTAATTCAGGGGTTGTTGACACAAACAAAAACAGTGGGAAACAAGAGTGAAGAACTACCTCGCAGTCATCAGCATTCACAATAAAATATTATTTTGTTCACAATTTATTCGAGAAAAAATGTTTTATTGTTGCTGATGGCACACTGCCTAATACCCCACAAGGAAAAGTCCAACCTTTTTGCTGGAATGTTTGCAGCAAATTCCACTTTGGATCCACAAGGGAAGGACCCTCTTAATATTGCGGCACTCGATAGCTATATGCCTGAAAATGTCTTTCCTCAGCACAGAATTAGGCGCATTTTGCTTGATCTCAAAACCAAAAAGTCTATACGGCCAGACGGAATTCCACTTGTCGTTCTCAAGCAAATGTGCGCATGATTTAACACCAGTTGTTTACCCTTTCATACAAACTAGGTGTGTTTCCATCCAGCTGGAAGACAGCCGAAGTCCGACTAATTCCAAAGAAAGGAAAGAAGACCCGTCCTGATAATTATAGACCCATTGCACTATCAGCTGTGATCTCTTTAAAGTAATGGAGAAAGCGATGAACATCGAGCTTATCCAATACCTAGGAAGCTCAAAAATCGTGGATGAATGGCTTTCGTCAGCAGAGATTAACAAGGGACTTGTTTGCTTAAGTAACATTAGTAAGGCAGAAATCTATTGAAAAACGTAGGAAATCTCTAGCTGTAGCTTCAGATATCTCCAAAGCATTTCACCGAGTATGGTACCAGAGCCTTGTTGGGAAACTTCCGTCATATGGTTTGCCGCTTCAACTTTGTCGCTTTCTATCGAGTTTTGTGTCAGATAGATCACTGCATGTGGTGGATGACGGAGTATTTTCCGATGCAATGGCTATCAACGCTGGTGTTACACAGGGACCTGTCTTGGCACCAACTTTGTTTTTGCTCCATATAAACGATTTGTTGGAAGTGACCACCTGTCCCGTCCACAGCTTTGCAGATGATGGTACACTTCATACAGCTTTCTCATCTACAGTCTCTATACCATCCAATGGAGACAGAGACAGGTTCACGCATTTAATGAAGATCGGGCAAAGATTTTGAAATGGGGATCTGATAATCTAGTAGATTTTAATGCAACCAAAACTCAAGCTTGCGTCTTCTCCAGGAAGGTGGATCCCACAATCCCCAATATGATGATGTCATGTACAACTATTCCTTAGAAGTCTTCCAAATCCATGCTCGGGATCACCACCAAAAGCACTGTTTCATGGGATGATCATGTGAGATTAATTGCAAAAACCGCTTTGCAAGGACTTGGTTCTCTATTCCGTGCCAAGAGCTAATTTACATCCCAGCAGCTCCTCATAATCTACAAAGAACAAGTTTGGAGTTCGACTCCCAAACGTACGCTAAAGCTCTTGTATTCTATGCAGACGAGAGCTATTCGTCTGATTGATGATGTCACGTTCACTAGTTGATTGACGTCTCTAGAGCATCGTACAAAGGTGGAAGATCTCTCCCTTTTCTATAGATGTTTCTATGGTTGTGTTCATCAGAAATCTTGTCTGTTGGTACACCACGAGAGATTTCAGATAGGCGGAATAGACGAGGTCAAACTAGTCACCCCTTCATTGTCAAACTCGAGACAGCGAAGTTGGGGAACTTTTCACCAAGTGAGGTCTTTCCCTATGCCTATAGCCTCCAAATCAATTCCAATGTCATTGCAAAAGCTAACCACTTGCCACCACTGGTGAACAAAGTAGATGAAACAATTCTTATAGGAGAATTATTCCCATTCTGTTTACTAACTACACAATTTAGTCTTCACAATTGAATCTTGAGCATATAACTGTGTTACACCAATCTGATATCTCTGCAACATCTATTTAATATGGGCATTTGTCATTGGAGTCTAGAATAACGGATTATCTAAATGATTGAGTGGCAAGAACCACTAATTAAGACAGCAGGTTTAACATGGAGTGAATAGTATATTATTCCAACCAGTATGTAATTGTACAATTCTAACCAGTAGGGTTGTCGGTTCAGATATCGACTAAAGTATCCAATAGTGATGAATCAATGGTTCAGGTGTTTCTACCATAGTGTAAATTACCGAGCAAAACATGAATGAATCCGGTTCGATTTTATGTCAAGCAACTCTCTATCATTAGAATCTACAATACGGACAGGTAATTATTTTTTATATAGGCGGTATTTCTGGTTATGAAGCATATTCGATGAAGTGAATTTGATCAGTTTTACCCTCGTGAGAGTTAATGCTCTGTGCGAACAGAACGCTTAGATTGCTTTGACTATTTCAAGAATAGAGGTAAGAAATTGATAAAATGAAAAGGGATCACGGGAATTTATAGAGTCTACAACTATTGATGGTAGGAACAGAAATGTTTCATCAAACAATTTCATAAGTCATTCTACCGGAACAATTCTTCAGGGAGTCATATCGTCGGAATACGATTTAAAATTAACAATCGGAATAACGAGTTGATGTATCTGTTCCTTATTCTTTTAGTTGAGTAAAGTTTCATGAAATCCGTCAGATTTATCCAATTCTCAAATCTCTTGAGAAATGAAGGGATGGGATGAAACTGAAGTTCTTGTCTCTAAGCTCACATCAGCAAATTGAATTCACTCACGCCTGGAATTTTTATCCAGTGAAGTAACTTGTATGTTTTGGTTTTTAGGCGATGTGTGCGTCTATTCGTCAATAATTCTCGTCAACACGTCTTATATCAATTTAGTTCTGACGTACTGCAAATAGAAGATATGCCGTAGGTTGAACACATTCACATTCCGCATCAGTATAATCGTTCTTGCTTCATGGGTTAATTCCAGAGAGCTTCACTCCACTAAATGAGTTTTCACGATCATCCAGATTCATTTCAGAAGGAGTATAATCTACGCCACTTTCTAAGATGGATGAATTATTTTATATCTTAAATTTTAAATGTGATTTCACGAGTCATTTCATATTCCAGATAGCATCATTCACGTATTGTAACGAAGCTTAAATTTCGAAAGATTATTTAATTTAGATCAGGCAATAAATACGGATTTTACATGTAATTTCAGTTTGAACAGTTCATTATTTCAATAGATATGAATGAATTCCGAATGTGTATTTCGTGATTGTCACTTTTCTAAATCTCCGTAATTCAAATTCAAATAGATGAATCTAATTCATGCCCGTTCAAAATTGCATTTCATTCCGATAAAATATGTTGCAAAAACAGGGGTCTGGCCAGTTAAGACACCAAACTTTCTGCAGCCTTATGTATAAAAAAGGGCGAACAACCTAAAAACTCCGATAACACTTGTTTACTCCGCTGGGAAGAACTGGTGTGATATCATGAGCGCGAATTTTAGATCTAAAAAGTAGCGTCACTTTTAACCATTGTTCAGGGCATAAGTAAAAACTATTGGCACAAAAATAAGGATTTGGTGGAGCAGACCTGTCCAGAACCTCGAAAAGCATATAAAAGGCGTGAAAGCCGAAAGATCGCTCTCTTGTGTTTTTGATTTTCAATCAGAGTAGTAGCTCTCTTGTGTTTTTGATTTTCAATCAGGGTAGTAGCTCTTGTGTTTTTGATTTCAATCAGTGCAGTTACTCTTCTCTTGTGATTTCGATTTAGAATCAGTACCGTTGCCCTCTTGTGTTTTTGGATTTTGATCAGTAAAGTAGCTCTCTAGTGTTTTTTTTTTGAATTTATTCGAGTGTGAGTCAGATATTTAAAACTGTGAATTAATGATAGTTTTTCGTGCAAGTGAATTGTTTCAGAAAGTAAATGATAGCAAATAAGTTTATATTTTGAGCATTACGATATATTGATTTCCGTAATTTATGATTGTTATTGTAATTGGTGAACGTTTGTATGATACCTGAGTTCCGTAGTATTCAGTAATTTGAATTGGTGAATTTGAGTTTATCCTAGTTTATCATAGGTCGAATCGCCACGATTTAAATTAGCGCGTGAATTGAAATATTCAAGTAATTGTGTAGTGTGTATAGAGTGTGTATGTTTGAACGGCAGGGGCGTCTTTGGGTATATTTGTGCACGCCGTGCTGATACCGGAAGTATAAGTATATCATAGAGACCAAACCGCCAACAGTTCGTGCACGCCATGCTGATACCGGAAGTATAAGCTGAGGGTGGTTGTGTGATTGTGTGACGATTGAGAATCGTAATAATTCCCTTAATACTATGAGAAGTCCTCGGCCGTGGATATAGGGGTTATTGCAGATAAGATAATTAGGGTTTGTGCACACTGTGTTGATACCGGAAGTATAAGCCCTAATTGTTTAGGTTCCGAATCTGTAAAGTGTATAAAATCTAACACTGTCACACAATTACCGGGTACTCCGTGAAAGTTAGTACAAGGGTGGGTGAGATGACAGAATAAACTCAATTAGAGTAATTAACCGAAACATAGTAAAATCTGATATCGTACAATCGGAAAACTAGTGCAAACAATATTTTCCGAACCAACCGAATTAATAACCGAATATGTCGTAGTGTGATTTGAACATTTCATTTATTAGTGCTGCTATCTAAAATTTACCGCATACCGCTCATTACGCTGAGACCTGTTTGATTCGTACTTTTCCGCAAATTGATCATTCTGAATCATTCATCAACCGATCCCGTACCGCTGAATTAAATTTAGCGACCGAACTTATCGTAGAGTTGACTTCGTGAAAGAGTTTTCATTTACCGTTTGAGCTTCATTACATTTTCCGTCTGGATGTAATTTTGTGAAATAATACCGTTCAATTGCATTTAAATTGATTATTCTGAAAGTGTACTTGTTAAAATCATTATAATATATTCTAATATTTGGAATTCCCTGTTTTATTAAATTATTTCTGCTCCATCTTTAACGAGCTAAGTTATAACCAGGTATCAATTGTAATTAAAGCCTACAATTTCGAGACTGTTTTCTGCCCATTGGACTCTGGTTATACTTCACTGTAGCTACCCTAGGGACAAGGCTATCTATAGATAGCATAGTAACAAGCCTTGTGGTGAAGACCCTAGCAGAAGTCTTCAAAAGGAGTTAACCTTCAGAAAATCTGGCGCCCGAGGATTTGAAATCAGCACTTTACCGAAAAGCGACAAGGTCACGTTATAGTATATCCACATGATATTGATAGCCTATAATACGATATAAGGTATACAATGATATTGAGATATTTTTTATTCAATTTGTATTTTCCATTAGATCGGAGAGATATACACGAAGGTGTGTGGCTTACATTATTATAGCGGAATGAGCTGAGGTCGACACAATGGCACATGTTTATTCCCCAAATTGACCAACTTAACCTCAACCGATCCGAATGAAATTTTTAATATTTAACATTGTCAAATTAAACCTATGTCTTGAGATATTAAAGAATCAGTTCTTAATGGAAAGTGTAACACAAACATATTTCGTGTTAGAATAAATAGATAAAGTTTTGGTGCTACAGGTTGAATACTGATAACACGTGTATTGGCCTCATAAAGCTGTTTCGCTCTTCTCATTAGTTCGTCAACCATCTTCCTCACACTGATCAGCCATCTCCCGCAGAGATATAGTTTTCACTTTTCGAAAATGCGAACCTAGATGTTTCAACATGATCTGCCGAAAAAGAGATGTGTCTTTGAGAATGTTATTCACAAAGCAACGCATTGATAATACAGATCTCGTGATTCGAAGAATCAACGGGTGAACAATTGGAAATACTACCGCCAGATGACGGCTTCGAAACAATGCCAAATGAAATGAAAACACATTTCGTGTTACAATCAATTGATAAAGTTTTGGTCATCCAATACCTACTTATGCTCAACGAATTCCCTATCTGTATGGATATCTGGATTAATCGGAAGTAAGTTCTTGATATTCGCCGAGAACTGCCAGATCCTCCGACGAACGCAGGATGCAATATAGTGCCTGCTGTCAGGTTTCAAACACAAGACGTGCTCATAACACAGAGAACGGACTGGGAGAACAAGGACTTTGTGCCGCTTCCGCCAGGGGGTTCACGGACGGGTTTTAGATTGGCGAGTCCATCGAAGCCGGAATCTACTCGTGTACACCCACCATATTCCAGGGTCTGTGCAATACGGACCTGTGTCCCGGAAAACCTGAGCTGGACGGATTTACACCTGTACTGATAGCCGAGCGGCCGTGGGCGCACTTCGAGCCCACAGTGACTTGGAGTGCAGGAAAACTCTGAATTAGCCAGAAGGAAGGAACTCCAGCTAGTGTGAGTACCCACCCACTCTGGCATGAAGGAAAACGAAGTGGTTGATGAACATGCCAAACGGGGTTCCTTGAGTGCCTCTGGCCATGATTCAACGATCGGAATTTCATCGATCACCGTGCTCCACGCTCTCTTGGAGCTACTGGGTAGACAGTGGCTCTCGGTCTGGCGTGGTCTCCTCGGTATAAGGCAAGACGTGTTGCCTATCTGTATGAACATCTGGATTAATCGGCAAGTATGTTCTTTATATTCGCCTAGAAAGTCACATGAAAAAGTACAGTCATCTAGGGTCTACTCGTTGATAATTCTTGTCAACACGTTATATATTAATTTAGTTCTGACGTACTGCAAATAGAAAATATACCCTAGGTTGAACACATTCACATTCCGCATCAGTATAACTGTTCTTGCTTCATGGGTTAATTCGAGAGAGCTTCACTCCACTTGATGCTTTTCACGATCATCCAGATTCATTTCAGATGGAGTACAATCTAAGTCAGTTTCTAAGATGGATGAATTATTTTTAATCTTTAATTTTATTTGTGATTTCACGATTCATTTCATATTCCCGATAGCATAAATCACATATATCCTCATGATATTGATAACCTATGATATGACATGGTATACAATAATATTAATACATTTAATTTGTGAAATTTTCCATTACATCACAAACTTACGAAGGTAATACTATCATGGTTTCCATTATTATAGCGGAGTGAGCAAAGCTTCCTCTGTGGTCGACTCAAATGACAAATGTTTATCCGCAAATACACTGAAAGTACTCAAAACTGGATACACTATAGCACTTATTGTCCAGTAAACAAGCTGGGAAGAAATGTCAAAAGTTTAAAAGAGGGGAAGTAGCACGGATTTGAGAAATTCTTTTCGCATCGTGTTCCTTGAACCCCCAGGAGTATTCATTACACTTAACCCGTTTGCGGGCGGCCAAAATGACAAAGTTAGGGGCGACTGAAGTCCCCGAAATCAAGCTTCCAAAAAATTTCATTTTTAATGACAATTTTGCCCTGAGTAAGTTAATAACTTGTTTGAGAAATAAGCTCGAAACTTATAACGTTATATTTCTGTCTAATTATAGCGTGCATTTTGTTGTGTACTTCAAAAATAAAATGTTGACATAAATTATGTGATTCTATTTTGAACATAAATATACAGAGGCTGGTCCGTATTTTAGTGTACAAAATTGAACAACTTTGGACAAAAATTCTCAGTAAAGATAGGTCTGTAAACATTTTGTTTTCAAGATACAGGATGCTGAGTTTTCAAAAAATAATTGATGTTTCAATTTTTTCCCAAAACTGCTACAGATTATGAGTGAATGAGGTGACATAAAATGGCTCAGAATTAATCCCATTACGCATAAATTGAAAGTCCTTGCAAGTGTAAAATTTGATTATTGAAAATTTCTTGATAACTCTATGTATCTGTCGTCGTTTCATCTCAAAGTTGACATTTTCAATGTTACTTGGAAAAAATCTTCAGCTTATGAAAAATAGGAGAGGGCAAAGAAATTTACACCTCCAATCAAATTATAAATTCAATGCACTTACAGTAGTTGATGGACTCAGTTAAATCTGTATTCGAAGGTTTTAGAGGTAGCTGATTACGAATCCAAGGTTCGATTTGAGAAATTCAATATGGCGGACCAGAAGTCGACCTATTTTCCAACATAATTTTTATAATGGATATTTTGCCTTGAAAATATATACATGGGAGTTTTCGTGGTCGCTGATTACGAATCTGAGGTCTATTAAGGTAAATTCAAAATGGAATTTTTCAAATCCCCGGCTTATATACTGGACTATGTAAGAAATAATCACAAACTAGAACTTTTACAACTTTTAGCTTTTAATTTACATTTAAAACTTATTCTTGAAACATCATTTGAATTGGGGTTCTTTTATTAGAGATTACTGAACATAGTTTCGGCAAAAACCAATAGGAAAATTGAATCAATCAACAATAAATTTCTAAACTTGTTAGCAAAAACCCTTAGAGAAGAAACTAAGAACATTAGCGTTATTCACAACGAAACCGATATTAAATTCAATGGAGAGGAAATGAGTTTGTTGAATGAAAGTCTGAATTTTGCAATTGATTCTAAGGAATTACCCACGGAGGATCTAATTAATGATATTGAAAATACGATTTGATCTCTCAACTTTCAATATAAAGCAGTCATTCGGAACAAATGCAAGAAAATCCTTCAACATTCAAATAAATCATATGAAAGTGCAACGAATAATTGTATTAAAATCTTGAAATCATCAACGAAGAAGAACTGTTATTATTTGAAAGTGAATACGGGAATTCCATTGTAATTATGCAAAAAGAAGGTTATAGTTATTCGATAAATACCATGCTCAAAATGGTCCATTTATTTTCAGAAACCCCTTGTCTATGTGCGTTAAATCGGTAAATCAAACTTCTAAATCTAGTACCTCAGTAAGCTCCGATAATTTAAAATTCAGAATTAAACTTATGAATTCTAATCTTCTTAACTGTGTTGGTTAACTGAAATTCATAAGCAGGATTCCATGAGACCAATAATTTCAAACATCAATTGTCCCATCGTAAAGTGGTTGGTGCAGAAAATTAGCAACTTCAAACCCCCACCAAGTTTGTCTGTAAAAATTCTTTGGAACTAGTTGCGAAATTGAAAGATCGCAAACTTGAACCTGGTGATACCCTAGTTCAATTTTATGTTGTTTCACCCCTATCTCTCAGTCGATAACCATTCTAGAGAAATCAGCAGATATGTTCCAGCGGTTTCATGAACAGCTGAACCAACTAATTATAGCTTCATCCAATACTCTTTCTCGTTTATAGATTATTGAACATTCCTTTGAGCCAGAAAAATTATAACAACAAAGTTGAGAAACTTTAGCACGTAGCGACGGACAATGGTTATGACAAATAATTGATGAATAAGTTAATTTCCAACCACAAACAGAAAATGGAACGCAGTCAACCGACCAAATTAGAGCCATTACTTCCAAATAATCCAATGAAATTCAAAAGATTCACTTATCATCTTTCAGTTATCAATAAATATATTTTGTTTACTTATTTGTCAATGAAACTTTTTTAGATGCAAGCTAAAAAACCGTTTAGGCAATACGTTTGATAAAGTTTTCGATTTCGACAAATCTGGAATTTACAAAATTGATTGTGAGTCGTGTTCAAAATTCTATGTGCTTCAAACTAGAAGCAACATTTTAACTCATTATAAAGAATCTTCTGGCGATATACTGAGGAATAATATTGAGGATGAGAAATAACAGAACATATTTCAAATGCAAGTCATACCATTTCTGAAGAAAGTTTATTACTTTTAAAACACGGTACAGACAAATATTCGAGTAATTTAGAAGGGATCGAAACATATAACCGAAAAAGCAATGTAGTAAACTTAGATTTATATCCTGCTAAGGTTACCCCTTGTTTGCAACATAAACCCCAAATAGTATTTGTTTTCCAAATTAAGTTACTTCTTGGCAGCTGGAAGGTCCTCAGTACTTTTTATTTTTAGTGGATAAGGATTATTTCGTACTTTTCACCGCTTATACGCAAAATTGATCAACTTATGCCCTGATATATTAAAGAAACTACTTTTATGCAAGATGTATTGCCTAAGTCTACGGATATCTGGATTTATCGGCAAGTATGTGTTTAATATTGGCCTAGAAAGTTACACAAGGAAGTACAGCTATCTAGCAAAAGTTTTCTTCACAACCTATCAACAACCACTATTAATTTCAGAATAGTTCGAGAAGTATTCTGGAACAAAGTAGTTCTCCTGCCGTTAGTTCACGCTTCTGTATTCACCGTTCTCGTTGAATTTCAGTGAACAAAGCAGTATTAGATATCTGTGACAGTGCGGAAAATTAACGGTTTAATGATACTGCAAAGCTTTAATTACCCTGGATTATTGAATATTGACACTGTAACGTGTAAATTCCACTTAACGTCTCAGAAATGGCCGCTGTAGTACAATAGGTTAACTCCTGTGACGTCAGCTATGCTATACCGTATATTCTAGGGGTCATGGTTGTTCGGTGTCAGATCCGTAGTTACCGCTTCTATTCCGAGGTTATTTCAACAGGAAGGTGATACCAAGCTTGTGTTTGGAACCAAATTCTGGGAATATTCTTCCGTTGAAAGTAAAGGCATCAATTACCAATTTGAATTGAAATAATTGAAATTATTTGAGTAATTAATGCACCTTAGGGGATTAAAACTTAGTTTCAACGTGACTGGTTGTGGACGGAAGTAAAGTTTGTCTTATTGGAAGGAAAACCCTATCGTGATAGAGGTAAATATCTTCGTAATTCCATTTGATTTATTCACTGACTCCAGGAATTAATTTGCCTTCACAGGTGGTATCTGACAGGACATAGGCTAGTCCTAATTTGTTCAACAATTGTTATGTATTTTGCTCATGTCTGTCTTCTGAGGACAATAGAACAATAGAGGTTTGAACATTTCGTGATTTCAGGGTTCCTTTTTTCTGTTTATGTTGTGGATAATTCAACAAGTGTATTGAGGTTGGCTTGAATCTGCTGTGGAAAAGATCACTTAGGAGTCGCTGATTCACTGATGATGTACAATCGTGGAAACGGTATTACAAAAAATGTGACCCCGTACATCAAGTAGAAGTATTAATCCATAACCAAGCAAGTACAACATCCAGCTCTCACCAGGTCAGGCTACCGATTTTGGTTTTATGTAACAATTGAAATAATCCGGTGTTTCGGAATTCGGTCCCGCTACCTGTGGAAGGGACTACCTGCTCGCAGGGACCTTGTCCAAATCCGAAAGGGTGATTTCGTAATTCGGTCCGCTGTCGAAGCAGGTAGATTTCATGTGGGTATTAAGGATTATTTTTAGCAATTGTTCTTCTGAAGTGCAGAGTGTAAGACGTGTTTATTTGTGTCCGTTATTGTGATTTTGTTTGTTTGTTTGACATGGAAAATATTAATTTCACCTCTATGACGAGTGAAAAGGGTAAGCGTTTATTAATAATAGATGGGTTTAAATTTTGTTTTCAAAAATCATTATCTCATAATGTCAAGCGATACATTTGCATTAACAAAACAAAATGTAAAAGTTACATCAAATTAAATGAATCTGATATTATCGTAGGTTCTGTAATTAATCATACACATGAAGTAGACTTACCAAATCAGTTAGAGAGACAAAAAATGAATAATAACTTTAAAGAAAGGTGATAGACGACATTTCAAGTCGACCATCTAAGCTAATTCATACAGAATTACAGAAAGGGGACATTCCAGTAACAAGTAGGGACTTACTCTTAGTAAGAAAAAACATTAGCCACAATAGGTTGAAAACTTTTCCAAAAGTGACAAAAACATTTGATGGTATTTACAATACTCTTAATAGCATCGACATAAAGACTAACGCAAATGAAAATTTTCTATTAATTAATGACCAAGAAAATAAAATAGTTTGCTTCTCAACGGTTTCTAATTTGAAGTTTTTATGTTCTGTTGAAATGGTTTTCGTTGATGGTACGTTTTATAGTTGCCCAAAGCCATTTACTCAAGTCTTTTGTTTTCATGGCTTACACGAAAATGTGTATATTCCACTAGCTTTTTTTCTTTTACCCGATAAATCACAAATCACGTACGAACATGCATTTCGACATTTAATTAGTAAGAGAGTTTTATTTCCGGTTCAAGAAATAACGTTTTTAAAAAACGATTTGATTTTACTATATTTATTGTGCAATGTAAAAGCTACAATGTATTACAGTAATGATTTGAAAATTACACTGATTATTATAAGCAATGTTAAAGCTTCTAACTCTCGTAAAGTAATGATGATATTTACAGGTCGAGCATCGTATTTATACCCTTAAAACACCTGCAATGTTCGTCATTCAATTAATCATAGTTTTTATTATGAATAGAATGATTAATACTCTAAGCTATGGTTCTACGTATATGAGTCATCATGATTAACATGGTAAGGGCCGGCTTCTAGAATATATAACTCGTCCCTCCTTAAGTTGAAACATTAAGGGTAAATCCCTTTAATTTTTCAATTGAATACTTTCTATGGGTATTTCTATTTCTGTGATTGTATTATTTCTTTCAATCAACTTTTTCATTACAATTTTTCGTGCAAAGTACAATATTATTAAAATTAAGATTACATAAAGAATAATTGTCCATACACTTATATTATTATGATGCACTTTCACTGGTTCAATAGATTGAATTAGTTTCTTATTATTGTTCATTTGTTGTATAAAAGGATGTATCTAGTCTAATTCGATGTTTTCTAGTTGAAGTGGTGTTTCAGTTGGTTCATTTTTTATTTCGGTTGTTTCTATCTTTATATTTGGCACTTCAACGTATGTTTGTTCCATTCCTGGATTTTGATATGTCCTCATAGTTTCTTCTTTTATTCGTAGATTACAACCTTCTGGTACAGTTACGATATTGCTACCTTTTATTAGGTTTCTATATTCTACATTGTTTTTGCATCTCACAGTGACTGTTGTTTCTTTTGGTACTACAATAATCCATTTATTGTCCGTTATCTTCTGTATTTTATTTTCCAATATCTTCATTGATTTGGGATGACATTTGTTATAATCTTGGGAAAATGATAATAGTTGAGTCTCACATGGGCTGTTGTTTGTTACAATTTTGGTGTTCCTTGAGTCACATAGGTATTCACTTTTCTTGATTTCTCGACATTCTTTATTGAACATGGCGTATCTGTTTTTATTCAGGATCAGGTATTTGGTTTGTGGTATTATTAATTGGAATTGGGATTCTCGTTTGATTGGGAATGCAAATAGATGATAATAATTATAAAATTCTGATTCTACTAATGGTATCTGAAGAATAAATACAAGTTCCTTATTTTTTATATATCCTTTTATATTTATTATTTTTTCAAATAACAATATAGTTTCGATTGTGGGTTCATATGGCAATTTACTTTTTGAAATTAATGGCTTAATGCTTATCAATTCGTTTAATAATTCTCTTGATTCAATTAATGATGTGTGAAATGTATTTAACTTGGCAAACACTACAGCATTTTCTAAAGTATCTAGGATTTTACCTGTTGTCTCTAAAGCTAAATTAATTTGCGTAAATACATTGATTGACATTACTAATGAATATAGATCTGATTCAGTTTGATTAATTGAGATTGCTGCGAGGCAGATGAAGATTGTCCATCTGAAACAATAACATGTCTCAAATTTTTTAAATGTACGTATTTCTTTACTCTGTCATTTTCAATTAATGCTACATTCTCATCACTTATTTTCTTTATTTCATATGGTCCTAAATTCCTATCAGCTGTTTTAGCTCTTTTCATTCTATAATTTTTCTCGTATACTTTTGAACCTACTTGTAATTTTTCTAAATTACACTCTTCATTATGTTTATTTGCAGTATTTGTTTTGTCCTTATCTAATTTTTCTTTAACTTTATTATATGTGGTTTCTAACTTATCTCTATGTTCCTTTAAATAAGTTTGAAATAATTGTTTTTCATAATCTATATCATACGGATTTTTCTCATTGAATCTCCCTATTGTTAATTCTATTGGTGTGAAATTCGTACTTGAATTTATCGAGTTATTATATGCTATAATTGCATATTTCATCAAAGTTGTTATTGGGTCTTTATGATTTTGTTTTAGTAATTTTATGTGTTCTAGAATTGTTGAATGTAATCTTTCGATTAATCCATTCGATTCTGGGTGATTTTCAGTTACGAAATGAATTTTAATTTTATGTATTTCTAATAAATCTTGAATTACTTTGCTAGTGAATTCTGGTCCATTGTCTGTAGTTATTTGTTCTGGTAATCCATAGTAGGAAAAGAATAATAATAACGCGTCTGTTACATCTATACTATCTTTTGATTGAATTGGTATTGCTTGTCCAAACTTTGAGAAAGCATCTACAATTGTGAGATAATTTTGTTTCTCTATTACGAAAGTATCTAAATGTAATTTTTGAAAAGGTTTACTCGGGATTTCAGTTATCATTATTGGAGGATTTGGTGGATGTCTGTCATATTTTGATTTTTTGCAAATTTCACAATTTCCTATGAACTTGGAAACTTCTTGTTGCATATTTTTGATATAATATTTTCTCTGAATTTGCTTCATAGTCTCTTGTATTCCTCTATGATTTGTTTTCGATTCATGTTGATTTCTTATTGTGAGGTATATTTCATCTTTATCTTTTATTTCTTGTTTGTTTTGTGTACATCTAATCAATTCAGGTCCATTGTTATTATATATTTGTATATATATATTGCAAAAATCTTTATATAATTTTTCAGATTCAAAATGAATATAGAATTTTTTGTTTTCCGTTGTATATTCTCGTAAAAAATCGATTATCTGCTGGTCATTATTATTTTTTGTAAATTGTGCGTATAGTTTAGTATTTCCGTCTTCTTTTATAACTTTTACTTTTTTTGGTTTATTATACACTTCTGAAATGTAATATTGATTTGACTTGTTATTTATTATATTATCTAAAATTTTGATTGCTTCTAATGGTTCATCATTTTCACGTGAATGGATAGTATCAATACCTTCTAATATTTCATCTAAGTCTTCTTGGTCAATTTGGGGTAAATTAGGTGTTAGTGATCGAAGCGCATTTTCTATATCGCTTTCATCAATATTTGCAATTACAGATTCATTTTCAAGTGCGTTTATTTGAATTCTTGATAATGCATCTGCATTTGTATTATATTTGCCTTTTTTATATTCTATCTCATAGTCGTATTCTTCTAATCGTATCTTCCATCTTTGTAATTTTGAATTTGGATCTTTGAGTTTGAATAACCAAGTTAATGGTCGGTGATCAGTATATATTATAAATTTTCTACCATATAGGTAAGGTCTAAAATACTTTGTTGCCCAAACTATCGAAAGTAGTTCCTTTTCAATAGTACTATATTTTTGTTCTGTTTCATTCAAAGTTCTAGAGGCATAACATATTGGTTTATCTTTTCCAATAATACCTTGTGATAATATTGCTCCTAAAGCTACATTCGAAGCGTCTGTCGTTAAGACAAAGGGTTTTGTAAAATCTGGATATTGAAGTATTGGGTGATTTACTAATAATTTTTTGCAAGTTTCAAATGATTTTATAAATTCTTGATCATGAGTTATTTTTTGTCCTTTTTTCAAACATTTGGTCATTGGTTTAGTAAGTTTTGCAAAGTCTCTTATAAATTTTCTATAATAACCGACTAGTCCTAAAAATCCTTTTATTTCTTTTGTTGTCTTTGGTATTGGATATTTAATTACGGCTTCAATTTTTTTTGGATTAGGTAACACTCCATTAGGTGTTACAACATGTCCTAAAAATGCTACTTCTTTACTTAGAAATTCACTTTTATCAATTTGAATTTTGAAATTAGCTTTTCTTAATCTTTCAAATACAATTCTCAATTTTTCAATATGTTCTTGTAAGGATACCGAAAATATTATTATATCATCCATATATACTATACATTTTTCATTTTGAATTCCTCTTAAAACATTGTCCATTACTCGTTGGAATGTACTTGGGGCGTTTTTCAGACCGAAGGGCATTCTTTTGTATTCATAATGTCCTCTTGGAGTACTGAAAGCTGTTTTGCATATATCATTTTCATTCATTTCTATTTGATGGAATCCAGATGCTAAATCTAGAGTTGTAAAATATTGTGATTTACCTAGTTTATCTAAAATTTCAGTTATGTTAGGTAATGGATATTTGTCGTCAATACTTTTTTCATTTAATTTTGAATAATCGATTACCATTCTAAATTTCTTTTTTCCTGAAGCATCCTCTTTTTTTGGTACAATTATTACAGGGCTACTCCATGCGCTTGTTGAATTTCTAATTATATCTTGTTCTAATAATTGTGTGACTTGTTTTTCTACTTCTTTTTGATTTTCGTGAGGTAACCGGTATGGTTTCCGATATACTGGAATTTCGTCTGTAGTTCTAATACAATGTTTAATTTCGTTTGTGAAAGATAAAGGTAATTTTTCGCAATGAAAAATGTCTCTATATTCGAAACATAATTCTCTGATTGCTTTTTTCTCTTCTAAATTTAGATGGTTAAGTCTTAGGTGTTTAAGATTTTGTTTCAATTCGTTATCATGTTCGATAATTAAGTCATTATTTTTTATCTCTAACTGATTGTAATTATTTAATTCTGTCACTTCAAGCGGTTTCTCAAGTTTTATCTCTACTGGGTATTCGTTTGAATTTGTTACTGAAACGATAGCGTGATTGTTATTTATTGTTACTAGAGATGATGGTAATTCAACTCCTGGTTCTAATAAAGAGTATTCTATTATTCCCTGACTTGCGTTTGAATTTACTGGGATTTTAATTACTTGCTTTGTACGAGGTTCAATCATTTTATTATAACTCTCGTGACTTGTATTTTGTTTTTCAAAGTATATTGGTATTTCAGCAGTTTTTGTTCTTAATACTCCATTTTTTATGTCAATATTCGCATCTAATTTCTTTAGTAAATCTATGCCTATCAAACCGTCATATCTGTTATTATTTTGTATTAAATGTTTTTGGTAAAGGTATTTTCGCGACGTATTTGTGTAAAGTGGTGTTATGTGCAGATCTTATTTTAAATGGTTCATTCCAAATATAATTTTTATAATATTTATCTACGGTTTTCGGATTTATTAATGTTTTTGACTATCCCGTATCAATTAAAAATTTTAAATTTGCATGTGGGATTTTAATGTAGGGTAATACATTAATATCAATATTATTTAAATCTATTATGTCTTCTCTGTTTGTGTCTGGTCTAAATGAAAATTTTGCTCATCGTAATCATAGTTTTCGTCAAATTCTTCATTTTGACAATCATGATCAATGTCATTATATTCTGGATTATCTGAATATTCTGGTTCGGTTTCATCCATTTCATGATGGAATAACTCTTCTGACGTGAAATTCCTTTGTTGATTTGGTCTTTGTGCTGGTTGTACATTGTACATTCTTTGAGTTGTATTATTAGTTCGTCTCGTATTACCTGAGCTTGTGTCCATTGGTACAGGTTTATTTTGTATTGGTCGTTGGAAATTATTAAAATTTTGATTTTGAGGTCTATTAATCCAATGATTAGTACTATTATAATATGGTCTTGGTTGATTCGGAATATTTGGTCTGTTTGTAAATTGTTGTTTATTAATACTTTGATATTGAGGATTAAAATTTTGATGATTAAAATTTTGAGAATTAAAATTTTGACGATTAATCATGGGTTTGCTTGGTTGCAATTTTACTGGGGGTTTATAAAATCTATTACTTCCTACTGTATGCATTCTGTCTCTGTAATAGTTTACATTCTCTTCTTCTACAACTAAATTCATAGCTCTTTCTAAATTTTCAGGGTTTCTGAATCTTATTTTGTCTGAAAGTTTTTCAGGCAAAGCATTCAAATATGAATCTAAAGAGATTTCGTCATACATTTGTGTTTTCACTATTCTTACCGCATTATCTGGTTCTTCTAATCTAAGTTTATTCAAAATCATACTTTTGATATCTTGTATTCTCATACCTAGCGTATATGGGGTTTCATTTCTCTCCAATTTTACATTCATTAAATCTCTAATTAAGCATTTAATATTTCTTTGATCTCCAAAATAAGATATTAAAAGATTTTTGATTGCAGGCCATGTATTTGCCTCTTCTCTACTACCTATTAGTGTTAAAGCTCGTCCTTCTAATTTATTTATTAGAATTCTTAATAGCCATTCGTTATTTTGAGGTTGATTTGGGTCAATTAATGTAGTTAAGAATTTTTCGCAAGCATTGATAAAAATTCCTAGAGTTGCTTGTTCTCCACTGTAACTGGGAACAGCGTCAATGAATATTTTGTTTATATTGAAATTTGCCATTGTTTGATTGTTATTAGAATTATTAAAAGAATTGTTTTCTTCAATGAATTCTGAACCTTCGTTATCTATTCTTAAGTTACTTACTTGTCTGATTATATTACTCAATATATCATCTATTTCATTTGACATGTGATAGTGGATATTATAGGATAAACAGATTCTCTTACTTGATTGATGTCTTCATTGATGTCTTCTGATGAGTGACTTCGGCGATGTTGTCCAGGCCACTTGGATATCTCGACGATTTTGTTCGGGATATGTTTGATTTGTTGATGAGTGACTTCGGCGATGTTGTCCAGGCCACTTGGATATCTTGACGATTTTGTTCAGGATATGTTTGATTTGTTGATGAGTGACTTCGGCGATGTTGTCCAGGCCACTTGGATATCTTGACGATTTTGTTCAGGATATGTTTGATTTGCTTTAATTCCAATTTTAAGCATTAAAATGCACGAACATTAGTACTCGATTTTGTAGTAAAAATGCACTTTCTTGGAATCCTTTCCGACTGCGCCAGTTTTATTTCCGGTTCAAGAAATAACGTTTTTAAAAAACGATTTGATTTTACTATATTTATTGTGCAATGTAAAAGCTACAATGTATTACAGTAATGATTTGAAAATTACACTGATTATTATAAGCAATGTTAAAGCTTCTAACTCTCGTAAAGTAATGATGATATTTACAGGTCGAGCATCGTATTTATACCCTTAAAACACCTGCAATGTTCGTCATTCAATTAATCATAGTTTTTATTATGAATAGAATGATTAATATTCTAAGCTATGGTTCTACGTATATGAGTCATCATGATTAACATGGTAAGGGCCGGCTTCTAGAATATATAACTAGAGCAGTGAATTCCACTTAAATTTTTCTCCTTCAACCATTCGCGCAGATTTTGAAATGGCTATACACTCTGCGGTTAAGACAACTTTACTCACCACTAAAATGGTGGGTTGTCGATTTCATTTGGCGCAAAGCTGGTGGAAAAAAATTCAAGAGTTAGGACTAAGTGGAGAATATAGAGATAATCACTCTGAAGTTGGTAATTTTTAAAAAATTTTTTTTGGTTTATCGTTTTTAAATCCAACTGACGTAGATGTTTAATGCTTTCCATCCCAACATCCACGTATTTATAAAAGCACTTACAGATGTTCAATGTGAAATTTACGTAAAAATGCGTAGCACTGCGTCAAAAACCAAAATTTCGCAAGAAAAAGAGGCCTTTCTTTCTGAACAAAATTTTTTATTTCAAAATGGTATAATTGACCGTTATACGTTCATTCGACATGTTTCGAAAAAATTCGGCCCCATTTTGTGTTAAGATTTTTAAATATATATATGTACATAATATACGACGATACGCGTTTAGCGTACATTTGTAAATATGCCATTTAATTACTATTTCACGTACTGTTTTTATTTTTGACGATACGCATTTAGCGTAAATTTTTAAACATGCCAGTACAACAACAATAAGTGTGTACTGTTGGTCCTAAGCCCAAAAAAATGTGAAGGAAAATAAAAGTCAAATTAAACAAATAGTAGGTACATGGGACCCAATTCCGAAATCGCATTTTCGCTGGTGGGACCACACTTCGAATTTAATCCGTTACAGGTAGTCCCTTCCGCAGGTAGCGGGACCGAATTCCGGTGCGTCCAAATAATCATTGAGTATTTGTATATTGTGTAAATTCAACTGTTCACTTGTTTTAATGATTCAAGCAATTACCTTCATCCATATTTTCAATTCATTCGCTTCATATCTCATCAAGTTCTGTCATAAACTGTATCAATATTAGTATTTCAATTACTAGTAAATTTCAATCATTCTGGGTATAGGCCTTTTTTTTTCTTTCAGGGTAATTTAACCTGGGGACTTGAGTATTTGTATCCCCTAGTTATATACATAATTCATTGGTTGTTTAAAATACTCTGGCGCCCGAATTCTTAACATCTAAAATTATAACTCACGACCGTCTTCACTGTAGCTGTCGGCAACAAAGTGATAAAATAGAGCTTTTAGTTTATCCTTAAGTAAGAGTAATTTGAACCCTTACAACACACAAAAATATTGGAAAGCAAGAGTGAAAACCCGCATCGTCTTCAGTAATCACAATAAAATGATAATTTGTTAATACTTTTATCCAATAAAATAGGTTTTATTGCTGCTGAGCTTCCGTAGAAAACCCATATTTTCTACAGTTACCGCAGTATTAATAATCATAATCATATGGAGATGTGAAGTTTTTGAAAGACAACTTAAGCCAAGTTTTATATCAGGTTTTGCACTATACCAGTCAGTTCAAGTTGAAGAATTATCACACTCCTTCCACCGAAGGGGCTTATTAACTTTGGTAAAGTAAAGTAGACAAACGATATCGTGGCGAAAGCTAACAACGCGGCACCACTCGTAAACAACTAAATGGAAATTTCTCCTAGGAAACTTTTAGCTTTCAGCAATCACACTTCTAGGAGGAAAATTATGTACTATAAAATGTAGTCCTTACAATTAAATCTTGAACATAGAACTGTTACATTAATCTGCTATCGGCTCTAGGCTCTACAAAATCTATTTATTATGAGAATTTGTCATTGGAGTCTAGAATAACGGATTAGATAAATAATTAAATGGCAAAACCCACTAATCAAGGCAGCAGGTTTAACACGGAGTGAATAGTTTATATTATTCCATCCAGTATGTAATTTTAAAATTCAGACCCGACTGCTTGTCGATTCAGATATCGAGTACAGTATCCAATAGTGACGAAATTAATCAAATGGTTCAGGTGTTTCTACCACAGGGTAAATTACCGATCTAGTTTCTGTGAGAAAACCTCCTGTATATCATCCTTCGCTCAAAACAATGATTACGTGAATATCAAATGCGCCATGAGTGAAGAGATGATTATCGTATCATGAAATATATTTTATCATGATTAAGACGAGTTCTTTCTTATAGTCTAGTCAAAAGTGTGAAAAAATAGGGGTCATTACTAAAATTTTATAGCACGCACGAAAATGCAAAATTCTTTGTGAATCGTGTCCAGGATAGCTTACACGAAGGGGCTCGTTACTATTACTATCAATAAACAGTGAAAAACCAATTTTCAATTATCAAATGAAATGTCTTTCATAACAAATGGAATATGTCGGGCTCTTTTAATCGAAAGTTTCTGAAATTTGAAATCAGGTTTTTTTTTAGTCCGCTGAACCCAAATCTGAAGTAGGAAAATGGGAAATCCGGCTCGTTGTCTGAAAAACCCGGAAAATGTTATCAAATCTTAGGAGCAAGCAAAACTGTGGTAATGAAATATTAAGATGCCGTGATATGTTTAATTTTCACTTGAAGACATTGGTAGAAAATTGCTCCGTTTTTCCTATCTCGATCCTCGACCAACGTGTCTAATTATATGTTTTCGTGGTCGCTGAATATTATTTTATGATCATAAAGTCAAAACCGACAATAGTCTGGAAAACTCCGGAAAATGAAAATTTTCAATTTCTACACGGCAAATTTTAATTATTTTGATTTTCGAAAAAATTCAGTCAGTGTTATTGGAATAATTTCCAAATTATTTATTTCCTTATATATATTATTATATATAATATCTTTGTACCAGCATTATGTCTTTCTTTACTAAATTCTTGAGCTGTACCTTTGGCTCTCACGACCTTCCTAATTCTAATTCTTCAATTTCAATTAACTCTCTCAGGAATATACCTTGCAGATCTGCCTTTTGCAGTATCTATAATCCTAACTGCTGTGAGACTTCTCCACAGTGTACCTAAGTCATATGTGGATCAAACCTCCAGTCTTACGTCAATTATCTCTTCTTCCTCCATCATATATGAAATCATTTAAAAATATTTTGTAACTCATATTACTGCTGTCAGACTTTTCCACAGTGTACCTGACTCATATGTGTGGATCAAAGCTGCAGACTTACGTAATTATCTCTTCTTCTCAATTTTTTTGAACTAAGTCTCGATTATTTCTTCTATTTCTGTTACTACTGCACCCTCATTCATCTCCTTACTTTTTCTTTAATTTCTTCATGACATATATTTGACTAACTTCGCCTAGTAACATATGTCAATTGTCTCATGACGTCCTGGAACATCATTCCTTATAGCCACTGGATTGTTATTGAAATATCGAATGAAATATTAGCTCGCTACTTCGCTGATTTAATTGGTACTATGTTTACTATAATATGAATGAAATATGCTTTGTTGTAAATATTATATTATTGTTATGATTGATTAAAGGTATTTTGTTGTTCTCAAATCGTATTTCCGAATATTACGTAACCATTACGTTAATCCTATATAAATTTAATTTAAAATTGTATCTCATCATCATATTTAAAATATTTTGATAGTTATAATGAGTAAAAATTGTCTAACTGTTAACAATAATAAATGATAAATCTTTCATCGCTCTCTAATTCTGCATCCTCAATGTTTTATACACTTCATAATAACTGTTTTCCATCTTGCAATAACCAAATGTTAACCACATTATTGTTGATCTATCATTTATCACTTCTCAATGGTTTTCTGGGATAATTTTCCCTGGCAATAAATAAACCAATTCTAATCAATATATACCTGACTGTATATCTCTACTGTCTTCGGTTCTAAATTATTTGATGAATAATTAAGGTTATTCTTAATAATATCCTTGAACTAATACATCAATACCTAATAATTTATCAGTTAACAGGTTCGGTGCTGGGTTATGGTAGAAGTTTCGTGTGGAACCTAGACATCGGGGCAGTTGGTTGAAATCACACCACTGGGTACGAGATGTGATCTATGGTTTCAATGTTCACAACATGGTACTTTCTAATAATACTGACTTAGACTGCCTAAGAACTAACTGCTCTTACTGAACTTACTGGACTTACTTAAGTATCTATTCTCAAGGGTGGAGCCTCTCCCCTAATAATAGTCCATACTATAGTTTTCAGAAGGTTGACCTACGTGTCTGCATTGACACTCATGTCATGCACTCATGGTCGGAACCTTGTCGATTCATCATTTGTTATGCTATATAATTCAATAACAATTATGTTGTATGTTTATATTCAATAAACATTATTATGACATGAGAAACATATAGAATATTGTGAGTTATCTACTAATTTGTGATGAATCTCTTCTTGTTGAATTATTCAACAGAATCTACTATCGGAAGAGAGGTTATGCTGTTTCCATACTCCATATCCCCGTCTTGCATCACGCTCAAATCTAAGCACAAGGTTGACAACGTTTCTCTAGTCTGAATCGATCGGTAACATTACAATCTAATAGTTCCGAACTGCTGTACAACGTTGACTAATATATTGCTTGAATTTCTTAGTGGGGCATGTTCTCGTAGATGTCGTTAGATATTATCGTTATCTATAGCATTCTGTTAATCGGATTTTGTGTATCTTCGACACAATGATCGTTCAGTAACATTGCAAACTTTCTTGTTCCGCTGATATGCTCGAGAGAGCCGAACATCTATCCTGAACTATCAGTTCGTTATATTACTGATCGATCTAGAGTAAAGACCTTACCACGGATATCTGGCAAAAGACAAGAAATAAATATTTATTTATTTCTTAATTGTTACATAAACATAATGTAATTCTGTTGCAATATCTGCTTCATAGTTATCACGTTTCAGATTTTTTTGCAATGTAATAACCATCACTCACCAATTCCCGATATTTTTACAATATAAATAAGGCATTTTCATAAGCTCCCTCGATTGGTTTCTCGGGCACATTGCGGAAACATGATTTACTACTGTTTTAAACGCGATCTGTGGTTTCAAATATAGATAAATTACAGGGGAATTTCGAAACTTCCTTATGCTTCACTGTATGCAGTGGTTTCAACTCAGTTTGTGTAGTAGAACAACCTACCCGCGGCAATGGCTTTGGATATGATAATATCTAATTGAATCTATTTAGCTTTAATTAAATACAATCTTATCCAATGTAGTTTCAAATTAAGACTCTATCGCAAACACAATTCTAGCAATTTTGCTAACTTCTATTGTGTGATTCGCGTCTGAGGTGCTCAGATTGTAATGTAAATTCTGAAGTAATGGAGTTTAAAGAGCTTGTTAGCAAAAACCCTTAGAGAAGAAACTAAGAACATTAGCGTTATTCACAACGAAACCGATATTAAATTCAATGGAGAGGAAATGAGTTTGTTGAATGAAAGTCTGAATTTTGCAATTGATTCTAAGGAATTACCCACGGAGGATCTAATTAATGATATTGAAAATACGATTTGATCTCTCAACTTTCAATATAAAGCAGTCATTCGGAACAAATGCAAGAAAATCCTTCAACATTCAAATAAATCATATGAAAGTGCAACGAATAATTGTATTAAAATCTTGAAATCATCAACGAAGAAGAACTGTTATTATTTGAAAGTGAATACGGGAATTCCATTGTAATTATGCAAAAAGAAGGTTATAGTTATTCGATAAATACCATGCTCAAAATGGTCCATTTATTTTCAGAAACCCCTTGTCTATGTGCGTTAAATCGGTAAATCAAACTTCTAAATCTAGTACCTCAGTAAGCTCCGATAATTTAAAATTCAGAATTAAACTTATGAATTCTAATCTTCTTAACTGTGTTGGTTAACTGAAATTCATAAGCAGGATTCCATGAGACCAATAATTTCAAACATCAATTGTCCCATCGTAAAGTGGTTGGTGCAGAAAATTAGCAACTTCAAACCCCCACCAAGTTTGTCTGTAAAAATTCTTTGGAACTAGTTGCGAAATTGAAAGATCGCAAACTTGAACCTGGTGATACCCTAGTTCAATTTTATGTTGTTTCACCCCTATCTCTCAGTCGATAACCATTCTAGAGAAATCAGCAGATATGTTCCAGCGGTTTCATGAACAGCTGAACCAACTAATTATAGCTTCATCCAATACTCTTTCTCGTTTATAGATTATTGAACATTCCTTTGAGCCAGAAAAATTATAACAACAAAGTTGAGAAACTTTAGCACGTAGCGACGGACAATGGTTATGACAAATAATTGATGAATAAGTTAATTTCCAACCACAAACAGAAAATGGAACGCAGTCAACCGACCAAATTAGAGCCATTACTTCCAAATAATCCAATGAAATTCAAAAGATTCACTTATCATCTTTCAGTTATCAATAAATATATTTTGTTTACTTATTTGTCAATGAAACTTTTTTAGATGCAAGCTAAAAAACCGTTTAGGCAATACGTTTGATAAAGTTTTCGATTTCGACAAATCTGGAATTTACAAAATTGATTGTGAGTCGTGTTCAAAATTCTATGTGCGTCAAACTAGAAGCAACATTTTAACTCATTATAAAGAATCTTCTGGCGATATACTGAGGAATAATATTGAGGATGAGAAATAACAGCACATATTTCAAATGCAAGTCATACCATTTCTGAAGAAAGTTTATTACTTTTAAAACACGGTACTGACAAATATTCGAGTAATTTAGAAGGGATCGAAACATATAACCGAAAAAGCAATGTAGTAAACTTAGATTTATATCCTGCTAAGGTTACCCCTTGTTTGCAACATAAACCCCAAATAGTATTTGTTTTCCAAATTAAGTTACTTCTTGGCAGCTGGAAGGTCCTCAGTACTTTTTATTTTTAGTGGATAAGGATTATTTCGTACTTTTCACCGCTTATACGCAAAATTGATCAACTTATGCCCTGATATATTAAAGAAACTACTTTTATGCAAGATGTATTGCCTAAGTCTACGGATATCTGGATTTATCGGCAAGTATGTGTTTAATATTGGCCTAGAAAGTTACACAAGGAAGTACAGCTATCTAGCAAAAGTTTTCTTCACAACCTATCAACAACCACTATTAATTTCAGAATAGTTCGAGAAGTATTCTGGAACAAAGCAGTTCTCCTGCCGTTAGTTCACGCTTCTGTATTCACCGTTCTCGTTGAATTTCAGTGAACAAAGCAGTATTAGATATCTGTGACAGTGCGGAAAATTAACGGTTTAATGATACTGCAAAGCTTTAATTACCCTGGATTATTGAATATTGACACTGTAACGTGTAAATTCCACTTAACGTCTCAGAAATGGCCGCTGTAGTACAATAGGTTAACTCCTGTGACGTCAGCTATGCTATACCGTATATTCTAGGGGTCATGGTTGTTCGGTGTCAGATCCGTAGTTACCGCTTCTATTCCGAGGTTGTTCTGTGAGACAATGAGACGCCGGAAAGAAAGAGAAAATGGTGTTATTTCTCTTCAATCTTTCGAGCGGGAAGTGCGTTGCTAGGTTATTTCAACAGGAAGGTGATACCAAGCTTGTGTTTGGAACCAAATTCTGGGAATATTCTTCCGTTGAAAGTAAAGGCATCAATTACCAATTTGAATTGAAATAATTGAAATTATTTGAGTAATTAATGCACCTTAGGGGATTAAAACTTAGTTTCAACGTGACTGGTTGTGGACGGAAGTAAAGTTTGTCTTATTGGAAGGAAAACCCTATCGTGATAGAGGTAAATATCTTCGTAATTCCATTTGATTTATTCACTGACTTCAGGAATTAATTTGCCTTCACAGGTGGTATCTGACAGGACATAGGCTAGTCCTAATTTGTTCAACAATTGTTATGTATTTTGCTCATGTCTGTCTTCTGAGGACAATAGAACAATAGAGGTTTGAACATTTCGTGATTTCAGGGTTCCTTTTTTCTGTTTATGTTGTGGATAATTCAACAAGTGTATTGAGGTTGGCTTGAATCTGCTGTGGAAAAGATCACTTAGGAGTCGCTGATTCACTGATGATGTACAATCGTGGAAACGGTATTACAAATGTGACCCCCTACATCAAGTAGAAGTATTAATCCATAACCAAGCAAGTACAACATCCAGCTCTCACCAGGTCAGGCTACCGATTTTGGTTTTATGTAACAATTGAAATAATCCGGTGTTTCGGAATTCGGTCCCGCTACCTGTGGAAGGGACTACCTGCTCGCAGGGACCTTGTCCAAATCCGAAAGGGTGATTTCGTAATTCGGTCCGCTGTCGAAGCAGGTAGATTTCATGTGGGTATTAAGGATTATTTTTAGCAATTGTTCTTCTGAAGTGCAGTTGTAAGACGTGTTTATTTGTGTCCGTTATTGTGATTTTGTTTGTTTGTTTGACATGGAAAATATTAATTTCACCTCTATGACGAGTGAAAAGGGTAAGCGTTTATTAATAATAGATGGGTTTGAATTTTGTTTTCAAAAATCATTATCTCATAATGTCAAGCGATACATTTGCATTAACAAAACAAAATGTAAAAGTTACATCAAATTGAATGAATCTGATATTATCGTAGGTTCTGTAATTAATCATACACATGAAGTAGACTTACCAAATCAGTTAGAGAGACAAAATATGAATAATAACTTTAAAGAAAGGTGATAGACGACATTTCAAGTCGACCATCTAAGCTAATTCATACAGAATTACAGAAAGGGGACATTCCAGTAACAAGTAGGGACTTACTCTTAGTAAGAAAAAACATTAGCCACAATAGGTTGAAAACTTTTCCAAAAGTGACAAAAACATTTGATGGTATTTACAATACTCTTAATAGCATCGACATAAAGACTAACGCAAATGAAAATTTTCTATTAATTAATGACCAAGAAAATAAAATAGTTTGCTTCTCAACGGTTTCTAATTTGAAGTTTTTATGTTCTGTTGAAATGGTTTTCGTTGATGGTACGTTTTATAGTTGCCCAAAGCCATTTACTCAAGTCTTTTGTTTTCATGGCTTACACGAAAATGTGTATATTCCACTAGCTTTTTTTCTTTTACCCGATAAATCACAAATCACGTACGAACATGCATTTCGACATTTAATTAGTAAGAGCAGTGAATTCCACTTAAATTTTTCTCCTTCAACCATTCGCGCAGATTTTGAAATGGCTATACATTCTGCGGTTAAGACAACTTTACTCACCACTAAAATGGTGGGTTGTCGATTTCATTTGGCGCAAAGCTGGTGGAAAAAAATTCGAGAGTTAGGACTAAGTGGAGAATATAGAGATAATCACTCTGAAGTTGGTAATTTAAAAAAATTTTTTTTTGGTTTACCGTTTTTAAATCCAACTGACGTAGATGTTTAATGCTTTCCATCCCAACATCCACGTATTTATAAAAGCACTTACAGATGTTCAATGTGAAATTTACGTAAAAATGCGTAGCACTGCGTCAAAAACCAAAATTTCGCAAGAAAAAGAGGCCTTTCTTTCTGAACAAAATTTTTTATTTCAAAATGGTATAATTGACCGCTATACGTTCATTCGACATGTTTCGAAAAAATTCGGCCCCATTTTGTGTTAAGATTTTTAAATATATATATGTACATAATATACGACGATACGCGTTTAGCGTACATTTGTAAATATGCCATTTAATTACTATTTCACCTACTGTTTTTATTTTTGACGATACGCATTTAGCGTAAATTTTAAACATGCCAGTACAACAACAATAAGTGTGTACTGTTGGTCCTAAGCCCAAAAAAATGTGAAGGAAAATAAAAGTCAAATTAAACAAATAGTAGGTACATGGGACCCAATTCCGAAATCGCATTTTCGCTGGTGGGACCACACTTCGAATTTAATCCGTTACAGGTAGTCCCTTCCGCAGGTAGCGGGACCGAATTCCGGTGCGTCCAAATAATCATTGAGTATTTGTATATTGTGTAAATTCAACTGTTCACTTGTTTTAATGATTCAAGCAATTACCTTCATCCATATTTTCAATTCCTTCGCTTCATATCTCATCAAGTTCTGTCATAAACTGTATCAATATTAGTATTTCAATTACTAGTAAATTTCAATCATTCTGGGTACAGGCCTTTTTTTCTCTTTCAGGGTAATTTAACCTGGGGACTTGAGTATTTGTATCCCCTAGTTATATACATAATTCATTGGTTGTTTAAAATACTCTGGCGCCCGAATTCTTAATATCTAAAATTATAACTCACGACCGTCTTCACTGTAGCTGTCGGCAACAAAGTGATAAAATAGAGCTTTTAGTTTATCCTTAAGTAAGAGTAATTTGAACCCTTACAACACACAAAAATATTGGAAAGCAAGAGTGAAAACCCGCATCGTCTTCAGTAATCACAATAAAATGTTTCTACCACAGGGTAAATTACCGATCTAGTTTCTGTGAGAAAACCTCCTGTATATCATCCTTCGCTCAAAACAATGATTACGTGAATATCAAATGCGCCATGAGTGAAGAGATGATTATCGTATCATGAAATATATTTTATCATGATTAAGACGAGTTCTTTCTTATAGTCTAGTCAAAAGTGTGAAAAAATAGGGGTCATTACTAAAATTTTATAGCACGCACGAAAATGCAAAATTCTTTGTGAATCGTGTCCAGGATAGCTTACACGAAGGGGCTCGTTACTATTACTATCAATAAACAGTGAAAAACCAATTTTCAATTATCAAATGAAATGTCTTTCATAACAAATGGAATATGTCGGGCTCTTTTAATCGAAAGTTTCTGAAATTTGAAATCAGGTTTTTTTTTAGTCCGCTGAACCCAAATCTGAAGTAGGAAAATGGAAAATCCGGCTCGTTGTCTGAAAAACCCGGAAAATGTTATCAAATCTTAGGAGCAAGCAAAACTGTGGTAATGAAATATTAAGATGCCGTGATATGTTTAATTTTCACTTGAAGACATTGGTAGAAAATTGCTCCGTTTTTCCTATCTCGATCCTCGACCAACGAATCTAATTATATGTTTTCGTGGTCGCTGAATATTATTTTATGATCATAAAGTCAAAACCGACAATAGTCTGGAAAACTCCGGAAAATGAAAATTTTCGATTTCTACACGGCAAATTTTAATTATTTTGATTTTCGAAAAAATTCAGTCAGTGTTATTGGAATAATTTCCAAATTATTTATTTCCTTATATATATTATTATATATAATATCTTTGTACCAGCATTATGTCTTTCTTTACTAAATTCTTGAGCTGTACCTTTGGCTCTCACGACCTTCCTAATTCTAATTCTTCAATTTCAATTAACTCTCTCAGGAATATACCTTGCAGATCTGCCTTTTGCAGTATCTATAATCCTAACTGCTGTGAGACTTCTCCACAGTGTACCTAAGTCATATGTGGATCAAACCTCCAGTCTTACGTCAATTATCTCTTCTTCCTCCATCATATATGAAATCATTTAAAAATATTTTGTAACTCATATTACTGCTGTCAGACTTTTCCACAGTGTACCTGACTCATATGTGTGGATCAAAGCTGCAGACTTACGTAATTATCTCTTCTTCTCAATTTTTTTGAACTAAGTCTCGATTATTTCTTCTATTTCTGTTACTACTGCACCCTCATTCATCTCCTTACTTTTTCTTTAATTTCTTCATGACATATATTTGACTAACTTCGCCTAGTAACATATGTCAATTGTCTCATGACGTCCTGGAACATCATTCCTTATAGCCACTGGATTGTTATTGAAATATCGAATGAAATATTAGCTCTCTACTTCGCTGATTTAATTGGTACTATGTTTACTATAATATGAATGAAATATGCTTTGTTGTAAATTTTATATTATTGTTATGATTGATTAAAGGTATTTTGTTGTTCTCAAATCGTATTTCCGAATATTACGTAACCATTACGTTAATCCTATATAAATTTAATTTAAAATTGTATCTCATCATCATATTTAAAATATTTTGATAGTTATAATGAGTAAAAATTGTCTAACTGTTAACAATAATAAATGATAAATCTTTCATCGCTCTCTAATTCTGCATCCTCAATGTTTTATACACTTCATAATAACTGTTTTCCATCCTGGAATAACCAAATGTTAACCACATTATTGTTGATCTATCATTTATCACTTCTCAATGGTTTTCTGGGATAATTTTCCCTGGCATTAAATAAACCAATTCTAATCAATATATACCTGACTGTATATCTCTACTGCCTTCGGTTCTAAATTATTTGATGAATAATTAAGGTTATTCTTAATAATATCCTTGAACTAATACATCAATACCTAATAATTTATCAGTTAACAGGTTCGGTGCTGGGTTATGGTAGAAGTTTCGTGTGGAACCTAGACATCGGGGCAGTTGGTTGAAATCACACCACTGGGTACGAGATGTGATCTATGGTTTCAATGTTCACAACATGGTACTTTCTAATAATACTGACTTAGACTGCCTAAGAACTAACTGCTCTTACTGAACTTACTGGACTTACTTAAGTATCTATTCTCAAGGGTGGAGCCTCTCCCCTAATAATAGTCCATACTATAGTTTTCAGAAGGTTGACCTACGTGTCGGTATTGACACTCATGTCATGCACTCATGGTCGGAACCTTGTCGATTCATCATTTGTTATGCTATATAATTCAATAACAATTATGTTGTATGTTTATATTCAATAAACATTATTATGACATGAGAAACATATAGAATATTGTGAGTTATCTACTAATTTGTGATGAATCTCTTCTTGTTGAATTATTCAACAGAATCTACTATCGGAAGAGAGGTTATGCTGTTTCCATACTCCATATCCCCGTCTTGCATCACGCTCAAATGTAAGCACAAGGTTGACAACGTTTCTCTAGTCTGGATCGATCGGTAACATTACAATCTAATAGTTCCGAACTGCTGTACAACGTTGACTAATATATTGCTTGAATTTCTTAGTGGGGCATGTTCTCGTAGATGTCGTTAGATATTATCGTTATCTATAGCATTCTGTTAATCGGATTTTGTGTATCTTCGACACAATGATCGTTCAGTAACATTGCAAACTTTCTTGTTCCGCTGATGTGCTCGAGAGAGCCGAACATCTATCCTGAACTATCAGTTCGTTATATTACTGATCGATCTAGAGTAAAGACCTTACCACGGATATCTGGCAAAAGACAAGAAATAAATATTTATTTATTTCTTAATTGTTACATAAACATAAGGTAATTCTGTTGCAATATCTGCTTCATAGTTATCACGTTTCAGATTTTTTTGCAATGTAATAACCATCACTCACCAATTCCCGATATTTTTACAATATAAATAAGGCATTTTCATAAGCTCCCTCGATTGGTTTCTCGGGCACATCGCGGAAACATGATTTACTACTGTTTTAAACGCGATCTGTGGTTTCAAATATAGATAAATTACAGGGGAATTTCGAAACTTCCTTATGCTTCACTGTATGCAGTGGTTTCAACTCAGTTTGTGTAGTAGAACAACCTACCCGCGGCAATGGCTTTGGATATGATAATATCTAATTGAATCTATTTAGCTTTAATTAAATACAATCTTATCCAATGTAGTTTCAAATTAAGACTCTATCTCAAACACAATTCTAGCAATTTTGCTAACTTCTATTGTGTGATTCGCGTCTGAGGTGCTCAGATTGTAATGTAAATTCTGAAGTAATGGAGTTTAAAGAGCTTTTTACACTGCGAATTATTGCAATTAGTGTCTATCCATGGAGTGATTCTTTGAATCCTTACTAGCTTGATGATAGAGGTTCCCATTTTGGGCAAATCACAAGAATGCGAACTAATTGATGAATTCTGTTTCATTAGTTAATGTCAGAAATGAGGTATTCAATAATTCATTGTTTACATTTCGGAAATAATTAATTTCAGGTTAATCAACTGGTTCCTCTGGAAACGATCTAATTATCTGACAAATTATTTTCGTTTTATGTAAGATACACTGAAGTCAATTTGTTTTCAATCGTTTCTTGTGCTCTGATTATCCTCATCTGAAATTGCCAAAAAGATACATAACTATAAATGAGTTCACACTGTGGATATATTATAACACTATTGATGAGAAATAATCACCCTTATCCACTAAAAATAATATTAAAGTACTGAGGACCTTTCGGCTACTAAGTAGCCATCATCAGAATAAACTAAATTATGAATCAAAATGTGTAATCAGTGGGTTACCCGCTGGAGATAAATCGGAATTTAATAAATTGCTTTTTCGTTTATACATTTCCATCCCTGCTAAATTACCTAGATATTTCTCTGTACTGTGTCTTAAAGGTGATAAACTTTCTTGAGAAATGGTGTGACCTGTATTCAAAATATGTTCGGCTACCGCCGATTTTTCACCATTATTTTTCTTTATATGGGCAAAATGTTCCGTATAACGAGTTAAAATGTTCCATCTAGTTCGAACCACACCGCATTTTGAACAAGACTATTTATTTTATGAATTCCTGATTTGTCGAAATCGGGAACTTCATCAACTTGCATAAACGGTGTTTTAGCTTGTTCTTACATCTATAAACTAGTTGATTTGCAAATTCAGAAAACAAACTATGTAATTTATTCATTACTGAAGAATGATAAGTAAAACTTATTAATTATTGATCAAAGATATGTGGTAACTATTGTCCAACGCAATTTGCTGAAGTTTCTCAACTTCGTTGTCATTATTTTGCTGGCTCTAAGGGACGTTCAATAATCTATGAACTAGACTATTAAACGCAGCTATTTTATATCTGAAAGGTGTAGCTGAATCCGCCGAGGTATATCTATTTGTTTTGAGTGGGTTTTCTGTATATGTCGAAATCCAAGTGATTACCATCTTTTATAATGTTAATATCAAGGAAAGGAAGCTGATCTATCTACAGTGAATCTCAGTGAATCAAATTGGTTATTAAGCGTGTTCAAAAGCCATGTAAATCAAAATCTGTCGTCAACATATCTATACCAAATTTTTGGAAACTGATTCAATTTTGATTTTAAAGTGGTTCATGTTCGCTTAGAAAAATATTGGCCGAAAAAGGAGACAGTGGATTGTTCATTGCAGATCCGCTTGCTTGTTCATCGTAATTTTTGTTAAAAGTGAAATAACTTTGCTCCATACATAAAGATGTAAGGAGCACGTATTCTGTGCAATTTCTATCGAGGATCTCAATATTTGAAAGTCATTTTTCCATAATGTTTATCGACTCAGGGATTGGAGTATTTGTAAATAGTGAAACAACATGGAATGAAACGAGAGTATCACCAGGTTTGAAACCTTTTTGAAATAAGTTCCAAAGAATTTTTTACAGACAAATTTCTTGCTAAATTCCTTCACTAACCATTTTACTATGTTATACGTAGGACATTTAATGTTTGAAATGATCGGTCTCATGGAACTACCCCCTAAGCTGTATTGCTCAGTGCTCACCTGAGATTCATAAGCCGGGTAATTCCATGAGACCAATCATTCCAAACAATAATCATTTCTTATCAATAGTGTTGATGTTATTGAAATGACATTTACCCTTTGGACCCCATAGAAGCCATATCTGATTCATTTTATTGAAATTTTACAACCAAACCAGATCAAAAATTAGCAACAAATAATGTGAATACTGAATTAAATTCTGCGTGCGTATTCACTATTTACAGAAAAATGACGGAAAACATATTTTTAGAGACAATACTCTCGCGTCTAATAAATCAAATGGAACAAACGCGTTCAGTTACACAATGTACGTTCTACTTTCACCGACTTATGAAATTCTTCTGCAACCAAATTGGTACAAAAGAGCAAATAGTATTGACATCGCTGTTACTATTTTTATTCTGTTAATATGTTTTGTCTAATTTCTTGACTCTGTATGTTAGGTATGTATGATTGGAATTAACGTCATTAATGACACTTGATGACAGTCGATGAGTTACTGAAAAAGTAAAAAGGTTTGGTACAATTTTCTTCAGTAACCCAGCAAATTATTAATCTTTTCGAAGACATCGACAAGGTTTAGCCAGCAGACAGCTACAATCGCAATGAGCTGCTTGTAATAACTAATGTAAATATTGATATATTGTGAATCAATGTTCTGCAAGAGTAATGAAATAAAGAATGTACTGTTAATTACATCACATTCGCTCCCATTTCAATCTTGGGCAAATAACAAGAATGCGAATTTATTGATGAATTCTGTTTCGTCAGTTCATGCTAGAAATGAGATGTTCAATAATTCATTGTTTACATTCCGGAAATAATTAATTTCAGGTCAATTAAATGGTTCCTTTGGAAACGATGTAATTATCTGGCAAATTATTTTGGTTTCATATAAGATACATTCAAGTCAATTTGTTTTCAATCATTTGTTATTCTCTGATTATCCTCATCTGAAATTGCCAAACAGATACATCCTTACTACATGTAATGTGAAAGAAGCTGAAAATGAGTGAACTTTGTTGAAAAAAAGGTAGACAAATTCATAAAGCCATCTAAAACTTTCGTTTTAGCTATATTTCTCCGTTGCAATACTTCGGTGAATGATAACTATGAAAGTAAATATAACACTTAGAGTCATGTTCTACCGATAACTCACAGTTTACGATTAGACTGTTCTTTCAATGATCTGAAAAGATGAAATCATGGGTCGATAAATCGGAGCTGTAAATTGGATTCAGTGTAACCTTTATAATATATTCTACAATATTCAGAAATCTAAATTTCTATCTCCACCACTTGGATAAAGAATCAATCCGGTGGAAAAAGGTACTGAAGTAAAATTTGTTCATGACAATACACTACATCCCATTTTATATCTTTGTGTATTAGGATCTCGGTAGGTGTAAGCGTTAGACGGTGGATTACATGGAGACAGGACTCCAATAAGTTACTCAAGGTTCTGTTTGGGAAAAAAATTCAATTGTCTCTAATTTTTAAGATATTTCGAGGTGGTAAAAAATGCAGATTTCTTCACTTTTTGCAGTTTGTCAGGGGGATAAAATACCGATGGCACTTCTTGAGTGGCCCTTTTTGTCGACTTATCGTCAACTTTTGATTTTTGAATATAATAATAATAATAATAATAATAATAACGATATTTTGAAATTTTTTTGGTTATGGTATATTTATTACACAAAGCTGAGTACCGAATATATTTTGCATGGCTGTTACACGTATTTGGTTGACTATCCCGCTAGGGCCTTTCTGTAAATTTTAACGAATTTAGAATAATAACAGTTTCTCTGAGTTATCCTGTGTTAGTCGGCCCTAAATGGTCACTAAAATAGCTCTCACTCAGTATATTGAATATCTTTTATTGGTGGTATATTATATACTCAAATGACACGAGACCACCTCTCTGTGAATAAACGTGTAGGCAATAGAATAATCATTACAACAATTGCCGACCGCGGGTACAACCACAAATAGTTGAAGTTGTTCTGTGCCACACATCTTATTAAAATTAATGGCTTTAGTATTGTTCTATTATTATACACTTCGTGTAATAATTTATTTCATTTAATTTTATTTTGAATTGTCCCATGTAATGCACTGAATATATTTTCCAATAGTTTCAGCGCCTTTATTTTTACCCTCATAAGTAATAAAATAAACTGTATGATAAATGGTCACTCAATCTATTGAAGTACTTTTAAAACGCCTATAATCGATATTTTTCAAAAAGTAATCAACGTTTTTCATAAACGTTTACAACTAACGTATTGTACGCGTATTTTCACGTTTATCGTATGGACATTTTATCGTTTATGAATCGTTGACATTCAACCATATGTTAGTCGAGGAAATACAGCCGAAAAGTCGAACAAAAAATCGGCTGAACCCATTTTGACGTATTTTTTTAAATCCATTCTAGAAGTCATTTAAAAAAATGTCACCTGTTTGTTTCTTGTTTACATGCATTTTACCATTTCTACGGAGGAAAATGCATCTTTATGAATGCACTTCCAGGAGATAAAATTCAATGTGGAAAAAATTGGGCAAATATAGCCGGAATAGGCCAGAATTTCTTCCTGGGGGTTTTTGGGGTCGCTGATCACGATTGGAGCAACGACGCACATGGGGGCAGGGCATCCTGGTACCCAGGTAAACTCCATGAAATTCATACAAATATTTTCTGCAATGGAGTGAAACTTGTTAGAGAGGTTCTCTTGAGTTTGCCGGTCATGACCATTCTCTTCAATAATTCACCACCAGGTGTCAGGATATCCTGATGACCTAGGTCGTCTCCAGGAACTGTTTCTTAATATGTTCAGAAACGCAACCAGAATCGACTGTCGGGGTGTTTCAAGCTCAATGATCACGATTCCGGTGCCAGATTCGAACTACGATGCACCTGGGGCTCAGGGCATCCTGGTACTAACGTCGTATCTAAGGAATTCATGAAATTATCTTCTGAAATGGGATGAAACTTGTGAGGGAGGTTCTTTTGATATTGCCGATTGTGACCATGACCCTCAATAGTCACCTGGAGGTTAGGATACCCTGATGATCTAGGTCGTCTCTAGGGAATTTTTTTTAAAATGCTTTGAAATGCAACCAAATTAGTCGCTCGGTGTTTTTTAGGGCGCTAATCATGATTCTGGAGTCGAAATCAATAAAAACAACAACAACAACAACAATAATAATAATAATAATAATGGTAATAAAAACTACTTGATTTTTACTCATATAATATTTCTAATAAATAATTCAAAAAGTTGAAGTTCGTGTTTTATTTACGATACGGTTTCTGTTGTATTTTCGTAATCTTATCTGCCGTATATTGATTCTTGAAAAACAATTTTTGCCATCAAAATTAAAACTATTTCATTATTATTTTTTTCTCATTTGAAAACTTCAATCAGGTTTGATTACAGTGCAAAAATTATGTCTTGAATTCTTTGTGGCCGATATCACAGATCTGTTAATAAGATGCATCGTCGATTGATTCCGACTCCAGAATCAGGATCATTGACCCCAAAACCCCCCCGAGAGACGATTTTGGTTGCGTTTCTGAACAGTCCCTGGAGATGACCTAGGTCATCAGGGTATCTTGACTACCAGGTGACTATTGAAGGTCATGGTCATGACCGGAAACTTAAGAGAACTTCCCTAACAAGTTTCACTCCATTGCAGAAGATATTTTCAAGAAATTCCTGGAGACGACATGGGTATCAACTGTTCAGACGCCGTGATGTTGCGCGACGGGGGTGGGGCGATGATCTTTTGAATGTCTGTACGCACATTAAGAATGCGATACGTCGTATTCAAAAAATGTTGATGTCATTTTATAAAAGTGAAAAATTGCCATCGGTGTTTTTATGTTTCCACAATCAACCGCAGAAAGTGGAACTGAAGAAATTGGCATTTTTTACCTACTTCCAACTATCTTAAAAACTATCAAAAACTTAGTAACTCGTCTAATTGTGTGAAACTTTCTTCATTTAACCCACCTCCCAACTCTTATAGTTACCCAGATCCCAATAAACCAAGCTAATAAATGGGACACTGTATATTCGATATAATTTCGTTCTTCCAATAAAATCAAAAATATATTATTCCGTGTAAGCATATTAAGAGATTCTACTAAGATAATATAGTGCATATTCAATAAGAGAAAATTCGAGAAGTATGATGGAAGATTGGATTGTGTTATATATAGAGCACATCCAGTTCAAAGGCAGAGTATATGTGATATGAAGTGGGCTGCGGAAATGGTTCTTGTAAGATATCATTAATTATTAAGGATATTCAACTACATCAATTGGCAAATAATGTTATTTATTATTATCCATCGGATAATATCAAAACTAAGTTAGTCGGTTTGGAGAAAACTGGTATTTTGAAAGTTTTCTTCTTAATTAAGGATATAGTGTACCTCTTTACAGCCAGATGTCACTAAACTATAGACAATCTGCGAGTCTAGTAATTTGCAAATAAGCTACATAATGTCATTCAATAGTATAAAGCTGGATATTATGAATGGCTCACCAAATTCTCACTGTCGGGATCTGCGCCGGAATCGAGGAGTATTTGTACTATCCTTGTTTGTTGATTCTGTGTCGCAGTGTGTAACGAGGTACTGCCATTCATATCTTTAGATTCCATGTCTGCTTCATGCGCCAGTAGTAGTTCAACTGTTTCGCTATGTCCTCGTTCACAAGCTACGTGGAGAGCAGTTTTCAGCTCCTGGAACAAATTTCAGAAGAACGTCAATCTCGTTTTTCGTTCATGAGCTTATTTCATTGAGCCTCGGCCAGTTGGATACGGTTTCATCACAACCAAGATCTACATTATTTATTATTATTATATTACAATCGGTTCGCATTCAAACTCCCTATCGGAACCGAGCTAATTGTGATCACATATCCAAGGAATCATATGATTGAAAATTGTTGAAGACTTATTTGAACATTAAATAATATGAATAATCAATTTTTTTATTGATGAGTTCTAGCTCTTTCAGGAAAGTTTAATTATTTCCTAGCTCCAATGGCAAAAATATCTCGATGGTTGTATATGTCCCAAAATGTCTGCTTCTGTGGTGCAGGATGGTTTCGCAGTCGGTTATCAGATGTTTCTTCTGCTACTTCCCAGAATCTTCATGGTTCCATCGTTCACTATAGGCTCATTTTACTCATATAGTCTGCAGTGTCCCGTTATGGATTTTTCAAGATTCTCAGGTTGTTCCTATTCAACTCCAAAACATCCTTTTTCCTAAATTTATCTACCAGAGTTTTGTATTGTCTTTCTCCCGGAGAGAGTTCCTTCTGTTCTGAGGACTTTCAGTATATTGGTCTTGCATATAACGCAGAAGGGCTCCAGTTCTATCAGAGGCATTTCAGCTCTCTTGCGTGCTAGTGCGACCGTCTGTTTATTTCCTTCAATTCCAGTATGTCCTGGAACCCTGTGTGTTCAACTTAGTTTTGCAGTAAAAACCATCTTTGAACAAATAATGTTCAAGCTCAGTGCTTCCATAGCTGCTTGAATATAGGAACATGATGGCTTTGTCTTTCTTTGATCGTTTCTCCAAATTAAGCTGTACACATCCCTTGATTGCAAAAACTAGAAAGATACTGGTGTCTTTACTCATGTGTTCGGATTATTTGGTTTTGAGCTAAAAATCTGTCTTTTAGCTCCTTTCCTGAATGGGCTGATGGTCACCTATCTCCAATCTTCTTTCTTTCCATGATGAGTTTGGAAGTTCTGTGTGAATACTAACACCTCACCCATGGTCTCATGAGTATTCGGTGCTTTTTCTCCAGAGGGAAGTCATCCTCCCTGGAATTATTCTTTGCTCATTTTGGGCATAGGCTTTTTCACTGGCCTACGTATTGCTATACGGAGTGAGGTTAGTCTCATTATTTTCTCTACACGGGCTGTAATACAGACAATACCTTGAGGTCCCAATTATGCATATGCATCGAGCCTTTGGGTCTTACTTAATTCCTTCTGTCTAGTAACTTCCTTGGTTTTATCGGCCCATAGATGAGGATAGGTCTTACCATCAATACATAAGGTCAATACATAAGCCAATTGTGTTGCCGAAAATAATAAAATAGGGACAGCAAATATCTAGATATAGAACGAAAATATTCAGTGTATGTACTGCATTGTTATAGTAGACCTCTCATTTTTTTGAAATTTCAAATTGATAATGTTTGTTTTAATTTGGAACGATGTAGATATTAATTTAAATTTCATAAAACTTCCAGAAAATTGTACTTACCTTATTCTTCTTATCAGTAGTGGCTCCTATTTCGATTAACCTGCGAATTATTGCAGAATGGCCTCCTATAGCCGCGTGGAAGAGTGCACTTTGTCCTTCTATGTCGATAGCATCCACACGAACGTCCTCAAGAGTATCTAAGAGGAATTCCACCACATCTAGTCTATTATTTCTTGCCGCACACATTAGAATGGTATAATGTTTCTGAAATAAGAAGGGTAGATATTAAGATATGAAAAACATTCTAATCTAGCATCAAATTTCACTTTGTTGCAATTCATCATCATTGACCTCTAGAACATCGAATAAAGAATCAATTGCTTTTTATTCCTAACAATTGATGTATTGAACGTTAAAATAATAGAATGTTACTTTAATATTTCTGGACCCCCGGAAATGTTACTAAGAATAATTTACACTCCAATATATGATGCATCATTCGATTCGCACGACCTATTTTACAATAATTCCATTTAAAGGTACAAAAGAGAAGGAATCAATACAAGAATCAAAATGTTTAACGAACTATTAATGAAACAACCGGCGCTACAGAACAATGGCTGCTAGCTGGGTCAAATTATTATTTATTACACTATGATACCCAGCGATTGCACGCTGAAATGAGCATATTACATTTGCTTTAATCCTGCGAATCATGATACTAGTTATGTAATATTCGTCGCCTCTCTCTTCGTATCCATCAATTAATTTTCACATATTTTTCCGATTTCAATTAATTTTTATATATCAAAATTGATGATGCAAAATGAATAATAATATATTTCGTGTTGGAATCATACGATACATAAAGTTTCTAGTTCTCCAGGTCGAACAGTACCAACACGTCTTCCAGACAGATGGACATCACCTTTCCGGCAGATAATGTTGAAACACCTTGATTCTCCAGAAATTTTATAATGTGGTAATTGTACCTCTGTCGGAGATGGTTGATCAGTAATTTCATCGTCTCGCTCCACTGATGCTCTCATGGGAAGAGCGAAACAGCTGTCTGAAACTGATAGACGTCTTGTCGCTGTGCAACTTGGAGAACCATAAACATTGAAATTGATGCTTAAGAGATCTACATGTTTTCATAAGTAATTCATTTTTCCTAGTACCCCCTTAGAAAATAACGTTTACGACCCGTGAATTAGGGTGCAAAACAGTAAAATCTTTCACAAGCTATTAAGTTCAGATTTTCCTCCAGTCATTTTTAAAAAGCTCGTCTCTGTCTCGTATGTTTCCGAAATGTAATTGGCAGAAGATTTAGCAAAACCAACTAGGAGGAATCCTTAGGTTCATATTCCATTTTTCATTGATAATTTTCATGGTTGAAATAAAGAAAATCCATTGAAATACGTCAATCAAATGAAAATGTTGTAAACAAGGCTTCGGCAACGCCAGTCTCTGTGATGTTTACTAACCGATTCCAAATGTTATATTCTAAAAGAAAAAAGTATCAAAGATCATTCTTGAAAATGGGCATGAAAGGTAGTAGGAAAAATTATTATATACGTTCTTCTAGAGTATTCTATCCGCGGGAAGAAAAGGTCTCTTTCCTCCCTTGGTATGTAAATAACTATTATTGTTACGTTTACAGTGTCCGGTAAATTCTACGAAAACAAGTCTTTGAAAGCAGTTCTTCGAAAAATCATTTCTTCGAAGAACTGTTCTTCGAATTAACCTTTCTTCGAAAAACTATTTTTCGAAGGACAGTTCTTCTAAGATAAAATTCTTCGGAAAAGGGTAACTAGGATAGGACTATAGAATATAAATGGGTGAAGCAACACAACAGAAATGAATACAAAAGTCTTTTATTGGAAAGAACTATAACTTAATAAGTGATACTGTGCGCAATACCTCTAACATATTCTAGTATATTAGTGGAGTCAAACTATTCGGCTAATCGTCGGATTCTTTCCTCAGTGTCTCGGTATTCTCTTTTTTAGGATATTGATGGTTCGCCTGATATATATCGTTCTATTTTCACTTCATTTAGTCCCTGTTCTCTTTTGATTGCCTCAATGAACTTCCTTTCACAGCATTATTTGTTTTAGCCAATCCACTGAGAACCGTATCATAACAATTCCACATAGCGTGTGGAAATAGTGAATTCCGACTCGTGGGTCATCTTATCCACGTATCCTCGAAATAGGCAATGACATTCTGGGCCTCCGCAGGTAAACTGTAACTATCCACCAGCAACTGAAATGCTTCTTCTAGATATTGTTACGGCACAAGGTTAAAGCGTTTAATAATTTCATTTTTAGCGCAAAGTCTGCATCTGTGTCATATTTTTTCGCAAGTCCCTCTTGGTGTTGTTTTCTGTAGAGACACGGACAAAAATGAAACAAGCATCCACGTACCCGACTTTCCGGAGTGGATACCTTGAACGCTGCTCTTTTAAAGTCAATCATTACGCTGGAGGGTCTGGCGTTCGGACATCTTTCCATTATCTGTTGTATAACTCTTGAGTAAGACTGTTCGGTCATGTCAATAATGCATAGATCAGGGGAATAGAATTGTTTTCCTTCATAGATTTAGTTTTAAATTACGTTATTGTGTTTTATTATCAATTTTCAATCTTGCATGTTACTGTTTTATTCTGCTAATCAAATTATTCTTAATTTATTTCTCGAACTTCTCTCAGGGAATAGTATTTCCATTTCCTTTCTATAAGCTGGTCAGGATAATCATGGACACGACGCTAATAAGGGTTGAACTAATTCCTTCTGAAGATCTCGTCAGAGTAATGAAAATCATGGAAATCCCCATGTAATTCACTAATGGATCGAGAATCCGTGGTCATGTACGTATTCATATTCGAGTTATTCTACAATGAGCTAAAGTTCATTAGTACAACAGTATAAACAAACCAATCCACAATTAGGGGTTCTGAAAATGGATCAATAATCAGTCATGCTACCTGTTGTTTAAATAGTTACTAATTATTTCCATGGAAAGCTCTAGATTAAATGTTATTGCCCTTGACCATGCCCAGACGCTTTTTTGAGTTGTTATTGGGATTCTTATACATTCTACTTCAAAAGTTAAATTATCATATCCACTCACATGTGTTTCAACATAGAGAATTTATCGGTAAAAAATCAACATTTTAGTTCAAACTATGATATTTCATCGTATACACTAACAGAAAAGACATTCCCGGCCGTCAATTGTCAATTGTTGTTATGAAATTGTCATGTTTACAGTGCCTCACATGGAAGGCTTCATTATATATTAACTTTTATTGATTTGTTTTTTGTCTTATTAGAATTTAGTAGAGTATACATGCACAGCTATTTACCTAAATATATGTAAATTTCTTCCATAGACAGATAAAGTGGACAATGAAGTGCGAAATAAATTTTGATAAATTTGCATTTTTATATATATAACAGTAAGTACGGTAGAGGAGCTTCACTTTTACTTAAGTTGTGGGTTCCGTTATATCAAGATTTGTTTCTTCATTTTGATGTTTTTTATATTGGGAATACATGCATAAGAAAATTCTCCCCTTATTTGTTAAATTGTCTGGATTCGTTATTTCATATAAGTCTAAGCTGGCTATATTATTTGACATTCAATGCTGTACTGTATACAAGATTCACTATTGAAAATGATTTTCGTTTGTTATTTGAATTTTCTTCCCACAAAAAAGGGTATATATTGTTGTGATTTCATTTCATAAACAATAAAAATTTAAAAATAATAACTTACCGAACTTTGAAAATCAGAAAACATAAATAAAAAGATATTTATATGGAATTAAAAACAATAGTAAAAGCTAAATAATAGTTAGGATATTAAAATTAACAATGTAAAACATAATAAACAACAATGTAATAGAATAAAAAGTGTTAAACAAGAACTTCAGTGAAAGTGAAGAAACGTACTGTGTAACGAAGGCAGAAATCATAATTAAAATGATTACAAAACTATCAAGAGATAGCACAAAACATTGAAGAATGTTATAGATATAAGTTAGAATTAGTAAATTTGAGTTATGTAATGTTAAAAGAATGTTATTGATATAATATAGTATGTATTAGATTTAAGAATAAGTAACTGTCAAGAAAATCATAAATATGGGAATAATCATATGAATAATAACCTAATCATAGGTTATCTTATACCAAAGTGTGTGGAAAAATGTAGGCAATATTAATTAAAAAAGAAGGAACCACTATCAATTAAAATAAGTTGAAAATCTCCAATAATTCAAAAATTATAGAATACTAAATTCTGATTGGTCGAGACGAATTCCTAGTGTCAGGCTGGTAACAATCAGATACTTCTGTCAGTTCACAACAATTAACTTGGCATGCTTGATATGAAGAGAAAGCATCCCATAGGTGGAAAATGACATCAAGTAGCGTCGGTTTTGGAGGCCTATAAAAGGATCTGAAAGACGAGCCAAGTCAGTTTGCATTAATATCTAAGCAGAGACTGTGCTTCTCTGGCAACTCACAAATCCTAACATAAGTTTATCAAAATAAACATCGGTGAACTCCAATGTTCCAAACTTCGATAAGTTCCAAGTAACCGAAGTTAGTAAATAATTATTAAAAGTCAAGAAGTGTTCCAAGTGTCTGAACAAAATGAAAGGTTGTAATAACCTACAATTTATAAGAAGTATCCAACGATTGCCATTCTTCGATATAATTCCAATAAAGCATCGAAAAGTTTTATATCTTATCTAAAAGAATAAAACAAAATATTTTCAACAGTTCCTGATTCTCAAGAAGAAGTAACCAAAATTAGTTACCTGTGATTATTGTGATATAGCAGAGTATTGTGTTAAAGTGAATCAACGAAATTAAATAGAAGTGAATTGAACATTGCCAACATTATTAAACACACTTTTGGATATTAACTAAACGTAAGTTTGTTTATAATTTCTACATTATTGTATTATCTGTAAAGCAAAAGGAAGATTGTTGATTATAACAGTATAAACAAATATTAGTTGTAAAAGTGATTTTCAGGTTATATCATAGATCTTGTGAAACATAAAATTTATTTACCCGAGATAAGAAAAGAGTCATAGAAATTAAATATTGTGAAATTCAAAGAGCATTGTGTTTAATTCCATATAAATAATTCTATAGATAAACTTCAAGTTAAAAAGTTAATAAACTAAATAGAAACAAACATTAATTCCAAATAAAAATCAAATTAAAAAGATAAAAGCTAGCCGGTAGAATAATCAAATAATATTCATAATAAATAAAAAACTCCATAAAGGTTTTTTTTTTATATCAATATATATATAAACTTTGCATGCTAATTTGCGGTAATGAGGGGCTACTTTTAATGTAATTAGAACAAAATTATGAATTATGAATTCCAATGGGAAACCAGGGGGCAATCTAATTGATATCAGGACAAATCATCGTCGATTCCGCAGACTACGTATAAACGTATCTGAAATGAATTAAAACTCATCAATGAATATGACACATACTGTCAAACTTCGACACAAACAAACCCTCAACTCAACCTTTCATCTAATTTTTGTTGAAATGAATTTTTTCCCATACATGCAGGGTCTGAAAAACAAAGAAAGATAAGAAAAAAATTGAAGAAACAGAAAAATTGTATTTTTAGTTGATTAATCTACAAAAATAAATATACAAAAACAGTGGCACAATGATTTGTTCTAATATCAATTAGATTACCCTCAGGACGCCACTGGAATTAATAATTTCATTCGAATTGCATTAAAAGAAGACCCTCATTATTGCAATTAACCATGTCAAGTTTTATTAAAATAAGCCAAACACTTTGACACCCAGTATCTCGAAAACGAATAATTTTATTTTTACCTAAGAAACCGATCCTAAGCGTTTGGCGGCTTAACCCTGGGTCACCCTGTATATATTACTTTGAGACAATGAATCATTCTTGATGATATCTGTTCATTCGGAACGTTTAATGAAACCAAGATGTGAAATAGTTTTTCTCATATTGGAAAAGTTCAACGCGGTGAGTATTTATGAGAATCTGGAACTTGAAGGTTTTGAAGGTCCTATAGCCGGTCAAAGTTTTTTTCGCTACAGATATGGAATTTGAAACAGAGATCAACAACTGATTATTGAAAAATAAACGGCAACTATACGTTGAATAATACCTGATCACGCTATACTATTGGAATAGTTTATGTATAATACAAGATGTTGCGTTCTAGGAATGAATATGTGGTGAATGCCTACTGATATATTTGATCTCATTCATGGAATTAGCATACGTGCAAATTGATAGCACATCTAGAAATTCGAATATTAGTTCAGTCTTACACGTTCACAAGTGTCAAAGCTGTCTCCATTTCCAAACACATTTTGAGAATTTGTTCTTTCATTCATCAAATTATACGAGGGCAGGGTGAAAACTCCCTGAAAAATAAAACGAAAATGATATATTTGGTCAAAGCTTATTTTTATTCTCAACACAATCCCTTCGTAGCCCGATACTTTTCGTCAAACGTTTATCTAATTTTTCGATCCTTTCCGAATAATACGATTTCGGCAATCCTTCCGTCGGTTTCAGCGATGACCTCATCGTTGGAACCAAATCTCTTTCCACTGAGCCATTTCTTCAAGTTTGAAAATAGATAATAATCGCAGGGGGCCGTATCTGGAGAATATGGTAGATGAAGAACCAATTCGTAGCAGAATTCATGCGATTTTGCCATTGCAATTGCGGACCTGTGCGCCGGTGCGTTGTCCTGGTAAAAAAGAACTTTTTTTCTTTGCCAAATGCCACTACTTTCGCTTCAAATCTGCATCGAATCAACCCAGCAGCTCTGCATAATATGCGCCGATGATCGTTTTGCCCTTTCCAAGGTAGTTAATATGGACGATACCGTGTGCATCCCAAACAACAGTCGCCATGACTTTGTGAGCCGATAAACCCACTTTGGACCTTTTTCGGCTACGATTCGCCAGGACAAGTCCACTGTTTCGACTGTTCTTTGATCTCTGGTGTGTTGTGATGGATCAATGTTTCGTCCACGGTTACGAAACGTTCTTCTTATCGCGCTTGAACATCGCCACACACTCCTTTGAAGTTGTCACACGGTCGCGCTTCTCCTCATTTCCAAAAATTTATGCAAAATGTTTCGTATACATTAGGTTGAGATGCACATAGCCTCAGCAATCTCGTGCAGTAACTAGCCAATCGTCCAATATCACACCATGGATTTTATGGAATATTTGCGGCGTTATATCCTCAATTGGACATACGACCACAACGAAAATCAGTAAATCAGTTGTGAATCATTCAATCGATGGTGAAGAGTCCTCATAATGTTTAACAAGCGATGCTTTGGTTTGCGTAATGTTTTTCCACGCAAGAAATAATGTTCAATCTAGACGCGAAATGGTTATATTGAAATAAATTTTCATAGTCTAAAAATACTTATTTTGCCATACTCTCACAGGTTTCAATCTCATATTTCGAGCAACCCTAGTACGTATTCATAAATTATGATACTACTTTTATAGACGAAAACTTTGAGAACCTTCTGCTGCATCGTAATTAAATCATAAGTAGCAATAGGAATATAGCAATATTCCCAGCATATTGGGTCGATCTAATAGTGAATTTATCACCAGTTCGGAATATTCTGACTCGCCATTCTTTATGTTGTATTTGGTTATTTTAGATGAGATTAATTTTCCTCCGTCTGACACGTTGTGCTTTAGGCATTCTAGAGAATTTCATTTTCCACATCATGTCATCTGGTAATTCTCTTCCAGTTTAATCAGAGACAGTTAGCTAGTTTGGACATATTCTTTAAGAAGTTCTCATTCTTCGAGATGAGAGAAAGTTTTCTTAAAGACAGTTTACGTAATGCAGACAGACTGATTCAGCCAGGAATGTTGAAAAGTGTAGAAGTAACTTACGATCAGGCGTAGAATAATTCAATTCGTATCTCTCTATTGTCGACCCTCATGATATGAAATATTGATCTTCAAGGCTGCATGATGCCTACTTCATCAATAAAGAAGTGTTTCCATCTGGCAAGAAGATGTAACTCTTTATAGAAGTTCATTTCATTAGTCTTCACGTATCCGGAACAAATTCATCATATGTAACATGACACATTCACTATTTCAAACGTAGGTTAGTGTGCACCTGCAAAGTTTTATGGTTAATTCTATTCCGTGTAGATATCTCATCTATGAAAATACGCAATATATTGTAATGAACTCATGTATGTGAGGCTTCTCATCATCGGAAACATAGTTTTTTAGTTGCACAGTAAATATTTCAACACGTGAAAGAGTATGAAGTACACGTTTTTATTTCTTTGACTACATGAGAGGGAGACCTATAATGTTCGAAGAACATCATATACGCCAGCGGTGGAATGGTGAGGGAGGAGATGGGCATTCAAAGTTTTCTTGAAGGTTTGGAGTTTATAGCCATAGGAAAAGACCTCACCAGGTAAAGAGTTCCACAACTTCGCTGTTCGATAGAAATATGAAGTCTGGTAGGAAGGAATCCGCCTATCTGGAATCTCTCGTGATGGAACAACAGAGTATAGGGGCTCTAGATGAGAAAGTGGTATGATGTACCATACTCTCCAAAGCTGTGGACGGGACAGGTGGTCACATCCAGAAGATCGCTTATATGGAGCAGAAATAAAGTTGATGCCAAGACAGATCCCTGTGGAACACTAGCGTTGATAGCCATTGTATCGGAGGACACTCAATCAACCACCACAAGTGATTCACCTGAGAGAAAACTCGCTAGTAAGCGACAAAGTTGAGGTGGCAAACCCTATGACGGAAGTTTCCCAAGAAGACTTTGATGCCAGACTCGGTAGAATGCTTTGGAGATATCCAAGGCTACAGCTGGAGATTCCTATTGTTTTCCAATAGATTTCTGCCATACATGTGTTACGTCGTACGCAAGCAGGTCTCCTGATGATCTTTGCTGACGAAAGCCGTATTGCCGGTCATTCACTATTTTGAAGCTCTCTAGGTATTAAATGAGCTAGATGTTGATTATTTTCTCCATCACTTCAGAGATGAAAGATAATTGTGTAATGGGTTTATAAATATTAGGAAGGTTCTTTTTTTTGGAAGTGTTGCACTCTATCTGTCTTCCAGCTGGAAGGAACCATGCCAAGTTTGTATGAAAGGGTAAACAACATGCAGAAAACTGGTGTTTATTCAGGCGCACATTCCTAGAGACGACAGGAGAAAATCCGTTTGGTCCCATAGATATTTTGATTTTGAGATCAAGCAGAAGTCGCAAATTGTGCGCTGACGAAAGACAATTTCAGGCATATGGCTATCGATGGCAGCAATATTAGGAGGGTCATTCCCTTGTAGATCTAAAGTGGAGTTTACTGCATACATTCCAGAAAAAAGCTTGGCTTTTTCTTTTGGTGTAGTAGCCAGTGTGCCATTATCTTTGGTTAGGATAGGGAATGAACTGGCAGTGAAATTTCTACCAATTCCTTTTGCGAAAGTTCAAACTTAAGGAAGCAACTCGGCATTCGATAAGCTTTGATCTTATTTTGGCATTACATGCCTCTTTCGAACCGCTTATTGTTTCATCCTGGTCTCCAGACATGGGTTACCGCGCTAACGACGGTATGCTGTTCATTTTCTTAGGGCCCTAGAACAGATTTTATTGAACCATCGTTCATCAGATGACGGTGATTTGTTGGTATGGGGTATGTAATTTTTCATTTCTAGCCTGATAATATTCGAGATCTTTGCAACACATTGCGTTCGGTCATCAGATTCAAAACATATGCTTCTCCAAGGAAACTGGGAGAAAAACATACGAAGACCGTCCCAGTCAGCAGAGTTGTAATGACAAACTGTACGGGGAGGTGTTGAATTGGTTCTTGAAATGGAGTGATATAGGGACAGGTCGTAGTGATGAGTGGATGGTAAAATTTTCCAATGGTGCACGAACCTTCACTTCATAGGGATCTGGATTGTTAAGTGTGGAATGAGTCAAGCGTATTGGCATAGTGATAGTTGTAATCATGGGTTCGTGTTGGTTCATTAATTAACTGCTCGAGGCCCTAGGTAATGGTGAAGGCCTCAGCCTGTGGCCCTGATTCATCCGTCTTGTTTGGAAACTTGAGCCAAGCGGAGTGATCGTTGAAATCCCCTATTATGATAATTTCAGCTGCTGAATAGTGTTGATGAATGAGGCCAATTTTCAGAAAAAGAAATTCAAAGTGTTCATCACGAGCTGGTTCATTTGGTAATAAAGACAACAGAGAAATTTTGTTTGTTTGGGATTATCAAGCTTAAACCACATTACATATAATTCTTGTGGTTCTAGATTCTCCTCTTGGTGGCAGGATAGATCATTTCTGGAATGGAGACAGATACCTCCTTTGAATCTGAAACGAGTGTGGAGCTCGAAGCCAGGGCAGAGCATATAGATCGTATTGGTGGATGGATTAACCTGCGTTAAGGCCATTTTCAAATTATTTAAAGAAAAAATAACGCCTAATGAGTAGAATCGATGTGATATTTTTCTCTATATCTGCACTTTACGAAGGGAATACGGAAAACATTACGTTAGCAAAGGAATGTTGGAAGAGGAGATAGCAATAACGATATTACTTGAAAGTTTCGAGGTTGTAGGCACAACAATGGAAAGATTAAGCTTATTAATCCGGTGGTGTAAAAACAGATGTGATTTCCGATGAGCACCGACAATGGAGATATCTCTATAAAAGGAAGATCTCTACGATGTTCTAGAGGTTATTACCAAACAGACGAATAGTTCTCTTTTGAATGGAATTTAAGAACTTCAGTGTATGTTTTGAAGGGGAACTTGAAGCCTGTGAACGATACGATGTGGAATAAAATAGTACTTGGCACGGAATGGAAAACCAAGTTTATGTGAAGTAATTTTCACAATAAATCTTATACAAACCATATGACGGAAGTTTCCTAAGACGGAGTTGGGAGATTCTCATATTTTTAAATGGATGTTTGACATGTATTGTTACGTAGTCAAACAGGTTTCTTGTTGATCTCTGGTGAAAAAAAATATTGTCGACCATTCCCGATTTTAGAGCCTTCTAGATATTGTATGAGCTTGATGTTGATTGCTGTATCTTCCAGCTAGGAGGAAACACACTTATTCTGGAATACCAATTTGATATTGGTGAATATTGGTCGAATTGATGAAAGAATGAACTATTAATTGTAGGTATTGCTCACATGTAGAGACAGAGTTCTCAGCAATTATATTCTTCTATTGGAAAGATGGGCGTTATTCAAAAAATAAAAAATATCCTCCAAGTATATTATTTATTAGTGTTTTTAACGTAGGTACTATTTTTCTTTCATTTAATCTAAATCATGTAGAAACATTTCTATATAATGAAAGCTGCCCCAAGATTTTTATAATTTAATTATTCTACCTATTTCACTCAATACTTTGAGAATATTTATTATATAATATGAAGCAAATGAAAATCTTAAAATATTATTATAATAGCTCTTCTTGAATTGCGTGTAAAGTGTATGTTTAATGGGTGTGAATGTGATTACAATCGCTACTCTACGCTCATTCTGCAATTTACACCAGTTTTTCAAACACACTTTCCACAAAAACAGAAGAATGATCACAAAGATTCGAACGGAATGTTGACATAACCTCAATGGAGTATTCGTTACTAAGGTAGCGATGTTGGTTGTCATCATATAGTGCATCCAATGCATCTGAACAATTCCCATAAATAAGTGCCTCGCCATATTCGTCAAACCAGGAATATCTAATTTTAACAGTGGACAAAAAAATTTCTAAGGTCGCCGGATCAATCAGTGAATTTTATTCTATTGACTAGACCGTTCATACATTAGTTGTGAATCTGACTTTCAATAGAATTAAATTTCAGAAATACTGAAATTACAGGATCGTAATGCGACCTACATCCATGTCTTGTGCTGTTTAAACTCAACAATAAATTACTTTGGAGAAGAAGGTGAAAATGGAGAGCGATATCTTACTGTCACTGTCGTTAGAGACAGAGTTCCTGGAGCTTCACAACTGAATGTCCCAACAGTCAATCAAATCACAGGGGAATGAAGCACTTGCAAGTCCAAGACTGAAACGGCAACGTGATAAAGTGGTTGTAAATGTAAGATATGTTGGAATAAGTGTAGGATAGTGATTTGAATAAAATTCATTTCAAAATATCGCTTTCTCTGGCAAATTGGGTATAGGAAATGTATTCGCGGCATAGTTGAGGTAAATATTATAGTTACAATTTGAAAAAATTATTACTTTTGTATAATTAGTAAATGTGCAATATTGGAAGAAAATAGATTTTCTATTCTAATGTGGCTGTGCAATAAGCTGGAGGGGAGCATGGTTATGATAACGTGATTATTCATTTTTATTAATAGTTTCCTCATTTGAAATGTCAAATTATGGTGACATAGAGGAATAATATATTCTCTGTATGATACGTTATTCAGTAATAGCCTGCATAGTTATATAATAATAATAATAATAATAATATAACTTTATTGAGAATAGAAATACTCTAATGGGAGGCGAAGATCTAGCATAAGCTACTCAACTTGACCCCCCAACGAGCAAAATAATAGATACAAATTCTAAACCTAAGCCTAAATTAAATTAATACAAACAAAAAAGAAAAAGACGATCCAGAATGATGACGAGCAATGAGAACACACTCTCAGCCCTCCGAAAAAATTCTGTCTCTAAGCCTCAAACGAAAGCTCTTCACTGATAAGTTTTCCTGCTGTAAACAGTACTTATTAAATATTACCGGCGCATTGTACGAAAAAGATCTACGAAACATGGAAGAACGAAATCTAGGCAAGGAAAGTGTATTTACATGTCTCAAATGAAGATCATGCACATCCTGTCTAAAAGTAAGCTTCTGCCTCAAGTAAAGTGGTGACGAGGTAGACAACAATTTACAAACAAACATTGAGAAGTGGTAACTGTATAACTGGTCAACCCTAAGCCATCTGAGCTCCTTTATCTTATGTGAGATGTGGTCAAACTTTGCAAAACCAAAAACAAATCGAGCACATGAATTAACAATCTTCTGCAAACGATACTTGCAAAGTTTATCCAAACAGGGGGTGAGATGTGGTCAAACTTTGCAAAACCAAAAACAAATCGAGCACATGAATTAACAATCTTCTGCAAACGATACTTGCAAAGTTTATCCAAACAGGGGAAATATACCACATTGCAATAATGAAGTAGTGGAATTACTAAACACTCACAAAGTTTTTTTCGCCTTTTGAAGTTGATAATATGGTAGTTTGAGTACATCAATTTGAGTGCAAGATAGGCTTTTTTCACAACATATGAGACATGCTCTCTAAATCTCAAGTTAGTGTCAAAAATAACGCCTAAATTTCTCCCAGTCTCTACGTACTTAATAAGCTCACCGTCTATCATCAACTTAAAGTTCTGCAGGATATGAGTCCTGCGGTTCCTGGGACAAAATACCATATACATGCACTTTTTTAGATTCAATTTAAGATTGTTTTCACGCGCATAAACAGAAATAGAAGCCAAGTCACGATTTAAAGCAGCAGCAGCTTGTATGACGTCCCCAGGTAAAAAGACAGACCGAATCTGAGTGTCATCCGCAAACATCTGCATCTTAGACTGGCGAATACTCTCAAACATATCGGTCGTATAAATCAGAAACAATAAGGGACCAAGCACAGAACCCTGGGGAACCCCAGAGGTAATATAACGAACCGAGGACCTTTCACCCCTGCATTCAACAACCTGTGTCCTCTCACAAAGATAAGACTTAAAAAAATTACAAACTGTATCGCTGAAACCATAAAACCTCAACTTGGCTACTAGAAGGGAGTGGTCCAGCGTATCGAAGGCTTTTGAGAAATCTAATAATACCAATGCAGATGCATGTCCTTGGTCTATACTTCTCACAATATCATCCACAATATTAGCCAAGACTGTTACCGTACTGTGGCCCTTTCTAAAACCAGATTGCAGATCCGAAACAATTCCCACTTCAGTAATATATGTGTGAATCTGTCTGTATAGAATCTTTTCCAGGACTTTACCACATAATGGTATAATGCTTATTGGTCTTAAATCGGAATATGACTCAGGATCAGTGACTTTAGGCAAGGGCTTCACAATGGAAAGTTTCCATAAGGTCGGGAAGAATCCTATCTCCAGACAGCAATTAATTATATGTGTCAAATGTAAGCAAATAGTGGGCAAACATAGTTTCAACATCTTGGAATTTATCCCATCGCTACCATAGACTTCCGAACCCATCCCTTGAACAACAGATCTAACCTCATCTGGCGTCGTAAGAACAAAATTGAAAGAATGTTGGGCATCATATTTTCTACCTTTCAAGCTATTAACCATGTTGGGACAGTTATCTGGAGGGCAAAACACAGAACAAAAGTAATTATTAATTTCCTCAGGATGACTTAAGCTAGCCGGTATGTCTGCTGTACGAGTATATTTAATCTTGAGGTTACCCAAAGCTCTCCATAGCTGTTTAGAATCTTTCTCCCCATCAAGGTGGTTCATGTAGGCAATTTTTTCTCTTCTAATTGCTCCCAATGTGAAGTTACGTAACTGCTTATAGAAAATCCAGTCCTTTATTTGTTTAGTAGCTCTATATTTGTTCTGAGCTCTATCTCTCAGCTTCATCATTTGCTTAATGGTATCCGTTATCCAAGGAGCATGCGGCTTTGTGATAAGAGCAGATTTAAATGGAGCATGCTTATCAAAAAGCGTTAGTAAATTATAGTTGAATCGTTCCACTTTACGAACAATGTCTGTCTCATAAAAAATGGCATCCCAGTCCGCAAGACATAAATCGGACTGAAAGTCTCTAAGGCTAAAGCGCCTAAAATCCCGATAGTAGACAACCTTAGGCTTTATACGAGGCAATTCACATCTGACTCTGAGAAACACCAGCCTGTGATCCGATATAAGATCTGCGTTTAATGTACCAGACTCTGTAATAGCGATCTTCTCCGAAACATACATAACATCAATCAATTTTTCTGTTGTTGGCGTAATGCGCGTGGGTTCTGAAATTATTTGACTAAGACCATAGGAAACCATGCATTGACTAAGTGGGTTATTCAAAAAGTGATCAATGTTTACGTCACCCGTCACAATAATATCATCAAACTGAGGTGAAACGAAAGACATAATACTATCCATGTGCTCAATAAACGAACAAGTTGAAGTTTTGGGAGCCTTGTATACAACACCTAGCAAAACAGTAAGCTTTCCAACCGAAACCTTGAGCCACAAATCCTCTACACCCTCTGTAGTCAAAAAGTCATTAAAAACTACTGTCGCATTCAATCCATGTTTAACGTAACAACCCAAGTTCAGTGGAACTAAAGGAAATCAGCATTTCCTCAGCATGGCAACATTAAACAATATATTCGTTTCCTAGAACGTAGATTGAACTAGAGGGCAAATAATCGAACAAGAATTGACTGGGCACGACTGAGAGCTTGAAACGTTTCATTGGAGTTCGCAATGTATTGGCATTGAATGAATAATATATAATCCAGCACGGCTGGATGCTTACTTCGGCAAATAATGGCCCTTATTCTGTTAAACGGTCGATAGAATTCTATCGCGTTCAAGATTCGAGTAATTTCGATCGAGTATGCATTTATTTGATTCACTATACACACTAGTGCACTCTAGTGCTATTATTTACGGTTAAACACTCATACAATCAGGTGCATATTCTATTCTAGAGAAAGTAATAAACTATAAAAGAGTTCAGATTGTGGATACACTATAAATAAGAAATAATCACCCTTATCCACTCAAAATACTGTTAAAGTATTGAGGACCTTTCGGCTACCAAGTAGCCATCATCCGAGTAAACTAAATCATAAATTAAAATGTTTAAATAGTATTTTATGATAATAATGTAAACAAGGGGTTACCCCCAGCTGGATATAAAGCAGGAATTTAATAAACAATCACTGCTGTCGAGTAACAAGAGAATGGTCATTTAATTATTATTTGATCGAAGCAAAGCATATCTTATGATTAATTGCTTAATCTAAATGAAATAATCGATTATTCCAGCGCCAGCGGTTCGATTGATCTTTGCCATCTCTACTCACGTCGAGTTTTGAAATACTGAGCAGCTTAGAACAAACGTGCAATTTTGTTTGAAACATTCATTCATTATATACCAGCCTGTGGTACGATGAATACGAGTACCGGGTAGGCACAGAACCCGTCGGTGAGGACGAAATCCATACTATCTTATTAGTCGATATATACGGACGCCATAGACACAATTCGTCTTTCACCGCCAACATTTTATGAGATGACCTTCTACACGATTGTTATGCACTTAAAATACCGGAAAAGTACTTTCAGCTACTAGGAAGCCACATCGAAGTAAACTGAATTAAGATGTGCCTGTATAAATACAAACTTGAACGAATAGCTTGAGATAACTACACATCTCTGATCAATAAGATGATTTCTAACCAAAAACGGAAAGTGGAACGCAATCAATTAACTGAATTAGAGCCAGTAAGTATCTTCAAACAGTTCAATAAAATTCATTCCTCAATAATCAATAAATTCCACAGTTTGTTTTATTTTGCAATACAACTCGTTTATAGATGCAAGAAAAGCTAAAAAAAAAATTAGGCAACACCTTTGACAAAGTTTCCAAAATCGGAAAAATCGAATTATGAGTCGTGTTCAACAAGCTATGTACGTGAAACTAACAGGAATATTCTAACTCGATGTAATGAACATTTTTACCATATGAAGATAAATGGTGGAAAATCAGCATTATCTGAACACATTTTAAATAAAGGTCAAACCATTCTCAAGAAAGCTTATTACTCTTGAAACACAGTAACGACAAATATCAAGGTGATTTAGAATGGATGAAAATGTATAAGCGAATAAGCATTTTGAATTCAGATTTATCTCCACCTGAAGGTAATCCTTTCTAAATAGTATTCAAAGAGACACAGTTTGATTTCTGATTTAGTTTACTCTGATGATGGGTCCTTGGTAGCTGAAAGTTTCTCAGTACCTTGGCAGTATTTTGAGTGAATAAGGATGATTATTTCTTCCTATAGAAATATAAGCAAGTATTATCTGCAAATGTATGCAACTCTGAAACGGTTTTCAGATTTGAAATCGCATTTCGGAAATTGAAACTGGTGCGAAACGGTGAGAAAGACAAAACGGTAGTTTCACTGTTATGGGAATTCATGAAACATGCGCCAGAGAACTCTTTTCTAACATCAAAATTGGTTTACAAATAATATCACCCACTTATATTACTTGTTAGTGAAGCTTGAGCCTATCGATTCGTAACTAAGATGCTTAAAGACTTGGCTGAGAATCCAGAAGACACAGGAGATTGTTGGGGCTGGCATTACTACGAGTATATGCACATTTGGACAAATATTGAAATATATCGCATGTCAGCGGCCGACCTTTTGTGAAAATTTCAAATATATTGCTTGATACTTAGTGTTGCGGGTTTTATTCAAATCAGAACCTATAACATGACACAAGTTTCCATCTACATTGTGAGAATAGATTGAACTGTCCAATTGAGTTACATGTTAATAAAAATGTTATGATTCTAACATTATGTTTCGGCTGGTATTCAGACCACATTTTTGAAGCAGTTTTATTATAATATGCATATTATTGTTATGGATTATCATCATAGAGATAAATGCATTTTCTTTTAATAATAACTCCATTATTCGAGTAAAACTGCCCGAGGAGATCCTGACGTAAATCCAATAGAAAATGTTCAGGTTAAAACACAATGAAATTTTTTAAGGCAGTATATACAAATAAGAGAGTTTGATAAGCCGCGAGCAAAATAATTAATAGAGACGGGAATAATTTCATTGCTGGTTTGATTAACCGATGGAAACATGCTGGGCAAACAAAAAGGGGTCTAATAACGTATTCATATGCTGGAAATCGATTATATTGTAATCTGGTTAAAATTATGTAGAAACTCAATTTCCGTGACTTCTGAAAGGGACTGATTTATTTTACATCAATGTCATTTATTGATTCTATTCTCTCCAGTCATCATGAAATTCAAACATTCATTTTCATAAATTTATTTTTATTTATTGAACTATCACAAGCGTATGAAATTTTCCTTTAATGGGAAATTGATCGATAAGTAACTACGCGTTATAGTAATGATTCCATTGTTTCGTAATTAGCTTCATTTCATATCTTTTTACAAGTGAGTTCATTTATATTTTTCAATTATTACTGGATACGATACCAGTTTGCATAATGCGTTCTGTAGAAAACAGTAACAGCTATTATTGAGCTGTATGAATTAGATCAAATAGAATAAAGCAGAGACAATATAGTCCAAGATAAACAAATGAATTTATATTTACCTGAGTAAAACAACAGCGCAAATTCCTTCATTATATGTGATTTTAGAATCTGAAAGATACGTTGCATAACATATATAGGATGTTTCTCAATTCATGAGGGAAAATTCAGGACCAGATTTCTCGGATGGTGTTGAAAAAAAAATTATAAAAATTCGTCAATTTTGTCAGCAAACAAAAATTTAATTTATACCTGGAACGACTAGAACGGGGGGAAAGTAGGTTGAAGAATTACTCAACTTATTGTACTTAATTTTCTCGTAGTTGTCCATAAGAAAATTCGGAAATTCGACTTTTCTTTGCTTGCTTTCGTTTGAAAATTATCTGACTTTAAATAAAAGATGAGTTCGGCGGCATTTACTTCTAAAGTTCTTAAAAATACTTGAAATTACTTAAATTACTTGATGAAGGCACTGCCGAGGAACTTCTGAAAAAGTTATATCGTTTGAACTAGTCTTCCGTGGAGTTGAAGCTCTGAATTGCTCAACAGTTTTTTTTTAAGAAGAAACATTCAAATAATATGTGAATGATAAATAATATTTCGTACTAGTAAATATAACTCAATATTTGAATTAGGTATATAAGATCACTCATCAAACACCTTTTTTACCCTTTTTGAGGTGAAAGTATTGATGACATCATCAAAATTCTTCGTTGACTACACTTATATGCACACAACTTGGTTAATTAATTTAATCTCTATCTAATTACTTGTATTCAATTTGTGACAATAGTGACACATAGAACATTAATTGATTTAAAAAATATGATATTAGGAACAAAAATTAACATGGGTTAAAATTCTACTTGCTTCGACTAGGAAATTAGGTTATTTCAATAACTTTGAGAATGGAATCTAGATAAAATATTTATGACTTGGATTAATGCAAACAATGAATTATTCCTTATTAGGGAGTGAAAACAGGTTGGACAAGAAAATTAGCTTACCGAACGAGTAGGTGGTGAAGAACTCTCCTATTTTCTAAAGGTAATTAGTTTTTATGAAACCATTGAAGCGAGAGTCTCCCCAAAGTGAAGTTTAGAAAATATGTTCAATTTAGAACACTGGGGCAGACCTCGCCCATATGTTATTGAGGCAACATATAGAAATAGGACTACTAGGCAGTATTAATTGTCCGTGAAGGCTCTTTTCAACTACAAGTGGATTTTCCCTGACTCAGGGAAACTGTAAGGAAAGGAATGATAAATTAAGCGACTTCAAATAGTTAATCAGGGATACTGCTACCGAAGATATTTGTCCAGGAATTTCAAAGAAACAAAAAAAAAGTACGAACAAATCCTACCTTTTGACACGTAACCCCGACTGGAAGACAGATGCGCTAAATGACTGACGGTTCCTTCTCTTATCAAAATTATTTGTAAGTTTGAATTTATTGATGTCGATCCCTGTTTGTTGCCATGAAATTTCAGTCCATTACTAAATTTCATTTCTTCCGACTAGAATATTTTTGTTTGGACTAAAATTTCATAGCAACAAATATGCCTCGACAACAATAAATTCGAAATTACGTATAACTCTCACAACATCAACATTTAGCAAAAGCACTAAAATCATGCACAGAAGCGTTAACTCCATAAAGCCGTACTTGATATAGGACAAACATTTTCATGAAGAAATTCTAAATAGAATGCGAATGAATTGAAAATATCGTGCCTCTCAGATTCGGAGTCGAACAACATTGTAACCGATCAAAGTTCAAAATTCTCTCTTCTTGGATGATCGTGTCTGCATTAAATGTATTATTATTATATTTTGCCGACAAAACATTTCAATCGAAGTTTATATTTTCCTTTCGGTTTTTAATCGGACATATTCAAGGATCGATGTGAATAAAATGAAAACCAGGCAGAAATTAAATTGATATGGAGGTTAGGTTCGACAAATAATTGTGAAATACTGTGTATAGGCGAATGAACAATATCGTCCGTTCTGATATCCTCCTCATAATCATAAAATGGAACAACTCATTTTGGAAAAGATATTCGACCTCCAAATAAAAATGGGATTAGTAGCTGTTACCGATAAAACATTAATTTTAACTTTTAATAATGTAGGGGTTTTGATTAATTGTTAAAGTTTAATTTTAATATGTTTAATCGAAATAACGACGTCATTAGATATTTGAATTATTGTGCTAGAGATATCAAACTCTTGGTATAGATTCTGAATTATGTGACGTTATCTTGCTTACCTTATTCACAGCATTCGAACATGCTCCGGTATTAATCAGTAACTGTGCAGCATCGCGATGACCATGCCAGGAAGCCATTAGCAGGGGTCTCATGCCATACTGTGGAAGAATAATAGATTCAGAATGTGCTAGTATTAAATTATTCTCTCACACGATTATTAGACAATAGTGTCTAGGTTTAGTCATGACTTACATCGCTCGCTATCAATTTCTCACCACTCCCGAAACATAAGCTTGACACTAATTTCAAAATCCTCTCCGATACTTATGTTGGGTTTACAGGTTCACACTTCATAGATTTATTGGCGCCAGTGGTGAAATGGCTAGTCAGTAAAATAAAATGTCCAACTGTAAACCTATTTAAGCTCGGGAGTATATACCATGCTCTAGTTTAGTATACCACGATAAGAATTCATTCTAAAGTTCGTTAAATTTGTGGCGAAAAAAATGTTCAGTTCTTAGAATGTTATGAAAAATGCACTTATTTGTGGGACGTACATTCCAATAAATATAAATGTAAGAATTTCATCGAAATTCCCTATTGTCATCCGTATATGATTCCTGAAATATTCAGGATCCTTCAGAGGCACCTAAACTTTGCGCCCACCTTCCGAAAAACAATTTGTTTACCCACACGTGACCGTTTCATTTATAATTTTTTTTTTGCAAATCGTTAGTCATATCGTCAACTAACAATAAATATTTTATGTGGCAGCTTCAATGAATTAGTTTTTACATACAAAATTACTCCATATTATACAGTCACTGTAAGGAGCAATCAACAAAATGAGTCTGGCAAGATAAAATTATTTACGTCTCGGTTCATAAACCATTTGTTTTCTTCAGTAAAGAGGGGAAGTAATGAATACGGGCTAGCCTCTCAAGTATTTCCATATACACTTGCAAATATAAGATATTGGCTTCTCAGCCTTCAGAGCATCCGTAATGCGGATGGATTGCTTGTAATCTCAATCGGACTAATCTTTCCAGTATCAGCCAGTTCACGGTTCTTTACGAGTTAGCTCAACAATGATCCCTCAAATGAAATTGTAGTGAAAAATAGGTCGATATATTTACGAGATAGTTCATAAATTATTTAATTGCGTGTCTGCCCTAATAAGTCATGATATTATTACCATATCAATTTCATTGTCATTTATCGACCCAACATAATGAATACTTACAACCTGTATTTCCCTAGAGTATTTACTCATAATTTATTCATTCGCAGGTTAATAACTCTTCAATTTAGAATGTGGAATTGAAAGATGTATTTGGAAACCATATAAAATAAGAATGAACAATGTTCGATAAGAGGCAACCCGTTCAAAAAAATTTGAATAGGTATAGGTAAAATCCAGTGCAATGATTGTGATAAACGTTATGTTGACTTAGCTAAGAAGAATATTTTTACCAGGTTCCAAGAGCATTATTATTATCAATATTATAATAACATTGATAAGTTCGTTGTAGCGAACCATGTCATACACAAACCGATCATACAATTACAAAATCAGGTCTCTCCCTCATAAAATACAACAATGAACCTCTCTTACGAACATTAGAAGCTATAAAAATGTATAAACATATAGATCATTTCTCGAATTTTGATTTATCTCCTATCGAAAACAACCCATTAATAAAAGTACTTAGATAAATCTCAGGTTAATTCCAGAAACACATTTTATACTTATTAATTATTTGTATACTAATAGGATATTGATTACCTGGAATATTTGATGTTCATTTTCAGCCAAGAAGTACTTTTAACAATTTCAATCATTAGAATCAGGATAATGGCCGCTTTATTTCTGGTTGTAATGATTACCCTTTTACAAATTTGACCGTTTCAAGTATACACATCCTTTCATAATCTTAGTTTCAGAATCAGTTTACATTGTCTTCGATAATGGCTGCGTAAGTTGTAGAGTGCTTTAGATGAGTTACAATTTAAGTGGAAATAGGATGTTAGGAAAAACTAAATTATAAGTTCAGGATCATTGATTCAAAACAGGGTACGTCAGCGAAAGTGCTATCGTATTTCTAGACATAGAGTCTTTTGGGAGGCCTATTTCATGTACGGCGTTATCTATACAGCTGTCACACAAAGCTTTCTATTTTAATACCACATCCAAGATGTATTTTATGCATGTCTGTAAAATTCGAAGTCAGTATTTTTATTTAACTCGTAGTAACAACCTAGTCCAAACTAGATAACCGATATCATATTCTCGTTCCAGATAGAACAAAATAAATTGTTCCATTTATTCATTTCACAAATCCCTGTCTTCAACGAAACCTTGGAAAACATTTGAGAAATTATGTTTTCTCGAAGACAGTAATTTCACATGAAACACAAGCCAGTCACGTCGTAATAAGGCGTCGTCTACTATTTTATGGGTGGGTTAGTAGTCTATAACAGAATATAACACAATTTCGTTCTCTATTGCTTATCGGCATTTACTATGCAATAGCCCCAAGTACCTGGACTACATGTATGAAAAAGCCATCAACAATTGTGTTCAGAAAAAAAGAAATTCATTTTAATATCATCAAAAATTAATATTAATACAACTATGAATTTACATGAAATTTGTTTCTAAAATGAGTAGTTTTGAGATGGGAAACGACGTAGTGATGGAGAACTACAGCACAACCATTCTAACGAAGAAGATAAATTGCTTACAAAGTTAGCAATGGATGCAAACAGAAAACTGTTTACAATTTATGTGACAAGCCTTACTAATTAATATAGAGCGAATTACGAAAATTGGACGAAGATGCATTTGACCAGTTAAGAAACCGTGATATTAGGAAAATAAAAGAGAACATCCACCATGCACGTCGTCCTTTATTGCGGGCGTTACTATTGGAAGTGCATCGAGTGTTGTAATTTTAATACGAAAACTAATAAACATGAATACTTTCGACTCTTTAAGAATAATAATAATAATAATATAGCATTGTTTTTGTGCTCAACTAATCTGAAATGTATATGCGACTTGGAAACTGTATTTATGTATGGTATATTTCAATGTATGTAGTATTATTTACTATTTTTTTATCATTCATGGTGTAAAAAATTGGCATTATATTCCGCTTGTGTATTGCGTCCTGCCAAATAAGCAAAAAACTACTTATAAGAATGTTTACAAAGTAATTTGTGAGCAAAGACAATTTCGTTTCAACCCGAGAACGGTTACTATAGATTCTGAACTAGCTATACACAATGCTGCCTGCAAAGTTTGGACTGAAGATTCAATGATACATTACTGCAGATTTCATCACGGTCAATCTTGGTGGCGAAAAGTTCTGGAATTCGGATTAAGCTACAACATACATTGGTTCAGCTTTTTCAAGCTCCGATCATCATCATCGTTTGAAGGGAGGGGGGCTTAGCCCCCAAATGCACTCAGGTATCTTAGTTCGGCCCATTGTGCGCCACGTGATCAGAAGCAGAAAAAGAAGGGTGGTAGAAGACCCCAAAATATGATGATTCAATGCAACTTACCTCTATACCAAGTTGCACCCCTGAGAAGTTATAGGCCCTCAAATTGGGACTTTAAGGGTGCACCATCCCTTAGCAACCCTTTAAAATGATCCTACTTACAGTCGATTAATACTCTTAGAACGCATACAACGTGTACCAAATTTGATTTTCCTAAGTTGAAGTATAATTGAGATATTATTTTTTTTCAAAATTTAAAGTTCCACTTTGAGGGGATTCTCAGGGATGTAACTTGATATGGAGGTTAGTTGCCTTAAATCATCATATTTTGGGGTCATCTACATGCCCCTGCTCTGTGTCGGTTCTTATGCGGGACATCCTGTGTATACGCCTATTTACGTAGTTTCCTCGCAGGTTTTCCATGGCACAATTCAAAATTGCGTAGAACTCCGCCTGAAAAACCATGCAGTAAGTGCCTAGAGACACTTTGGCCTTTTTAGGTACACTCCCGCCCCAGAAGCCTGACCTACATTGGATCCATCTGTGAACCATACGAGCACGTCTGGTGGCAATAGGGCGAGAGTTTAGTTACTGCAATCTCCTCCATCCAGGAGGAAGTGAGATAGCTGGAATCATGCTATCTTGTTTCATTTCTAGTATAGGGCATTCAGAGATTGCCTCACTTAAAATGGATGAGTGTCCACGAGAGTGTGTTTTGGTCCAGAGGCCTATAGATCCTTTAACCTATACGCCATTCTCATGGCCTCAGTTTGTAGTAATAAGTGTAGAGGTGGTAATCCGGCGAGAGCTTCAAGGGCTTTCGCTGGAGTCGACTTCCTACCGCTCAGTCGCTTCGTAGAGAATTTTCTGTCGATTTAATACAATGCGAACAATTAGTGAAACTTTGTTACTATTTGGCACACATATATCAGTGAACTGCAATTTTCCTACAAATATGAGCCGAACGCTTCCTTTTGGGTGAGAACAACGAACGCGTGCGAAGCGTTTAATTTGCATTTTATTAAACGGTTTCATTCCCCTTACTTAAATATTTTTTTATTCACTGAACAAAAAAAAATTACAGTTAGATGAAATGAACATCTATGACATTGTGAACAATTACACAAGAATAATCTTTACAATCGATGTGTAAATGGAAAAGTTGATTGAAAATTATAAAATTAATATGATTTCACGTTATGATTATATGAGAGGTACGTCATTCGACAATATATCAAACTAACTTGATTCTAAAAAATAAAAATTATACGATCCGTGTGTAGATGTATATTTGTGTTTATTTAATGAAACTGTGATTCATGATTCATTCATAATTCCAGTTTTATCCTAATAGATACTACCTGGGTGTTTTTCTTAGCCGTCACGGTATTCGGTTTCCATAAAATTTCGTTCCGTCGAGCAATTCGGATATAGCGATTAACACTCATATCCATCATGTTAACGTAGCCTATTTCACAAGAATTTACATATAATTCTTAGCTGCGTCAAGAATCGTTGTTAGGCTAGTAGAACTATTGTTTTACCCTTTACTATTGAATTTCAACCATATTGTAAAACTTAACAATATTATGTTGATATCACTTTAATTTGTAACTACCGATACCGTTACCTGTCCTGTCCACAGCTTTGCAGATGATGGTATACTTCACACCGCTTGCTCATCTAGAGCCCCTATACCATCCATTGCAACACCAAATCAACACCAAAAAATTTTGTAATGGCGATGTCGTGTAGCAAGTGCGCCAAAACAATCAATCGGTATGATGATTATTTGACGTGCAATGTGGAAAACATTATCATAGTGCATGTGTAAATTTTACAATTGAAAAACTTGAACTGCTGAAAAAATCAAATCCTGGGTTTTGTGAAAAATGCATGACAAATAAGATAACTTCACATTGTACTGAGAAATCTCAATCTACAACATCCTTGTTAGTTGATTTGAAACATCTGAGATATGAAGAATCAGACGAAAACATAAATCGGAGGCAAGGGAATCTTGGCAATATTTTTGATAATATAAACAATGATATTAAAAGTTCATTAAAAAGCCTTCTAGTTGCCCTTATTGCAGAACTAAAAAATGAAATACTGGAGTTAGAAAAGAAGAATATTAAATTGAGAGATGAATTAACAAATGTTGATACAAATAAAATCGAAGCACAAGAAAACGCAAAAAAGCAAAATGAAGAGAATTAATGGAGATCTGGCAAATATTTTGAAATGCGGATCTGATAATATAGTAGAGTTTAATGCAGCCAAAACTCAAGCTTGCGTCCTCTCCAGAAAGGCGGATCCCACAATCCCTATATATGATGATGTCTGGTACAACTATTCCGGTGAAGTTTTCCATAACAATGTTCGGGATCACTACCAATGGAGGTAGCCGCTTCACAAAAACTTGGTTTTCTATTCCGTGACAAGAGCTACTTTACATCCCAGCACTCAGCAGCTCCTCATAATCTACAAAGCAAAGATTCTGCCTGTCCTGAAGTACTGTTCACACGTTTGGAGTTCGGCTCCCAAACATACGCTGAGGCTCTTGGATTCTATTCACAAGAGAGCTATTCGTTTGATTGATGATGTCACACTTACGAGTTCATTGAACTCTCTAGTACATCGTAGAAATATTTCCATGGTCGGTGTTCATCAGAAATCTCGTCTGTTATTCCATCACGAGAGATTCCAGATAGGCGGACCAAACGGGCTCAAACTAGTCACCACTTCACTGTCAAACTGGAGACCTGCCGAACTTTCTCCTACCAGAATTAATTTTTTTATCGAACGGCGGTGTTGTGAAACTCTTTACTTAGTAAGGTCTTTCTCTACCCATTAATCTCCAAACTTTCAAGAAAATCACCAATACCTATCTCCTCTCCCTACATTCTAATGCTGGCTCAAAAGATGTTCTTCGAACATTATAGGTTTCCCTCTCGTGAAGTCTAAGTATAAAAAACTTGATTTCAAGCGTTTTTACGCCATCTCAGGATGGTATTCAATTACCTTCTGATGGCATAGTAGTGCTGAAAATTGGGTAACGGAAGTAACCACGGTCGCACATACAGGTCTGAGAACTCGAGGCTGTTTCCTATGTGAGAAGTGACTCCGCTACCAAAAAGGGTGGCGCAATAGTCGAAGAGTGTTCTCTGACAATTGTTATTCTTGACTTGTAAACACAAGGAATACCTGCGATTTTAGAAACAAATTACGAAACCGTGCATTGTGCCGAAATGCAAAACGGAGTACAAAAGTGTAAAGCAAGAAACTTCTGTTTTTAAAGTGCCGAAAGATGCGGAAATGCGAAAAAGTGGATGCTTGTGATTCCGGAAAGAAATCGTTTTAACGAGGTCTTTTATGTGTGCAAAAAAGGGGAAGTTATTTTTAAGGTCAGTAATACATTTTGACAAGAGTAACACTTTTATTCCTCTCTCAAATCAGAATACTTAGTAACACTGCTTGTGATTCCGGAAAAAAATCGTTTTACCACTTCGATCCAAACGCTAGCTACTGGCTGAGCGAGGGACTACGATTTTGGCGACGGGTAAGAGACCCATGTCATACATACGAGTACTCAGACCTGTATGTACAACCGTGGAAGTAACAAATAAAAGTGACAACACATAGCAGTGTTTAATATTACAGTATGAATATAAACGATCTATACTTATATCATAGAAAATAATAGAATTTCACAGCAAAATAGAAGGTCTAGGGTTCTCTTGTATAAACTATTAAGATTCATAGAACAATTTCTATTCCAAGATTCCAGGATTTCCTAAGCATAGCCGCTGTTGATTTACGGTGTGTGAACATATGTTCACAACCTACTTAAATTTCTATACCTTCATGCTTATGGATTGGAGAGGATAATTCTCGTTTCAAGAGCATAAATGTCCACAAAGTTATCGGATATATTACCTGCTTTTATTGGTGAGATATAACAAGTATAAGGAAGGATTATCCCAATAATTAAAATCAGAGAACCTGTTTAGAAACTCTTTTATAATGTAATAGCGCCCTCCAACACGGCGATCGCTCATTAACTATAGAACTTTCATGTGACTCACTCGTAGATTAGAGCCTGGATCGTTATCACGTGAATACATTATTCATACAAATGTTTTGTGGAAATTTGAAGTTATTCATCCGTTTAAATTGGCAATATTTTACGAGGATATTTCTTTATGACATTCATGAACAATGTTGGCCCTTTTTGATAGGGAATAACTATGTTTTCAGTGACGTGATGAGTTGGGAAAGGCAGGGTAGAAAATCAAATTTGGTAAGCACAATATCCATATTTGTGACATTTGTTTGGACGCCATGAAACCCTTTGTTTTTTTATTCTGATTGAAGTTTGTTCCTGTGATTCTTGATCATATAACGTACGAACGTGGGATGAATCCAATAGACGTATTGGTAAAATCAAACTTCATATTTTTCTAAAGTATGCAGTGTTTCATGTTTGTATTAAATTAAGAAAAGTTGAATCCAGAATGATTAAATTTAAAATAAATTCAAATCGTTACAAAACAAATAATATCTTCAAAGTTGCCCTTGAGATCCATCTAATGATACGTTCAAGAAATAGAACATTAGATTCTGATCATAAGGTCTTGCTAGTCCAGATCGATCAGTAACGTCACAAACTTATAGTTCCGGGCAGCTTTTTCGCTCTTTTCATAGAGCTCATCAGTGGAACAGTTTGCAACGTTACTGAAGTATCTTAGTTGTAGGTAGTCATAACCGGTATACAACGTGGTAAAAATACTAAAATATCGCACGCCATCAATGAACAAATGTCCCAATAAGAAATCAAGCAATGTACCATATTGACAGATTTCTAGAACTATATATCAAATTGTTTCTAATTCTGTTGAATTGGTTTGGCTTGATGTGGCCATCTGGCGCACTCAAGTAGTCTCACATTCTCCCAACTTTTGTAAGCTTGGAGAAATCTGTAAATGTGCTCTGAATTCTGGAATATGCTTTTTATGGAATTTTATCCTTAACAGAATGTAATAAATACTAATGGGAAATGGTTGACTCACTTTATCTCTGGCTTCTATATCACAGTTTGATGCTATCAACATTTCCATTATGTCGGTATTACCACGTGAGGATGCCCAGTGGATTGGAGCTCGCCCATACTGTAAAAAAAGATTATTGTTATTAGAATGTAAATTTCTCAATAAATAGCAAAGCTTGAAAGAATATTGAGAATCCGTCATGGAGTTGACAGGATAAACCACAACATATGTATGCTTGAAGGAGGATGAATAAAGTAGAATACCATTGATGGAGAGTGATCTTAAAAGGTACTGGCTATATTTTATTTCGGTGGATCATTATGCTTCCACATGGAATTTAGACGTGCGGGTCATACAAGCAGGCAGAGCAAAAGAATAGACTGACACTGACGCGAATATTTAACTTTTTGAAATAAATAGCTGAATATCCATTCCTTTAGGTGAATTCAGATGTACTCAAAGACTACTCAGTGTTGTCACCATCATATTTTGTTGCATATGCAATGTCATGTTTCTAGGAAGCATCGTTTTCTCTATAAGATTATCTATCATGAAAAAAGTTGTATTCTCTTTGGAGAGTAAAATCACCATGTGATGAAGAAATCAGTATGTACTTCATGAGATACATTATCATTTGAAGTCAGTCTGGCACTCCCTTAGGTGAACTTAACAGTGGTTTAACTAAAAAAGTAAATAATGGTACTATTAGCGTATTAGTAACACTTTTGCTAAACTTCTTATCACTATTGTATCATTTTATTCCGCACCTTCGATATAATCCAGAAAAAACATCATTGTCAGACGATAAAATGTAAGATTGCATCCCCTAAACTGAACTATATAATAATGCAGAGGCAAACATTCAGATCCATACACAATGGACTAGTGAGCATGATAGTCCTATAGATAGGTAGTTAGACGCATTTTATTGTTTTACAAGAGAGCGCTATAGTGGGTTGTATCAAGATGTGATGCGCGCAAGCCGACTGAACACTCCCCACTGTCCTCTTAGAGCAGTCACCCACGATAGGAGCACGGTTATATATTGATTTGAGAATATTCGATACCATAAATCAGTTCTATGAATAATGAAATAAATATAGGTACTGTACCTAATTCAATTCAATTCAAATTCTAGCACCATCTTTGTATAATTATTTTTTCTTATCACACAACTGCTTGGAATATAGTATTCAGATGCAACATCCATATGGTCCAGGTAAACGTCTGTTGCGCGTTATGGAGAGAACGCCCATTCATCCCCATATTTGTTGAATCTCGCTAGCACTATACATACTCGTACACCGTTCAATATGTATATCAATCCGCATTATCCTAATACAATCAAAGAATGTACTTGATGTATGCAATCGGAAACATACCACGAACGTTTGTTTGCTCTGTCATACAATCTTTAAAACCGGAAGGAGTTAATATTCCTTATAAAGTGCTCAAAGGCATCATAATTATTGAGGAAAACTCGCTCATCACGAAATCTGTGAAACTATAAAATCGAAAGACAGGTTATTCTCAAACAACTTCTCTGTGGCTAATTTCTTTGAGAGATATTTAATTACAGGGAACATATTCATTGAGTGAGAAAAATATTACAATTAATAACAATTTAAGTAAAAGTTCTAAGTGTAAACAGCTGTTGCGATCTGCTGACTCTCGTGAGACTTCTATGGCAACTTCTGGTTTCATTCCTTATTCGTAGCCAAAAGCATATATGCTTCGTCCGCAATTCCAAGTCACAAGACAAGCTGGGCGAGCAGTGGGGGGATCTTTCCGGTGTCGGTACGTCAAAGGGGTTTGCGAAGTCATGGAAGCTATATGGACGGATACTTGCTCGTTAGGCAGTTGGATGTTGGATTGTTGCGTTCGTTCACGAAGGAATGGAATAATGATCAGACCTCTAAATTTATAAACTTTTATGGAAAGTTACCAATTTTGTGGGATCCTATACACAATTTGTAAAAAATTACAACAAACAGAAATGAAGAGTGGGTTTTGATTCTGAAACTGGAAATTGATGAAAGATGCCTAGCCCGCTTGCAACATACCTAAGCGCCAGGAAGAAAAATGTAGTTTCTTTCTTTGGTATTTTTGGTCACACCAAATTGATTGATGAGTGTGTCTGAATCTGATGAGGATATACGGCAAAATTTTTGAAATGTAAATTAGCCAGTCTCAAATCCCCCAAAAGATTTTTCCCATTATAAATTCTTAATGTTTCCTTTTTTATAGGATAATAACTTGTCAACTTGGATCTGCTACAATCACTTCGTCATAATCTATGTGTATCCTCTAGGGAACAACTAGAGTCAGTTTGGACGCAGACCATTCGAGGACCATGACAAGTTTGAAAAGTCTCCTAGGTCATCACCAATCCCGCGAGCACGAGCACGGCTGGTCCATATTCATATTAATTTCCTCCAATAGAGGAACTGCTTTTGCTTCATAATTATAAGGCAATGTTTTTATTTGATGTTAATTTGAAAAGTGACTTGCTATTCAGGTTTCGGCTAAAATCTGTTTTAATGAGGTTACCCTAGTTTGTGAACATAGCAAATTACAAAAATATCGATCTGTGCTATCCTTACTTCTAACGATATCTACCTCTGTAAATTCACTAGACAAGAGCGATTCATGGTAACCTTATTGAGAAGTTGTAGATCATTCTTAAATTGGGACCATATTGACTGTAATTCGTCAGGAATAGAATCGTCTCAATTCAATTTTGCCTGGCACAATTTTGGTATCAGACACTTAGCGATATTATTACTGGGCGTATTAGACCCAGTGGGTCAAATATTTGTGACGTAACTTATAAAATGTTTGTTTATTGATAAGCGTGTTTTTGATGTTAGAAATTGAATATTGAATTTGATTCGTTGTTGAATTCCACGCAATACCTAGTATAACGTTCCGCCGAGCGTTGTGTTTTTGTAATAATAAATCTGAACTTACTCCAGATTGCTCTAGATTTAATATTTCCCAAATGAGTGAATAGGTTCGAAATCCTATCTCACTGCTTGTAACACTTGAACTTGTAACAGTCGGCTGGGTAATATTTCAGGTAGCGTTAATACCTCATCGACGTGTTATGTGAATTAAGATTTGTTTGTTGGAACCTGTTCGGGTATCGAAGATCTTAGTTGATCCGTGTACCCTTAAGGTTCTTTTAAAGCTGCCACCACTAGGCGTATATTTCAGCCCACCTAGAAGCTGTTTTTGACTATGAGGCCGCGATCCCTTCCAAGGGATACAATTACCTATACTTATATCTTTATATCTATTCAAGCGTAAATTCTGAAGGTCGTATTCGCTGAGAGGTGATTAGGGATTTCCAGTTAAACTCGTAAATCAAATTAAATAATAAATGTATATTGAATAAAACAAAATTAACAAAAAAAAATGATACATTAACCAACAACGAACGTTTATAAAATTAATCCAAAATTTGGTTATAGGAATGATAGCATAGATTTAAAAAGATGTCAAGTTCAGGTCGACCCCAAGTGGGAACCTGAGAAATTATCAATGTCGCTAGTTAGTACTACCCCCTTCGCCAGCGAGCGAGTTCTTGTCCATGTTCTCTTTAGAGAGTTGAAATAAATGAGGGACTAATTAGCACAACCCCGAACAGTGATCGGTTTCGCGCTCGATCACGCCGATGATTGATAAATAATGTTCAAAATCAAAGGATTCCTCCCTTTCTGGTAAGCTGGGATAAGCCTAACGACACGATACTCTATTATTTCCCCCAAGTAATCTCCGATAAGCAGAATTACAATTGATCACTACTTAGCCCTGAATGGCAGGACAAAAATATATTAACAAATAAAACAGTGGCGGGCGGAACATGATCTGAAGACTAAATAACCACCTTATATTATATCGTCGATTCCGAGGTTGAAGTCAATATAACAGTTGTTCTTTGGCAATCAAATTGCACTTACCCTGTTGGTCTAATAACCCAATTCCCTCTCAAACCCCCTTGTAGTGATAAGGCACAAATAATTTAAACACTCGATTTTTACGTCGAATTAAATTTGGTATGATGTGGAATTGGCACAAAAAAAAAAGATTTTAAATAAGGGAACACTTAACGCGTGACGCGGAAGACGCGAACAAGTCCAGCGCTGCTTTAGCCTCCAAGGGATGTATAACCCTTGTTGCATTGTTAATTTATTAACTATAAATTTCTTGAACTTGATTTGTATATTCTGGACAAACATTATATTAATTGATTTGATTTAATGCAACAATGAGCATCCCTGTGGACATAAAGCAAGCTGGCCTTACCGAAAAGTACCTGGTGGAGAACTAACTGAAAAAATGGTTGAGAACTGCCTTTTCTCCTCAAAGTAATTAGTTCTTATGAAATCATTGAAGCGGGTGGGCCACCCCACGCTCAATCTTAGAAAATATGTTCAATTTCGAATTCCGGGATCAGAACACGCCCATGAAATATAACAACAGCCAATAGGAATCTAACTAGGCGGAAGAATTGCTCTGTTCAACTCCACGTACACTTTTCCTGACTCTGGGAAAAAAGTACCATTGACCTCGTGCCGTTCTTACGTTTGTAAAACATGGTTCATGGCTGACCGGCCAATGATACAGGAAAGAGGACTCAGATTACCGTCGCTAGGTCTGTCTGGTATATCGTGTTCAAGATATAATAATTTATAAAATTTTCAATTTGAATTTAAATCAATATTATTCAAGGGCCCCAAAACAAAAAGTAATAATCCGTCGGATTATTATACTAGTGTTTCATTTGCTTCATTTTCTCCGAAATCATTCAATTGAAATTCATTTAAAAGATCTGGTTTGTAGCTGTGGACAATTATACATGTGATGAGGATGTGATCGTAGCAGTAGTTCCTGCAGTATTAGCTTCCGAAGTAGATGACTAATTTGTTCGCTAGATTCGGTATTTGGTTTTTCTGTCGATGTGATCTTTGTCAAGTGAAATAAACTGTTATGCTTCTTGTTACACACGCGAAATACAGAAGGCGTACACTTTATAGTAGTATGAGTCGACTTTGAAAAGTTTAAACACAATGTTAAATTACGCGCCTATGAATTCGCTGAGTGGGAGAGAACTTAAAAAATGTATCACACTTGTAGATTGTGTGATTCTTTTTGCAATAATAGCAGGAAATATTAGTATTAACGAACGTGTTGGTAATACACTTGTTCTCTGAATGATCATGCTTAAATTGTTTTTCATTTAAGTCACTAGATTTACTACTTCTAATTTTTCAAGTAGTTCGCACCTAGAGTTCAATAATGTGTTGAAAAAATTCATAGTAGGGATCTTGCCAGCAGTATCGAGAGATTCCCATTTAACGTCTAATGATAGAGTCATATTTGTTCGCAATGATTGAATAATTAATGTGTCCCTCATCTCGATGGATTCACCTAAACTTTTAGAGAGCGTAAGTTATTTTAGATGTAATCAGATAACGATCTCAACTTCGTATGAGATTCTTTTAATAGTGCTGGTTGATCAAAAATAGCTTTCACATGATTGTGTATTGTGAGCCTTTTATTTTCGAATCTTTCTTCCAGTAATTCCCAAGCTATTTCATAATTAGATGAAGTAACCTCAAGCGAATATATTGCCTGAGCCGTTTCTCCTTGTACGCATGAACGCAGATAGTAAGTTTTGTACGTCCGATAACATATCGTTTTGATTAATAAGAACGCTAAAGGCATCCCTATACTCGAGTCATTGGCTGTATTGTCCGTTGAAATTAGGCAATTTCAATATTGGTAACTCAACATTTTGTAACGTTTAATTACTAGGAGCTGGCGACATAGGTACTTGCCTTGTATGTATGGTACTGAAATCGAGAATGCTTTTATTGAGTTTTGCCGTTAAATCATAACATTTTGTTTCGAAATCGTCTAACTCAGTTGAATCGCATATGATGCATCCAAATATTCCATTTCCATATTTACGGCTGAGAACTCATCCAAAATAATAATAAGTAGCTCCAGTCTTGATTTCAATTGTATCATCGTCCAAATTATTAATATCGATCCAATAATCGAATTGTAAAAAGATTGCGCCCTCGATATTTTTCCTTTTCAATTTTTTGAGCTCCAGACATTGTGAAATTGTATATATTAATTACATATGAATGAGCACCACTTGCTCACTCGTTGTTTCCTTTTACGTCGCCGTGCCCCGCCTGCGCTTACCGCTTCGCCTAGAATTGCCGGTACAGGATTCCCTCCACTTGACTTAATCCTTTGCACTAATTAATTCGTTCGAAGGTCCAAAATATGTTGTGGATCGATGTGTGGACTGTGTGGTTGATTTAGGTACCGTTCCGATTAATGAATGCAATGGAAGTGGACCACCTTTTTACTTGGACTCGTACAGCAATAATAATGCAACATTCGTGACATGTCAGAGCTCTTGTTGCCCGTTCTGCATAGAACAATTATGATGTATTATTCATAAAACAACTATTTCAGACATACAAATATTATAACGGCTATTGGTCCTAAGAGACTATTAAACCTTCAGCTGAAATTACCCTGCATATAGAGTGCCAGTATATCCATATTAACCCAAAGGAAATTCAACTCCATGAGAGAAACGTGTAGATTCTTATAGTAAAACAATTTAACCGCAACGGTATCTTTTACTATCGTTTCCGATATCCTTATGGTCTTTCATATCTTAGACACATAAATATATTATATACGATATTTGAGATTCATAGTGTTTGAATAACAAAACATCTCAAATCTACATAGATAGATCATTCACGAACTATCAAGATTTATTGTAGTTCATTGAAAAATCTGATGTGAGCAATGCAATGAGGTACTTAAGATTATATACACAATATTTGCAATAAAGTTTGTGAAAATAAAACTGGTCTATGAATTCTTCCGGTTAGTTGCTACAACAAAGGAAATTTCCAATGTTTGCCTATCAAGAATCAAAACGACGCTGAGCTAAATGTAGATTTATACACTTCTAAATGTCCGTAAACGCTTTGAGCATGTATAAAAGCTTTTCTTTGTCCACAACTCTAAGTGCAAAGAAATTTATCATGAGTAAGCTTCTGAAGTCGGATTAACTGTAGACACCGAATCTATTTGAGTTTCCTTTTTGGTTCACATTCATCACAATTTGCCTATTTAGAATGTCAGAAGTATTATTAGGACCGACTTGATCCCTGAAAAAGATTAGGATGATTTATCTATAACTACATTATACTCAAAAAATCAGTAATAGGACGTTATAAAAAATAAATAAGAATTGAAACATGGGTTGTATTATCTATTAACTATCCAAAATATCAATTTCTATATCAAAAACACTCACCATCATACATACGTAAATTTTTGTATCGTCAAATAGCGTTTGTTCAATGATAAAACTGATGCAAGCTTTGCAGAACATTTTACTGTGGAAAACCATAACTTTAATGATCATTTAAAAAATTTTAAAGTAATGAAATACATTTTCTTCAATCCCAAGCAATAAATAAATATAAACATTTTGATATCCTCCTGAATGATCTACAAGGCTTACTAATTCTTCTCTGTCAATTAGATAAAATTTCACTAACCATCTATCCGAAGATTATCAGTAATGTTATACATTATACATATCGTAATCTATTGAATTAGTTCCTTTGTTGTAAGTTAGAATTTTGTGGTATTTTGTTATTATGTGATTGAAGAAGCTATGGTATTAACTATTAACCAGGGACGTTTTTATCTTTTCAGTTTTTAACCACTAATTTTCGTTTTTATCCCCTAGGTTGAAATCGGAATAACGGTTTTTATCTCTATTCATTTACTATTCCAGACCTATTGTAATGCCGCAGAAACAGTTGACAACAAACTCTTCAAAAGAAGAAACAATGACAATTAGTAATTCTTCATTGGCATTTGTTAATTGCATTCGGTACAAAAAAAATATAAATGAATTCACTTTTCAATATGTGGACTTTTTCTTGTCGTTTTCGACAATTACGTATTTTATCAAATAATAATATCGTAAAAATCAGATGCTCGAATATCTGATCTCGTAAGCTTAAAAAACATTTTGACATTTTGTTCTATTATTTTGAAATACTGCTGTATCAGTCATCTTTAGTTCAACATCGAAGGGTACTACCTTCATAATATTTTTATACTATAAAGGAGTTCACTTTGTGGATACACTATGATTGAGAAATATTCACCCCTATCCACTTGAAATACTGTCAAAGTACAGAGGACCTTTCGACTGAAATGTAGCCATCATCAGTGTAGACTAATTAGAAATAAAAATGTGCCTGTTTAAATACTATTTGCGGTTGATAATGCAAACAAGGGCTTACACTCAGCTGATGATAAATCTGAATTTAATAAATTGCATTTCCTTCATACATTTTCATCCCTTCTAAATTACCTAGATATTTATCGGTACTGTGCTTTAAATATTGTTCATGTTGTTTCACTATTTACAAATACCCAAATTCCTGAGTCGATAAGTCGATTTCAAATATTAATATCCCCTATACAAACTGCACAGAATACGTGGTCCTTATATCTATATGTAGGGAATCAAATTATTCCACTATAAACAAACAAACGAATGTGCAATGGGCAATGGTTTCTGTATTTTTCTAAGCAACTTGAAACCACCCCAAATCAAAATTAAATCAGTTGCCAAAAGTTAGGTATGGAATGATATGTTGATGATATTTCCGCGATTGTGAAATTTTGATTAACATTGCTCTTTGAATACGCTTAATAGCCAATTTGATTCAATGAAATTCACTTTCAAAGTAGATACAGATGAGGAGCTTTCTTTCCTTGATATTAACAATATAAAGGATGGTAATCACTTGAAATTCGATATATACTCAAAGAAATAGGTACTCCGCCGAATTCAGCTACACCATTTGATTATAAAATTGCTTCATTCAATAGTATTTTTCATAGATTATTGAACATCCCTTTGATTCAGAAAAATCAAATCAACGAAGTTGAGAAACTTCCAGAAAATATCGTTCAACAATGGTAACGACAAATCTTTGATCAATAACTTAATTTCTAGGCAAATGAGGAAATTCAGGATATACAAAATCGATTGTGAGTCGTGTTTAAAATGATATGTGGGTCAAAATAGAAGGAACATTTTAATTCGGTTTATAGAACATTTTGCTAATATAAAGAAAAATATAACCCCTTTGTTTGCATTATTATCCCCAAAAAGTATTTAAACAGGACATTTGGATTTCTAATTCAGTTTACTCTGATAATGGCTACTTGGCAGCCGAAAGGTCCTCAATACTTTAACAGTATTTTCAGTTGAGAAGAGTGATTATTGCTTATTTATAGTAATTTATAATTTCATCGATTGTCACAAAAGCTGACATTGTAGCGGTTTCTTTGAGCTTGTAACGTGCAGCATACACCTTGTTCACAAATGATTTGGGTTGTCAATCTTCCGCTGTCAGATTTGATCCCTTCGTTACCTTGGTAGCATGTATTGAAATTCATATTTTCGAGTATTAAATTACATTTACCGTTATGTGGATTAGTGCCTTAACGTAATGGACTTCACCTCTGTGTCTCCTATAGAATTTATATGGAAGTATGTAGAAGTCCCAGTAGTATAATCTATGACTTCAAACCAAGTTCATTATTAAGTCCAGCATATTTATCTAAAGTAAGTAAAAGTATTTGATAAGATGATTTCACTTATTTCTACTTATTTCTGTATTCTTTGCTAACCTAGCAATGTCCACTCACTATAATATTGAAGGTGGAGAATAGTTTTTATTTTGCTCGCTCCAAAAGTTCACTTTCCCATTCGATAAATTCGATAATTTTGTTTGTTGAAGCAAAGCCGAGGCAATGTTTAATTCAGTATTTTGATCGCTGTATCAATAAACTGTGAACACAGTTCACGACAACCATTAAATATATTAAGATTTTCATAGAAGAAGAAATAACAATAGTTTTGATTGTGACACCAGATCAGAGCAAAAGTGCTTACTCAACAGGTTCTCTCGACTTTGACAGTGACTACAAATCTGAAATCGTATGCTCAAGAAGGGTCCTAAGCTGCAAGAATATCTCAGACTAAGGACTGAGTCGCAGCTGGCAGCACTGGAACCATTCTGTAGTGTAGGACTACACACTATCCAAGAAATCTCAAAAGCAGAAGATAAAACTGTGAGCTAAATACTGGAAATATCTTCCAGGACTTACTGTATTTTGGGAACTAGAAAAACCTCCTTCTATTTCACTAGGACCAATGTAATAATTCAACTGATGGTATGAATTTTAGATTCAAAATTTGTCGATGAAGCATGCAGTAATCTAGACCTCTCATATGAAGTACAGAGCCTCCATAAACTCAACTGATTAAGTGAAAGGAGGGAGTAGAGCCAATGAAGAAAAGATGTATTCTTGATTCAAATTGCTGGGTTCCATAACATGTAAGAAGGCTGAATGTACTAAATAGAGATAGCGTCTACTCACATTATTTCTACAGTTGATATCCACAGGTTCTCTGAGAATTCTTCGAGCTGCTTCGGTGTCATTTTTGATCACAGCTTCGTGTAACAGCAGATCGTTCCTTTGGATAATAGCTCTCCGTTCCAGTTCTTCTGGTGTTGATGTTGGAGAAGGGCATATCGGTCTTGAAGAGCATGATTGTTCAACACTACCACTACTACTGAGGCACGCCATTTCATTCTTATTTCTGCAGGTCACTGAAATAGTTTAGAACGATTAGCCGACTGTTGAGAATGGTTATGTTTATTTACGTTTACATCACCATCAATTCAATATAGTTCAATGACTCAAATAAATATTGTTATTTGCACCTTTTCTTTTAATTATTACTTAGCAAATTTTTATAAAGTACGAAACTTGAGTTGGAGTAGGTAGATACTATGAGCAATATAATCTTACGTTTTATTCGTTATTCATATTTGATGAATCATTTGAGTTTATAGGTATAGTTATGTTAGGCATTTATAAACGTAAACTACATTGAATTAGAGGATTCATCATATTTATTCAAATTTATTTGTCAACAAGTTGGAAATACATTCCTTCAGTAGCGGCTCCACAGAGAAGGCAAGTGAAGTTAAGTCTTCCCATAATTTGCGTGAAAATAAAATATAAATCCCCAACCTGATGCTCTGCTATACATTTTTCAGTATACAAATAGCTTCAATGTTAAAGTATGGAATAGTGCATAACAATATGATTACCATCTCCTAATTTGACTTTTTCTATTGTATTACTTAATTAATAAGATGATTAATCCAATAATAAAGCATTTTAGTACAGCATTTTTACGGTTTGTCGATTCTAGTGTCATCTACTAGGAAAAATTCTTCAGGTAAACCATACTCAATTTTTGGCGATCTATCAGAATCTGAATTAGAAAGAAAGTAGTGGATCCTAACTGAAAATATCAATGCATGCACTACGGTGAAAAATAAAACTAATAGTGTTTAAAAAAACCTTGGATAGCCTCTGGCATCATTACTTCTATTCTAAATTATAAAAGAGTTCATATTGTGTTTACACTATAACAATATAAATAAGAAACAATCCCCATTATTCAATATAACTAAATACTACTCGTACTAACTAGTAATTTTTAGTGAATAATAGTGATTGTTTGTTATTTATAATATTAAATTGTAATGAACTGGCCCAAATGGATGAATATAAAATTGAAGCCAAGCTCATGAAGACCGGTGTGTCACAAGGTACTCTACTGTTCTTTCTCTCTACTCTTTTTTTTTATTTTTATACTTTGACTACACGAAAGGGAAACCTACAATGTTCGAGAAACATCGTGTGAGCCAGTCGTGAAATGTAGGGAGAGGAGATGGGCATTCGTATTTTTCTTGAAGGTTTATAGGTTATAGGCATAGGAAAAGACTTTTTTTATCTTTCAGAACAAACCGACAGTTATATAAAACTATTTATACATTGTCCATGTATATGTTAGCAGAGCTGCCTTATTAATTATCAATTAAAAGTCATTCAGATATCAAACATGTTGCTAAAATTCAAGCGGGTTCTAAGAACATCCATGAACGTAAATAGAAATAAGTTATTCTTTGTTGCGTTTTATTATGGAATGGAGAAGTCAAGTACATCAGTTCATTTCTTAGTACGACCGTCCCGTCATAAATTAATACAGTTTGTTCTTTGTATCTGTGAGACGGAAACGAAATGTATAGTCTCTGAATCCTTGTCAAGGAAGGGTCATTATAATTTGTAAAATATCGACAAAGTTGAAGAGGTTTCTCACAGTTCCATTAGGAAATCATAAATTACGAAGTTAACAGAAATGGTTCTAAAGAAAACAAGGGCTTTACAGTAAACTGGCAGTTGGGACATCTTTTCATGATCTAATTCGAAACGGTAACTAGATCACTTGCTATGGTTCAAACGAAGGTTTTTTACCCTGCCTTTTACTTTGATGCTACAATCTATTAACGTGACCATAACGTAAGACTTGCAGGATGCCATCTTTTCTTATTAAACATGTAATTAGAATATTAAGTTGATATAATTTTCATTCATACCTAAATTCAAGGAAGTCTAAATAAGGTCATAAAATTAAGGCCCCTGTCAACAAAAATAAAATAGTTCTTTTGTATCTAGCTTACTAGACTGGGGTAAGTCTCTCTCTTATTGGGTAAAAGTTACTACCCAAAACAAAAAACAAACTCACCACACTAAAGGCAGTTATATTCTAACTTCTTGAGTTAGATCTTGCTTTGACTATTTCACGAATCACTTAAATCAATATTGTTAATACTTCTTTGAGTTCTCATAATCATAAGTTTATATTATTTGGGACTTTGTCCTGTGTATATATTATTTGGGACTTTGTCCTGTATATATATATATTATCAAATAAATAAATAAATGAATGACATTATATTCTAGAAAGTTTTCTAGTTAAGCTTGCGCTGTGGTGTTGATAGTAGACATTTTGCTAAGAACATTTAGAATCAAGTCATATTACTAAATACATATAATTTAGAATTCCTTGAATAATTAAATCATGATAGTTTTGCTTAACCCTCTACCCTGGTATATCCGGGCTGAGTTGAATTAGTTTTCACTTCATATCTAGGTTCTACTAAGCTTAATTTTAAAATTAAAGATTGATCAAAAATTTTCTAAATTTAACATCATTTCTTAATTTATACTTTAGTTATATTTAATCTTTCAACTTTCAATTCATTTGTATAACGTTTGATTTCTTTATTAGTATTAAATATTTCATATTTTTTTTGATTGAGAGTTTTTCTACTTAGCGTAATTTATCAACTGCCCTCGATCACACAGTGCTTAATTGATGTGTTATTGTCTCAACCAAAGAAGGGTGAGTATTACATATATCTATTAACCGTATTGTTGCCTGATTTGCCTAGCTAATGAGAAACTCGTGATATCGGGTCACTAACTGGTTATCAGTACACGTACTGCAAGTTAAACCGATATTAATTGATCAAGGCAAATGATATATAAGAATGAATTTGATAAAATAAGTACCTTGTCGTACCTTGAGCCGTTTTCGAGTTATTGAGCAGAGCGGTCCGTCGAAATACTAGACGCTACCTGACAAAGGGCGCTTTTCACTAATTTTATTAAGATGGGCTTATCCAAAAGACAGAGTGAGCGTAGTGAACAGTGAAGTATTATTGTGAGATATCGTCCCATTTTCTTTAACTAAATTAACAATTTTTAAAATACTACCCATGTTCGTAGTTTTTTGGATTGATTGACCAGTTTTGATAGAAACAATACAACACTCACGTTACTATAGCCACCCAAACTGAAATGAACATGACAGAAAAGAGTCCTCTTTTCACAATTGACTTTAAATACTGAGACTATAACTATACTACAAGTTGTAAAATTGGTCGAATGGTCAACTTATAAACATGATGAGACTATAAAATATTCAATAGGAATTACACAGCAAGGATCTGTTTCTTTTATAGTTGAAGGTAGGTTTCAGAGCCTTACGTAAAATTCTTAGGGAAGTTATTTCCTGGAGATGTAGTCATGGCAGACAGGGGTTTGTTAATAGAAGAATGTGTAGTTGTTTAAGGCTTTAGTTGAAATTCTAGAGTTCACAAAAGGTTAGAATCACTTGCGTCCCGTTGACTTGGAAGAAACCAGATCCTCAGCGAAAGTGGAGAGAGTTATTGGTATGATAAGGAAGAAATATAAAATTATTTCTGGTTCTATACCTATAACATTGCCCACCCGAGGAGAAGAAGCTCATTTAGATGAAATAGTTAGAGTATGTTGTACACTTGGAAACTTATGTCCCCCCATTTTAACAATGAAAAAAAAAGGTTAAAATAAAGGAAAGTCCTTGAATATAAAGTAACTAAGGTAGGTAACTTCCATTTTTATAAAATTAATGACGCAAACATTTAAATCAATTCCAAAAATTATCAGCATAAAGCCATACAAGTAGGTACAGTTATGCCTTTGAATGCTTTCAGTTGTTGATTGCTATAATAGCTGGTGGTGAGTACCTTCCAGATAACCAACAGAGTCCATATTTGTTACAGGGAATAAATCTGCTAGATTCATACTAAACTTTGATTCTTCTAATGTGAATGGATTCAACTTTTTTATAACGCTGAGTTTTTGTTCATACCGTTGCTCTGCATCAGCATTCTGAGCTTATGAATGCAGAAAATGAAGGCTCCTTTTTCCACATAAAACTCCTGCAAGAACGATGAACAAAACGAATGAAATAATCCGAATGTTACACACAAACTGCACTTGACATACCGATGTTTTACTTATGGAAGCCATTTTGAAAATGGTCAGCTGTTTTGTTCGATTACTCTATAACATGCAATCAAATACATTCATAACCTAGTCAACCTGACAACCCTGTATCACTTTTAGCAGTGACGTCATTCCTTCCTTCCGGTGGGGACCATATCATATGAAAAGAAGTTTTGGAGCGTATAAATTCATCACGAATTGAATAATATACCTATACCATACAATTAATTGATTCAAGTATAAATGTATGGTTATGTCTGGTGCCTCATCCACAATTGTTTATTAATCAGTATCAGAATCGTTGAAATATTATAATTTTTATTATATACCTATGAAGTAGTTGATTAGTGATATGATAGTTTTATATAATCTCAGGTATTTTAATTTTAACAGAGGATTCCTCCGCTTGAAAATATTGGTGATGATGATTCATACATTATAATTCCCTTACATAGTTGCACATCATACCAAGAGAAATATAACGCTGTCTACACAATTACATTCAATCACGTTTCAGAAAATGAGGTTGAGTTCATTTTAAAAACAGAAATTGATTGAAACTTCACATAGCATACACGTCCCTCACATGCCACAAACAGATCTTGATGACTTATAAACATGAGAATGCAAAGCAATGATTTTAATTGGATTGGCGATTGTGACGAAAATTAGTCAACGTCAGATTAGTGCCGAAAGATAAAGCAAGCTGTGCAGATCGACATTTACCTCTATTTATTCAGATAGTTTACAAATTTTGTTCCTCATTCACTTCATAACTCACAATATCAAGTAAATGAGAGACAAACAACTCAGTACCATTTTGAAAGAAGTATTAATCTGATAAAACATATCTCAAATTCAACATTTCACCAGCTATGTGACAAAATTATTGAAAATCAACTTCCAAATCAGCCTTTTCCTTTTCCGTACGATATCCCTTATCAGGAGATACTGAAAAGTATATATATAGAAAGTTTATATTGACTTATTGATAATGTATATATATAGCACATTCCAATCAAATCTCGACAAGGTATAGGATTTTCATAACTTTATACGTTCTAGCGTAATTGCGTCAAATATATTGATATTCAGAAATATAAATATAAAAGTATTTCGTGTGGTTTGTTGAAGATGGCAACCTGGCTGCCAAAATAAGTATGTAAATTCCTGAAAGTCAATGTGATACTTGGGTACATTTACTTTATGCTTTTGTGTTGATCACAGTAGGCACACTCAAATGAAATAGTAAAATAGGCATAGAACACAAAGTTACCTCTAGCAACTTATGTATCAACAAATGTTTCACTATATGGTTACATGTTCAGAAAGAGTTCTTAACTGTCTCACATTGCTCAATATAAATGGAAGGTGAAATCATGCTGAATTATGAACTATTAATATGCAACTGTCAGACGGAATGTAGAAATTCGGAAGACATCGAAAGTTCAATGTAAACTTAAGTAGCTACTGACTACTATTTGAACAGTAAGTTATTAACTTATTTGTAGATGTATTTTTGGTGTACTTTTACGTCACTTCCAAGCAGCAATTCTGGCTAAGTAGGTTACTTATTTTTTGTAAGTACGTTTTGAAGTCCTTTAGGTGACGATCAGTTGGGTGCGAAGGCATGTCGTATTGGGGTTGTAAAAAAATATAACTTCATATAAATTAGATAACCAAAAAAAATGTACTGGTATAATGCTATTTAAATGAAAAACTGTTCTCGAAATATTATTGACCAGGAGACTGTAAAAAATTTTGTTATTTTATAATTTTTCAAACATTTTGTTGAATGATCAATGTTTTTTAGGAACATTGCGATTGCAAATACAACCTTTGCAACCCGTGTTTGCACGCCACTGGTGACGATGTATTACCTTTAAGCACTTCTAGGTTAGTATGTCATTTGTAGGTATTTTCTTGAAGTCATTTAGTTGATCATAACCTTCAAGTGGAAATTATAGCTTAGGAGGTTATTTGTGGGTATATATTTCTGATCATTTTTAGGTGATGTTTTATTACCTTCAAGCACCCATTCTAGTAAATATGTTTTTTGTGAGTATATTCTTTAGGCCTTTTAAAGGACAATTCTTGGTTAGTTATTACCAAAATCTGAACATTCGAACAGTCAGTAAGTTATCTGTAGATATATTTTTGAAGCCCTTCAAGGTCACGATGTATTACCTTCAAACAGGAATGCAAGGTTATTAGGTTATTAATTATTTGTATGTTTTCAAGCCCTTTAAGTGACGATGTGTTACTTTCAAGCGGTAGTTCTAAGTTAGTGAGTCATTTGTAGGTTATTTCTTGATGCCATTTAGATGACGATGTATAACATTTAAGCGGAAATTCTAGGTTAGGAGATTATTTGTTTGTGGGTATATATTTCTGTTGATGCTTAGGTGACGATGTACCTTCAAGCAGTCATTTTTGGTTACAACATTATTTGTAGGTATATTTTTTACGCCTTTTGGGGGACGATGTATCATTTTCAAGCGACAATTCTCGGTTGGTTATTAAGAAAATTCGAACAGTCAGTAAGTTATCTGTAGATATATTTTTGAAGCCCTTCAAAGTCACGATGTACTACCTTCAAACAGGAATGCAAGGTTATCAGGTTATTCATTATTTGTAAGTATGTTTTCAAGCCCTTTAAGTGACGATGTGTTACCTTCAAGCGGTAATTTTAGGTTAGTGAGTCATTTGTAGGTATTTTCTTGATGCCATTTAGATGACAATGTATAACATTTAAGCGGAAATTCTAGGTTAGGAGATTATTTGTGGGTATATATTTCTGTTGATGCTTAGGTGACGATGTACCTTCAAGCAGTCATTTCTGATTACAACATTATTTGTAGGTATATTTTTTACGCCTTTTAGGGGACGATGTATTATCTTCAAGCGACAATTCTTGGTTGGTTATTAAGAAAATTCGAACAGTCAGTAAGTTATTTGTAGATATATTTTTGAAGCCCTTTAAGGTCACGATGTATTACCTTCAAACAGGAATGCAAGGTATTAGGTAGGTTATTTAACAAAAGTTTGACACTAATCATCAAATCCTTTTCGAAAATAATAAAACCCTAGTCCGAACCCCAAACTTCTATCAGCGAAAAATCCTTGAAGCTATAGAAATCCTGAAAAATCCAAATAATCTAAGCCGAGACTCAGCCTTCCCAACATTTGGAAAAACTCATTCTCGAAAATTCCACTTCGCACATATTCACACAACGACAGAGTCAGGTTCCAGAACGATGTTCACCATCGGAATAAAGGGAGGGAACTGTGTAGGGTGAAGGATTTTTTTCTACAATAAATACGGCTACAGAAACCAATAGAAACAGTTCCTGTTCAAGACTCAAGACTTGAAGATGCCACCTGTAATGGTTGGCGAAACGTTGCCATTAGGTCGTATTATTTTGACGGGGAATCCATCCTGAAGCCAAGATTTTTCAAGATTAGCTATCCGCGGAAGTCTACTATTCAAGATATGTAGGACTCAGTCAATCGATTCCCCATGTTGAGTAATATCGAAAAAATATATTGGTTTGTATAATTGTAAGGTGACATGAATCAAAGATATACTATTAAAAAAAATTTGTATGTATACCTAACCGCTTACTAGTAACTTTTTTCACTAATTGTGATTTATTGTGATCGCCGGGTATTTATTGGTGGAAGGGGGCGTTGACACACTCCCCTGGCTCGATTTATCCTCGCTATGCCTTTGTTTTTGACGAATGCACTTACCTAACTTCGTCGATATGAATAATTTCAATATATGATCTTTCAACAAACAGCTCCTTGGTTCATAAGCATTACTCTGAAATTCACAGTAGGGTTTTATTTTATTCACGATACATTAACTGGGGTCTTGCATTCGGCAGGTCATTCATCCGATTGGACGTTATTAACCACCTGAACTGAAAATCAAGCACCTGACAAAACTCATACAAATATTATAAAAGTTATCACTTTGCACAACAATCTAAACACGCTTAATTGAAAACATCGTTATAATACGTCTTGACTCAATTACATTATATTTGAAATTATGTCAACAATGTAACCTTGGCGGCACGAATCTAGTTCATATTTCTTTGGTTACTGCCGCCAGGATATCATATATCGCTTATTTCCTGTAACAAGTATACACTCCCTACCTAGGCGATTAAGTTTACTTCGGATGCGCCGTATCTTCGAACATATTGAACTTTACTTCGAAATTCTTCTATTCTCAGGTCACTTTAATCTGGAAGAAAACAAAAGAATTATTGAAGCAGTCGATAGAGGAAGCCATTGCTTGATGATAATCAATAATCATAATGAAATAAAACATTTATTACTTGATCATTGATTGTAAACCTTCCCTTCCAATCAACGACTTGGAAGAGGACACTTTCCAATTTTGGAAAATGTTCAAATTTTACATAACCAAGATATACGATTACAATTTAATATTTCAGAATCAATAGTGATTTGGAAGTGTGCCAAAAATCCCGTTGATAAGATCCTTAACAACATCTTAGTTACTTGCACAAAGGGCACATAATATACACAACAAAACGCTTAAAACAATTATTAACGGTTAGCTAATTTCAAATAAATGCTTTATTTTATAATTGTATTGATAATGTAACATTCTAAACATAGAATATTACTTTATCGATATGTGTATGACAAAGGTATGCAACTGCGTGTTATATGTATATTATTGCATTTAATATGAAGGAATCAACAATAAAAATGTGTTATGAACCAATCAATGCCATTCTATTCATACACTTTGACCTTTCACAATATTACAGTTGCGTATTTCAATTTAAAAGATCCATCAAGCATTGGATTTTTTATGAACAAGTTTAAGTTTTTTTAATTTTTTGAGAATATTGTCAAGCTATAACTAACCACGAATAGTAAAAAAAGTTTCACAACTTTTTTTGACCTTCGCAATGTGAGATTTCTATTCAGTTTATTTACATAATATACATAACAGAATATAACGTGTAAATTCCACTTAACGGCTTAGAAATGGCCGCTTCACTACAATCGGTTAACTCCTGTGACGTCAGCTATGCTAGACCGTATATTCTCCGAGTCATGGTTATTCAGTGTCAGATTCTGTAGTACCGCTTCTATTTCGAGGTCGTTCTGTGAGACATCGAGGCACCGGAAACGGCCGAGAAAATGGCGTACTTTTTGTCAAATCGTCCAAGTGGAAGGTCGTGTTTCTAAGTTATTTCAACAGGGAGGTGATACCAAACTTATGTTTGGAACCAAATTCTGAGAATATTCTTCCGTTGAAAGCAAAGGCATTAATTACCAATTTGGATTGAAATAATTGGAATTATTTGTGTAATAGATGCACCTTAGGGGATTAAAACTTAGTTTCAACGTGACTAGTTTTGGACAGAAGTAAAGTTGTTTCATTGAAAGGATAAAAAACCCAATCGTGATAGAGGTAAATATCTTTGTATTTACATTTGATTCATTCACTAACTTCAAGAATTAATTTGCCTCCCCAGATGATATCTGACAGGACATAGGTTAGTCCTAATTTTGTTCAACAATCGTTATGTATTCTGTTCATGTCTGTCTTCTGAGGACAATAGAGCAATAGAGGTTTGAACATTTCGTGATTTCAGGTTTTTTTTTATGTTGTGAAAAATTCAAAAAGTATACGAAGTTCTGAGGTTGGCTTGAATCTGCTGTGGAAAAATTGATTTAGAAGTTGCTGATTGACTTGTGATGTACAATCGTGGAAACTGTATTAGAATTGTGGCAGGAATCCATACATCAAGTAGGAAGTACCAATCCATAATCGAGCAGGTATAACATCTTACTCAGCAGTCACCAGGTCAGGCTACCCAACTTTTGGTTTATGTAACATTTGAAATAATCATTTGAGTACTTGTATATGTGTAAATTTAACTGTTCACTTTGATTTAAGCAATTTAACTTCATTTATATTTCAATTCATTCCCTTCATAATTCATTTAATATTAGGTTCTGTGATAAATTGTAACAACAATATTATTTTAATAGTAAGTAAATTTCAATCATTCTTGGTACAGGTCTTCTATTTTTTTGCATACTTTCAGGGTAATTTAGCCTAGGGACATTTGAGTGTTTGAATCCCCTAGTTAAGTAACATAATTTATTGGTTGGTTAAAATACTCTGGTGCCCAAATTTTAACATCTAAAATATAACTCACGACCGTCTTCACTGTAGCTGTCGGCAACCAAGCGATAAAATAGAACTTATAGTTTATTCACAAGTAAGAGAAATTTGTACCCTTACAAGAAGTTTTATAATAATCAACAGTTCAGCTAAATTTAAATAAATCATTTATTGTATAATTTATTGTATCTAGACGTAGAATATTGCTTTATCGATATGTGTATGTACAAAGCAATGTAATTACCTATATTATTGCATCTGATATGAAATAATACAATGATTAAATGTGTTTTGAATCAATTAATGCCATTTTATTCATCTACCTTAACCTTTCACAATATTGCAGTTGCAGATTTCAATTCAAATTCTTGCACATTATGGAAATAATGTTAGTCACTAGTCAGTGCTAGGACGGGGAGAACACTGATGCAGAAGAACTAAGACGGAAGGAAAGAGGATTTGCAGGCAAAATTACTACAATAAAGTAATACCTTCGGGTGGTTCCGTAACGTTTGCAGGGCAACAAGGAGCGGTTTTGGTGCGAATGCCCTGTGAGATTCTCATACTTTCAGAGGACAATGTTCGTTTGAGGTTTATAAAAGATTTCCACGTATTACCGTCTGACAGTTATGTCAAAGTCGCGCCCGACACCGATGAAAATTTGTCAATTTCATAATTTTTCGAAAGGTAGATTTTACTTTTTTCCAAGATTATGCACGATAATAGTAACGAAAGTGTCAGTATAAAGAACGCGGTTGTCGGTCTTCAGAGCAATAAATAGGTAAATTATTAGTAATATAAATATTGATACATGTAAAAATTTCAATCTGCAGCTATTTCGTGTGGTGTTACTTGCATGAAGTTGATTTTTGGCCGTACTATCCCGTTTATGTTAGGGGATTATGTTATTACTGTTGCTTCGTCCGTATTTCATTTAGGAAAAATTAGTTTGGTCATTTATCCCGAAATGTTTGGGTAGGATGGTTCGATTTTATGCGAGATAGATGGCCTATAGTCCAGGCAATAGGTAGGGAAAAAGGCCATAATAAAAAAAATATATAGTAAGCTAGAATTTCAAAATTTTTTTGGCATTTTGTTCCTAATACCCCATAGATCATTCATGACTATCAAGACCGCAGAGGTCGACCTTTCTACCCCCTCAAAACGGGGTTTCAATCCCCCAGAGGAGCATTCTTATAAAAACAGTCCAAAATTAATGAATTAAGAGCCGAAAATTACCCCTAGTATGTTTTTTGGGTCGCTGATTACGATTCCGCAGCTATTTTTTTTCGGAAAACTCCCTCCAGATGGGAAATTTGGAAAATTTATATATAATATATAATTTATAATTTTGTTGGAAAAATTACCTCTATTAGGTTTTTCGGGTCGCTGATCACGATTCCGTTGTTATTTTTCCCAAAAAACTCTCTCCAGATTGAAAATTCAGGAAATTTGATATTTTCCTGAGACGGTTATGAATAATAAAGTATAATTTTGTTGCAAAAATGACTAGAGGTCATTTTTGCAACAAAATTATACTTTGTCCCGGGCTGCTCGTACCTACAAGAATATTTTTTATATTTTGAAGAAAAGGTTTTGTGTTTTTATTTGTTTTATGTGTTTCATTTTCAGAATTGTAATGTATCTATTGTCAGCTATTTGAATAACAAATTTAGATAGTTACTACTGTGAATACAAATCTCCTGATTCAATGTAAGAGAATTAGAAACAAATGAATATATGAATATACTTATTTATCTCATGTAAGGTTCGAGCCAGGTAACAATGATATCATGTACAAGAATAACGAATTTTATCGAACAAGAATCTAATACCCTTATGTAAAACTAACGTTGGAATTGGAACTTAATTTTAGTCAGCTACCTACTAGCTATCCGTTTGATTGATGATGCCACACTTACGAGTTCATTGACTTCTCTAGACCATCGTAGAAAGGTGGGAGATCTCTCCCTTTTGTATAGATAGAAGGAAAATTGTACTGAGGAGAGTTGATTTGAATCATTCCATTTTCACAATTTTCCAAAAAAAAAATTAAATACAGTGAAAAGTCAATTAGAGGAACATTTCTCGTGCCTATAACTACTTGGAATTTTTAATAAAGATTCATGACCCAGATATGAATTATGTATAAATTCTCAGGAAATAGGTCACACTAACGCATATGTTTATTATTTCCGTCTTTACGTACGTTTCGGTCTCACGACCATCATCAGAAGACTTATTATACGTTGGGCAGAGATTAAAAACCACACACCTCTAGATCAATCTGAATTCATAAATGCAGTACAGTTTTGTTTAGAATGCACTTATTTTCAATACGGTGAGCATTATTTTGGACAAATATTCGGCACAGCAAAGGGGTCTCCTATTTCAGCTACTATGGCTAACTTAGTCATGGAATGCCTGAAAGAATCTGTAATAAATTCATTAGACTTTCAACCCGTTTTCTTTAAGCGGTATGTAGATGATTCCCTTATGTGTGTTCCCAATGATAAAATTCAGTACATGATCAATAAATTCAACAATTTTCACTGTAAACTTCAATTTACTTGTGGAATAGAAGTTAACAAAAACATAAATTTACTAAATATGAACATTAGGCATGATGCTGATGGAAAAGAATAAGCAAAATCTGTAATGGATCGTCATATATAAATAACATAAAAGGTAATACAGGCAATTTTATAACATTACCATCCATTCCGGAGACCTCAGAGAAAATTAGGAAATATTTGAAGAGTATTATATAAATGTTGCGTATATACCTACTAGCTGTGTTGGGAAATATTTCTCAAGTCTAAAACCTTTAATACCTAAAGATAAACAAACCCACACAGTATACGAATTAAATTGTTTAGATTGCGATGGGACTTATACTGGCATTTCTAAGCAATTTCTACAAAAAAAATGTACGGCCACAAGAAACCAAAACTTAGAAAATTTCACCGCCCTTGCTAAGCACTGCTTTGATTATAACCATCAATTCGATTACAAAAATGTTAATATTTTAACTAAGTAAACCAATTATTATAAAGGAGGGGAGCCACATAAAACGTGCCTCCAAATCTGTAAATCATAGGACAGATATTCAGACATTAAGTCAGATTTATACTAACTTAATTAATTAAACCTCTTGCAAATTCCTACATGCGTCTATATAATGTTAAAACTATATTTTAGGTAGAATGCCAAAAGTATATTTCCAATAAGGCCATATAAACCTTCTTCTATTACCTCATAAATCTGAACATCTGGTTCGAAATTACATACTTGAACGTAATGTTCTTGTTTTCAGACGTTCATAGACTTTGTTGGCATGAGTACATATTTTATGAGAATACTACTAAACAGTGGATTCTTGATATATTATACTGATAACATTGATGTGTTACAATTTCGATTATTCGTGTTTCTGTTCGTTTCGGCGACATGGACATTTTAAATTGAAATTGGTGCGATAAGGACGCTTTGTGCTAAGTGATTCCGTTTTAGACATAATAAGTCTTCTGATGATGGTCGTGAGACCGAAAGCTACGTAAAGACGAAAATAATAAACATATGTGTTAGTGTAGAATTTATATATAACTACTTGGAAGGAGAATTATTGTACTGAGGTGGGTTGAATTGAATCACCTTATTTTCATATGAGTAAGCTATTCCTGAAGTATTTGCCCATTCTTCACTTACCCCTGTATGTTCATGTTTTTGGAATGTGTGTTTCTGTTTAATCTGTAATTCAATATTCGCAAGATATCAGCCTGGGCGCTATTCCTTCTGTCGATACAAAACTAATAGAATGTGGCAAAATAAATTAAATCTTATATGATTGTCGTAATTATAGTAGTATGTTCGTAACTCTCACTACGATTTTTTGTTAAACAAGTTTTTTGAAATGAGAGAATCCGGATCGAAATCTTGATGAAGTTTCATACTTCCGGGAATAGCTTTACGAGTCTTTTATGAAGAATCCTCTTGCCGAAACCAATTTCCTGCGTCGAAGATGAGATGCAGTATCGCAAAGTTTTTCTCAACCGAAAGTAAATTAGTTTCATGTCAATTAATAATAGGGAAGCTTAATCGATTTATAGGAAAGTAGTAACTATTACAACATTATTTGTAAGCATAATGACAATTCAATACTAATACTAATATCAATATGTTCTAAATGTAATATTGTCGTGCATACAGAAAGAATTGTTTATTTGGATTCATACATAATATATTTCATTTCAATTGCGTTTCGTTAGTATAGGCTAGTCACCTTAGAAATATATCAGAGTTGAATTTATTTAATTAAAGAACCTAACCTGAATTATCTCATTTCGTATTCGTTGTGAATATACTCAGCTTTGTTTGTTATAATAATGATATCAGACATCAGAGTTACTTATGATTATGAATTTTCCTTTGATTTGTAGCCAGATTAGATGTAGATATTCACCGGAGAGTGAGTTTATCGAAAATCTTAATACGGTGCTCATCGGTTGAATCGAAGAAATGTGTAATGTTGGAAAAATAGGACCATGTTCGTAACAATTTGATAGAGATTAGCGATCTGGAAAAAATGATGTCTTATGATAAAAATAATAAGATCCCAAAATTTCTATTACCAATATTGGATGGAACCATGTCTAACCTTGAAAACACTGTTTTTTTGTCCTTTTCTTAGGTCAGTTTTAGAGATTTAATTTTTTGACCACTGGACTTCCGGCTTAGATTTGAAATTGGTATCCTTTCATTGTTGATATTTCAGGAACCTACAGTCCAAATTTCGTGACATTCCGTTTACTCCCCCTCCTGGAATATATATATTTATAGGCAACCAAATTGGATGAAATTTGATGAAAAAGCAGATCGTGGAGGTGACAATAAGTGGTTCAAATATGGGCTAAAAATATTGAACAGTTTTGCTTAAACTTCAAATTTGGCCAATATGATCCAAATTTTAAAATGGCTCCCCCTCTTGTCAAAAAAGTCGGAGCGTTCTCTAGTTAGGCTCAAATTAAAGATTATTTCATGAACTTTAATGTGGTATATGTTCGTATCAATTTCTTCTCACGATTCATCCATTTTTTGGTCATTTACAGTATATGTTATCAAGTTATCATAAATCATTTATGTGATCCACATCAAAGTTATATTTAATTTAATGTTACTATATGTATATATTATAGTAAATAAAAAAACATCATATACAAAATTTTATTTTTGAGAATATAAGAAATATGTCATCTATATTACACAGGTATATGATTCCCCTTATTAACCCTCCGATAAAAACGATCAGCCAATGTTTAGGACCGCATCTCTTATTAAAATAATAGAACTTTTATTGAAGACAATGTCAGGTAAAAAAAAATTAAGGCATATTATAATATATAATTGTTTTTTTTCTTGTGAGTTGTAATGTTTAATTTTTTGTATAGTATGAACTTATTGAAGTATTTTATTTTCAAAAAATTATTTGCAAAATATTTAAAAAAACAAATAAAAAAAAGAAGGTATCATGAACTAAAATATACACGTAAGCTCACATCAGGTGAAGGTTATATTAAATAAATATAACCGAATTATTTAAATTTTAAAAAACAATCCTATGTTCTTTACTTTTTGAACATATAACATGTAATTATTTATTTAGGTGTCATTTTTTTTCGAATAATTTTCAAATATAAAATTTTGTGTATGATGGTTTTTTATTTACTATAATATATAGATGTAGTAACATCAAAATAATAACGTATTTCATAGTACAAGCAAATGTAACGTTGATGTGGACTGTGCAAACGATGAAAGCGCGAGGTATATTATACTGCATTCTGGTTGTACAGCAGGTTTTATTCCTAATACCTCATACGTTAACAAAGGATGTTGATTATATCATACGGAAATTAATCAGAACAACTTCCTGCATTGGTTTTAATTTCACCTTTCAGTAAATTTAGAATCGTTATGAATAATGCTAGTTATCACAGTATTGTAACGAATGAAATGCCAACAACTGCCTCCTAAGTCAGTATATGTAGCTGATATCTTAGCTAGAAAGATTTGGACCTCCAGTGCTTCGTCTACCTCCTTTCCTTTGCCTTTTCAATTCCATTTGTAAAACGACACTCTAGGAAAAGCATCACCAGAAATATGGGCATATACTATTTGACAAACTTAATTATTTTATTGAATTTGTATAAATCTAGCTATGACTGTACATCGGTTCTAGACATAATAAGTTAGTAAATAATAGAATCGATGTACAATCATTGAGCCAAATTTGATTAATGAACACTTGCAAATTTCTACGTACTTCTTATTCTTAATGTTTGAAATTGTGTATATGTTATCGTTAGAGGACGGTTCAATTACCAATTCATCTCAAAGACCTAATTTTCCCCAAAAAAATATGAATAATATGGACAATATGACCAAATTTATCATAAATTAGTAAATTTTTGAGATTCTGGCTGGGTTTAAAATCGAAACGACAGTTTTTTGTTTTTGTTTTGTTTTGGGGTGTGGTTTTAGGGGGTTTTGGGGGGTTTGAATAGGCAAGGAGTGATGGGAATAATTTTAAATCTTTATCTGATATCCAATAAAGTTATTTAACAAGGTGCCATCATGTTATCTTGTAACCCGCAAGTTTTAGCCTAACAAACAAAATGAAAAAAAGAAACATTTTTGGTCCAAATAATGGCCCATTACTTGGAAATGGACCGATAACTTTTGATGGCATAGGGTATGTTAACAATTGCGAACACCAATGAACATTCTCCACCAGGTTTGGGAGGGTTAACTAGCAGTCCATTTTCGGTCCCATTTTAACTGGTCGGCCTGATAAGCGGGCACGATAAAACTGATGGCACATTGTTGAAGTGCATAAGAATGGCATGCTTTCCAAGTAACCGCAACTTGGAAAGGGTTAACCTCCAATCAAAACAAAAAAAAAATGCGGATGCTGTATCTCGAGATCTAACAGCCGGGGAAAATTCGGTCTGTGAGATGAATTGGTCATTGAACCTTCCTCTAACGATAAACCATGTTCAGACCATCGATATCGCTCTGGCTCCTAGACTATAAACAATTATTATATCGTTAACGTGCGTCTTAAAACCATTAGACGTGATTAAAATAGTATAGCTACTTTTTTCACGACTATTCATTGTTATCTTGAAAACGTGTACGAATTTGGCATTCGAGTGTGACATGTACTGTGTGTAGCTAACGCAATTTCAGTGATTAATAAAATAGTGTAGAAAACCCCAAATATTTCTGTTACTGAACGTTTGTTTTCAATTATTAGAGTCAAATGTTTATCACACATTTTCCGACGATATCCATTGGTTTCAGTTACACGTTCATAGCTGTATTAGGAGTTCTCAGGTGATTTATATTTTACATTTTCAACCAAATTCCTCAGAAACATTAGTTATACTATATATTCTTTCGGAGATATTCATTCTCAGCAATGTAGAGAAAACTAATTAATTTTACTTTATATTTGACTATAACACATCTCTGTGTTATGATTATGATTCATAAAAATAAATCAAGCATGAAACTATATGTTGACGATGGGAGGGAATCTTTATACATTTCGCTCCTACATAACTAAAATATTGTTAAATTGCCTATTTTATGTTAAGACGTTGTTTATTGATTTATATTATTGGATTTATCTGTTTCATTCAATAGTACAGTAAAAAAAAAATATCATTCGAATTCAATCGACTCTGAAGTTGTCACACTCGGACCCTTTACTGTCATAAAAATAACAGTAAATGTAAAAGCTCTAATATTGACCTTTATCGAATTTGGAAATCAGGGTTGGAATAAGCTCATTTTTCCCTTCATGAGGTTTATTTAATTGTAACATCTGGGAATCTGTAGATACCATTGTTATTTACCTCGATGAAACATGACTCTTCGAAGATGGTACTACTATCAATCATCCCTGGCAATATTCTAGCATTACAACTGTGATCATGATGAAACATGGTACCACAATGTACATCATGCTAGTTGTACGGCAGGTTTTATTCCTACTGCATAAATAAAATTCATTCATGGTGAAATCTATCAGAACAACTCTCCAGATTGGTTTGAAATTCAATGTTTAGTGAATTTAGAACAACCTCCATTATCGTTGTGGATAATGAATAAACTGCCTTAAGCACCCCCAAGAAATGTGAAACATAAGAGTGGTTATGTAGGAATAATACATTATCACCTTTAAATCTGATCTTGGTAACAATGAATAAGCTATAACCATCATATGTAGCAGATAATTATGCTACCTTGAAAATATGGCTCACAAAGTGCTTCGTCTACCCCCTTACCATTACAATTTTATACCCATTCAACATATTTAGGGCACAACTAACTACTACAATAATTCGAGATAGGATGTAATATGACGGCAAAAAATTTATTGATATGCAGATTACTGAAAAACGGATAAACACTGTGATAAATAGCGCCATCATACTTGGAATAAATATGAAAAAACGCAAAAGTAATATATTAAAAGATAATTTTTGCAATTAAATGCACATCATGAGCGACTCCACATATATATGATATATAATTTGAAAGTCAACAATGATTCCTATTTAACAAATACAACTTTAGCCATAAATATAAATTGCATCTATTTTCAAATTTTCTGGTTGTCAATGTATTATGCAAAAAAAAGTGCTTCAAGAATGTGAACGTTGTTTTTTGTAACTCCAGAAATAACCAAGATATTGACATGCATCTAAAAGTAAGTTGCATTTGATTTATAACTCGAAAATAAAAGAGGATGGCAAATGTCTGTTTTCGCTAGGGAATGTGTCTCAACAAAAATAGAATGTGCCTTCCATTCCTCTGTATCTTCCACATTTTTCGAATTATTCAATACAAACATAGACATTCGCTCACCCTGTACTACAGGAAGCTTGAAACAGCGTACTTTGAACTATTATGGGTAATGGGAAATGGTCTCACATTTTTTAACGAATCATAATCGCACATATTTGAAGTTCAAGGTCTTAAAAGGGTGTGTAAAATTTAAGTGGTATATGACTGGTATACGAAAGACGTTTCTCATTATCTAATGCTCCATAGAAGTTCTCATAGTGGTTGATCAAAGTCAATAAGAGTTCTTTTAAAGATTAAATTTTTGATACAGCCTAGTTCTAAACTAGATAATTGGATTAGAGTTTCCGCATTTGCGTTCTATTTCGTATCTTGAAGAGCACGAGCAGATAACAATTGCAAAATGAAACAAGCAACCAGTCAATTTTTCTGAAATATCGTGATGATTGTTTCCCAAATATGGTTCATATACAGTTTATTTTATAGTATAACAATTTGGCAGATCGTGATCGTAATATAGTATCCTGAAATCACGAGAGCTACTGCAAATGAAGTATAGGCCTTTGAATTTCAATCACAAAGCTAATAGGCAGACGGAGTTCAAACATCACAATCACATCCACGTTCAGTAAACATAGGTGAACCAGACATTGAATTTACAACTACCTTTGTTTCTCATTTGTGGACGCTGAAACGCTTTCTCTTCGTTAATGAACTTGGGTCAAATACATTCAACTACCCAATAATATTTATATCTAGCGAGAAGAATTGATGCAAGGAAACAATTCAGTTCTTTAATAAACTATAAAAGATTTCAAACTGTGGATATATTATAACACTATTGAAATAATCACCCTTATCCACTAAAATTACTATTAAAGTTCAGCTGTAGCATTTTTCATATTTATTTCAGGTAGGCTAGAGTGTTTACCCGTTTTTCAGTAGATTACACATTATTAAATTTGTTTCCTTCATATTTACTTCCTATCCCTGATCCTTATAGTAGTTAATTATACCCTAAATGTGTTGAATGGGATGCAAAAGAGTTCACACTGTTGATAATTATAACACTATTGATAAGAAATAGTCACATTTATCCACTAAAAATACTCTTGAAGTAATAAGGACCTTTCGGCTACCAAGTAGCCATCATCAGATTAATACTATAAACAAACAAGCTGATGTGCAATGGAAAATTTACACTCTCCTTCTTTGTCGGGAACCAATCTCATTCTTTTTGTATTTTTCTAAGCGAACTTTCTAAAAGTTTGGTGTAGATATGTTGACGACATTTCCGCGATTACAATTGAAGATTTTGATTTACATGGCATTTTGAACACTTACAAATAGGAATACCTCGGCGGATTCAGCTTCACCATTTAGATATATAATAGATCCGTTTAATAGTCTGGTTCATAGATTATTGAATGTCCCTTTGAGTCAAGAAAATTATAACATAAAAGTCGAGATACTTGAGCGAATTGCGTTAGACAATGATTATCACAAATCTTTGATCAATAATTTAATTTCTAAGCAAGAAAGAAATTGGAACGTTGCCAACTAACTAAATTAGAGCCATTACCTTCTAACAATAACAATAAAATGCAAAAGTTTCACTTATCATTCATCAGTAATTAATACATTTCATAGTTTTTCTAAATTTCCAATACAACTAGTTTATAGATGTGAGAATAAGCTGAAACACCGTTAAGGCAACACCTTTGATGAAGTTTCCGATTTCGACAAATCCGGGATTTACAAAATCAATTGCCAGTCGTGTTCAAAATGCCATGTGGGTTAAACTAGAAGGAACATTTTAACTCGTTATATTCCATATTCTTTGGAATGAGGCACTTTCAAGAAAACAGCAATATCCAAATTCCAAAAAGTATGAAAACCCACTGGTTGTTTCTTATACTACATTTGTTATTTCTAAATGATGAGAAGAAACGCGAATGTTGCATATTGCGGAATACTCAAGAACAGAGACAACACGTATAGAGAATTATGAGATTATAATATCAATAAATAAGTATTTTTTTAATGATTGGGCGTAGAGCAATTCTGAGCAACATGGTTCCATGTCAGATAAATCAACGTTCACAAAACGTCTATTAATCAGTTTCTTGCCAAGTCATTGGATGAAAATGAGCAAATAGGCGTTATTCACAAAGACTTTTCCCATTTGAAGAGCTCACGTTGAGTCATATCATACTAACAGATATCAGATCCTTTGATACCACGGTTGAGAATCTGAAACGTACGTGGCATCATTTGAGGTACCAAAGGGTCCTGTTATAGGTCATCTGCGTTACGTATTCATTACTGATGTCGTATTGATAGTTGTACCAACATGCAGATGATTTGAAGCTCTATTGACGAATCAGGTCCTCAAGCAACTGTGGGATGTTACAACCTGATCTAGGTACGTTCTCTAGAGTTAAAGTTAAATTGCTCAAATAAAGGAAAAATGGTGGAAAAACAGCGGTAGCCGAACACCATTTCTCAAGAAAGCTGATCACTAAAGTAAGGCATTTATGAAATTTTCATATTTGGCATATTCTTCATGTTACCTGAAATTTTTCCGAATTTTTCATATTTTTAACTATTTTTTAATTTTTAGCATATCTGTAACAATTTTAAAAACAATTCCTTCCTATACAATTTAACCAAAACATTTTATTATTCTTGCGAGTAAAGTAAATTTAAAAGCTCTCAATTTGTGTTGCTTGACTGGTTTTGCATGTAGCAGGTATAATTTTAAGAAAGGGACAATTACTGGTAAATCCCAATAATATTGTTGATGTTTAAAATATCCACTTAATCCGGAAATAGGTACTAAGAATTAACTATCCGACACCATTGGGGTTCATTTATTTGTTGCCAAACTAAGAGCACGACGAGGGGCATAATTATTAAAAGTTTTCTTTAAGGTTGTGTCGACAATTTTAGAGTTAATTTAAATTCAGATTTTGAAGTGTGCCAGTGTGTCTATTTAAAAGTGTCTATGTTTGCAGAGTTGTCTATGAACATGGGAAAAGTATTCTGCTTAGTCTGCAGCAAAATTATAAGTACAAATTTATTATTTTCAAAGCTATACAGACTTTTCTACATAAAAAATGTTTCTAAAAAACAAGCTATACAAGGTGTGTCATGAAGAGGGTTTATTGAATATGCAAAAGGTGAATTTTACGTAACTTTTCAAGATTCCAAATATTAGGATTTTTCGGTATAAAGAGTGTTCCTTGCCTCTGGCATACAGAGTGGGGCAAACTTTGATCGTAGAATTTGGCTGGATAATTGAAAACGTATTTCAGGGTTACGTAGCGGTATTCATAACGGCTCCGAAAACAATAAAAAAAGTTGCTCATTTGATAATTTATGAAAAAGTAGGTTACAGTTGCATAATTTATTATTATTGTCCTGTATACATGAAAATAATTATAGAATACGTGTTTTCGTTCACCATCGACTAGATTTATTTAAAAAAAATGTAAAAATGTTCCATGACATATTGGAAACCAAATATATAAAAAATTCAAAGCAGTAATCGATAAGAACCATGGCTACAAATTCCTTTTACAAGCAGCCAATGCTCTAATTGCAGATTTCGATGAAACATTTACATTGGAACCAGAAATTTTGTCACATTTAAAAAACGTCCCTATTACGTCTGTTGACGTAGGGAGAATCCTTTCTGCATTTAAACATATGTATACTGATAGGAGGTGAAACTTTTTGTTAGAGAATTTCTAGAAATACTTAATTGTTTATTGTTTTTATAATTAAATTAATCATGTAAAAATTGTTTTGGTAGATACGTTTTTAAATAACAAAATATTGAACTATGTTTTGTTTCAATTCAAACTACCTCATTAAAAAGCAATTGATTGTGAAAATTAAAATATTAATTTTTGAATAATTTCATATTTACATTTTTTTTTCATATTTCAACTAAATTTCTTTCATATGTATGATCATATTTCCTACTTTTTCTTCTTCATATCTGCCTCACTTTACTGATCTCTTTTAAAACATTGCATAGACAAATATCTAGGTAATTTAGAAGGGATGAAAATGTATAAACGACAGAAATTCCGTTTTATTTGCAGATAAGGGTAACTCCTTGATTGCATTATTATCCCAAAATAGTATTTAAACAGGCACATTTCGATTTATAATTTATTCCACTCTGATGGTGACTACTTGGTACCCGAAAGGTCCTCAGTACTGCAATAGTATTTTTAGTGGATAAGGGTAATTATTTCTTATCAATAGAATTCAGTTCTTCGCTATAGAGCGAACACTAAAACGCACCAAGGGAAAGAATTATTATTGTAGAAAGTTGAATTATTTTCCCATTTGTTCGTCACGCTCCGAAATATATTTAAAACACTAAAAACATAAAGTTCAAAGTATTTTTATGATTCATTCTGAACTAAATAAATAACTTCAGTTAAATATTGAACAAGTTTATGTTATTGTTTTTAAAGAATGATTGACGTTTTATTTGAATTTTCTGAAACATCAAATAGGATATGAAGGTATTTCGAACGCACTGTAGTTATAATATTATACGATGCCATAAACCATTGATTAACTAACATTTGGTCTTTTGGAAACTATACATTTTCAAATCGGGAACCAATCTGGTACTTTCTCACAATAAATTCATTGACATTTATTTCTTTGAGTTTTTGCGTCATTTTTAGTTTTGGGATTCATCAACGAATTCATGATTAATAACACTATCAATTCAAATCAATAAAAACACTTATTGAATAAACCAAACTACAAACTATAAAATCACTTATAACAAATAACTTTGAAACAATATTTACAACTAATAACAGTTACTAGCATATAACAAACTAAAAACCACTAACAAACAACAAATTATCGAACTTATAAAATCACTTTTATGAAAATTCGGAAGCCAAACGTAAAATGAAAATGAGTAATTGATTCAAGCATTGATTAATATATTAATCAATAACTCATGCTTAATGTTTACTAGTGTAATTCTTTGGCGGCAGGCGGGAACTTGGAACGAAGCGTCATCTACCATCAGGCGGCGATTTTTATAAGTATATTATGCTGATGCGAACTATTCAAATTCCAAATAGAAGAACTGTAAATTTTCTCAATTTCAAGTGGCGCTCCAAGTGGCCTCCCCTATGATGAATTGGGAGCGTTATCGTAAGCGGTAACAATCTTATGTATATTAATCAATGCATAAGTTAATGATTTTAATTTATCTAACCAATAGATAGAAATAGTTTTAGGTCTTTGAATGAAAAGTAAGCATGAAATTGATCGTAACATTGAGATTTCTCTATCGATCGTGTAAATATGATAATAGCCAACTGTTGTTCACGGGCTCCGACGCCGCGATTTCATTCACCAAGTTACAAGACAATTCGTATTTCAAATATGTAGAAACAGCTATGTCATGTGAGTTTATTTGAATTGACTATGTTATGGAATGGTCTGTCACGGACATAATTTGTGTGTATCAGCTAAATATCATATAAATGTTACCTGTCTTGTTAGGGGGTTATGTGTGGTCTGTCATAGACATTCTGAACTGTGATAATGATTCAACGATATATGGAGCTGACTATCATGAAGACCTTACGTGATTATATTACGCCCTTTGGGTTTGAATTTGTATAAATCCAGTCCTAAAGAATGCCTGCTTCGTATGAGAATGTTGATCGGCTCTATAGTTTGAAGACTTTGTGATGAGTAGTGTTGCCCAAATGCAAGAACAAGACGAGACTTAGCCAGTCTTGGTCTTGATCTTGCGCCAATACACCTGGTCTTGGTGTTGGTCTTGGTATTGCGCTCCCAGTCTTGGTCTTGGTCTTGGTCTTGCAGCAAGAGTCTCGCAAGTCTCGCAATTACCTATTAGTGTTCCTGTCTTTCATTTTCATTCAACCTTTTTATGTTGACAAAATTTACACAAAGCAATTTGGGATGCATGAATTATTTCGAAAAACTCATCAAATTTGCTTTTAGGTCTGTTAGATCTATAACTCCAACTGTCACTACTTTGACTAGAACTTTGAATCTTCGTCACTCATGTCAAATTGTAAACGTGATAAGTTTTCTGAGAACAACAAGGATTAGAGTAAAATCAATTATTACATTAGACTCGAAGCAAAGCTCAATTGGGAATGACTGGAATTGAAATAAATACTATTACTTATAGTCCATTCGCTTAGATAGTGTCGCCTTGTACCGCGCCGCCTTGGCACGTGCCGGCTCTCATTAAAGGATGCCGTCGCAAATCAGAGGATGCCGCATGCGGCGTACAGACGCATGACATTGTAGCGTCCTGCTTTTCGCTCTTATACCTACCTTATTATTATAAGTTAGATTCCAAATTAGTTTGTAAGATCTCTTTTTCGGCCTGTAACTTTTGAAATATTAAGAAAATAAACATTTTCTCGGTAATATATACTGCATATAATTTTATTACGCTTTATTCTATATAGTTTATTTTTCGTTTTCATTATTGTCACATTTTTATTTATTTTCATACTATACTTAATACATTATTTTGTATTTACTTATTCGGACTGCGTAAATCCCACCTTCAACGAAAATGCTCTGATAGTCATTTATATCTGTACTTTACGTCTTCCTATTTTCTGCCTATTTTCTTCTTCAAAATTTTATGTACTAGTACTTTCTTTTATTTTGTTTCGTTTGTTTTCTATGTGTCAATTTCTTGTATTATAAATTAAGCCTGTCCGCTCCCTGAAACGACACTCAGTCCTAACTGCAAGACGCAAGAGTCTCGCAGGCTTAGTCTTGTTCTTGCTCAAATCTTGCACGGTCAGTCTTGGTCTTGGTCTTGGTCTTGCTAAAATTACGCGGTCTTGGTCTTGGTCTTGCAAAAATGCAAGAACCAGCCAAGACTGCAAGACCAAGACCGATTTTGGGCAACACTAGTGATGAGTGAGTGTTATATGTATACCTGTGAAAATAATCAAGGCATCGGCTCCTCATGCTTGTCATGTGTTTGACCTAAAGTAGGGGACTAAATAATACTCTTGAAGTACAGAAATAAATGATTTATTTATCAAAACGTAAATACAATAACTAAATGCTTAGAAGTCAAGAACATATTCTCGGTATATTTTGAAGAATACAACAATTAGCACATATTTTTATTATACTTCATTGAAAACACCTTATTTTCATCTGTATTAATATAATATAAGATGATCTTTTCCGGGCTAGTGCAAGGAAAAAAGTTTTCCCGATCTCCGATTGTTTCCGAATACTGAATATATGGCTTCAAAATAGAAATATACAGCAAAATAAACAAAATTTTTCGCATTTTGTACAGTGATGCACTGCATTAACGACCTCAAAATCAATACAATAATGAGACATTTTACTGCATACCAACCATTACAGCATAGCAACCGGTACTGCATAAAACATCAGTATCATTTAAAACATAATTCAACAAAAAGGAAAAAGTTTATTTTAATTATTATGACAATAAATATTAAACGGACAATTGTTTAAGTTAGAAAAGATCACGACTTCTCACCTCGCCACATTAATTAAACTAGTTGTTGCTGAATATTTTTTTTCCATTCACCACAACTTCTAAAGGGGCTTGGGATTGTCCAAGTTGGACAATGTGAAATATCCTTTTAGAATTTTTTATTCCATTACCAATGCTTTCTTCCACGTATCCTTCAGCTACGATTGTAGATTGCCATCCCCCATGCCGTTTAAGAATCTGAATATCAGCACCACTGTTAGCAAGAAAAGTTGCAGAAGTCCATCTCAGCATCAGGAAGTTTTAAATATTCCGCAAACTTTTTGTAGAATTTTTGCAGAAGAATGAATGCCAACTGGCTGTAATGTACATTTGCCATGATGATAAAAGGAAAAATCGATTATGAATTACAGTTTTGGGTCTTAATAGTAAGTACTTGTGGTAGATTTCATATCCATTGCAGTTTGAGGCTACAGTAAATGCACGTTTTTTATTGCACCACTCAGCCCAAAAATTAATACCACTTTCATTAACAGAAGCGTATCGTTATGAGCCTCATTCAAAAAATATGTAACATTTTCCATGTTCAACAATTTTTTAGGTTCATACTTGTCATTTTAACGTTTCAAGAAAACGATTACCTTTTCGTATTGTAAAATATCTGTATTTTTATTGATTTGTATAGTACTTTTGATCATAGAGTATGTAGCTCATAAACTAGAAGATTTAATGACGTTTGTTCACGGTCGTACATACAGGTCTGGAAACTCGGGGCTGTTTCCTATGTGAGAAGTGGGACCGCTAAGCGTCGAGTGTCGCGTAGTACCAAAAGACGTCACGTAAGAGTATCATAAAAGGCGTCACGTAAGAGTATCATCTTGATCTCTATGACGAGTATTCTGTGACAACTGTCAGTTGACTTGTAAACACCACGGTCGTAGTAAACAAGGAATACCTGCATTTTTAGAAACAAATCACGAAATCGTGCATTGTGCCGAAATGCAAAACGGGGTACAAAAGTGTAAAGCAAGAAACTCCTGTTTTTAATGTGCCGAAAAATGCGGAAATGCGAAAAAAGTGGATGCTTGCGATTCCGGATAGAAATCGTTTTAACGAGGTCTTTTATGAAGTTATGTTTAAGGTGAGTTTGACAAGAGTTATATTCCTCTCTCAAATCAGAATAGTAAATATTGCGTTACGACAAAAATTGACAGTGTCAAGATAGCCGAGGTTTCCGGACCCGTCGAGTGTACAGTACCGGAGGTTTTAGTGTATAATGCATATATTGTAAACATAATGAAAGACAACGTACTAAACTGGTATATATGTATTTTGATTGTAATCCTAATTTCATTAAAAAAATATTTATATGCGATCGATTATTTTCATACATTTCCTTTTCAAATTACTACCAAAAAAGCCTAATAATAAGTACATACTCCGGAAAGAATGTGTTTTAACGAGATCTTTTATGTGTGCGAAAAAGGGGAAGGTATTTTTAAGGTGAGTAATACATTTTGACAAGAGAACAGTTCTATTCCTCTCTCAAATCATAATACTTGCGATTGCTTGCGATACCGGGAAGAAATCGTTTTACCACTTCGTGATCCAAGCGCTAGCTAGTGGCTGAACGAGGGACTACGAGTTTTCAGACCTGTATGTACGACCATGCTTTTGCCTAAAACAAGTAATAAAATTAGTACCGATCTACAACTCTTTAACCATATAAAATAATACCTTTTCGTAAAAATAAGCCTGCATCAAGTTTACATTCAATTACTTAAAATCTCTTGGTGTTTCTCCACTTGCAGAACATATTGTATACTTTGTTGTACCTCTCCTTAGATTTCACCGGAAGTAAAATAGAAGAAGCTTTCCGAGCTGCGTTTAAGATATTATTCAAGTCATCTCCATCAGCCATTTTAATAGTTATTTCAAATTTCGCTGTTCAAAGAGGAGTTCATTTGGATACCGAAAAGTCAGACCACTAATGTTTTTTAGATTTTCTCAGTAACTATTATTATAAGCAGATTTTGACATGAAATGCAAAATAAGTAATTATTTACAAAATACGAAAAAATAGTATACGCACCTCGTTAGAAAAGTGATCCCACTTTTCTGAACTGGATACGTAATATACTATTAAGAAAGTCTATGAGCTATCTGACATTTAACATGTGCCTAATTCGTATTTTAATTCGAAAATGTTTGAATGCAAATATTTTTTGACGTTTAGTCAACCTTAACACATAGACTCTTTTAAAACAAATCACCTTTGGAATGATTTGTGAGTAACTATGGAAACGCATCATACATGCCAAACACTGTGTTGTCAACATTGTTTATTTTATGTTAATTAAATTTGAGCCGATAAAATGTACCCAAAAGAAGATCCCGAAATTTCCGATCACAACCTAGAGCAAGCGGCACAAGCGAGGGAGAATTTATTACCAGTGAAATCCAGGTCAAGATATGAAAACGAATATCACCTTTTTACTATATGGCGAAATCTGAACAAAATGAAAACTGTAAATGTCGATATTCTTCTAGTTTTCTTTGTCTAAAAAGCTAAGTCTATGAAATCTTCCATATTATGCAGTCGTTTCCCAATGCTGGAGAGTTGTTGGCCATAAAAGAGAATGCAGACATCAACAAATATCCAAAAACTATTGCTTTCTTGAAGCGTCAAGCTGTAAGGTATATTCCTACATAAAGAATCCACAGTCTTAATAGCAGAGCAAGCAACCAAATTTTTATGTGAATCTACGTTCATCTGAATATCTACTAGCAAAAACAATATTAGTGTTTGGGATCTTTGGTGCGTGTCGAAGTGAAGATTTAATACGTTTAAATTTAGACGATGTGGTAGATAATGAGCGCTTTGTTGTATTTTTACCAGATGGAAAAACTCATACATCATTACCAATGCTCCAAGTTTCTTTCGTATGTCTTTCTTATGTTATATTTTGTTTTTATATTATCGTTTTAGAAGAAGTATAATACAAAATATCGATCATTACACGTTCAGAAATTAATTTTTCCGTGCTTGCACGACATGCATGAGAATTTGTCACACGTGCATGGAAAAATCCTTATTTCCAGACTAGCACCTAATGAAATATACTATTTTATTATAAATAAGATACAATCTGGGTTTCATCTGAATGCTAGGGCTACCTTAAACCCATTGCGTCATAGATCTAAGTCAACACTCATATTACCTTAAGAATAAAGTTTTCAGTACAAGTTGATTTACTTTTAGGTTAGGTGTCGATTCTTAGCATAATGAGCCACGAGTTTGCAACATCCCGCTAGAATTATTTGCAACCTTGAAGAAATGCCCTTAACGAACAACTGGATCAACTCAATCAAGATGTAACTGTTAGATAGTAGAAACAACTGAATGTTCGAAGACATATTTTCTAATTTGCTTGTGCTACAAATGTTCTAATGTATATGTTGTTGTAGATGTCAAAAACGATTTAAACTACTTTCCTATGGGAAATATGTAATTTCCATGACATTATACAGTTTTCAACCAAATATAGCGCTTTTTTGAAAGTGAATTTCCAAAAACTTATTATATTTATGTATCGTTGAAAGGAGATACCCGACGAAGATTCTCCAAATATAATGTTTTCCTTAAATTTGGCTTTATAGCACCGACTTAATCCCTGTTCTTCTTTGAAAAGAGGTTTGGATGAGAGTTGTATACGAATTAGGATTCAGTGATGTATAGGGGAGTGTTATGTGTTAGAGCAAGGGAGATGCATTCTACTGCTTCACAAGAGACACAATGTAAAGGCCTATACTGGGTTGTATCTAACAATATGCGATGTACGCAATCCGACTGACTCTCATTTCACTTACTGCAGTAAATCGCTATAGAAGCACGGTTATAAATTAATTTGAGAATAAATGAAATAAATTTAAAGTATCTACTTCAATTCCATTCTAGTTCCAGCACCATCTTTAGATAATTATTTCATGCTTACCACACGATAAAATAATAGATATCAATTATTATCATATAATCTTACTTCAATTAAATTAGGATAGTACTTCACTTGATACACAATGATATAAAAAGAATTTTGATGATGTAACACCACCATTCTATAAATTTTGCAATCACTGTGGAATATGTGGTTCGGATGGGTTATGACAATAATAAGTCTGTGCGGAGATATATTGTGTACACAATTCCCGTAAGTACCATTTATCATGATGCCATTATGAGAGACTCATGAATATATCAATTTGAAAACATGAATTATTGGAATTAAAATGGGTGTGCCGATTTGGCGGTTACTGGATTATCAGAAGTAAGATTTTAAGAGTGGATTCATTCAGATAAATTCTACTAATGAACTACATCTTTGGCCAATATTCCGGATTCTAAATTAAAAAGAATTTATTCAAATAATTATCAGGAAGACAGAACTATAAAATAGTACTCCTGGGTTTTGTCAAAATGCTTGGGCTACCTTGAACGCTGAGTCCCCCATCTTTGAAAATATGTTAGATGCTCTTTAATTTCTATATCTTCTAAACTTAAAAATCTCCATAACACAGTAAACATGTCCACATTTTTTTCGGCTGCTTCAAATTTTGTTGAAAATACAATTATTTTCATTTGTAAAAAATAATAAGTTGCCGCGCACCGGGCCCAAATAATTTGGACCGCCCTTCAATACCCTCTCGTCGGGCCTGTTATACACATACAGCTAACTTTTAAAATTCATCGATTTTAGATTTGTTGTTTTCAATCAATTTTTTTAGAGTATTAGTTATTCTATACTGCTGACGATTTATTCAATTTTTTCAACCACCCTTAAGAAAATGACCAACTTATACCACTCTCCCCTCATGAAACTTTTTTGATGAATATTCCAGATTTGTACACAGTTTATAATTCGTATAAATATTTACATCTGTAGGTTTGTTTAATGTTATAAATACTGATGATGTTGCTATGCCATGAAACATGTTAATAAGTGTAATCCCATTTTTAAACTTTTTAAAAACCTTCCTTAAGTTATATTATGGATTTACATAAGACAACTTCATCAGATATGACAAGCAATAATATCAAAATAAGTTTGATGATCTAATCTGTCGATTGTTTGATTGTGTAATCTCAGATATAATTAATCTTTACAAACTAAATTTCATAAACCAACTATTATCAAATTTTATAAAGATTATTCCATAAAATTATATGATTTAAAGCTAAGTCGTTGTTATTACGCCTCATGTTTGTTGCCTTTCATTGTTTCTCTATTCAAGAATTCAGTGTATGAAGTGATATTATATCGACTATGTCGAGGTGAGTATACGAGTAATATAAAAACGGTGAAACCAGATTTCTATCCCTTTGTGGTGTAACTTATCATTACAGTAAGACAGCTGGTGCAATCAAATGGGTATACAAATTGGCCAAACCCGTAAGTCTTTGGGAAATGAATCGATTCTGATGGGACAAAGTGTCTCTTCAGAATGTCGTCAGAAAATAAGTTGACCACAAATAAAGATGCGCAAATTGTTTATATTGCTTATAAACAATAAAAAGACAATTTAATTAGCCCATTTTTGAGATTACATAAGAATTTCTAACCAATGCAAAATTTGACAGTTTTTGATGGGATAAAAACTATTTTTTCAACTACAAATTTAAAAAAACTAAAAATGAGCTCACAAATGACTTACTAACCTAGAATGGTCACTTGGAGATAATAATATGTTCTCTCATGTGTTCAATTATTGTTATTGCATCCAAAAATGACTTAGACTTGGGTCTTGGTGATGATATAGATAATACAGGTACAATCTCATGAAATAGAAGGTTCGTTGACAACACAGTCAAGTTAAATTTCATTAAAATAATAAAGTTTGACTGGCGTCGTGCTCCGGATAAAACTTGTGTTAAAATTTCTTCCTGCCAATTCTGAGAAGCAATTTCGAATGAGCGTAAGACTCCAACCAATGAATTTTCCTGAGTTACGAATTCAACCTGTATTCTGTATTATGTGGTGCTATGTTTTGTCCTCATTTACAAACCAAACCGTAAAGACCATTGATATTATGAATTGGAGTTTAAGCTTTATTTATCATAGAATGATTTCCGCTGTCCGTAGTTCACATATCAAGTATGACGTCATATTGAATATACATTATTATATATTCTGGCGTGAATTTTGAATTAATTTCGATTGCATTTAGAACCTCTGTGATATTTAAGTCGTCAAGAACTGTTTATAGATTGTTTATATTCACATCATAATAATATTTCTTTCTAAAGTTTTCCTAAGTGTTTCTGAAAGACATGAGCGATTCTGAGAATATTTTGCCGGCAGAGATTGATGAACTGGCTAAAAACGCAATTTCTGCCCTTCTTCCAGCAAAATCTAAGAATCTTTATGAAAAAGTTATTGCCGATACGGAGATTGGTGTTATCAAAAGAACGTTAAGAATATCACACATCTTCAATTTTATGTCATCAGTCTTTAGTCATTACTCGATTATACTGAGTATGTTGCCGATTAGAAAAACTGTTAACTTTAGTTATGTAAATATGTTCGATTAATTGCTTTATTAAAGCAAAACTCTGATGCATATCAACTATAAAATTCTAGAATACTGACTAAACAAAATATCACAACAAGCTATTTACTGGAGGCGGAGGACGAAACATTCCTCTCAGAAAAAGTAATGGTAATTGGCATAAGTGGTGCCTGTAGGAGGAAAGGATTGAAAACTTAAGGACAAAAGATGATCATGACGCAAAATGCATTTGTCCACGTGCGCTATATCTTGGAAGTGGATAGACTATTGTAGAAAGCTTCATATCCTCGAAAATGAATCAGTCGGCGTCAAAAAAAAAGGGCCATACGAAGCTGACAAAGTACAATTCTCTCAACGGTAGTCCTAAATTGAAGAGGGCGTTCCGGTACGTGTACTAATCGTTTATAGGCAGTATTTCTCTCTACAATAGGCCAGACAATTAGCGCTCTGCTCAATAACTCGAAAACGGCTGAAGGTACGGCATTAAATTTCTAGCGTCATATCTATATTCTGTGAAATTTTTGAGTAAATCCCGCTACGTCGAAATAGAATCTTAAAATTTCCACAATGTCATCTTTGTTTATTGGAACTTCATTATTATCAATCTTCAACATTTATTTGTGAATAGAAATACCATAATCATAATACCAAGGACTATCTTTAGATAACTGTTCCAAATGAGAGGTACAAAATAGCAGTTGCTGTTTTGATATTAGACAAAATATGCTAGAGTCACAGAGTTACTTTACTGGAATAACATTTTGGTAAATAATAACAGGTCGCTGAATAGCAAATCATCTTTAATTTTGCAACTAAGTTCTTCTTCTGTTTATCTTATTCACAATACCATGCGTCTGGCTCTCTCATACTCTCACATTAATCCTATACCCTGCTCGATCTGACTCAATATGTATGTTAACGGTATCACATTCATTCCATTTTCGAGGCATGTCAAATGATGGTTCATCAGTAGAAGGAGCTGGATCACCTTCTCAATCACTTTCCTCAAAAAAAAGTCATCCTCCGAATGATATGAATCAGATGGAGTATGATGGAGTGATTGACGGTACGTAAAATCTTGGCTATCTTCATTAGATCCATCTCAGTTGATATTTGAACGCTTTTGTTGCGTCATAATAAACAATACCAATATCGAAAGATGAGAGCAAAACTAAACTTGCAGTGTAATAATAGTAACGACCGAACAATGACACCCATTCTAGACCATCTATGGTGACATTCAAGGCTGTGGATTACATTGTGATCATAGACAAATTAAGATACCTATCGTATGTCGATATAAGACATACTCCATCAGCTATTGTTTAGCGAGTATATTCGTCATACCCAGCACTTGAATGATCAAGTAATGATTATATATGCGTCATATTCAGTTAACAGGTTAATCTATGTCGAAATGATATTCTTAAATTAATGTCAATAGTTCATAATCTACACTCTCGATAAGGCTCCTTCCTAGAAGCAATGATCTCTTAATTATGTGTATGTTAGTACCTCAGTAGCACGGAACTAACTATTTTGATGTTGGATTGGTTGGATTGAAGGTATTATCTGATGTATCTCATTTTTCAGGCGAGCAGCACCAGTCACGATCGAGGCGGTTACTCCACCAATACAACATGGGGAAGGTCCCTGGTGGAGTAGTGAGAAAGGATTATTATACTTTGTTGATACCTTCCAAGCAACTGCTTTGGTGTGGAATCCATGCACTTCTACAGTAACTCGTCAAAAATTCGGTATGTTCAATCAATTCATTCATAAGGTGGTTCCGACATATATCTGAATGATTGTTATGATACCAGAAAGATATCGCCAACACTGTGACAATTTCTGGAATTATTTTCTCTCTCATTAATGCGTTATGGATCTGAAATTCTAAAATAGTATGACTTTCAACTGTCATTATAGACGTGTATTCATAGATTATAAATTATATATTATATATGGGACACGTGTATTCAGTGAATGAAAGCAAAATATTGATTTCAATCAAATGGCACGATACATTGATCATTCTACTTGAATGTTGAGTCCGAAATACTAGTATCATAGAATATCTAGTGGCTAGCCTACTACGTAGAAACATAATTCAGTTAGGTTCAAAAAAAATGCTCACGGCGCCGAAAACAACAAGAACTCAAGTAATCGAAATTGTAACACATAAATCTTTGAATTATATGAATATGTATCAAGAAGCCACTGCATAGCAATCTACTTCTGATAAATCGAAGTCATCTCAAGCAATGTTTGAATAAGACTGAAATAAAACTATAATACGCTCAAGTATCCTGATTTTGAATATTTATAAGGTAGTAGGAAAAGGTTGTCAGACCTAACAGGAATATTGCTATTTCAGCATTCTACCCGAAATATACTTTTAACATTATAAAGACGCATGTGCCTGATGTTGGTGGTGAGTCCGAAACGTACGTGAAGACTAAAATAATATGCATACGTGTGATCAACAAATACTTAATTAAATAATTCTCCCTAGTTGAATTTTTGTAATTAGATTTTTCGTTTACTATCAGTTTATCGTTTAATACCTCGATGGGATAAGCCCATAAAATTTCACTATCTATCCTCGATTAAAATTTAAATTGTATATTAGGTAAGTTTTTTTCTTGTAAGTTAGTACTTATAATATTTCTTTTAACGTAGCTACGGTGTTAGTCAAAGTAAAGTTACATTCATTATCAAATTAGAGAATATCTACATTTTTAATGGTTTAATAAGTGTCCTTGAACAAGCCAAGACCAAAAAATCACGACATAGAAATTTTTCTAGCTGTCATTCAAATGGCGGTTGCAAATCTAATTTCAAGTGGTCAAATTGAGGCTGTTTCTGGTATTACAAGAAGCCTTGTGTATCCTAAAGACACCCAGATTCACGTCTCATATGGTAAAGAAACATCATCAACTGCAATCAATTTTGCATATGGTATCGTCAAAAAAGTCAACAAGATCCATTTTTCTCTAGATGCAGTTTGGGCGAATGAAGCCTACAATTTGCACACATTTCGGACAACTGGAAAACAAATTATACAAGAAAACCATCAGTATATCGACGCCAATGAATTCGAACTGTGCAAAAGCCATTTCAATTTTTCATATTTATAATGATGTTATTCAGAGTGTTAAGAAAATTATCGAAAATAACAATTGAACATTCATTTTAATTTGAATTTTTATTAATCGTAAAGTATTTAAAATTAATATAAATATCTGATTTTTGGACCGTGGCTTGTTAAAGAGAATTTTTTCCAACCTCTTTATAACGTTGTCTTCTTTCTGGATAGTGAGCCATTGAAATATACTTCGAATGAAATATCACAATTGTTATTACTTTGAACAAAGTTTCTCAAAATATCATATTGTTGGTTACTTGTGTGAGATATTCTCACTTTTAAGATAAAATGAGGTTTAAGTACGACGTTGGAAATGACACTGACAAACGTACTGACATAGAAGACACGCATACTTGGAATAAATATAAAAAATGCAAAAAGTAATCTCCTGAAAGATTATTTTCGTTATTAAATACTTACACATCAAGAGGAACCCACATAAGATAAATAGCTTGAGGGAGAAAAAAATTCCTACTCAACTAAACCATTGTCAACTACTAGCATTCCCATCCAAACAAATTCCACTTTGTGCTATAACTCGGAATCACTTTTTTAGATTTGCTCTACGCCGCTGTATAATACAAAAAGAAGAGCCTCAAGAATGCAAAAGTTGTTTTTCCCAACTACATACGGCCAAGATATTGATATATGTCTTAAAGTCGAAACATTTAACTTTTGTTTATAACTCTAAAACAAATTTTTATTCTCGCCAGTGAATTTGTCTCGAAAGAAGAGATCGAAAATGTGTTTTCCATTTTTCTTACAGTTACCCTATATAAACATCGAAATCTACTCAATCTGTACATTAATAAATACTTTGTATTAGTAATTTGAAATACAGATATTGCCAATGTCTGTCACCAAGAATAATATGACATTTTAAAATTTCCAATTGAGAGAGGAATTTAGCCTTTGGTATTATGATATACAACAATAGCATGTTGTGTGATGTATATGCGTAGTAAATAACAATGTAGCGGCTAACAAGCATGTATTGATCATCATGAAAGTGAACTTACTCTTTTGCAGGAATTGTACTCAATTCGCAGTTGTATCATTCAATTACATATACCACCCATTTCCACTTAAAATATAACTTATCTAAAGCACTTTTCGGCTGCGATGCAGCCATTATCAAAGACGTATATAAACTGGAGATTATGAAAGGAAGCGGAATACTCAATGGGTAAATTTGGGAAAGGTTTGATTACAAAACAGTAATCAGTACTTGAAATGTTTTACAATGAAGATTGGTTTGAGGGTGAGCAGCATGGCCTATCCCTGAGGATACTTGTTTGAGATGAGTTAAATGTAAAAGCAACGGTATTGGTGAAATTCAAACTTAATAAAATTTATTACAACGACTTAACAAATAAAATAAATCATGATAATTGATAATTAATTTTAAAATTAGTTCGGTTAACTAATAAAACATAATGATTGATAATAAATGTGGATGAAAGAGATTAATTACATTATTCAGATCTATGCATACACACCCAAGAATAAAGTTCAGATATCAATAATTTTCTTCAGTCTATCGGTTATACAGACTTTATTGATGAAATATTGCAATTTATAGTTCACTGGTAGGTATTGAATTATGAACCATAATGCTGACGTGAGAGTCAATATTCATTATCTTGAATAGTAGACTTCCGCAGATAGCTAATCTTGAAAAATCTTGGCTTCCGGATGAATTCCGCGTCACAAAAGCACGACTTCATGCCGACGTTTCGCCAACCATTACAGGTGTCATCTTCAGAGCAGGCTTGAGGCAAGATTTTCCGTCATTATTCATTATTTGCAATATAAAAGTATCTGAGAATGTAATCAACACTGACACACAGGGAATTGTTTTGAGTAAGTTTTGTAATCACATAATACATTGAAATTAAATGTGTGAGAGATTGTAATGAAAATAGAAATGCTTTTCAATAATGAAAAAAATATAGATTGGTGATAATGGAATTTGGTAAAAACTGAATCGTTGGGCATGCGATATACGAATTATATCCAATTTACCTAAATGCTAAGAAATCCGTATATAAAGGAGGTTCCTCAATTTTATCAATTGTTTGTTGTACAAAACAATTTGTTAACATAACTGTTTATAAATATGTTGATTTACTAAGTATATTAGGGACATGTTTATTGTGGAATCAATAACCAGGTCGATGGATATAATGCAATACTTTGAAATAATTCAACAGGTCAAATATGATATTAGGTATATTACACAGATACGTCATATTTGACCGAGTTAGGAAGTAATATAGTAGGTATTGGGAGGAGATGAACGGGGTAGTATTATTCGAGATGTTATCCGGGTATTAATCAAGTATTACCCATGTGAAAAGTAGCATGGAAGTGGTGATTTTCCTTGATGGTGCTACGGTTAATTTGTATCCTTTAGTGCTATTGAGGATGTACCTACAGTGAATATATACAACCCTTCTGTATACGAATGTGTATCATTCCCGTCAATGGATACTTCCAGTAACCCCTAAAGATGCTCAACCAACCTCCAGTTTCTTCACAACGAACCTAAGGCCCTTAGACATTACAGGGCCACCCCTACCAAGAATCAGGAGATATCACAGGCGGGTTATCCAACCAGATCAAGATGAAGGGTTTTTGAAATCTTAACAATTCATACATATCCCACACAAAGATTAAATGTCTCTCACCTTTTGTTATAATGATATAATTCACCAATGTATTGTTTCTATTTCAGAAAAATATAATTCAATTGCAATTATAATACCAATGAAGTATTCCGAAAATCAATTTGTTGTGGGATGCGACAGATATGTGTTAGAACTAACGTGGGACGGAAAACAGAATGACACAGGTGTAATAAGAGAAATAGCTATGGTAGAAAAAAATAAACCAAAGAATCAATTCAATGACGGAAAGGTCGATGCAAATGGCTGGCTCTGGATTGGTGAGTAATCAGTATATTGAGGAGACGTAACTTCGTTTACGTCAGACGAGTATACGTGACATCTTTATTCAATTCAAATTTTCAATAGAACACATGAGCCCTAATTACATACAAATGACTATTGAGATCTAAATTTAATACATCCTGCAATTGAATTAGTAGGGAGCGAGTCCTGGAAGCGTTCCAATTTACTTGAAAATGAATTGTGAATAATATACCAATTCTGTAAATACACTTTTCCAAGATAAAAACAGTAATTTCGATATCATTACCATTGCCGTGAAAAAATGTTCAAGCTTTAAGAATATTGCAATGGCGATGGTATTCTTATCCAATTAAAATAATTAATTGAGCTTGAAATAATGGATAAAACTCCAGAATAAATAAATAGGTTAATTCAATTTATTAGTGCTATTTGAGGAATTAAAAATTATTGAATTTTAATTATTTAAATTTGACAAATTAGTTTATATATTAACTAAATTTTAATTAGAAGTTAATCTTAAATACTATATAGTGGTTTAAGAGAACAACAACTTTTAGCCATCTAATGAATAATTTGAAATTCAATTAATAAAACATCTTGCTGGAATTCTTCCAATTATAAAAGGTATAAATCTATGATAAGTCCCACAAATTTCTGAACATTGTCAAAAAAAAATCTTTTATTTGTATTCGTTGAAGAGATACATTCTTATTGCTTATTCTTCTGTAGAACATATTTTCTTTACTGAATGTTTCGGAGCTTAGTACTCTTCATTCTCAAGTATAATACGCGAATGAATTCATTATTATAAGTTTGAGTTCCAATAACAATTTGAATCTCCGAAACATGTAGTAAATATCTGAAAATGATGGATCGTGAGAATCAAACTACAATATTTAACAATCAGTATTTAACAACAGCACCACCATATTTCAGTATCTACCTTACATTAATTTAATTCATTGTAATATAATTTAACTTCATTGTAACCTTCTCTTTCTAAATAACTGTTCAATTTAGTTAGCAAAAATATACACTCCAGAAATAGCACCAATATTTATCCACAACCTTGCTTGGAAGTATTGATGGTAATACCCTGGCACCAAAATTTAATCAAATAATAATTTGTGTCTCAAATGAATGTAACTAATATAGCGAAACATTTATATTCAATCTGTACTAATACCTGTAAAATATAAAGAAAATAAATTTTATTCTAAAAAAATTTCAATTCTTGTTCTGAAGCATGTTAATCCATGAGACCTAGTTAAATTAACATATTATTACATTTCTTCTTAAATGTATCTCTAATCTGTTGTTTCAACTATCTAAATGATTGAAACTGTAAAATTCGATTTGCTTCATTTTACATTATGTTTTTACTCGTTCTGAAAATCTGAATGTATAAACTCTTCGTATGAAATGAACCTGCTTATATTCCGTTTTATAATAAACAGAATTAATACTCAATACTTAATTTCTGATTTTTGGAAAATAAATGATTCGTTAAATGAGTTATATATAGATCATTTGTAGATGGCTGGAGCCGTCTACTGCGACATTTCAATCAAAATTGTAAATTAATTTTTCTCGTTATTATTTATAGGGTCACTCGAAAGGAATGCAGACAATTCCGCAACACCTTTCGGAGGCGGTTTATATTTAGTAAAAAATGATGCACAACCGGAGCTGAAGCTTGATGGTACAAGTATCAGCAACGGACTGACATGGAGCTCGGATAATAAAAGATTTTTCTACATAGATAGTCAAACTAAGGAAATTCAACAGTTCAACTTCAACTTGGAAACAGGGAGCTTAAGTAAGTTGTAATACAATGCTGATCGTAACATTGCAAAATTATTATAAGGTCTTTCTAGCTGAGATTCATCAGTAACGTCACAAAGTTATAGTTCCAGACAGCTATTTCGCTCTTCTCATAGAGCCCATCAGTGGAACGAGCAAGTTAACGTTATTGAAGGATCTCTGTTTGTTGAAGATAGTCATAACTTGCCTAAAGCGTGATAAAAAGACCAACATATCTCACGCCATATATGAATAGATGTTCCACTAAGACATCAAGCAATGTAACACATTGACAGATTTCTCGAACTTTACGGGGAATGTGAGACTACTTGAGTGCGCCAGATGGCGACACCAAACCAAACCTAGGTATGTAAGAGAATTGGAAACAAATGAATATACGAATTAACACAATTTCGTGTAAGTATATTAAGAGATAGAGAATTAAATTTTCTGAAATATAAAGATAACTTAGATAATTTAACATAAGATTATGGAGATGGATGAATGTAAAACATTGAACCATAGGCGGGATTCGAACCCACATGTCTGAATGTCTAGTCCAGGGTGGTTACCAATTACACCATTTTGGTCCCATCAGAGTCTCATATTTATGTAAGTCCAAACCTCTGAAATGATAGTAGATCATTGATGAACACAATGCGATTCGATGCTCTTCTATAGATCAATCATTCACGCACATTCTTTTAAAGTTTGATTCTTTTGAATTAAGGAGTGTAGGTATGAGTATTACTATGATTGGCAATTACTCTGACAGTACTCATCCAATGACAGCATCCCGGGTCTTACATATTTCAATAGAAATTGTGGCCAATTAGGCAAAGAAACCTTAAGCTTGTTCATACTTACCCAGAACATTCATCAGTCTATTGAAATATAAGAACCGGGATGCTGTCATTGAATGAATACTGTCAGAGTAATTCATAGTAATTCAAACAATTGAACTTTAGATGAATATGCGTGAATAATTGATCTATAGCGGAGCATCGAATCGCATTGTGTTCATCATTGATCTGCTATCCTTTGAGAGGCTTGTATTTACATAAACATGAGACCCTGGTGGGACCAAAGTGGTGTAATTGCTAAACACAATGGACTAGACATCCAAGGTTCGTATCCCGCCTATGGATCAATGTTTGACGTTCGTTCATCTTTATAATCCTACGTCAAATTATCTAAGTTATCTACATAATGCAGAAAATTTAATTCTATATCTCATAATATATATATTTTTCTTACTTTTATACCTGGTCGGGGCTGCTGCGCACTCCGACGACGTCGTGGCAATCGCGCCCGTAAAAAATCAAGTCAGTTCACCGAAGCTACTCCTCCCCACCGGTCGGTAAGTAGCTTCAGGTTTCTAAATTGTGTGCCATAAGTAGCCTTATTGAACCCAGAATGACTGCTTTCTGCATCCGGTATATCAAGATCTGTGCCCAGTTCTTACAGGCGGGAATGATCTTCAAGTGAGAACGCAGAGAAGACCGAATTCCTCCCAAAACCCTGATGATCAGAACCAATAATACGACCTTGTACCCTGGGTCTAGCGTGCGGAGCTCGAACTGAAGATCTTGATACTTTGTCTCCTCTTTCAAGACTATGTTTTTTTCTGTCGGAGCAGATAATTCGATGACATACATAGTCTTGGGACAACGTCGGGCCTATTTGCTTGTATGGACTTGACGGTCGGAAACGGGTGATTCCAGTAGATCTGGCATTTTTCATTTCCGACGACGGACTCAATAACTCCTGGCTTGTAAGGCAGCACTGGCTCTTGGTCTATCCCGTACGAATGTCTTAGATGGTGATACAGAATTATGGCGTTGGTTCTACGCCGAGGCCGCTTTTGTCGGCATCAGGTGGAAAAGCGTCTAAAGCACCTTTCGACAGTCCCTGCAGCTGACATTAGGGACCTACACACATCACGTTGCGGCGATAGACCAATGTGTTGATTACGCCATCTTGGCAAGCTGCGGTGAATCCCTCAGTCTCAGATGTAAGCCCGGCTGGTCTCTTAATGTACCAAGCAATATTGTTCATTTGTAAACATAAGACATTATTCAGGGATTATGAGAGATTATTTCATACTTGACGCGTTTCCACACAAAATCTATTATGTGACAAAATAACTAATACTCAATTATCAAGATATATAATAAGCTGCCCGTAGACGTAAGAATACATCCAATAAATAACATTAAGAGGTAATTGAAAAATTTCTTAATAAAAAAGCCTATTACACATAGGACGAATGTCTCCAAGACAACGATATTGTATTTTCAACTGTAGAAAATTTGTCTTATGTATATGTATATATTACGCTTTGCTCATTTTAAACATTTCAACTATTGAAAAATGTTCCATGTACTTATGTCACTTATATGTATCTCCCTAAAAATTTTATTTATTTTATTTATTCTTCACTGTCTTATAAACAGTATAAACGGAACGAATAAATACTATCTATCTATTGTATGCTACTGAACTAAGATTGGAAAGTCTTTCCGTAGGCACGTATTCATACAACAAGAATCTTCGCTAATTTATCGAAGCACTCTAAAGTAGTTGAAACAAAGCATGAAGTAGTTTTAATTCGGAACGCTATTAAATTATGTAATTCATGGAAACTAAATTAGTTTCGGAAGACTATAAATACTCAATATTCAACAATTTGTTGCATTTCATAATATACGAGAATATATGAAGGCATGAAATAATGAAATATCTTTAGAAAAGTGGCCATGTAATTTATGAAATTCATATGGGAAGACATGTATCACTTCATATTATGACAGTTTGAATCAATTTCATCCCACTAATTCCCGAACCACTACCTACAGAATGTGTATTATGTTGTAGGTGATAAGAAAGTGTTATTCAACGTTGAAGCGAATGGTTTTGAAGGACTTCCTGATGGTATGACTATTGATAGTGAAGATAACTTATGGATTGCCCTTTTTGGAGGACACGGGGTAAGCATTATACCTTCAATTGCCGCTTATAAATAAATAGGACCTCCAATAAGAATCACGCAACAGCTCGATTTGATTTAAGAAAAACCAATTTGTCCATCAAATTTAATAGCAATAAAATATTAAATGAGGGTATTTTTAGAAGGAAATTCCATTAACAGCAAAAGAATATCGGACGATTGTATATTCGCATTCTTTGAGCTACACTTAAGTTCTTCGATTAAAAACATGATTATTATAGTTCGTGTCAACTGGCAATAATGATTTATCAAGTTTTAGAAATTTTAAGAAATTTTTCCCAAATAATTGAGGTATAATTCATGGGTTGTGTTATACCGGATGTAACAGGATCATGATACACCCTCTTTTCGCTTTTAGTTTTGGAGATAATTGTTTGAAATTTGGCATATCCTATATCCATAATAAGCGGCACTTTTTTATATACATAAGATTTGTTCACTTCCGGTTTCGCCGGTAGTGCCTCTAACTTTCAATTTTCAAATGGAACACCCCTTATATTATTGCATTTTTGAATACTGCATAATTTTCTGAATCCAACGAAACTGAATAAGTTACATTCCAAAATAATCTTTTTTCAATATGATTTTTAGTTTTCCATTTAAGTGTGCCATGATGGTTCCGATTTATCCTAAATGACTCGTATAATGCTAGAAAAATCGAAATCCTGTCAAAAATACTAAATTACGTGATTTATGAAAATGGTTCATTTTTTTCCAACGGAACCATATTAGTATGATTACAAACAAAATTGCAGCTAAAAGTAAATAAGAAAATTTAATTTTGTTCTAATTACCTTGTCATGCATAAGGTGACTTTGGAATGAAAAAATGAACACAAAACACTTCTGAGAACTAGCATAGATATTTCTTGAAGAACGTTCGACAATTGCTGGGCTGTTATGATATTAATTTCGCGTCTTACTCGTAGCTCCAGTTCTTCATGGGTTATAACGACGGTTGCGTAGACAATATTTTTGAAGCGACCTCAAACAAAAAAATCGAGTGGTGTTAAATCAGGTTATCTTGGAGGCCATCTAACAGGACCATTCGTAGAAATTACGTTTCCTCCGAATCTCCATTGAAAGTAATCAATTATTACCATCTTTGAATTATGGGGAGGAGCGCCATCTTATTAGAAGCACATTCCGTGTAGTAAATGGAAGGGTAATTCAGCTAAACTGTCCCCAATTCCATTTTGTAGAAATCTGTCACCAGTCAGGGGTCCTTCAAATATTGTTGGACCAATGATTCTACTAGGTACCGATTATTCCAAGCTAAACATTGAAATCAAATCGCACTTGAAACTTACCCTCACGTAATAATTTTGGCGACGCGTTGATGATTCTGAGCTGCTACGTTGATATTCACAGCATTCTTTTGGACAAATAGAATAGATGAGGTTGATACTATTCTGCAATCGTCTGAACAGTAGTAACTACTCATAGTTCCAAAACGGAGCAAAACATATTTTGATTCAATGTTCATTTTGAATTCAATTTCAGGATTTCTCTATTTACATCTATTCACAATTATAGAATTCAATTGATGATATAAAAAACGTTAGCATAAAATTGCATTTCTCAATTTTTAAAAAGTATGACATAAATGTTGCGCATAAACCTACTAACTGTGTTGGAAAATATTTTTCAAATCTAAAGTCTTCAGATAAACGAACCCACACAGTATACAAATTGAACTGCTCAGATTGCGACTTTTACGGGACTCTCCAAACAATATATGCAAAAAATAATATACGGCCATAAGTATAGTATAAGAAACCAAAACCTAAAAAATTCCGCCGCCCTTGCTAAACACTGCTTTCATTATAACCATTTCTTGTTTCATTTTTCAGGAACTTTTCACCTTGTCCTGGTACATCTGTAAGCTTGATTACTATTCCTTCACCTAAACAATCCATTGTGTAATGTAACATCTTCTGTTTTCTTATATTCTCATAATCAAATCTTATTTTGGAGTTTTTCTGCAGCGAGTTATTCAGTGTGGTGTTCATTTTGAACTATAATATAACTTAGTTCTATGCTGACACCTTCTGTCAAGCAAACAGTCAAAACTATTGATACTGTATAAGCTTATTCCATGAGACCACAGATCATAGAACTATAATATATGGAGTATAGTTCAATGTCAAAGAGTGAGTACATAAAATAAACTGTGACGTCAAATTGATGACGTCACTCCAATCGCAAAATAAGTATTTCGGACATTTTTACAGGGTAAATATATTTATGACCAGAAAAACATTTTTCTCATTATAGTTAAATGAAGTACTATAGTTTCATTTGAAAAACTGAAGATGGATGTCAAAAACACCACATTAAACGAAACGATTTGCTAAATTTCAAATCCGTACGACCAATAGGAATGGCGCAATCATCTCCAAAGTGGGTTACGCACATACGCACGCACACACAGACATCTCAAGAATAAATCGATTCAAAAATGCTCCAAAACGGATATATCCACGAAAATTCGGTAATTTTGTTTCTGGCCCTATTATAATACTTCTCTTATACTACGTATATTGAGTGAAGTGAAAATAGACTTCACTAAATAGAATCTTGTATCGGCCTCAGCATGCAAAAAACTGTTTCCAAATCTTAATAGATTTCTCTACACTGAGATCGAGACTGAAGAAAGTATCGTTTTTGTCTCAGCATATTTTATTGCCATCTTCAATACCAAAATGTATTGTTAAACCTGCAATGATTACAGTGCAAAGTATATCTCTACAAAGTTGTAGATTGTTCTCACGAAGCGTTCTTAGGAACTTTCCAGGTTTTTACTTCGAAGATGCAATAACTTCTAAGGGATTGTTATAAAGGGACACGCGATAGCTATTAAATTCAGAGAGAAGTAGAAGTATCCTGGACGATAGTCCAATGTAGTCCATTACAATTTCAACTTCATCTTATGACAATTTAGAAAGTTCCTTTGCGGAAAAGAAACATGTAGATGAGACTTCTCGCTCTTCGTTAATACTACGAACGAGTACAAGAATGTGACTTCATTGAAATTATCAAATGTTTAAGGAAGAACTTGTAACAGAGCGAAAAAAACTAGTAACGCGCCAGCGTTAGCCGATATTGAGAGTTACACCATGAGTTTAACAAAACAGCTGTTTTGTTAAGGAGAGATTGGTGTAAGCTTTGAATTAATGAACTATGAAAGAGTTCACACGCAGTATACCTAAAAGGATGCAGGGCTATAAGAGGATTCCTTCTGAGTAGTGAATTGTTATTAGGTTGCCTTAAATTAATGTTATATTACGTAACTCTTATCTAATTGAAGGTTATAACCAAAATCAGGCTATATCACTAATTCCTTCATGAAGTAGAGCTTCATTCAATATGTAATTTACTCGATTATTAGTAATTTAGAAAACTTCAATGTGAGAGATTTAGCAAACAGAAATCATAAATGTATTGAAAAAACAAAATGAATATCTAAAATAAAATGTAATCAATATTTTTGTGTATATTGTTAATAATTTGTGAATTTCTTTCAATTCACATTTCATCATTCAATTTGAACCATATCATAAATCCATGTCGACGTATCAATCAAAGTGTAGAAATTTGTATGAAGAACAAAGTATTTTCATCAATACGTCGATACAATAAATCTCTCAACAAAACATATTACTATTAACAGGTGTTCCAGTTCCAACAATATTCCAAAGTTACGAGTTACGAATACTTCATTTCATACGTTTCATATTACATTATATTAAAAGATAAAATCGAACAATAACATGGAAATATAGGCAGTTATCGACATCGTTTGTCTACATTTTAAAAGGTAATTGCTCCATAATAGATTACTCTACAAATGATGTAGGGAGCGTCTCGAAATTTCTAGTAAAGCATGTGAGAAAACGTCAAAATATCTGAGAGTATAAATCTGAAGATTTCAAAGTTGAAGTTGAATAAACTCAAATTTGTCTTCTTTTAAGAGAATTATACCGATATCGTAGATTGTTCTCAGGGAGCAACATAAAATGTATACGTTCTTAAATATAAATTCTCGGGAAATAGGTAACACTAACACATTCGCTTATTGTTATCGTCTTTATGTACGTTTCGGTCTCACGATCATCATCGGAAGACATATCGATGTCTAAGCCGGGATTTCTTAGAGCTTATTGTATCAAGCACAAACCGTTCTCATCGCACTAATTTCAATTAAAATTGTTCACGTCGCCGAAACGAACAAAAACACGAGTGATCGAAATTGTAACACATTAATCTTTTCAGTATATGATAATCTATCAAGAATCCACTTATAATAATCGAAGTCATTTCAAGCAATCCTTTTTCAAACGAGATTTATGAGGTAATAAAAAAAGGTTGTCTTGACCTTATTAGAAAATTAGAAATATTTCTATTCCAGCATTCTACCTGAAATATACTTCTAACATTATAAAGACGCACATAGCAAGGGTTCTAATTAATCGAATTAGTATAAATCTGACTTAATGATTGAACGTTTGTTCTATGATTCATGTTTTATGTGAATCCTCTCCAAAATGAATCTCTTATAATAATTGGTTTCTTTATTTAAAATATTAAAAGTTTTGTAATCGAATTGATGGTTATAATCAAAACAATGCTTAGCAAGGGCGGTGGAATTTCCTGAGTCTTGTTTCTAGTACTATACTCATGACCATACATTCTTTTTTTCAAATATCGTTTAGAGATTCCTGTATAAGTCCCATCGCAATCAAAACAATTTGATTCATATGATGTGTGTGTTTGTTTATCTTCATGTATTCTTGGTTTGGATGAGTTGTGGTTTTGGAGGAGGAGTGGTGGTGCCGTGGGCTTCGACTGTATTGTGTTGCATTTTACTGATGGTACAAATTGCCAGGTTCCTTTCAATTGGCACTGTTAGTTGCTGAAAACTATGTCTTGAATTCATATGTTATTCCTCTGTTAAATGATTTATGTATAAATTCTCGAGAAATAGGTCACATTAACACTTATATTTTCTCGTTTTTACGTACGTTTCGGTCTCACGACCATCATCAGATGGCTTTTTATATCTAAAACTGGATAACTTACAACTAATTGTATTACACAAAACGTCCTTATCGCACCAATCTCAATTAAAATGCCCACGTAGCAAAAAAGGAACAGAAACACGAATAATCGAAATTGTAACACATTTCGATTATCCGTGTTTCTGTTCGTTTCGGCGACATGGACATTTTAAATTGAAATTAGCGCGATAAGGACGCTGTGTGCTAATACAATTAGCTTCAATAAATCCCGTTTCAAACATAATACGTCTTCTGATGATGTTCGTGAGACCGAAACGTACGTAAAAACAAGAAAATATAAAGCATAAGTGTTAATGTGACCTATTTCCCGAGAATTGATATATAATTCATTCCTGGGTCAAGAATCTTTATTATAATTCCTGTTAATTGATATTTCTTACTCCTATCGCCCAGAAACAATTCTTAAAGATTTTAATGAGCTTATTCTCATTTATTCAAAAGCATATTTTATTTATTATTATGTTTTTTGTATTATTTCATAATGCTGTATTGTTTTGTTGAATAAATTATTATTATTATTATTATCAAAGGTTTTAGATTTGAAAAATATTTACCAACACAGTTAGTAGGTTTATGCGCAACATTTATATCATACTTTGTTAAACATTCCTTAATTTACTTTGAGGTTTCCGGAATGTATGGTCATGTTATAAAGTTATCTGTATTACAGTTTATATTATTAATATATGAGGTACCATTATAGATTTTGTTTATTATTTCTTTGATGATTGGGTTGAAAAATATTTTGGCTAGCCATTTATTTCCATGTTATTGCAAACAATTCAAAAATGTTTGGTCTTCTAGGTGAGACAATTCAACAGCTCGATCTGTAAGGCAGTTTATAACACTTTTTTTATAACTTGCTGGTGCAATTGAATTAAACTGAATAATGTATACGTTATGTAATATGTAATATAAAACATAGTGTCTGATCATCTGGTGACCGGACAAATAAGTTTATCATTATTCGTCCGGCTTTCAGACGCTCCTAGCAGCTTCCAAAGGTGAACGCATTGACAGTTGATATACCGAATTCAATGTAGATGTTGTAACGGCGACGGTAGCCCAGCCGGTTAGAACTCGTCTGTGTAATTTAGATTAGCTTGTTAAATTTTTATATATCTTGGGTTTGTAGGTTATTTGAAAGTTGATGATTTTTCTTGACCTTGTACACTTGCATGAAACTCCAATCGATAACGTTACCGTAGGTTTGTTAAATTCTTTTATAATTATTTTTGGGAATACACGGTTAGTAGATTATTTGAAAGTTTGATGATTTACTTTGCCCTTCTACACTCGCATGAAATTCCAATCGATAACGTTACAGCAGGTTAGTTTGTTAAATTTTTATATACTTTTGGGAATACCAGGCTAGTATATAATTTGAAAGTTTGTTTTTGTATTTTATTGATTTATTGCTGATGATGGCTATTTGGTAGCCGGAAGGTTCTAACTTTAACATCATTGTGAGTAGTTGAGGGTGATTGTTTCCTATTCATAATGTAAGAAAATCTAATCAGCACAGGCATTGGGAGACGTGGAAAACGCGAGAAATCCTGGAGTGTATCCATTACGCACTAGTTTTCGGACGAAGATTTTTAAATTTATTCGTCCAGTTACCCAATAAAAAAATCTTTATAATAGGAACATATTTATTGCTGCATGACTCACTAGGTATCTTCATATTCAATTCAAAGTGAACTATCGCATCTCCTCGCTATTGGAATACAGTTTCCCCAACAGCTCATTAGTTAGAACGTCATATGAAGCTGATGGTAAAATTGATGACCGCATTTATATTATGCCGGATGAGAAAATAACTCATGGAGTGTGCTTCTACTATATTGTATATTATAATGAGAAATTGGCCTGTTAGGGAAGAGTTCTTACAAACAAGTGGCTCCATAATACCTACTTGAATGGATAGATGACTATTCTTCAATTATAATATCCAATTATGTATTCGGTATTGACTAACAGTAAATCCTTTCCGAAAGGAAACTTCAGAATTGACGTGAAATTTTCATTCATATTCAACCAGTTCTGTTGAGCGTGCAAAAGTTTATAACTTAATAATGTTCTTGACCCAGGTATGAATTATATATAAATTCTCGGGATATCGATCACACTAACACATATACTTATTATATTCATCTTTACGTACGTTTCAGTCTCACGATCATCATCAGAAGACGTATCATTGTCTGAACCGGGATTTCTTAAAACTAATTTCATTAGCACAAAGCGGCTTTATCGCACCAATTTCAAGTAAGAATGTCCACGTCGCCGAAACGAACAGAAACACAAGTATCGAAATTGTACCACATTATTGTTTCGAGTATATGAATATGTATCAAGACTCCACTGCTTAGCAATTTTCTTATAATATACGAAGTCATGTCGAACAAAGTTTGCATATGATTGAAACCAAAAAATATAACGCTCAAGTATCCACTTTCGTACCAAATGTTAAAGATTCATGAGGTGATAGAAAAAGGTTGTCAGACCTTATTGGGAATTTTGCTATTTGAACATTCTACCTAAAAGATACTTTTAACATTATAAAGACGCATGTAAGAATTTGCAAGGGTCTTCATTGATTCAATCAGTATACATCTAACTTAATGACTGAATGTCTGTTCTATGATTTAAGTTTTTGTTGCTTGTACTTTACTTATACTATACATCCCTTTTTGTAAATATTGTTTAGAGATTCCTGTATAAGTCCCATCGCAATCTAAATAATTTAATTTGTATACTGTGTGGGTTTGTTTATCTTCCGGTATTAAAGGCTCTAGATTCGGAAAATATTCCCCAACCCAGTTAATAGGTTTATGCGCAACGTTTATATCGTACTTTTTCGAACATTTCTCAATTTTCTCAGAGGTCTCCGGAATGTATGGTAATGTTATAATTATCTGTATTACCGTTTATGTTATTTATATATAACGTTCCATTATAGATTTTGTTTATTCTTTCTTTAATGATGGGATTGAAAGATGTTTCTGGGTAGCCATTCATTTCAACTATTAAATTTTTGGGACGGTCCTCTGTGTCGGACAATTTAACAGCGCAATCTGTAAGGCTGTTTATAACACTTCTTTTATAAATACAATTGTGGAAGTCGTTACTTTGTGATAGTTTATCATTTTAACGAAATAATAAATAAAACTACTTTGTTTTAATATCACTGATATTTAATAGTCCACTTCTCGCAGATATTTTTATGTCTCACATAGAAGATACTATAACGAGTTCTGCCATAACTAAAGAACATATTCAATTTTGGTAGAGATATGTAGACGATATTTTAGCCCTCTTTAAAGGTACACCTAGAAAATTAGATGTTTTCTTATCATTCATCAATAATATTCATCCCAACATAAAATTCACATTAGAGACAGAAAAGGATCACAAAATAAATTTCTTAAACTTAACATTATTACATCATAATAATAGCATCTAATTCGACATTTACAGAAAACCTACTTTCACAGATACAGTAATTTGTACCTCTTCACATAGTCCCTATACTCATAAACTAGCTGATTTTTATGCAATGATACATAGAGCCTTTTCCCTTCCCTTATCTCAAGAAAATCTAAGTAAAGAAAACTAGATACAATTAAAGTCATTGCTACAAATAACGGTTTCGGTCCCCAATAGCGTTTATCCCTTCATAAAATACAAAGATAACTCATTAAAATATGTTTCTTCAACTTATTTTGGTCCTATAAGCGAAAAAATTGCAATCATGTTATCTCATCATAACCTGACCATCAGCTTTAAACCCCCCAAACAAATTATCTCATATTCTGTTCAATGCGAAAGATAAAACTGGCAAATTTAAAAGACCCGGAGTTTATAAACTAACTTGTTCAGAGTGTGATATTTTTTACATAGGTAGATCTTGCCGTAACATAGCAGTTAGATATAAAGAACATTTTCGTTCCTTTAAAAATAATAAAACCAATTCTTCAATTGCAACTCATATTTTAGAAACAGGCCATACCTTTCCTAGTTTGAATAATGTCCAAATTTTACATAGTTAAGATAAAATTTCAAAACTGAATATATTAGAGTCAATGGAAATTTTCAAAGGAATGAAGATGTATGATAAAAAGATCCTAAACGATCAACTAGATTTATATTACAGTAATCTCTTCAATGTATTAATAACGGTATTTTAGTATTTAAAGCCCGTTAGTAAATATACCCGCACCACTAAGGTCCTCACGGAATTACCTAATCACGTTACCCCTCTCTGGTTATAGCCATAAAATTTGTTTGTCATTCTTCCTAAACCTACATATAGTAGATATAATATTTGTTAAATTCATTTTTCGTCTGAAGATGACACGTTTAGTGTTGAAACTATAGTAACGACTATATTAAATATCAGTGATAGTAAAACAAACTAGTTTTACTTATTATTTCGTTAAAACGAAGTTTTTATTTTTCCATCTGCATCATGCCTAATGTTCATATATAGGAAATTTATGTTTCTGTTCACTTGTATTTCACAAGTAAATTTTGAAGTAAAATTGAAGTTTACAGTGGAAATTTTTAAATTAATAAAATAATAAACGTACGTGTTAGTGTGACCAATTTCCCGAGAATTTATATATAAAGTTCATAACAATTACATTATAGCGTTACCCTTCACTATAAAAATAATAATAATAAACAAACCAAACTCGGACTAGAAAACTTTTTTATGTAGATTACAGGTTTTAATGCTAAAATGTATTTTCTCCTACATAATAAAATTTGCCAGGGTATCGGAATTCTAGATACATACCACGTTGATGTATATTAAATTTTAATTCATTATTATCATTTTTCTTCTAGGTTATCAATGTTGATAGTCGCACTGGTAAACTATTACGCTTCATTGAATTACCTGTAACATATGTAACTTCTGCAATTTTTGGAGGCCCGAAATTGGAGATACTCTACGTAACTACTTCAAGATCGGAATTAAGTGACGAACAGCTTGCGAAGGAACCTCTTGCTGGATCAGTGTTGGCCGTCAAAGGACTAAGAGTCAAAGGACTACCCAGTCATCAGTTTAATTATAAACCGTTTGGAAACTGTAAACTCAAATAAATATTCACACATGGAATACGATCAAATAATATAATCATTTTAGACTTTCTAGTTTATGTTTCATATTCATTCTACCAAAATAATTTCTGATGTATCAATTGCTAATTGAATTAATCAATAAAAGAGATAGCTGATTTCAAATCCTGATGAACAAGCTAGAAGATCAGTTACAAACTAGCTGAAAATTGATTAGCATAACCACCTAGTAATCAACGTAATTAATAAATTGAGACTATCGAGTTTCTGACTCTCCTACATTGAAGCTAAGTGTTTATATGTGAACATATGCGAATTAATTTCGGAATAACCTTTGAAGCAAAATGTACTATGCAGCTTCATACTCTACACCAAGACACTCCCAGAAAGTATTTATAAGCCCTTAAAATCCTATAATTCCACGTCACAATAGCACGACTTGATGCCGACGTTTCGCTAACCATTACATGTGGCATCTTCAAGGCAGGTTTGAGGCATGAACTGAATCTGGGGATAATTGGGGTATTAGCTTACACCCAATTCAGAATAATGTGCCGGATACAGTCTTTAGAGACATGTAATGAAATCATTTTTTCTCAGTAGATATTTCAATCAAAACTTCATTTTAAAATAATAATGATTGAGCTTTTATTTGATTTTTCTTCATATCCCTTCAATGAATTACAAACCTATTGCTTATCATCTATGTATAAATACTCAAACCTAGACTACATTCTTTATTACTTACAGTATCTTCTCCATTAGAGAATATCCAAATGTATGAAACGGGGGGAAGAGTAAAGCTGAATAACAGTATATTCTTTTTCAACATGGGATCTGCTGTAAATAAGCTAAACGCTTCGATTCTTCCTACCGTTAATTATTCAGACTGTTTGAATATTTTATATCAATTCTTCGAACGATGGAGTGCAAAAATTACCCAATGTGCATTAAATTGTACCAACCTGCCAAAGAGAATATTTATATTCCAACCGTTTATTAATTCAAGTAACATTCGTTCATATCATCATATAAATAATGTCTGAATTAATGAATTTACACAACCAGTTCAAAGCTAATTCCCATGAGCCTAAGAGAGACTTTCAGGCGTCTGTGGCGGCAAACTCAAAGCGGCAGGATTATTTATTTTATTATCTTCAATACTTAATGCTAAATCCAGAGAGTTGAAACACAAGATCTTGACTCCCTTGACATTGATGAAATTAAAAACAGTCCCGGAAGAGTTTGATACGTTTTTTTAGAATGAGTATTGGCAGAAATGGGAAGACGAACTACTATCCTGGCTCGCTTTCATTTAAAATGACCAATCTTATATTGTAAGCGAGGAACAAGTGACTTGGGAGTTACGGTTAATATACAGTGTGACCCATTTATATTGGAAACACCCCTGTTAAATTTTAAGTTAATAAGCGATTTTAACCGATTTTTAAGCTATTGCATATAGCTTTTATCGCGGGCTTTGAGCGCGGCGACCGAATCAAGAAATTCCGTAACGAAATATAATGTAAGACCTAAACACCTAACATGTGTCAAATTAATTAATTAATTTGAAGTTTCTAAAAGTGAGAAATTTCTATATTTTATACGAATGTTATAATACTCTAGCGCTTTAGACTCCTGAATTTTCACGTGGCCTAACGAAATTAGAAGGTTCGAATTATCTAAAAACATAATTGCATGAACTCCAGACGTCCTCTGTAATTAGCTACGAACGAAATCATTTTGACATATGCCTCTAGGAGCTCGCTACGCGTCAGTTAGAGTTTATACGTTAGACGCGCGTAGCAGAGACCTGAGAGTACCTGTTTCTATTAAGCTATTGCATATATTGCATATAACTTTTATCGCGGGCTTTGAGCGCGTCGACCGAATCAAGAAATTCCGTAACGAAAAATAACAGGAACTCGTTTATGTTGGGCTCTCTCGGGTGACTAATATTGAAAAATTGTATATCACGACAAAAAACGATAATTCTACATTCAAGTTTTATAATAATCGAAGGCAAGCTGCATCGACTGCATCTTTGTTGCAAAAATTCAAAAGACTGCCTTTAAATAGTGTTCAGACGACAGCTCAAAGTGTCTTAGATTTCATTAGTAATAGAAATGGCATTTCAATAATGACTTTCAATTGCCAAAGTCTGAATAGTCACAAATACGATTTACAAGATTCAGTTACGAGACAAACAAATGTGTAACTTCTTACCGAAACTTGCATGGCGCATGATAATCCGATTGAAATATCTAATTTCAATTGTATTGTTCAATTCAAACGAGATACTGTTCCAAAAGGTGGGGTAGCTATTTACCAAAATAATAATAATGTTACTAATATTATGACTCCGAATATTGAAATACATATTGCACACGTTAGCGATGTTAATGTTAGGCACTAACACACAGATACTTGGAGGTAACGTTAGCGATGTTAATGTTAGGCACTAACACACAGATACTTGGAGGTACTCTGAATCCAGTGGTAATTCTTATAATAAAAAAATCGCTAACGGAAATTATCCATTTTCGACTACGATAAAGTATCGTAGTATGCCCTGCAATTCGGAATAAACATTTTAAGTTTTGTTCCATAGTAGACCTTTCATTACTTGACAATTAAAAAAAAAGATACGTGTGGCACTCGGGGACTGCCGCGTTAAAGCTATTGCATAGCATTTTTTCTCAACTTATGCAATTATAATTATATATATTTTTAAATTTATGCAGTATTTTTTTTTTCTTTGATATTTAAATTCAAGTTTTTTCTCTGATATTAATTCAAGTTACACTTTTTAAGCGTGGTGACCGATAAGAAAACAAGTTTTTTTCTTTTATTGAATAAAGAGAAGTTAATATCGTTTAAAACATTTTCATTATCTTACAATACATGTAGGTTATTCAGGAATTTGTTATCATTGAAACTATAGGTTTATGGTAACTGAATAACTGAAATAAGAGACATAAGTTTGAGACTTGATATCCTCTAAATATCTGGAAAATACCTCGTCAATGGTGGTCCCATATTTTGTTGCGGATTCTTGTGGATCATTATTCATTTTCAAATTCAATTTTTCCGAAAGAAAAGTTGTCAACCGCTCTGCTTTTTTATCAGCGAATTTGATGTTGAAATCGCTAGCCAAGATAAGTGGAAATTTATTACCATTTGTACCAAGTATTTTCGACCCTTCTTCAGTGTACTCCAGTAAAGTTCGATGAATAGAATGCTCTACCTCGTCCAATTTTGGATTCGGAGAAATGTAAATTGCTACCATCACTATGTGTAGGCCATTTCTAAGTTTGCATAAGCACGCACAAATATCTCCAACAAATGAGCGCCTAACATTAACATCGCTAACGTGTGCAATATTTATTTCAATATTCGGAGTCATAATATTAGTTACATTATTATTATTTTGGCAAATAGCTACCCCACCTTTTGGAACAGTATCCCTTTTGAATTGAACAATACAATTGAAATTAGGTATTTCAATCGGATTATCATGCGCCATGCAAGTTTCGGTAAGAAGTAACACATTTGTTTGTCTCGTAACTGAATCTTGTAAATCGTATCTGTGACTATTTAGACTTTGGCAATTGAAAGTCATTATTGAAATGCCATTTCTATTACCAATGAAATCTAAGACACTTTGAACTGTCGTCTGAACACTATTTAACGACAGTCTTTTGAATTCTTTCAACAAAGATGCAGTCGGTGCAGCTTGCCTTCGATTATGATAAAACTTGAATATAGAATTATCGTTTTTGTCGTGATATACAATTTTTCAATATTAGTCACCCGAGAGAGCGCAACATAAACGAGTTCCTGAGAATGTGCTTCATTATACTCATATACTATTTCGACAAAAGTCCCACCTTGCGACTAATGTATAGTTATAGCAAGAGCTGAAGTTAATGGAAAATGTTTGCGTTTGGCTATACATTTTCTATTCAATGTTAATGAAATATTTGCTGTTCGTAATTCAATGGGAACAGCGAGATTGCCGACTCTATTTTGCACTGCTAGAGCGGCTGCTTTTTGCCTTAATTATGTCACTGTCGCACTGACATTTTCAATAACCTACAAATTTCATACCTATTTATTTCAGTTGTAAAACAATAATGAACTACAAATTAAAAATTATCTTGGTCAAGGGTGGTTGTGGAATGTAAAACGAAATGTTAACTTTGAACCTTTTACAAGGTCGCAATAGCCACAAACGGGGTCGAAAACTGTTTTGAATTGGTTAATTTTCGATAAATCGAATGACGTTCACGTGAGGGGCGCGTAGCTCGCGAGTTAGAAAAGTGCAAATCTTCGGAACATATAACGTCTTTGCAAGGAATTTTTGGGCCCCAAAATGTCGATTAAATAGGAAAATTTAATTAAAATAGAAACAGGTACTCTCAGGTCTCAGCTACGCACGTCTAACGTATAAACTCTAACTGACGCGTAGCGAGCTCCTAGAGGCATATGTCAAAATCATTTCGTTCGTAGCTGATTACATCTGACGTCTGGCGTTCATGCAATTGAGTTTTTATACAATTCGAACCTTCTAATTTCGATAGGCCACGTGAAAATCCCGGAGTCTAAAGCGCTAGAGTGTTATAACATTCGTATAAAATATAGAAATTTCTCACTTTTAGAAACTTCAAATTGATTAATTAATTTGACACATGTTAGGTGTTCAGGTCTTAGGTTTTTTCGTTACGGAATTTCTTGATTCGGTCGCCGCGCTCAAAGCCCGCGATTAAAGCTATATGCAATAGCTTAATAAGACTTATGTTTCAATACCATTCAGTAATTACTGTAAGCTATATCTCTCTCATCTGAATATTTAAAATCTTTCCAAAAAGTTAATTGGACATCTCTTACATTTTCGTCTTGAATAAATGTATACATGATAGAATAGCAAATATATAATGAGTTTTTCATGCACTGAAACGTGAAGTGTCCCTTAACAATTTCAAAACATTCAATGTTGAATTTGGATGTAACATTAGGAATGAACGGAATTTACGATTCAGAGAACAGCAGGTCGAAGCGAAGTGGAAGAGTCGCATTCTTTAACTCTGAAACGTGTTGGAACAATTAATTCTTTTCCTTGCCGCAATTTGTTTTTATTAAACCAACATGTTAATTCATCGGCGAAACTGAAAACTTTACGTCGACCCTCGTTGAGGTTTTATAAAAGTTTTCCTCGTTTTAGCAGCTTTCGGATGGTTGAATAGCATCTGTCAAGTTTCAGTTTCTCAATATAACAAAAATGAAAACACGCCACATTACAAAGTAGGTTTTTGATTATGTTGAAGGATAATAATTTCTGCTTGAGTGAGTTAGCCGGTTTAATGTTTTGAAAACTAATTATACTGGTGCTACTTCAAAACATCTTCTATACAGGCATTGTTGCAAACTTAATAGGAATTACAGATGCCTTTTCCATTCATAATACATCTCTCTGCTATGATAAAGGGTTTTTCATGTGATGCCGAGAGACAAGACAATATAAAGGGTAGATTGTCTCGACAAGACACCTTGAGACGAGACGAGATAAAGACCTTGACACGTCTCGTTTCGACTTATCTCGACTTTTATACTATACTGTGTATATAATTATTAATCACAATTGTAACGGTGCCGAGCTCATATTTATTAAATCTGAAATTCTGATTGAGTTCATCAACTGTCAGCAGTTCCAATGGGAAACCAGCCGATCTTTGCCCTCACTTCTAAACAAGTAACAAGTTCACCGTAAGGTATAACCACACGTTCCAAACTTCTGATTTTTTGAAGCTATAATGTCTCTGTCAACTCCAAATTTAATTTTTCAGATAAGTGAATAGGCTTGAAAGCCTATCTGATACACCACTTATAACCTCATCGACGTGTTATATGAATTGAGAATCGTTTGTTGGAACCTGTTAGGGTATCAACCATCTTAGTTGATCTGCATACCCTTGAGATTCTTCTAACCTGCCAGTACTAGGTGTATAATTCACCTCACCTAGTAGCTGTTTCTGACTTCGGTGCCTTGATCCCTCACTAGGGATCGCCTCGAATCACGTATAATAATATCTTCATATCTATTCAAGCGTACATGAAGGTCGCATTCACTGACAAGTGATTGGGAAATACCAATTAAACTCGTTAAACAAATTGAATGATAAATATATATGAATTCAAAGGATAGTCTAATCCAGGTTCAACCCAAGTGAGAACCGGGGAGAAGATTATCGCTAGTTCTACTCCTTTCTCTAGCGAGCTAGTACCTGCTCAGGTTCTCTCAAGAGAGTTGGAATCAATGAGAGCTAATTATCACAAACCGAACAGTGATTGATTCCGCGCTCGACCAGGCCGATGATTTGTTCCCTCTTTCGCTTTCTCTCTCTCTCTCTTTCTCTCTCTCTCTCTCTCTCTCTTTCTCTGGTATACTGGGACAAGTACAAAGACCTGATACTCATCTTTTCCCCTGAGTGATCTCCGATAAATGGACTCACAAATGAACACTCAAACTGGCTTGAATGGCTGGAAAGAACATAAATTATCAAAATAAAATCAGCAGGTGGAGCGTGATCTGATGGTTAAATAACCACATTATGTTATATCGCAGACTCAGAGGTTGGCGTGAATATACAATTGTTCTCTAGCATTTACCCTGTTGGTAAGCATAGTTTCCTCTCGAATCCCTTGTAGAAATAAAGTACAGGAAATTTACACACTCGAGTTCTACGTCGAATTGAACTGTCACAAGATGATTTTAATTTCCGCGAAACGCGAAAGACGCGCTGTTTTAACCCTATGAATAAATAGCTCCTGTTGCACAAGTACTACGTTTAATATTGCTTCACAACTGGATTCTGAATATGAGCCAATTCAATGCTCCGACTTACCCCTACGCAAGCTACACACACCTCCAGATCTCTTTCTTTCAAATTACTACAAGCAAAATTTAACTCAGGTTGCGCTCTTCTGGAATCCATTGAAATTAAAGAATTTCTCCGTTGACTTATATGAACACAACTTGATAAATTAATTTAATCTCTATCTAATTACTTGTATTCAGTTTGTTACAATACTAACAAACAGGATATTAAATGATTTAAAAAAAACGATATTAGAAACAAACATTAGCATAGGTTGAAATTCTACTTGCCTTGACTAGAAAATTACTTATAACTTTATAGAGATATTATCTTTACAGCAATGAAAAAGAACTTAAAAATATTTTAATTACTTTGAGTGTAGACTCTAGCTAAAATATAAATAACGCAAACAAAGGGTTATTCCTTAGGAAGTATAACCACACTGGACCACAAGATCAGTTTACGGAACGAGTAGGTGTTAAACTCTGCTTTTCGTCTAAAGGTAATTATTTTTCAAGAAATCATTAAAGTCTTTCTGCCGATTTCCAACGAGTCTATACTGTTTAGCTAACTGCAAGACGCCCAGCATGTAGTTCCAATGAATACATACAGTTTAGCTAGCAGCATGGTGCTTAGCCTGAAATCAAACTGTTCGTCTTGTATCAGAGCATCGGTCCACAATACAGATAAAAAACGTGCATCTGATAAAAGCATTAGCTTCTGAAAACAGTTCAGCTCTATTTCTCAGGACCACCACAATCAGTCGAACCAAGCCGTTATTGCTGTTTGCAATTTAACCTTAGATGCGAAAGCAGACATTTGAGTATACAAGTGAAATCCAGAAGCAGATATTTTCTTTTGAACAAATCAGAATGCGCTCGTTCAGTCACATGAACTCGTGATGATCATCTTCTTAACCTAATACAAGGAAACCGATTTTAGCGATCACCCGTATGAAAGTACCAACTTCGTATAATGAACGATTTTTCAAATGGGAATTATATCAAAAAGTAAGTAAGCTCGATTCTAGACAGAAACCTGAGCTTATTGTAGATCATCTCGCTATTAATAATAGCCAATACCTGTCATTGTAGGCATTCACCGCCTTTCCTGTCTTTAGTCCACCTAAAAACAGGATACACATGCGGCTATCATCTTACACTAGCATAATATTGTATCTAATAGTTTGTAAAATCCAATCTGTATTTTACCACCGTACGAATATTTCAAAAACTTTGAACTATCACAGTACAGGGTGTCCCATTTTGGGTACTTTTGCGGGGTATCTCCTTTATTTTTAAAGATAGAGAGTTGCGGTTTTCGCGACACTGTGCTACTTTTTCGTAAAACTCAAGATGCCGTCAACAGAATTTTCATAGCCCTTTTAGTTTTTAAGATACAGGGCATTTCTGAAAATGTTGCATTTTGTGACCCCCCTCGTATCTCCGTTATCCTTCAACTTATCGAAAAGGTAAAATAACATTCTAATAGATTTTTTTCCGTAGAATGCAGTGGTGTAGATAACTTTTGTTACATATTTACTGTTTTTGAGTTATAAAGTAAACTTATGTTTTTTTAAATGGAACACCCTGTATATTTATAGACTATAAAATTTGTCTTTTTTTTACCTTTTCAAAAATATATGATAGTATAAACTTTTTTCCCGAAACACGCAAATAATTGACAATTTTCAGAAATTAAATACATATTTTAATAGTAGGCTATGGATAACAATAATAAACAAGTGCAACTTACATATTACTAACAAATAATTGGATACCTTTTATATAGGTATCTATTAAAAAAAATTCCCATAGATCTTTTTCTAACAGTAAGTTTGTAACAACAGTTTTGTGGCGTAAAGTGACAATATAACAAAAACACAAAAAAATAACATTATTAAAAAAAATTAAATGTGATGTTCAAATTGACCACCATTTTCTCTAATGCAAAATTGGCACATCTTTGAGATTCTTTGAATAGCGTTCAAAAGAACCATTGTTCTCATTCGCAGATTTCGAAAAGCTATATGAATTGCCTCTCGAAGTTTTGCAATGCCGTCATATCGAGTTTTATATACTTCATTTTGTATATAACCCCATAAAAAAAAATCTAAAATTGAGAGATCTGGTGATCGTGGAGGCCATCTAACAGGTCCGTTGGTACCTATCCATCTTTGAGGAAAGTTATTATTTAGAAAGGCCCTTAAGATCCTAGAGTTATGACTTGGGGCACCATCTTGCTGTAGGTAAACAGCATTATACTGAGCTAATGGAATGTTTTCGAGCAGTTCTGGAATAACTTCCTCAAGAATTTCTAGGTATCTACGTGCTGTAAGACCTCCTTCAAAAATCCTATAAACTATATGTCTACCCAAAATAAAACATGAAACCTCAACTCCAAAGCGTCCTTGTTGTGCCCTTTCAAACATTAAATGCAGATTTTCACTACGCCAGTTCCTGGTATTGTGACGATTGAAAATGCCAGCACTTGAAATAAAGCATTCGTCTGACCAAAAAACAAGTCTGCCAAATAAATCGTTAGCATCGATTTGTTGCAAATACCACTGGCAAAACAGTGCCCGGCGCTCGGCATCGCCAGGATGCAAATGTTGTAGTATATTAAATTTGTATGGATGATACTTATATTTCTTCAAGATCCTCTGAGCGTTAGTTTTTGGCACACCAATTTCCTTCTAAATTTTTCTACATGAGGACGAAGATGTTGCTTCTATATATCCTAAAGTATCTATCTCTTTTCTTTCCCTGTTCTCTTTGTTGTATGTTTTAGGGCGCGGGTGAACAAATGATCCGTGCTCAACTAAATTTGCTTTTAAACGGGCAAATATCCCAAAAAACGGTTGCCTTCTTTCTGGATATCTAACAAGCAAAAATTAAAATGATAATAGAGATTTTCATAGCCATAATAGCTTACTCACCTTTGGAAATATAATTCCGAAGCTTCTTCAGAATTTTCATTACTCTGTATAAAACATACCATCATATCATATTTCTCATAATTTTCGTAAACTGCCATTATTCGAAAAAATTGATAAATATCTATTGAATAATGATACCAAAAGAACGAAAATAAACAGCTTAAATGCGATAGAGATTTGATGTTTATTTCTGTTTCTTGTCATAAACAATATCAATGGCCTACTATTAAAATATGTATTTAATTTCTGAAAATTGTCAAATATTTGCGTGTTTCTGGAAAAAAGTTTACACTATCATATATTTTTGAAAAGGTATAAAAAAGACAAATTTTATAGTCTATAAATATACAGGGTGTTCCATTTAAAAAAACATGAGTTTGCTTTATAACTCAAAAACAGTAAATATGTAACAAAAGTTATCTACACCACTGCATTTTACGGAAAAAAAACTATTAGAATGTTATTTTACCTTTTCGATAAGTTGAAGGATAACGGAGATACGAGGGGGGTCACAAAATGCAACATTTTCAGAAATGCCCTGTATCTTAAAAACTAAAAGGGCTATGAAAATTCTGTTGACGGCATCTTGAGTTTTACGAAAAAGTAGCACAGTGTCGCGAAAACCGCAACTCTCTATCTTTAAAAATAAAGGAGATACCCCGCAAAAGTACCCAAAATGGGACACCCTGTACAGACTGTGCAAGGTAAGTATATTGTTCCTGAGAAAGTGTGTCTTACAATTTTCTCTAGGGCTTCACCTAAGAAAGCTTCAGAAACACATTTTTTGTAGGACAAATATTCGAGCAACGTCACTTGCATTACCCCAGAAAACTATTCGATATATCAGTGTGGACTGTATAAAAGCATGATATGCCATCAAGGCCGCCTCTACGCTCCCAAGAATTTAAGAGAATTCATGTTATAAAAAAACTATATCTTGATGGTTAGGTATGTAGATAATTTTTCACTACTTGTTAAATTCATCTTCTTTGGAATACAAATACTGGAAACAATTTATTCAACATTATGAAACGTTGTTCGTTGTAGTTAAACGAAATGGGGAAAGGCGTAACTGTTTCTGCAGGAAGAATTAGTAGAAAACGAAATCAATTATAATTTCTCATTTGTTCAAGGCAATGGATTTTCTATTCATTCGGGTCTTCATTGTATATCCCTAGTTGAATGTAGGCGTGTTTAAACTTTACAAATACAGAATGTGAGTTCCATTCTTCCAATTCAATTTATTTTGCTTATTCTAGTTACAAATTATTGCACACTTCCAGTTAAAGAACAAAACTGAAACGTGAAGAATATTAGAATAATAAACAAACCGTGCCAACGCGTGAATAACAATTTTAACACAAATATTGTATTGCAACTTTTGTTAATCGCCTGTTGAAACCATATTGCTACTTTGAACCAATAGTAGGAACAACTGTTTCTATTTTTATGTTCGGCTGTCATTGTATATTTAGCTTATCTAGAAATTCATTTTGCATTCCAACTGACGCATTTCAAGTATATTAATTTTAAATTTCAGATTCAATTACTGTCAAATGACACACAAAGATTAATTGCGATTTCACTGGATTGGATTTAAATTTTCTTTGAAAAAATATTTGATGAGTGTTAAATTAGGAACTGATTTAAGATTTTTATATTGTTCTCACAGAACCTCAATCAATAGTATATTTCAGTTTTATTTGTGTCATGGCTGGAGACAAGTTGATTACGGAACTTGTAGATTTTAATTGTATTTATGATATACTTGAACATAAGTTGCCTGAAATATTTGAATAGATTTTTAATTATGATTAAATGAAAGAACAATTACTTCGTTTTTATACCACCTTTAATATTAATCATTTCGGCTCAGTTTCTACCGGAGTAGGTACGCAAGATTGATTGTTGAACGTACTGTTCTTATTTTTGAACTTTCAACAACAGTGTTTCATTACATTCACCGTGTATTCTAGGTTATAATATTTCCACTCACTTTTCTACGATTTCCAAGTTGTTCCAATTCTACGGTATTTTTGATTTAATTTATTCAGAAAAGCACTGCGTAATCTTATCATAGGGAGTTAAATGAAATAACTATTAAAAGCTCGACGTACACTAATTTAATAAATAAATGTAACTATAGTTTCGCTAACACTGTAGCTTCTTGAAACACATATTATAAGCTAACTTTTAAAAGTTATTTTATTTAAGTTCAGAATAGCTTTTCACCACGTAATACCTAATTATACTCAATTTTCTTTCCGTAGAATCTACATTGGTGAAACTGGTCATAAGATGGCTATTCTCGTGTATGTGATTCATAGCTTTATAACGCACCTGTTGTCAGTACATTGTCTAGCGATAGCTAGACGATGCACTTGATTCGCTAAATAATTTCCTGTCGACATGCGCACGTCGCACATGGGCACCTTAAATCTTTGAAAGCACTTACTTGTCTATATTCAATCAATATAATACGTTTGGTTAGCTAACAAGGTGAAATCATCAATCTCTCACTTTGTTCCTATCATCAGATTTTTGAACAACTTTTCTTAGAGCTGTCACATGACCTAGATTGATATTTAAAAAACAATTGGTGTTGTTAGAGATTAAGAGGTTTTCAAGTATTACAGAAAGATGAACAACAATATTTCATTATTGTGAATGTCGAAAAAAATACTTTATTTTAGGTAGTTCGGAGATTAGGGATTGATGATTGTAATATACAAACTGTAAATTGGACAAAACACAAAATATGCAGACAATGCATTGATTTTTTGTGCGATTTGAACTGTAGAAGTTTCTCAGGCCTTATTTGGGACGAGTAAGACGCGAAACACTAGATACAGCGGTATATTCGAAATTGTCTGACCAAATCAACTATCTTTATTCGGAACCATAATGTAGAAGAGGATGCGATTTTTTGATCAGACTTAACATCATGCTATTATACATGAGAGACCCCCTAACCTACACCAAGCACATCAAATCGAGGATGGGAAACTCTAAATGATGAGCAATTAAGGCGTAGGATCTGTAGAAAAATTGGAGAGATAAATGTCTAAGTTGTTCAAAACCTAATGAAGAAAATTCATGTGAAAACTTTTGACACATAAATTATTAAATGTTGTTAACATAATTTTTCAACCAAGCCTGAAGACAATACAGACTAGGTTAATGCATAAATTGCAGCGAACATTTTTTAAATTCAATCAATTAAGGTTTTTTATTATTTTTCTAAACGATTATATGAATTTTATGCAGAACTTTTGAACATTCCAATATAGCGATTCGTAAAACTCAAGCTTCAGGGGTATATTATATGTGTGTTTTTCAAGAGAGGACATGGAAACGCTGTCGTATATAGGATTTTAATGCAATATTTTCCGTTGGCAACGATCAAAATACCATTTACTGATTTCAGTTGTTTGAATTAATTTTCCAGATATGAGTAGCGTAGTAGATAAATCTTTTAGAATTAAAATGATATTTGATATTCACTAAATAACTGCAGATGGCTGACAATCAATATCTTATAGAATGTATTATTCACCACCTATGAAACAAATTCTGGATTATAGAATGTTATCGTCCAGTTATTTGTTTTGCAAGTCGGATTAACCCCGCGTGAAACTAAGCCCCGCTGATCTACAGTAGAGCATTATATTGTGAAGCGATTTCAATTGTTCTTGGCAAGCTGACGTATTCAAATCGAGGGATTCGAAATTCGTCACAGTACGCAGGTAAACATAAAATTAGTGTTCGATATTCGTCACATGGCATTCTGTCGTCCGATTTTGAGACTACGAAATTCGTCACAAAGATAATTATTGTTTTCAAAATTCTAAAATACAATGAAAACCTTGTTGATGCAACAATTTTGCCACATTAGGCAAGTAATATTTTTACGTTTACAAAAAAATTAATATGATTGAAAAATTGAATTATGAGGTCGGTTTTACTTTATTTATTCACTGAATTAGTGTTATAAAAAAATGTGTAACATAATGATCAAGAATATAATGTACTTATAATACATAAATTTTACATAACTCTCTGAAGAAAAACATTGACAATTCATACATAACAATACCCAATACTACATATTTTATGGATTGTGTCGATATGTATTTGAAACAACTTAAGCAAAATGGAGGGTAGTTATCTTTTGTTGTTCCAAATCTAATAAAGACTTTTGAAGAAAATCTTGTCTCCGAATTGTGGCTGAGTTTTCAGATTTATAAGGAGTAGCTACACTATTACATTTTATGTATACTATTTAAAATTTTAACAAAACATCTATGAGAAAATATTCAGTGAACCATAATAAAAAGAGTTATTTAAGTGGAATTGAAAGGACTCGCAAGGGTTCGTGGTCTTATTTAGAGTTAGATAATCTTCAGCCCAAATGTGGGGTGGAAAAGTGGCTTCGTCGGACATAAAATAATCCACCAAATACTTATCGTTACTTGGCTTTATTGCAAGTAACTCAAAAACAAAAAAAATATAACCAGATTTGGATTTAAAAATACCACACCAAAACAATAACGAAGCAACTTTCCAGTTTCACAATTTTTACAACACGAAAAATATAATTAATGATTATAAATTCAAGCACCCTTAAAATTTACCTGAGACATTGACCGGACCCCGTAATTAAATTGTGACGAATATCATGCCTTCCGTCATACCCAGTTATAAGATCTGATACGCTTCTGTCTTTCGAAATAAAGGAGATAATTAATAATTCAACTAGAATTATGAACAAGAAAAGTTAATACTCAGCAGTGTTTATGTTTATGGAATGAAATCCGCGATTTTTCTGATACTGAGATTCTTTCATAATCATCTCACAGTTTTTGTGAAGAATTCAACAATGAACAAGTATTACATTCAAGCACGTTTAGCCCAAATTTTTCAGAGCTTATGTTGAATATCTACAGTTATATTGTTCGCATAATGAAAAAAATTGAGTTCTCCAAGATTCCGAAACAATTGAGACAAAGTTTCTTGTTTATTTTCTTAATCATGAAAGAACAAACCTGTGGAGAATCAAGATTTCAAACAATTCACAACTTCAATAAAGAGTACATCGCTTTTGATGAAAATTCTTGGAACAAAGTTGAAATAGAACACATAATCTATGATTTCGGCGTTTGCGTTGGGTAGAATAATTTCAACTTTCTGAAGTTAAAGAATTAAACTCCAATTTACACAAGCTGGTAACATTTAATTTAGAATTAATGCTGACAAATGGTTTCACCACATTGTGACATTCTCAACAACAAATAAGGAGATTAATCACAGTTAATAAAAAAATTAAAAATATACAACTGAAGACAAATACCAAACTTGTATCATTTTGATGTCAAAAACCTAATTCCAAGTATTCTAACACGGCTGACCAATGGTGTAGTCAAGGTAAATACTAAATATTACAAACAGAACACCGAGCTCCCGATGGGATCGCCATTATCTCCTTCACTAGGAGAAATATCTATGAATTACTTACAAAATCAAATACTAAATTCAAAACTCCAGTACGTTTGTATATTGGATCGCTATGTTGACGACATAATCATTTACATTGCAGGTAGTATCCGGAAAATAAATCCATTTCTTACGTATATTAACAACAACCATTTCATGTACAAATAATATCCATTCCTTCGCTATTTATCACATACCCACCCAAACAATACCACCAACACTTATTTACACCCGCAAACACACAAGTTAGCAGCATGGTGGCCCAATCAAAACGAAACCCGGCCGATATCTCATATACTATTCGTTTAAAAAAGAATCGCTGGGACCCGTCGATTTTCATTTTTTGGGAGAAATTTTTTTCTTATATCACCAACCTTATCACTTTTGCCCCCTCGCGGAGGTGAGCTTTAACCCCAAAATCTTAAACAGGAATAGGGGTCAAGTGGTCTTATTTTGAAGGTAATTGAATTCTCTGTTCAACGCATCTTAGTTTTATGAATTTGATGAAGCCGTTTTGAGAAAACAAGGGAAGAACAAGGAAAAAAAAATTATTGCTCGGTGAAAAAATTTTGAGATCCGTTGATTTGTATAGCGAGAAAAAAGTTACTTAAAAAGTAAGATTTATAAAACTTGGCCACAGTCATTAAATAAATTATGTCAGCGGATCATTGATGAATGTCGGGCCATTACACCAGAAATTCTTCATAATGTCAAGGATCGTTTTGAACAAAATCTCTATTATTGTATGGAAGCAGTAGGCTAACACTTTTAGCACTTATCATCATGAACAATGAATAAACTAAATTTACATTTTGAGTCTCATCTTTTTTGTAAACCTAAACCATACCGTAAAGCTAAGCTCAAAAGAATAATTTTTCCCACAAAAACAATGTTATTACATAAAATTAACTCAAAAATCAATACAAATGTTTCATATTAACTAACTCAACTATCTACTAAGTTCTTAAAAATTGTTAGTCCGTGAAAAGACATTTTAATGACATTTGAATTGTGGTATCATTTGACTTTTAATCCCATTTTAATTTGAGGGTTGAAGCTTACCTCTGCGGGAGGTTGGAGGGGCAGAGTTGAAAATAAGCGAAAAAAAAACAATTACTATAAAAATTAACGGATCTCAACATTTTTTCACCGAGCAATAATTTTTTTTTCATTGTTCTTCCCTTATTTGCTCAAAAACGGCTTCATCAAATTTGTTAAACTAAGATGCGTTGAACAGAGAATTCGATTACCTTTAAAATGAGGTACCACTCGATCCCTATTTTTATTTAAGACTTTGGGGTTAAAGCTCACACCCGCGAGGGTGTGAAAGTTACAAGGTTGATGATATGACCATAATCTTTTCCCCGAGAAATAAAAATCGACGGCTCCGGGGTTTTTTTTTTTAAACAAACGGTATATGAGATATCAGTCGTGTTTCGTTTTGATTGGCCCATCCCGTATATAGATCAGTTAATATCTCTTTAAATAATGATAACTTCCATGTAGAATTAAACACAATCATAGATATTGCTAAAAATAACGGTTATGATGTCAAGATACTTCAAAATAAACTTAATCCAAAAGCCCTGAGCCTAAGTAATCCGCGGATTAATTAGGATATTGGATGTCTACTTTTCGTGCACAATTTTACTCCAGGACTTATATTGTAAGAGAAATTAATATACAAGGTTCTAAATAAGATCGGCCTGCATCCATCTGTTTCCCTAATAAATGGTACTTTTTATCAAACATAATATGTAAAGAAGCAAATCGCGGATGGGTTGTCACTATTACATCAGGTAATACCTCAATTAAAAATAATGTAATTCATTTTTTCAATTTCTACACTTATTGGTTTTCTCAAAGAATTTAGTACTAATCGAGAGTACAAAGAATAAGTAATAAGGACAAGTAAGGTTGTTCATCTATTACCGGGTTGCGAGGAATGAACAGATGAGGTTATATCAAACTTCAAAATTCGAATATTTGCGGAAGCGAATGGTTCCCCACCGAGAAGCGTTGAGCGTATTATTCTGTGCGATAGAGGAGTACGCAGCATAATCGCTGCACGTGAGGCAGCTGCCGAGTTAAAGGGAGTGCGCATGCTCCTTTTCCGTGCGATACAAAAATATAACATTACCACCAAGGAGCATTTTGGAAGTTCATCACAACCTCACCTTTCCCTGCCATAAATTGCCATTTGTATTTCAATCTTTTTTCAAATTGGTTTCTATTTCTATGTACATAAAGACAATAATTTAATACTTTGAAATATAGATACCTCGAATTGTTCGTTACTTTAAGTAGGTATTTGCTTGAGAACTTAGATTACTCCAAACATAGATCTAACTAACTTGTTCTTATTTTGACAGAAACATTGCTAAGTTCTAATTATAATTTATATTTGATTTCAAATTTTAGAAAATAATGAAGAAAACCTATCCCATCACATTGCCTTCGCATCGGAAGTTCTTCAATCATTGGTTAAAAGAGAAATTCAAAAGAACTCATTCTAACCCCCTCATTTCCTAGTGCGATAAAGGTCAATATTAGAGTTTTCAAATTTACTGAAATTCTTATGACAGTAAGTGGTATATGTGTGACGATATCACTATCGGAGTCAATTGAATGTGCAGTAGTAATACACTCCAAGACTTCTATCGCACAGAAAAAGTAGATTTTTTACCAGGCAGCTATCTCATGTGCAGCTGTTATGCTGCGTCCTCCTCTATAGCGTAGTACGCTCAACGTTTCCCTGTGCACACCGTTCGGTATTTAAAGCACGATAACCGTGTATTTTGACCGATTTTGCTTAGGCAACCTGATACCCTCGTCATAGGCGTAGCTAGCAGGGGGGGCTGGTAGGTTATCAGCCTCTCCGGTTTCAAAAATACCCTCTCCTGAGAAATTTGACACTGCAGCGATTATTAATTATGTTACCTTTCATTATCATGTCTCTGATGAACATTATTCGACTTGAAAACATTACATGCGAAGTATAAGAAACTGGTTGCAAAGTCGTATGTCGCAGGATCTATTTTCAAATATATCCTTAATTAACATAGAAAGTAAAATGATGGGCGATTTGAATTTAGAAGACATGCTCAAACAGTTCTTAAAGCAGAATAATCGCAAATAGAACGTTCATGTTTATTTCTAATTTTAGTAGACTGTAGATTCGTGAACAGTAATTGTTTTTGTTAGCACTTACAGCCAATGGCAGTTGTTTTTTGCAGATTATTTTTAGTGTGTTAATTGATTAATATTTGTTGTTTTTTCGACGTTCTTAGTATTTTTCCACTATAATATTAGAATAGTTAATAAATCACAAAAGTTTCTTTTTTCATACTGGTTTTCGTTTTTTGCAGTTGAAGAAAAACGTTATAGCCTTGTTTACTTTTGGTAATAGGTACTTACTTAGGTGAGTTGCAATCACGTTACTAAAGGACGTTTCTGAAAAATATTAATATTTTGAAATGCAAAATGCCTTATCATCGAATGAAATTCTTTGGATTGTACCCATCTTAAATAAGTGAATTTTCATTTTGAAATTCACCTTAAAAATTGGATTGAACCCCCGTCCCCCACATAAGATAGAATAGTGGCCATCGTGGTCTCAACGAAATTATCTCTATTTCAATATATATTCAAATGAGAAAATAGGTGAATGTAAATTTATAATACCAACTCACCTGTTCATACCTGATAACCCAGTAATTTTGAGGAGGAGTACAATATAGACATACTAAGTTTTCGTTGTTCCTTATTATTTGTTTCATCAGTTAGTCCTGAATTCTTTGAGGAAACAAATATATGTAGTATTGTTGCTTAGATACTATGAGAGTTTTGGAAAAGAACGAACGGTTATTTGCCGGCTCCGATAGATTTCATGAGATTTGTTCAAAAGAAGAAAATTATTCCATATCTTTATGGATTGGCATTATACGATGCCAACTGTGAATATCACGATACGCAATTTATAAAATGAAAAAATTGTGACGTGTTTTCTCACTTGTGCACTAAGACTAGTTACTGTGAAATTCACTTTCATTTCTCGGGCGCCAGATCGCCAGGCTTACTTCTTGAGGACTTTTGCTAGGGTCCTCACGACAAAGTGTGTCACGGTGCTATCTATAGATAGCCTTGTCCCTAGGGTAGCTATACTGAAGTATAACCAGGGTGGAAGAACAGTATCAAAGTTGTAGGCTTTAATTACAATTGATACTCCATTATAACTTAGCTCATTAAAAGATGGAGCAGAAACAACCAAATAAAAAGGGGGAATTCAAAATATATTGAAAGAAGTATACTCTGATAATAATTGTTGAATGCAGTTGAACGGTATTTGACACAAACAATCGACCTAGGTGGAAATGCAAATAAGCTCAATCGATAAAAGAAGAACGATTACAACATATCTATTTTTTTACGATATGGTCGGTCTTCAATTATTATTCAACGGTACGGAATCGGTTGATAAATGTTTTACATTTACCATCTACGGAATACACAAGCTTAGCATTACAAACCACAGAATGCAATATATCTTAATGCTGGAAAACAAATACTAAGCTATCATTTACCTTATGTTAATTGACTGAAGCACGATACAGTGTTACAACTTCCCACAATATAAAAAGGAGCACCACACAGGGGCACTAATTCCATATTTTTATAATATCCATTGATCGGTCTTTTATATGTTTTCCAGGTTCAAGTCCCTACCACCAAATCCTTATTTTGTATCGTGGCCTTTTTCCTTAGGTCCCGAACAATGTTTGACAGTGATGCTACTTTTTATATCAAACATTCGCGCTCATGTTGTTCCACCAAATTCACGTCTGCAAGGTGAGGATCATCATCATCGATTTTTGTTCGTACTTAGTTTGTCCACATAAGACTGTTAAAAGTTTGACGCGTTATTTCGAACTCTATCGTTCATTTCGACATACTTTATCGGAATGCCTGTAAATTCTCTAACACCTATGAATGCATAGGGGAGATCGGGGCTATGAGGCCACCTGAGGTAATCGGGCTACATGTATTAGTTTGAAAAGCGCGCTTTTTTTCACGATCGCATACTGCTTTACCGACTCCTGACTACAACAATAAGCAGTATAACAAAGATCGTTCATGTGTGTACATCAGTTTCCATTTTATAAAGCAAACAGTGTATTTCGATATATCGTTAGCGGGAATAAAATGTGAGTAGATAAATAATACAGTTGAGAGATAATAAATTAATTCTTTTTTATTTTTAATGACAGTATATTGTAACATAGTTTGTCACGTGTTTGATTATTTTAATATATATTATAGGTTATATTTTTATGGTATTGTCAAATGTGTACATGAAGGGGCAATGAGGCTATGGGTGCCTTCATTGCCCCAGTAATTGTAGTCACACAAACCAAGCAGCTTTATGAGTTTTTGTTTTCTTTGCTGCAGATGGTTCGCAATTACGAAAGGACTACAGATAAAGCCACTTAGACTAAAGAATCAATGACAGAGGCCTGTGCCCAGGTTGCACGTGGAAGAAGCGTAAAAAGTGTAGCTAAGGCCTTTAACATACCTAGAATCTCTCTTCGAAACCAATTAAAAAAGGCAATTCCTCAAGGCCCTAAAATGGGCAAACCCACAGTTTTTGATGAAACCCAAGAAACAGAGCTTAAGAATCATATTTTATTACTGTCAAAATTATATTTTGGTGTCACAACCACTCAAGTAAGGCAGATGGCGTATGAATATGCCGAACAGAATAAAAACAAAAATGACTTCAATAAAATTACCAAACTTGCCGGGGAAGGATGGCTCTCCGGATTCTTAAAACGTTCTGGTGATATATCATTAAGAAAACCAGAGCACACCAGCCTCAGTAGAATATTGGGATTTAATAAAGATGACGTTTCAAAATTTTACAAAAATCTCGAGGAGGTGTACGAGAAAAACAAGTTTCCAGCATCTCGAGTCTTCAACTGTGATGAAACAGGTGTAAATACAGTTGGAAGTGCTCTAAAAAATACTTGCAAAGGAAGGCCAGAAGCAAGTTGATCTTATTTCCAGTGCTGAGCGAGGAACAAACACCACAGTCGTATGCTGCTTTAGTGCAGCAGGACTTTATGTTCCGCCTATGTTTATATTTAAGCGCCAACGAATGACTCCTCTATTGGAGAAGGATGGACCGCCAGATGCATACACTTGCTCAAAGTCTGGTTGTATAACCGAAGACCTTTTCTTAAAATGGCTCGAACACTTTCAGAAGATTACCAAATGTTCAGTAGAAGAACCTGTTCTGCTAGTGTTTGACAATAACTGCAGTCATGTTTCTTTGTCGTCTTTTAATTTTTGCAAAGAAAATGGCATTGTTATGGTATCTCTTCCACTCCACACCTCCCATCGGCTCCAGCCACTGGACGTCGTCTATTTTGGACCTCTCAAAAAGGCAATTAATCGTGAATTAGACCTTCACTTAAAAACCAATCAATATGAAAGAGTGGGGCAATACGACATCGCTGGTATTTTTAAATCGGCTTATGCAAGAGTGTTATAAGTTGAGAAAGCTATAAAAGGGTTTGAATGCACTGGCATTTTTCCTTTAAACCCAAATATTTTTGACGAAACGGATTTTATAGCTTCTTCGGAAAATCTGGATGGTCGTTGAGAAATTAAATTTAGGCGTTTCCTCAGCATCAAACCCAGAAGTTGAAGCTGGGCCATCAAATCAGGTTGCTGTTGCTGGGCCTTCCAATTGTAAACATGCCTCTGCAGTTCCAAATGTTAAACATCAAGTTACAATAGCCCAAATAACGCCAATTCCAAAAAGGACCAGAAAGACAAGACTAGTCCAAAAAAAAGGGTCTTCCAAAATCTAAACGGCCACACCGAACAAAGATGAGCTTATAGAAAAAACTTTAAAAAGAGAAAAGAAAGAACAGAAAACAGTAGAAAAACAACAAGTTTTGAAAGTTAAAAAGAGGGTATTCAATTGTTCCTCGTCAAATTCTTCCGCTATAGGAAAGAAGGTACAGAAAACCGTACAAAAACAAACAGTTTTGAACGCTAAAAAAAGTGTATACAGTAGTTCCTCATCAGGCTCTTCAGCTGAAGTGGAGTTTGATGATGAAGGTCTACAAGATCAGGATAGTTCGAATGATGAACTTTGTGTTATATGTGGTGAATATGGAAAAGGTCGTGAAATGTGATTTAGGTGCACAAGTTGCTGAAAGTGGGCGCATAAAGATTGCAGCGGAGTCGATAAACCTACATGTTAAGTATGTGATTTTTGTAATACTAAATAAAAAATTTTCATCATTTTTTAATATCTTTGGGGTAATCAGGCCAGGCATGGTCTCATTGTCCCAGGGACGGGGCAATGGGGCCATTTGCAGGATTTAGACTTTTCCTTTGTAAATTTTAAAACTCTTACAAAATCCTATATCTAGAGGCGCAGGATGACGGAGGACCTATCGAAGTTTTCCTCTGTTCAAGGACGAATTCAAATGTTACAATAAACAATTAATGACGCAATCTTTGTTAAAGTGGCCCGATAGCCCTGATTTCCCCTACTATGGACATTTCATTCATTGAAATAATTTTATTTATTAGAAATTATCAGGTATGGTGGAGAGCCGGGATTAGAACTCTATGATTATATACAGAATGCATATTCGGAGTTAATGAAACATATAAATTTCCGTTAAAGTAATACCAGTCACTTATTCGCAATTTTACGAGCGGTTTCTACTTGACCAAAACTGATTAATAAATTAAACTTTAAGCTTCGTTACAAAATATACGAGCCTATTTTGTCGAGGTTCAATGTGAGAATAAAAAATCAATTGAGATAATTCAAATAGTTATTCTTCTTAGTGTAATGTCAATCGCAGAAGAAAATATTGGTACAAGAAAGGCGAAATCCAGCTACAAATTTATCAATTCTAATTAGCCAAGAAATGATGATCAATAATGAACATCTCAGGTAACAACTCCGTAACGTCCTGCTGTATCTCTTAGTTCATGAGTAATGAGTATCCAGACTTTCCTGTAGAATATCTCATGCATTTTCCATGTTTCGTGTTGACACTATAACAGTTCTGGTCACCATAATTTATTTAATGTCTTCTACGTAAACAAATTAACTACGACTTGGTAACCAGTTCAGTTGAAGCAAATCCATTAGCTTAATGACAATATTTATACGTAAATTGATATACAGATACATGCAATACGGTAGTAATAGTTAACTTGAAAAGGGCAAGTAAATTATTAGAATGAATAGGAAACATCCTTTTTTTTAGAATCGATGAAATGTTTAGACGCAATAAACTTCATATAACAAATCATCTAGTACCAGACCGATAATAACCAATAATGAAGTGAATTATTCATAGGTAGAATACAACAATAATTTGTCTACATCATTATTTAGGTTTATGCCATTTCATTATTTTTCTCCTTAATATTACACTGTAATTATGTACTTCTGTGAATATAGCACATCGATAGAGAGATATTTATGTAGAATATTATTGTACTATGTAACTTAAAGAACTGTTATATTTCTTAATTGTATCAATATTTTATTTTTCTCAATGACTGGAATGTATTCTAATTACCAGGAATGCTCTCAACCTTAAATGACACTATTACATTATTTATGTTTTTCCAAAAATGTCTGTTTTATAAGTTAATATGTTTGTATTGTAGTTGTTTCTATAGGGGTCAATAAGGTCACTCGATAGAGATTATTATTATCATTAATTGAAGGAGGGGGGGGTGGGGGGCGTTGCGGTTATTTAATGCCTAGGTCGAAGCTCTTCACACCGTGTATCACTTGTCACCTAGTGAAGCGGTTTCGACCAGTGAGTATTCACCAAGCCACCAAAGGGGAGTTCCCATGCTCTCCAGGTTAACGGTAACTGGTTCCTACTCGAAGGTGTTCACCTGGCTTCAGTAGTAGGCGGGATTCGTTCCAACTCCAGAGTGTTCACCGGGTGCCCAAGGTGGGCAAATAGCCACTTACTCAACAGCCAGTTGGAACCGGGTAGGTGATTAATGCTCCTGAAGAGATTCACCACCATCTTCGTATCTAGTTTCTGAATCTCCTCATAGCTCTACCGAGAGTGCTCTGTGTCTTGGGGGGATCAGTCTTACGCATCTGCAAAAAATGTGCATTGATGCTTTTTTTTTCCGTTCGCACCACCTGCCCAATTATGAATTGCTTATGTTCATCTTGTAGAGGTGGTATTTAAACGCTCCGTGTCCTGTCTTTAAATGTGTCAGCGTTTGGCATCGGTTTTAACCATGTTCCTCACTTGCTGAGACCAGTCTTTCATAATGTGCAGTCCAATCAGTGCTCTCGACTGCCTGCAAGAGTTCACTGGTGTCCATTCTTTCGAACGATGTGTTCTGACCCAACAGTGGAATTTCTCTCTGCACAACCAGAAGGCTATAGTGAATATATAGAGATTAGATTCGAAGAATATTTTAGATCCCATAATTTTCAAAACAAAAAACAATTCAATGTTTCCAAACCATTTAATCGAAAATAACCATATAATTTTCCGTCCTTGTCAGATGTTAAGTGTTCACATACTTAAGGGACCGAATTGAGTCTTATTAATAATCATTCTAATAAACCTCATTGAACATTCTCAGCTGCGCTATGTCCAAGGTAATTGACATATTCACAACTGTTTGAAATATCCAAATAATGTAATTAGTCCTCTACTTATTACCCAGCGTAATCTGTAATTTCTATATAAACTGTGAAGTGACAGCCGGTTCGAACAATCGAAAAAATTTAATCACGATTTTTATTGTTTTAATACAGTGTCAGTAAAAACAAAGATACATTTTCACTTTTATTACAAATAGAATAAATTACATTTTCCAAGTTACAGAACCCAGTCGCTGCAAGGGAAATAATAATTCATGTGGCTTTCATGCAAACTAATTTATATCATCTTAGTTGAGATGCAAATTACATTGGGTTATAAAATATAATTGTAGTCTCCTAAATACCCCAATATAAGGAAATTCTTATTACAAGGTTGAAGCTTTACAAACCACGTGAATGTTACTCTATTCTCAACTAAGCCTCCGTTCTAATGAAAACCCTCACACCAGTAATAAGATACAATCATTGTTTTACTTGTTTTCGTCAACAACGTGGAACTAGTAATGATATTACTCATGAAGATTGAAATATACAGTGTAATGTTCAATGTATCTAATGCATAGAAAAATTATTATGATATTGCTGCTTTACATACATATTGAGTCAGCACGAGGAGTGTATAGGATTAATGTAAGAGTATGAGTAAAAACAAAGATACATTTTCACTTTTATTGCAAATAGAATAAATTACATTTTCCAAGTTACAGAACCCAGTCGCTGCAAGGGAAATAATAATTCATGTGGCTTTCATGCAAACTAATTTATATCATCCCAGTTGAGATGCAAATTACATTGGGTTATAAAATATAATTGTAGTCTCCTAAATACCCCAATATAAGGAAATTCTTATTACAAGGTTGAAGCTTTACAAACCACGTGAATGTTACTCTATTCTCAACTAAGCCTCCGTTCTAATGAAAACCCTCACACCAGTAATAAGATACAATCATTGTTTTACTTGTTTTCGTCAACAACGTGGAACTAGTAATGATATTACTCATGAAGATTGAAATATACAGTGTAATGTTCAATGTATCTAATGCATAGAAAAATTATTATGATATTGCTGCTTTACATACATATTGAGTCAGCACGAGGAGTGTATAGGATTAATGTAAGAGTATGAGAGAACCAGACGCATCGTTTTGTTAATAAGATAAATAGAAGAAAAGCTTGTGTTGTACGATAGAAAAAGGGCAGATAGATAAATGCTATTCTCAACTGCGTTGATTCTGTATCGCACATGTTATCTGACTATTGACCCAATCTATATATTGCTATTTCATGTTTAAGGACAGTGATGAAGGCATAAGTTGTTATTATTAGGATATTTCAGGGGCGTTCTTCCGACTGGCGGAACAGACAGGTTGCTTGGGCCAACACAATCAAGGTTCCGAAACAAGTGGACTAAATTTTCGTGATATTCAATGTCTTAGATCGTGTCTCAAAAGTCGAATTTAGAAATTGTGTTGTGTGAAACAACTTGCAGATTTATCGATTATTGAAAATTCCGCTTCATCTAAACTTTTCTCAAAGGTTAGTAAAAAAATTATCTGAGGACCTAAATATTATATCATTCTGATTTGAGCATGTGAGTATATACCTTATTCCCTCAAATTCATATGGAAAAATATAAATAGTAAGATGAGATTAGGTTAAATAAAATTTTAGGTGAACGGGTTCTTCCTAAAAATTGAATGGGGCCTCGTTCTTGAAATTACGCCGTATGGGTATTTATTAATTACTGTATTGATGAATAGCTCCTAAAAAATAAAAATTGATCAAGTTAGTTACAAATCAAATTGTTGTGGGTGGTTTTAAATGGAGAACTCATTCAAATATAATGGAACTGCATTATATAGTAGTATCCTTGAACATCTATAATATATTCAAGGGTATCACAGAGGTCAAGGTGAAAAGTCCCTGAACAATAAAACAAACTTCAACTAGAACCCGTTAAAATGTTCATACAGACATGTCATTCAGTTCTGTTTTGACACCCATCGAAAGCAAGTAAATGCGAAGATTTCCGTAAACATGAAAAAAAGTGAATTTCGCGTCTTAATTAAATATTATTTCTTGCCTGGAAAAAACATTAGAAAAACCAAAGCATCGCTTATTAAACATTATGGGGACTCTTCAACATCGATTGGAATTATTCACAAATGGCATACTGATTTTCGTTGTGGTAGTATGACCACAAAGGACGCCAAACGTTTTGGTCGTCCAATTGAGGTTACAATGCCAGAAATTGTCGATAACACCCATGGCATAATATTGGACGATCGACGAGTTAAAGGGCATGAGATTGCTGAGGCTATGGGTATCTCAACCGAACGTGTACGGAACATTTCGCATGAATTTTTGATAATGAGGAAGGTATCTGCCAGATGGGTGCCGCATTTGCTCTCTGTTGACAGCAGGCTCGACCGTATGACAACTTTAAAGGAGTGTTTCGCGGTGTTCAAGCACGATAAGAAGCACTTTTTGTGCCGTTTCATATAACCGGGGACGAAACATGAATCCATCACAACACACCAGAGACCAAAGACTTGTCCTGGCGAATCGAAGCCGAAAAAGGGTCAAAGTGGGCTTATCGGTCAGAAAAGTCATGGTGACAGTTTTTTGGGATGCACACGGTATCGTCCTTATCGATTACATTGATAAGGGCGAACTGATCACCGGCGTATATTATGCTGAGCTGTTGGATCGCTTCAACGTCGATTTGAAGCGAAAGCCGCCGCATTTAGCAAAGAAAAAAGTGGTTTTCCACCAGGAAAACGCACCGGCGCACAAGTCCGAGGTCGCAATGGCAAAATTGCATCAATTGCGCCACGAATTGGTCCGTCATACCCCATATTTTCCAGATTTGTCCCTTGGGATTTTTATCTATTTCCAAACTTGAAGGAATGGCTCGGCGGAAAGAAATTTGGCTCTAACGATGACGTCATCACGGGAACAAACGCCTGTTTTGGAGGATTGCCGAAATCGTATTATTTGGAAGGGATTGAGAAATTAGAAAAACGAAAAAGACGAAGCGTAGTGGGCTAGAAGAATATTATGTTGAGAAATAAAATAAGTTTTGACCAAATAAATCATTTCTTGTTTAATTTTTCAGGAACTTTTCCCCTTGCCCTCGTATGTATATATTTAAAAAACATGATTCATCATAAGAGTCTGTTAGAATCATAAATTACTCTTATGTTGATAAGTGTGATCTCCTGCCACTTAACCAGAAATAGACTTTCTACTATTACTTTGTTTAGATCTTCGTCTAAATACATTCGAAAGTATTTATAGAATGAGGTCTTGAGTGAAATCAAGAATGCAAATTTAATTCACATCCAAACATAATTTATATAATTTTGAATGGAATCAGCCATTTACTAGTGAAACTCGAACTTATCTTATTTAAGTTCATACAATTTTATTGAGGAAGGATCACGAGCTTTCAGAATTTAAAATGTCAGCTTAAATCTATCAGCAATAATTGATGTCTCTCTATAACTTCCCAATTATTTTTGGAATCTTCTATTGGGTCCTGTCTGGCATATGTGGATATGCAGTCATCACAACTTTTTTGATTTCCAATTATTGGCAAATATGCATGCATTTTCTAAGAGGTTGATGGAAATAAGTAGCTTTCAACCTCTCAGAAAATGGTCCCATCTAATGACCGTAAATACAGAATATTAGTTATCGATTTATTGTTCTTCCCTCAGTGGTATGCAGAAACTTCACGGAAAAAAACTAGGGATGAAACCAGTGGCGGCTCGTGAACTTTTTGAGAGAGGAGGCTGGACATAAAACGTTTTTGTAAAAATATACTCTATTCAGCCAATTAATTTAACCTTCAGTGACAAAATTGATTATTACCCAGCAAGAACCAACGTGGAGGTATAGAGTTTCTCTTGCCCACAAATTTTTTTTTCGTTCGTTTTTTGTTTTTTATTTTTTTTTGGGTTTTTAATTTTTTTTCTTTTTTTTTGGAATTTTTCATATTTTGTTTTTTGTTATTAATTTTATCAACTTTTCTATATATTAACGAAATTCTACGGTCTTTAATTTACGAAAAATGATCAATAATATTATCATAAAATGTATCATTATGTTTTAAGTGTTTTACTAAATCTTTTTCAATAGATATTAAACTAACATTGTATAAACGATTTTGGCCCATTGTATTTCGCATGTATGTTTTAATTCGTTTGAGAGTAGAAAATGATCTCTCCACCGATGCCGGAATGGTGACTGTCAAACAAAGTAGTTTATAAAACTGAGGTAAGACTTGTTGTAAATCATTATCTATCATATATTTTATCATATCGGCGTGACTGTCGTACTGGCCTAAAATATCTTTATCCCAGTATACAACGCATAATTCATTGTGCAGCGCTATTTTATCAAAAAAATTATATTTTAGAACTAAGTTATCTGAAAGTGTATTGAGAAACTCTTTTGAAAAAGATTCGAAAAATCTTCTATTCGTCAAATCGAAAAACTTCAATTCATGTAAATCGGAAAATCGAATCTCAATATTTGACCTTTAATAGTATCTAAAATTTCATAAAAAAGATCTTGTCTACCAAATTATACGTTTTCCTCCTTTTCACGGGAGAAGCCTCATCAGTTGAATAATTTCCAAATAAAATATTAAAATGAAATTCTGTATAACGGAAACTTGAATTTTATCAATGAGATGTGTTAAACGATCTCTTGAATGAATTATATTAGTGAATTTATGTTGTAAAATTCGAGAAAAATAAGATCAGTTTGTTCAAATATTAATTTAAAAGTATCAAGAAATAACAAAAATTCTTCATTTTCTAAATAAAATATTAAACCAACAGCAGCATTCAATGAAACCTGATCTGTTGAAAAGTCATCACTGTTTAATATAAAATCAAATATTTCAATTAATTTGTCTTTATTTTTATGGATGGTAAACTAAACATTGCATGTGATGTAAAATTCCATCGAGTTCGAGCATTACAGGGAATTCTGTTTCCTACTATGTTATTTAAAACTTACGTTTGTTTGAAGACCGTTTAAATGTCCCGCCATTACAGATGCCGTCGTAAGTCTGATTTATTCGCAAAGTCGAATCGTTGAAATGTTTCCATTGAAAAATTGAATAAATTGACCGCTGTTCTTCCCGAACTAACATCGTAGAACCCTAAAAATCTTTCCACTAGTTGTCCATTTTTACAATTAATAATTTACCGAACAGACGAATTCTAATCTAACCTTATTTCGCGTGGTGTCACTCAACCATTATACCCGCATAAAACAAAACAAATGCCTGCAAATACTGACGCGTTAGTCATAAAATCGCGAAGCTTACTGTCGTATTTACAAAACAAATCTAACAATTCCCTAAAATTACCTTTATTAACTGAATTTTCAGTTTCATCATGCCCTCTAAAAGCCAAATCTTGAAATGATAAATACAATAAGAAATCAATGATTTTTTTTTAAAACTTCGCGGTTTTCTTTAACTGTATTATTATGATTTTCGATTTCGCGTGTTCGTGTAGAATCAATCGCATTAACAATATTCTGTTTACCGGTTAATTTAAACTTAATACACGATGTAATATGTTCCTGCGATTTTTCATGTCTTTCTAGGCCACGAGCTAAATTTTTCAAATCATTATAACCCAAGTGCCCCCAACGTGAAGTTGTATCTGATGTGAATAGCAAGCAATACCAGCAATATAATTTATTGTGTACATCAGATCCCGTTAACCATACATATTTTTTATAATTATCAGTATTAAACGATCGATTTTGATACTTCCCTGCCATCACTAATCCTTTCAAATCCGGTAAAGGCCGTTTGTTTTTGAAGAACACTTTTCTATCATATGTTAATCCACTAAATGGATTTTCTAAGAACTCTGCAACTAAGTCACTCATAATTTTAACGTTCACCGATTCCGATTAGATAAATTATAACTTAAAAATTAACTACTTAACCTTACTACGCCTCGTGGAATAAAAACAAGAAGTAACCGCATTCTTCTAGCAGCGGGAGGCGGGAGCGCAAGTAATCGTATTTCATTCGAACGACGAATGGGTACGAAAAGCTAGCCTCCCTACCCTGTTGCCGTTTTCGCCGTTTCACGCTATTTGGCGATTGACTGGTCGGAAAAACGGCAACTGTGTTGAACAACACATGCTCAGCGTTTGAGATATATAGAGAATCTAGCCTCTGACCACTGTTGCCGGATTGAAAATAACTACTGAGAACGGGGAATTAATTGTAAAATTTAAAGAATTATCAGAGAAACAGGAAATAAAATGGAGAATGATCATTAAGATAAATTGGTGAGGAGGCTGAGCCTCCTTAGCCTCCTTCGAGGAGCCGCCACTGGATGAAACCCAAGTGCCCTGCGGTGAATATACACTGCAATAGTGAGACCGATCATCACATATGGGGTCTTGGGTAGCAAAGCTAATTGGGTTAGTTCGAGGGTAAATCTGTCCAAAATTCAAACACTAGTCTGTGTATGCATAACAAGCCCAACGTTTGATATAGAAATGGTGCTAAATACCTCGAAAAACGCTAGATCCTGCAACGAAAGCACTAAAATGGCAGCCATGCGACGACGTTTGGAACAACAAATATTAAATTGTTGCAGAAGCTAAATGTAGTTGTTTCATTTTTACCTATAACCTGTCGTTATGTGATACCTGCTTTCAGTAGAGTTGAATGCAACCAAAACTCAAGCTTGAGTCTTCTCCACGAAGGCTGATCCCACAAATCCAAATTTGATAATGTCAGGTAGAACTATGAAGTCTTCCATAACAATGCTCGAGATCACCACCAACAGCACTCTCTCATGGGACATTCATGTGAGGTCCATTACGATATACGCTTCACAAAACTTGGTTTTCTATTCCATGCCAAGAGCTATCTTACATCCCAGCAGTTCCTCCCGATCTACATTGCACAGATTTGACCTGTTCTGAAGTACTGTTCACATGTTTGGAGTTCGGCTCTCAAACATACGCTGAAAATCTTGGATTCTATCCAGAAGAGAGCTATTCATTTGATTGATGATGTCACACTCACGAGTTCATTGACCTCTTTAGAACATCTTAGAAAGGTGGTAGAGCTCTCCCTTTTCTATAGAAATTTTCATGGTCGGTGTTCATCAGAAATTTCGTCTATTGTTCCACCACGAGAAATTCCAGATAGGCGGACTAGACGAGCTAAAACTAGTCACCTCTTCACTGTCAAGCTCGAGACCTGCCAAAAGAAGTTGTGGAACTTTTCACCTAGTGAGATCCTTCCCTACGCCTATAACATCCAAGCCTTGAAGAAAAATACGAATGCCTATCTCCTCTCCCTACATTCCACTGCTGGCACACACGATGTTCTTCGAACATTACAGGTTTCCCTCTCGTGTAGTCAAAGTATAAAATAAAGAAAAAATTGCACCGTCTAGTGAGCGTGGCTTGTGGAAAATAGATCCGAGCATTGTCCGGCTTCGTTCCACTATGTCTTGGGTTTCCGGCAGCAAAAACACCGAATACAGTCAATTTATTTATTTATCTTCAATTTTGGTTGGGGCTTTTTGTTCGTCTAATACTCCAGTTGTTCTTGGCATCGGAGAACAAACTAATCTTGTTTTAAAGCAATTTCCTGTAGGGTCCGAAATCAATCCTATGAATTCTACTAGATTCATGAATTAATCCAATGAATCTATGTACATCAATAGATATTACTGTATTGTCTTCCTTTTCTGCTTTTTAAATATCAAATTATGCCAATTGGCTTCACCTTTTATTGATGTGAGCCATCGAATGATGTAGATCCATAAGATTTTTCTGGGTTCTGGTTACAAGATTTAGTTTTTATTTCGAATCCTTTGAGAGAACATTTTTAGATAATATTTTTAAACTTAATCCATGTTAAATGTTCTGTTTAATATATCCATTGAGCAAAGAAATTTTCTGAATTTGTAAATGTGTCACTGTAAATAAGAAATATTCAAACTTATCTACTAATAATACTCTTAAAGTAATGAGTACCTTTCGCCTACCAACTAGCCATCATCAGAGTAAACTAAAATATGAATCAAAATCTGGGGTAACCCTCAGCTGGAGATAAATCGTAATTTGATAAATTGATTTTTAAGCTACTGCATATAACTTTTATCGCGGGCTTTGAGCGCGGCGACCGAATAAAGAAATTCCGTAACGAAAAATAATGTAAGACCTAAACACCTAACACGTGTCAAATTAATTAATTAATTTGAAGTTTCTAAAAGTGAGAAATTTCGCTATTTTATACGAATGTTATAACACTCTAGCGCTTTAGACTCCGGGATTTTCACGTGGCCTATCGAAATTAGAAGGTTCGAATAATCTAAAAACATAATTGCATGAACTCCAGACGTCCTATGTAATTAGCTACGAACGAAATCATTTTGACATATGCCTCTTGGAGCTCGCTACGCGTCAGTTAGAGTTTATACGTTAGACGCGCGTAGCAGAGACCTGAGAGTACCTGTTTCTATTAAGCTATTGCATATATTGCATATAGCTTTTATCGCGGGCTTTGAGCGCGGCGACCGAATCAAGAAATTCCGTAAAAAAAATAACAGGAACTCGTTTATGTTTCGCTCTCTCGGGTGACTAATATTGAAAAATTGTATATCACGATTAAAAACGATAATTCTACATTCAAGTTTTATAATAATCGAAGGCAAGCTGCATCGACTGCATCTTTGTTTGCAAGAATTCAAAAGACTGCCTTTAAATAGTGTTCAGACGACAGTTCAAAGTGTCTTAGATTTCCTTAGTAATAGAAATGGCATTTCAATAATGACTTTCAATTGCCAAAGTCTAAATAGTCACAAAAACGATTTACAAGATTCAGTTACGAGACAAACAAATGTGTTACTTCTTACCGAATCTTGCATGGCGCATGATAATCCGATTGAAATACTTAATTTCAATTGTATTGTTCAATTCAAACGAGATACTGTTCCAAAAGGTGGGGTAGCTATTTACCAAAATAATAATAATGTAATTAATATTATGACTCCGAATATTGAAATAAATATTGCACACGTTAGCGATGGCGCTCATTTTTTGGAGATATTTGTGCGTGTTTTTGCAAACTTAGAAATTGCCTACACATAGTCATGGTAGCAATTTACATTTCTCCGAATCCAAAATTGGACGAGGTAGAGCATTTTATTCATCGCACTTTACTGGAGTACACTGAAGAAGGGTCGAAAATACTTGGTACAAATGGTAATAAATTTCCACTTATCTTGGCTGGCGATTTCAACATCAACTTCGCTGATAAAAAATCAGAGCGGTTGACAACTTTTCTTTCGGAAAAATTGAATTTGAAACTGAATAATGATCCACAGGAATCCACAACAAAATATGGGGCCACCATTGACGCGGTATTTTCCAGATATTTAGAGGATATCAAGTCTCAAACTTATGTCTCTTATTTCAGTTACCATAAACCTATAGTTTCAATGATAACAAATTCCTGAATAACCTACATGTATTGTAAGATAATTAAAATATTTTAAACGATATTAACTTCTCAGTTATTCAATAAAAGAAAAAAAATTGTTTTCTTATCGGTTACCAAGCTCAAAAAGTTTAACTTGAATTAATATGAAAGAAAAAACTTGAATTAATATCAAAGAAAAAAAAAATACTGCATAAATTAAAAATAAATAAGTAATTATAATATTATATATAAAAAATGCTATGCAATAGCTTCACCGCGGCAGTCCCCGAGTGCCACACGTTTTATGTTTTTTGTTTATACATTTCCATCCCATCTAAGTTACCTAGATATTTGTCCGTGCTGTGTTTTGAATCTGATAAACTTTCTTGAGAAATGATGTGACCTGTATTCAAAACACGTTCGGGCAACGCTGATTTTTCAACATCAATTTTGTTTATATTGGCACAATACTCTTCATACCGTATTAAAAAGTTCCTTTCAGTTTGGCCAACATAGCATTTTGAAAACGACTCACAATCGATTTTGTAAATCCCGGATTTGTCGAAGTCCGAAAGTTTATCAAAGGTCAAGCCTGCCTAAACTGTCCTAAATCTATAAACGGGTTGTATTTAGAAAACAAATTATGGAATTCATTAATTACTAAAGGAAAAAAATTATTAATTTTTGGAATGCAAAAACTAATCAAACTAGAGCCACTACCTTCAAATACTTCAATAAAATTCAAAACTTACACTTATCATCTTTCAGTAATTGATAAATCCCATAATTTGTTTCCTAAATTTGCAATACAACCCGTCTATAGATGTAAAAATAAACGAAGCCATTTAGGCAACACCTTTGATGGAGTTTCCGACTTTGACTAATCCGGGACTCATTGAATCTATTGTGAGTCGCGTACAAAATGCTATGTAGGTCAAACAAGAAGGAACATTTAAACTCGGTATAGAGAACAATTTGCCCATATAAAGAAAAATGATGATGAAAAATCAGCATTAGCTGAACATATTTTGAATATAGGTCACACCATTTCTCAAGAAAGTTTGTCTTTTTCAAAACACAGTACAGACAAATATCTAGCTAATTTAGAAGGGATGGAAACGTATGAGCAAAAAAGCAATTTATTAAATTCAGATTTATGTCTAACTGAAGGTAACCCCTTGTTTGCATTATTATCCCCAAATGGTATTTAAACAGACACATTTTGATTTATGATGTAGTTGAAAATAGCTACTTGGTAGCCATTATCAAAGTATTTTCAGTGGAAAAGAGTGATTGTTTCTTATTTACATTGTTATAGTGTATCCACAGTGTGAACTCTTTTATACTTTATTAGTTGTAAATATGTGCTGAAACAATATTCTATATATTTTGTATTTTATTTACATTGAATAAGGATTATAGGATTATTTCGTAGTATCATATTAAACTCCCGTATTCAGATCATCATAATAATCTGCGAATTATGTACGTTTATGGCTCCATTTATATTCAAACATCAAAAACAATATAATAGGAGAAATTCATTAAAACCAGGTCATCAAATTATCAATTAAATAGTATAGTTTTGTATGTTTAGGTACTCTATATCCATAAGATTGATTGTGGTAGCTGTTAAATTGGGAAAATTCAGAATTGTATTATGTTAAATCGAATGAATGCCTGGAAAATTAGATGACTTGTGGAATATACTTGCATGTCCTTTAATTTCGTCATATGATTCTAACATAAATGAACAGAAGCAGATTTAAATCACTCCACCGGTAAATAAACCAAAGTAAGTTATTGCATTGAAACACACTAACCTGTTGATATGAGCTTCAAATCCAATGTTATAAATATGTCTCGATTCCACTCACGACACGCGCTTTTTCAGTGAACGTCGTGACGGTCGGTTAGCGTTCTCGACGTCATCTGAAAGCACGCGTGTTATTAACAGGAAGCACGCATGCGTTCACCTCACCTTACACAGGAATCCAGGATTTCCATACCATTGTTATATTACAAGCTGGTGCGCCGAAGAAATTTCATTGTACTTCTTGATTCGACCAGTTTAATACGTTCCTAAGTGTTGTGCGAACTTGACCTCATTTTTAAAGAATGATAAGAATATGATAAAAATCCAGTATGACTAATTTATTATTCATGAACAAATCAATGCTAACCGAAATTTAATTATCACATTAAACGAACTCGCATATTATGAAATTTCTATTAGATGTTGATAAATGTATCTGATATTCATAGATCGTGGATCATAATTACACAGTATGGTTTCCGGTTTGAAAATAGTTTTTCTTTCATCGTAACTTTCTGACCGCAATTTTGATCAAATTCGGTTCAAGTACACCTAAAATAGATACCTATTACTTCACACTAGACATTCATCAAAATTGACCAGTGGCGTGACTACAGAGTTGTATGGGGATTAGATCTCAATATTAGATTTCAAAGTTGAAATTCAGAAAGATTGTCTTCAGAATGGAAAATAGTTTATTACCTTTGATTAAAAGTGTCTATGAGAGTAAAATTTTTAATTGTTGATTGCATATCTGTTGTATATGAAATATAAATGAACTATCCCTCAATAATCATAAGTGATAACAGTTGAGAACAGCATGAAAATATAGAATATTTCATGACGCGACGGAATGGGAGGCGTTAAAAATAGCATGGTAGCATTTTGCATCAAGCGAAAGTTGGTTTTTCATTTTTAAGTAGTGATAAAACTACTGTCAGAGAAAATGTCAAAGTAATAGTGAGTTAGATTTTAATCTATAAAAAGAACTGTATTTATAGTTCACATATTATCATAATTACAGACCAATTTCTATTTTATCATGGTACAAAAGCTATTCGAGAGCATAGTAACGGAATATTTTTCTCTAGTCTATAAACATATGATAACTGATGAACAGCATGAATTTACGGAGGGAAAATCTGCTGAGACTAATTTATTACTATTTACACAATTGTCTTGGAAGCTATACATGGAAAGGAGCAAGTAGACTGATTTTTGTAAAGCTTTTGACCGCATGAATCATGAACTATTGATATCAAAACTATACTCAGTAGGTATACAAGGTGCATTATTGGAGTGGTTGAAAAGCTACATTACCAACAGGAAACAACCAATCAATCAAAACGTGGGCGGACGAGTCCGGAGCATTTATACCGCTAGATTGGGTCCATTGTGCGTCCCTCGATACAAGAATCAGTTCAGCAAGCCTAAGGCAGTGCCAAAAGCTAAGATTTTGCATGGACTGATATCTCTTATTGCTTCAAGCGGCATATGTGTACAGGAAACAAATAGTAAAGCTACAAAAAAAATTTCTCAAGAAATCAATATTTCTTCGGGGATGTCTCAGGGGTCACATTTGTGGCCATTGCTGTTTCTTCTTTTCATCAACGATATAAAGTATTTTTTCAAGATTTGATGTTTTTTGCTTTTTGTCGATGATTTAAAACTTTTCTATGTCATTGAATCTGTTTTAGATGCTATAACAGTTCAAAAAGAGTTAACAGAACTTTTTATATGATGCAACTAAAATGGGATGGAGTTTAATGTTGATAAATGCTTTGTCATGAGGTTTTTTGGAACCAATAATTTTGTGAATTTCGATTATCATATCAATAACAATATCTTAGCTAGTAAAACAGAAATAAAGAATCTTGGGGTTATTATGGACAGAAAGTGTACTTTTAATGCAAATTGTGATTATATAGAAAAATCTTGTCTTCCGGATGGATTCCGCGTCACAATAGCTCGACTTGATGCCGACGTTTCGCCAACCATTACAGGTGGCATCTTCAGGGCAGGCTTGAGGCTTGAACTGAAACTGGTTCTACTGGTTTCTGTAGCCGTATTTATTGTAGGAAAATTGTGATTATATAGTTAATAAAGCACTTAAGTCCTTAGGTTTTATAAGAAGAGTTTCTAGCTATTTTCATAACATTGTTTATATAAAATATCTTTACACATCATTGCTCTTCTATATGGTCTCCTTCTTATAATGTTCATCGCATGAGGATTGAAAGGGTTCAACATAAGCTCTTAAGATTTGCCGCCTATGAAATAAATATTAGATTTCGTGACTGTAATTTCAATTACGACTTGGTTGAATCTATTCTAAATATTGAAAAATTAGCATTACGTAGAAATCACAATGATCTAATATTTTTATTCAAACTCATTAACTGTCCTGATTTACTATCACAAATTAATTTCCGCATTCCTCAAAGAAATACCCGCTCGTCTAATATTAATATATTTCACAAACCAATCAAACCATGTAGCAGAACAAACTACCTAATGGATTATCCATTTTGTCGTATTTTAACTACCGCAAATCAATATTCAAATCTCAATTTTCGGAACATTTCTTTGGTTGCTTTTCAAGGGCTTTAACTGGCTCAACAAAGATAAATTATTTGATTTCGAATGTATGTATATGTCTGTGTATACTTGCAATGTAAACTCTTTATTTTATATTCATTTTATTCTTTTTACGATACATTATATCTTACTGAATTTGTTATACTGTGAAAGGGTTCGTCCCGTTAATAATTAAATGAATGAATAAATAAATAAATAAATAATTACGGAATAGTAATATTATTTAAATAAAACGTAATCCATCTATACAATTTCAACAATAAGCATAAGTAAGAAAAAATTACATTCTTCCAAAATATTCATAATATCATAATTTTTCATATTGTCTCAACTTATGCTAACATAAAACTCAACTTGAATATTTCATAAATATACAATAATCAATAATTGAAAACCAACTTCGATTCAACAAATTCGAGGTTTTACTATAATCAACAATTTAACGACGTACACTCACCTGAGCTTCTTTACGTGAACCAGCACGTGAACGAAATTCATCATCTGCAGCAGCTCGATGAGACCAAAAAAAAACATAGCTCAATGAGAAAAATACAATACACACTCTGTCTAAAATTAAAAAAAAAGAAAAAAGCACCGTACGCATTGCATATATTACATCTTTTATAATCCTCATAAAATTATATTCGCACTCAATTACTTAGCAGTATGAAACGTAGGTATATAGTTTTCGAGCACTGAATCGTTTTTGACGTTTATTAAATTGTCGATATAATTAAAAACTCACTTACTTATTCTGAAATTAGGCTAGTATGGCTTTTCTCTTCACATCAAACCAAGTTTTGATGGATACATGGCTACAAACACATCCAGTACGATATCTAGGATTCTATTTTTTGGATCGCGATGAATCTTCTACCAAATTTTGCGTTTCTTTTCGAATGCCACAATAGAAGTATAGAAGTCTCCTTTATCCGATTTTGAATAAAAACAACTTTTACTTTTCAGATTTTTGATAGTAAATGTTTCATTAGAGTGGATGATGAAATTTTGAAACCTGAAAGTATTCTTCAAACAATGTTTACACTCCTTCCGAACTAAGCACTTATTTTCTGGGTTGAACATATGAATTGATCTCTCTACATCATCAATGCAACATTCAGTGGGAAGATAACTGGCATGAATAGAGGAATTTGAACCTTTATTTAACAGGTTTTAGTTCTTCGGTTGTAAATGTGATCTGTTTTATAAGGCTCAATATTGACCCGAGGGTTAGTGATTTCAACGGAAATTTGAATGGTATGTATTATGGGTTATTGAATGATGTATCCCTGAACAAACTTGGAACTAGATCTAGAGTCCAACAAATTCCAAAAAAAAGGAAATAAAATCCTTTTAATTGCACTACTATTTGTGATTTCTGAAGTATTGGAGGAAAGAATCAACATCGAGCTCATCCAATACCTAATGAGCTCGAAAATCGTGATTGACCCGCAATATGGCTTCCGTCAATAGAGATCAACAGAAGACAGCACCTGGTTGCCTATATAACGAATATCTATAGCTGTAGTTGTAGCATTAGATATCTCCAAAGCTTATGACATAGTCTGGCACCATTAAGGCCTACTTGAGAAACCGTCATATGGTTTGCCACCTACACTTACTCGTTTACGATTGAGTTTTTTTTCAGATAGATCACCCCAGTGGTTGACGGAGTCTCGTCCGATACAATGACTATCAACGCCGGTTTCGGCAAACATTTTATTTCTGCTTCATATCAACGAACTATTGGAAGTGACCTTGTTTGTTCATCCACAGCTTTCCAGATGATGGTATCATACCGATTCCTCATCTATAGCCGGTATATTATCCAACGAAGCCAGAAGAGCGAGACAGAGACAGGTTGACGCAAGTAATGAAGATCTGGCAACGATTCTGAAATGAGGATCTGATAATCTACCAAATCTCAAGCTTGTGTAATCTTCAAAAAGCCGAATCTCACAATCTCCAATATGATGATGTCATATAGAACTATTCCTACAAAGTCATCCATATCAATGCGCGGTATAACCACCAATAGTATCCTCTCGGGGGATCATCATGTTACGTTCATTGCGAAAACCGCTTCACAAAAACTTGGTTCACTATTCCGTGCTAAGAGCTACTTTACATCCCTGTTTCTCTTAATAATCTACAAAGCACAGATTCGACCTGTTCTGAAGTACTGTTCTCCTCTTTGGAGCTCCCAAACGTACGCTGCCCTTAGATTCCTTTCTGAAGAGATTATTCGTCTGATTGGTCATCACACTTACGAACTCGTTGACCTCTCTAGAACATCGTAGAAATGTTGGCTATTAATTTTTTATAGATACTTCCATGGTCGGTAATCATCAGAAATCTATTATTCCACCACGATAGGCTCCAGGTAGGCACACTGAACGAGGTAGTCACCCTATTAATAGACTTAATTTTTCTATCGAAGGGCAAAGTATTGGAACTCTTTGCCTATGCACATTTCCTATGCCCATCTTCTCTCCCAACATTCCATCGCTGGGTAACATGATTTTCTTCGAACATTATAGCTTCCCCTCTCGTATAGTGAGAATTGAAGAAATTCACAATTTTTAAAATCTAATTGATAATAATTCTTGACCCAGGTATGAATTATATATGAATAATAATATATAATAAACAAAATCTATAATGGTGCGTCTTATATAAATAATGAGAACGGTCATATAGATAATTTTATAACATTACCATACAATCCGGAGACAGTACCCATGCCACTTCCGGCAGTACACACACCAAAAACATAAGTCATTATACGCGTACTGTCAAATTGACTTTCATTACCTTTACACAACTAAATAAATAATATTCTAATTAATAAGGTTTTTAAGAAAATGTAAAATACAAATTTTCCATTTATGAAAACAAAATGTTAATATTTTAACTAAAGAAACCTATTATTATTAAAGATCTATCCTGGAGTTAATTCATAAAAACGTGACTCTAAGTCTGTAAGTCAAATTTATTCTAATTTAATTAATTGAAACCCTTGCAATTCCCTACAGACGTATTTATAATGTATAAAATAAATTTTAGGTAGAATGCTCAAATAGCAATATTTCTAGTTAAATCTGACCTCATAAGCGTCTGGTTCGAAAATGAATAGTTGAGCTTAATATAGTTTGGTTCTAGTCTTATTCAAACATTGTATGGAATGACTTCGGATAATAGGTGAAGATTGCCGTGCTGTGGTTCCCTCATACATATTCATATACTTAAAACATGCGTTACAATTTCGATTATTCGTGGTTCTGTTTGTTTCGGCGACGTGGGCATTTTTAATCGAAATTAATACGATAAGGACGCTTCGTGCTTGATACAATTAGTTTTAAGAAATCCCGCTTCAGACATTGATACGTCTTCTGATGGTGATCGTGAAACCAGAACGTAAAATCTGAAATATTCAGCACATGTGCAACCAATTTCGAAAATCAATGAAAATTCCTTCCTATTTTCCATTTTAGGATGGCTTTCACGATGATTCTGTATAAACTGTAATAGAATAATCACGAATCACAATAAGGAAGTAACTCATACGTCAACACCTTATTTGTACAGGGCGGACTGCTATATACACAGACACGGCAAATAAATGTGTTTAAAAAATGATGTAGATAATCCACGCAAACAGATTGAATCAGCAGATTTTCTTATATGGCGCGATCTCACAATGATGCTTTATCTTAATACAACCCATTGATCTCGATTGCGTCCATGCGTTCGAGCTATACATATAAAAACAACATAAATATTTCTAAAATTGTCGCTAATATGCCGTACGAAAAGCTGAATAGGTCCTCTTCGAAAACACCTGCATGAAACGGTTGTACTGTTGCAAATGCGCATCTCAACGAAGCGAATATAAACAGTAATAGAAATAACGAGAAAGCTTTTAATTGTGTGATTGGAGCATGCTCGGGATTCAAAATTTCACTCGAAGGGAAATTAAACTGTTATCTCTATCATAACAACGATGCACTAAGTAACGTATTCAGAACACTCCACTGTGCAGTCCGTCCTAATGAGCATAATCTGTAGAGAGGACGATTGCATGAAATATGCTTTTAAAAATCAAATATTCCATAAAAAGAATTCCAAGCATGAAAACGATTGAAGGTGAAAGATAGAAAGTGCGATTAATATTTTTCTTTAACTGGCGCATTCGCCATTTACCTTCCTCACTTTACTTATTTCCTTAAAACTGCTACGTTTATTTAGGTGGACTAGAAAGTTGTCCCTATTGATGAATTATATATTTGAGTAAACTTGCATTATAAGAGTGTTCGTAAAATCTAGAACTGAAGCTTACAGACATTGAAGCAAAAGCTTTGATGCAATGACTATTATCTCGAGTGAACCATGAAATAAAGGGTACTTTTGTAATAACGAGCCCTTCTCTGGTTTACTTGGTTTTCAAAAGTTCTATCAATTCACTTTTTTCATAAAATTCATTCATATATCATTCGGCTTGATTAATTGATATCAACATAACTTGAAGTACGTGTGTACGTGTTTCTCACGGGTTTCTCATTAGTTAGGCAAATGAGGCAACAATACGGTCAATAAATATACATAATACTCACTTTTCTTTGGTTGAGACACTAACACATTAATTAAGCATTGTGTGATCGAGGGAAGTTGAAAAATCACGGTAAATAGAAGAACACTCAATCAAATCAAATATAAAATATTTAGTAATAATAAAGAAAAAAAAACAATTATATGAATGAATTAAAAGTTAAAAGATTGAGTACTACTAGAGTATTAATTCAGAAATTATCTTGAACTTGGAATACAATTAAGTAATCCTTAATTTCAAATTAACCTCATCAGAACCTAGATACGATTAGAAAACTGATCTAACTCAGCGTGGATGTACCAGTATAAAGAGTTGAACAAAACTATTATGATATAATTATTCGAGGAATTCTAATTTTATGTATGTAGCAGGTAAACTTGATTCTGAATGAACTCAACGAAAATTAACACCACAACGCAAGCTTAACTAGAAAATTTAGAAAGTTTTCTAAAATATGACTTAAGTGATTCGTAAAATAGGCAAAGCAAGATTTAACTCAAGAAGTTAGAATATAACTGACTTCAGTGTGGAGCGTTTGATTATTCCCAGTCTTAGATAAAGACGCCTCTCTGACCAATATGTTTGGGGTAGTAACTTTTACCCAGTGAGAGAGAGAGAGAGAGAGAGAGAGAGAGAGAGAGAGAGAGAGAGAGAGAGAGAGAGAGGCTTTCCTCATCTAGTGAGCTGGATACAAAAGAACTATTCTTAATTTTATGACCTTATTTAGACTTCCTTGAATTTAGGTATGAATGAAAATTATAGGAATTTAGTATTCCAATTACATGTTTAATAAGAAGCACGTGCGTCATGTACGTCTTATGTTATGGTTACGTGAATAGATTGTAGCATCAAAAGGGGAAGACAGAGTAAAACCAATAGTAAGCGAATAACCTGCCGTTTCAAATTAGATCATAAAAATATATCTTAACTACCAATATACTATAAAGCAGTTGTTTTCTTCAGAACCATTTCTGCTAAATACATAATTTATGATTTCAAATTGAAACTGTGAGGAACCTCTTTGACTTTGCCAATATTTCACACTATACTTTCCGTTTCCGTCCCACAGATGCGAAGAACAAACTGTATCTATTTATGACGAGGGGTACTAGGAAATGAACTGAAATACTTGACTTGTCCGTAATAAAAGTTAACAAAGGATATACTACAGGAGGTCACTTCAAACAGATCGTTGTAATGGAAAAGAAACAAAGTTGATGATGATGGTGATGACCCTGTGGAATACCAGGGGTAGTAGCAAGGCAGAGAAATGTTTCTCTGGTAACGGGCTTGATTTGTACCATGAAAAAACAGAGAAACAAATCTTGAGTCTGAAACAAGTAGTTGCAACCGACGTAAAATTCCTTGGACTCGAGGCTTGTCTGGAGTGCTTAAACAAACCAGCTGGCACAAAAATTGAGCGCAAACATTTATACACTAAAGCACCTATCCAACCAGGTATCATAAAAAGCTTATTTCGCTCTCTGTGAATCGCATCAATAATATGGCATCATTCATTGGGGTAATTGTAGTGAATTTGAACTCATGTTTCGATTACAACGCAGGGCAAATCGTATTATAGGTGATATTAAATATAGAGAATATTGTTAAAAATTATTCAAGGAATTGAAGATTCTTACTTTACTATTTCTTTTTATCTTGGACGCTTTAATATTTGCACATAAAATCACAAAGAGGCCTTGATGAATACTGTTATTCATTCCCACTTTACAAAGATCAACAAAAATATTAGATTACAAAGTATATAGGCGGTCTAAGTCACAAAATGAGCCAAGTTATAGCTCTTTTAAATTTTTTAATGCACCACCTGAAGGAATTATTAATCTTGAACCAAAAAAGTTTAAAGCCATAATGGAACAAATACTCTGTGATAACTTCATGTATAAAACTGATGAATTTTCTATATTGATTTTATCCTCTATATATGAATAGTGTTTTATTTTTTTAATAACATGCAAATATTCCATTGCATATTAGCATCAACAAATCTTATTGCACCTTACCTTATCATCGTTTCGAAGGATATTCCACTCCTAACGCATGGAGTGATCTATCTGAATTTGATAGCAAATGGAAGTTTCCTAATTGGTGTTGATGCAAGACTCGGTCAAATGCTTCGGAGATATCCAATGCTACAACTAGGGATCGCCCATATTTCTCAATGTATGTCTGCCATAAATGTGTTACGTAGGCGGCAAGCAGGACTCTTGTTGATCTCTGGCGGCGAAAGCCATATTGTCGGTCATTCACAATTCTGTAGCTCTCTAGGTATTTGATTAGGTCGGTGTTTATCATTTTCCCCATTGCTTTAGAGATAACAGATAGTCGTTTAATGGGTCTATAATTCTTGGGGAGGGTCTTTTTTTTGTAATTGGTTCACAGCTGTCTCCCAGCTGGAAAGGTACACACCAATATTGGACAAATGGGAGAACAACCAGCAAAGAACTAGTGTTAATTCTGATGCACATTTCTTGAGAATAATAGGCGAAATTCCATCTGGCTAAATATCATTTTGGTATTGATTACAATATAGCTAAGTGTGGGCTAACTGAAGATTATTTCGGTAATATGGTTATCGAAGGTGGCAATATTAGGAAGGTCCTTCTCTCGTGGATCCAATGAGGAGTTTGCAAAAGCCAGCATAAGTGCTCGCTTTTCCTTGTACTCTTGTACCCAGTGGGCTCTTTGGTTAGGATAGAGAAGAAGCTGGGAGTGATTATTGATATATCCGGTACATTCTGGTTCCTGCTTTTTGGTTTGATATATCTCTAAAAATATAGACCTATAGCTTCACTCTCCAATTTCAGTAAAGTATATGAAAAGATTATTTATGCTAGCTTGTCTAATTTTTTCGAAGATTCAACATTATCTCAGACAAACAAAACGGTTTCAGGAAAAATAAGACAACGATTAGAGCTGTCTAGCAGGCTGTAGGTAAAATATTTGATTCTATCAACAAGAATGAAGCAACTTCACTTCTTTGTTTAGACTTGTCGAAGGCTTTTGATAGTATTGATCATTCAATTCTTGTGGCAAAGCTGGACTACGGCATCAGAGGGGCAGCACATAATTTACTTAAATCATATCTTGAAAATAGAAGTCAATATACTAAATCTTCCAAAAATTCAAGAAATAGCATGAGGTCTGATATAGTATATGTGAATAAAGGGGTCCCTCAAGGATCAATATTGGGGCCTCTGTTGTATATTATCTATGTGAACGATCTACCTGCTGCAATCAACATTGATATTTCACAATATGCAGATGACACTGCGGCTGCAATTTCACAGTTGTCAAGTGAAAATATTCGGAATAATACCTTCAAAATCATTGATTCTTTCAACAGCTGGTTCACAAAAAACAATTTAACCTCAAATATAGATAAAACTGGAGTAATCACATTCAACTACTGTAGAAATAATAACAGGACTTACCGTTGGCAAAAGAATGTTGAGACTTTCTGCTCATACAAGTTTCTTAGGTTGATTCACGGCTAGTTTGGAGACCTCATATAAGTCATGTAGCTAGCAACATTTCAAAGTATTGCTATGCACTGAGAACGTTATCGAATCAAGTGGGGATTGATACAGCACTAGCTGCATATCATGCATATGTGAAATCAAGGCTGCAGTATGGCATAATAATTAGGACCAACTCCGCTGAGGCATCCTGAATCTTCATCTTATATTCAGGCTCAAGAGAATGCAGAGCTGTGTGAGTTTTTTAGTATAAAATACTTCTATTCTCTGTATATTTATGAAGCCGTCTTGTTTGTCATCTCAATTCATGAACAACGCTGACAATCATGAGTATCAAACAAGATTCAAGGAAAATATGAAATGCCAAAAATTGAATTACACTTATCTGCAAAAAAAATTTGAGTTTTCGGCAGCAAAACTATTCAACAAACTTCTACAAGCACTTCGTTATAAGCCTAGGAGTGTTTTGAAATCCATTCTGAAATCGTTTCTCATTGCAAGGGCTTACTACACAATTGATGAATACTTTGATGACAACTTGGTCAGCTTAATCTGAAATCAATCTTTACTGAACTGATATATTTTATATACAAATAGTTTTTATTCTCCTAAATTTTATCATGTATTTATTATTGTAGGCTAACGCCATTCATTTATTTTTCTTTTTTTTCTTTCTCTTTTTCTTTTACTGTGACCTGCTACACCCATAGGGGTTCTTATGAGTATATGAAATAAATTACTCACTATAATTATTCTATATTACTGTATTGACCATAACCTTCAATAACTGATGTTTACATCTTCTAGTGATGTTATTCATTCCCGATTTGGGCTAACATAATTCAGAATTAATGGCAATAAAACGCATTATATACAGTGGAATACACTTTTATTTACTCGATTCTAGTCGCTGTGAGCAGTTTGATACAATATATTACAATTTGCGACCATCTTTACCTTAACATTACTTAACAGCTTTTAGGTTAACAAATAACATATTGATGGAGATGAGAATTCGGAATACAATCATGTGTATTTGTTCTGAGTAAGAAACAATTATCATCGCACCAAGTGAAGTCTAGTAAAATCTTTACAACAAATATGACGCTCCGAAAATAATTTCTTACTCAGATGAAGGTTTCCACCAAAATCAACAAAAACCTATTTTGTACAAAATAAAATATGATTGGATGTTATGCGATTTTGTGGTTTTACAGGTGTTCAGTGATTTTAGTGGATATTCAAGCTCGTTAGAGCTTACTACAAATCGTTATAACAAAGTGCGCGCGCGCATACGCAGTTGCATCGTGTGAATAGAATGAAAGCCGCGCAGTGCTCAATTTTAATCAACTCTCAAAATTTGTGAATTAAAAAAAATTAAATAATGACCAATACATTTTTACATTTGCAGCGGCCTAGATTTCGAATTAGATTTCTAAAATTGCTGACGATGACACTGAGGATCGAGAATGTAAGAGTAATTACCAATTGTCGAATATCAAAAAAATCTATGGTACAAGCCGTTACTCTATAGTAATTTATCATTATGTTTAAATGAAAGAACAATTGCTTTTAATAATAACGTGAAAACTATAGTTTCAACACTGAAGTGTCATTCTCAAACAGATCGGAAATTAAGTGGTTAACAATAAAAAAAATCAAGTATTAATAGGAAGTAAAGTACAATAAAATTAATGAGATCACAATTGAGGGTAAGGGATCATCGGAAATTACGGAATAGATAGATCCCAGGAAAATGCAGTGTGAATTAAGAAATAATTTCTTCATTAGGATGATTGTCAATTAATATTCTAAGAATTATTCTCAGAATATTATTCTTTGAGATAAAAGGACAACCTTTATAAATCTCTATTGATTCTAATATATTGAACTTGGAACCTTTGGTTTGATTATGTAACATGGTTAGACTATCTAAATCAGGAAAAATATGATAGTTTTGTGAAAAATGGTTAGCAAAGATTGAGTTCATTTTGTTAAGTTTCGAAGAACGAAAATGTTCTTAGTATCTGAGTTTAAATTTACGACAATTTCTACTACCTATATAAAAGTTATCACAGTCTGGCTTATAAACTCCAGGCTTACTTTATCTATTGGTTTTTTCAAATGAACCATTGAGTGATATATTGCTAATTATTAGTTGCGGGGACTTAACAATAAATTAGGGATAGTGGTGAATGTTATCCATAATGCCCATATGAGTCCTGAATGTAGTATCTTACATTAATAGTCCAACGCGAAGCTTAGCAGCCAAATTGAATCAGAAATTCAAATAGTGTACAAATTTCAAATCTAAATATACTCTAAAGAACTCACTCGAACTGTCTGAACTAGTCGGAAAATACCAACTAATTGAAATTAAAAGAAACTTTTCTATAGTTTGAACTTGTAGTTTTAAAAGCAGCTACCAAGAACGTTTTCCTTCGTTCAGACTTAACAAAGTAGACTCAACCTTTGCTAACAATTTTTTACAAACAGGCTATATACATTTTACATAATCAAATCAAAGGTTCCAAATTAAATATATTAGAATCAATAGAGATGCATAATGATGTCAAAACTCCTTTAACAATATCCTAAATAATCAATTAGACCTGTACCAGATCTTTTCCTTTGTATTTCAAAGCACTCTCAGAATAATTCTTACAATATTAAATAATAATTGTCCTAATACACAAATTGTTTTTTAATTCACTTTGTATTTCCCGGGATCTACTTGTCACGGAATTTCCGATAATCCCATTAATCCTGTTTATACTTGAACTGTTTATTGTTTACTTCATAATTTTTTATTTGTTTGATAACGCACTTTGCTATTGAAACTGTAGTTATGTTTTCAGGTCAATATTAAAAATGATAAGCAAACAAGGTAATCGTTCTTTAAAATATCAAGAATAATCAGTTATATGATTAGTTCTCAAGAAGATGTGAAGAATCTCATTATAATTTGGAGCTATCAAAAGCTGAAGTATCATTGAGTGATTAAAACACTGTACTTTAAATTGTTTGAATCAAACTGCAAGCTACCGGTTTTGGAAAATATACAACACAATGAATTCATTCCACCCAACTAACCTGAATTGGAATTGTAAATCCAATATTATTTTACTCTCAATTATATAGCAACCAAATATTAACATCCCCTCAAAATAATGAATTATTGTAGCTGCAAACGCGACTGTTGTTAATTTTATGGCTATAACAAGGAGGCCGCTACAAACTACACCAGTATCTGCAGAGTAGTTCTTCTGAAATTATGGAAATTAAGAGAATATTCACAAAACAAATTGTACAAATTTTGACAGTTGATACATGTGAGTGATAAGATTGTATGACAGTGACTACATTACCTAATACCGTCACTTAGCAACTGCATAATTATGTATGATTGTTTTATACATACAATATATAAATATCTATCGCGAGTGGATATTATTTAAAAATAATTATTTATCCTAAGTAACAATATGTTGGCCAAAGCCTACTTATATTGAGTGCATTTGCTACTGCAAACAATCAAACGGAATCCCTCTTTAATAAACAATTATCGAACTATGGTTTTTATCAATTTCAACATTTTATTTTAATGCAAATCATCTTTTTTGAAAATCGTTACATCGAAATTAAATCTGTTTCAACATTTTTCATGGGTTAACGTGCGTACGGAACATGAGTATATGAAATAAGTCAATCAAAATAAGGAAAATAATAAGTTTTCTAAGTGAAAACAGCATGATTCGAATTATTCGCATATTATTCAATTAAAAAATAATACATGATTCCACAATATTAAATAATTTCAGAATCATGATGTGAATGTCACATTGAGTTGATACGATTGAATTTCAAAAGATTAGTCGATAATTATAACGGATAATGAATCGAATAAAATAAGTCTTCCCAATAAGATCTTCCTTTCTAATGTCAATGGATTTATATGAAGGCACCCTAAAAATAATGAATTGAACGCAGTTATGTTTAAAATACAGTTTATAAAATTTTGAAAATCGTTATGTGGAAAATTGAAGATACCCTTGATTCTTCTTACACTTGATAGTCGGTAGTATCATAGGTGGTTGGTTGTTTATTATTGAAAATGTGGCATCCGAGGCGATCCAAATATCTTTAAAAAGCACTTATGTATCTCCCGAAAATATTGATATTGAGCATTTCTCCTTTTGTTAGTAGGAAAATGATAAATCCAATTACCGAATCATTTAGTGTCACTTTCTTGAAAGACCTTCGATGCGTAGACATGAACTTGAAAACTATGCCATCGATTCATTTAATTATTACTTTTTCACACAATCCCCTCAAGTAATCATTTAGGACACACATGCTATTGATCAATCGTCTACGATCAAGTAGGATTAACAAAATGTACGAAACAATTTACTCATTTTGTTCCAGCCAGATGTTAATTTCAACTTGGCAGTTGATAGTCTTCGTTTCGCGCAGTCATTGTAGGATCGACGGATAATAAATGATGAATAGAATCGGCTATTACGTGATGGAAACCCATTATATCATATCGAAATACGTGACTGTCAACCACTATGTATAAAATGATAATCACGTGAAAAATGAGAAAAGTTGCGTGAAAATAACCAAATTTCCCCGATTTTCCGTCCACCCAATGAATAAACCGGGAAAATGATCCCGGCTCCGTGTTCAAATCTCCTAGAACCCATTTTGGAGGCTTAATTTTCATTTTTTGATAAATTGAAAATCATCTCAAAGAGAGGATAGAGAATAGGCGTATGGGGGTGAATGACCTTCATGGTTCATTTTTCCGATTCGACTTTCTAAATAAGCGGGGAAAACGTTCTGCTGAAATATTTGCATTTCTCCAATCCAATCCATAAATTTATCACATGCTGCTGCTTTCTTTTGATATCGAGGGCAGAAGAGTAACACCTTCAGCTTTCTTAGTGATTTCAGGAATAGTGTGTTCCTTTCATTTTCCCTTATCAGAATCCACATACAAAAATATTCAACAAACGGTAACATTCTAATAAGACCAAGATCGTCAGGAGAACGGTTGTCAGGCAACGTTATCACAGCCATGTACAATTAATAAACGGGAACGGGTTTCCCATTACGCACACCGAGCGTAAACGTTGCGCATGCTCTTTCTACCGTCTTGTGGCCGTCATATTCATCAGTAGTATACAAAGGGTTTTTTGTTCTTTTCCATAGCAGTATGAAAATATGCAATTGCAACATATTGGTTAATGTCTGTTCCTACGCCCATATTCTTTCTACAAAATGTAATCGTGAATGATGACACATCATTATTCATTACTGATTGGCAAATTTATCATCAATGGATTGATTTCTACTAAATAATGGGATTCTTAGAAGTATTGTGTATTTCTAAATATCATCATTCAACAATGAAGCATATTAAACAAGAATATTCGATGTGAGAAACTAAAATTATTCTATATCGGAAATTTTTGAAAGACTAAATACCAATTAATTCTGAATAGTAGTTTTTCTAGATCCACCAGTTACTATCCAATAGTTTTGGTAAGCTGCTCTGCCTTCTCGAGCTCATCATCAGAGCATAGTAGGTTGGGATATTTTCCATAAGGAAACATAGATCTATCCCCGATTAGATAGATGTCCCACTAAGAACCTTCATAATACAAACCATAGACTCAAAGATTACTCGCACTTCAAAAAGTGACTGGGAGTATTAGAATTCCTAGACCGCCGGATGACGACTCCGAACCAGGCTTAGAAACCCCCAGTTGTCCAGTCAATGGCGGTAAAAATGGGCATTAACTACGGATTTTGGGAACCATAGCTTTTTGAAAATTTGGGATTAGGCTCTTTATACTCTTTATAACATTTTTGATCATGCCCCTATGGGGGCTATTAGTTTTTTTAAATGTGGAAACCACCACAAATTAATGGGAAAATTATGGGGAAGATATATGTGTATATGCATTTTAACCCTGGAAAACACCACTTGTGCCGAAAGTTGTGGAAAAAAAGCATTGAACAGTAAAATCGTAATGTTCTTCCCAGAATATGTGCTACCCGATCAAAGATAAGAAATATGATTCTGGGAAGGAATTATCTCCATTACGGCATCATTATTCCATTCTTCTGTAAGTTACAGATCTAACCGATAGTCTGTGTAATTTTTTCTTCAATATATCTCACGTGAATTTGGGGCCGATAAATGAAATTCTAGGGAGTTACACATGTGGTGACGTTAAACCTCCTGGATAGCTTATTTTCCAAGATATTCGAACTCAAAACATTTAATTTTACTAGTGGTTGTCTCATCCTATCACCACTTCACACACAACTGAAGCCTAAACTGAACTTTTGGTCTGTTGTGATTTATTGACATCTATTCCTGTTTAAAAAAAAATAACTTTTTTAATAACTTCAAAAATATCTGAAAATCTGTTTTTTTTTTCAAAATGATGCGTTCTATAAATACAAAACTCCTTGAGCATATTGATAATATCCCAATGAGACTAATCACGAATGGATTTTGCTGAAACACTGATGAAAATGCCATCAACTTCATCTTGGTTTTTTCTTTTGACTGATATTATCAACATCATATTTCGGTTAGTTTTCATGCTAGCAAGGAAAACGAAAAACCGTGTTAAAGGTCTTTTCATGTAGTTTATCAATAAGCTCCGGTGTGCCATTACCAATTGCGAATGTTTGTATTCCTGTTTTCACCGAACTGTAACTCTGTCAACAATGGACCTACAGAGATGAGTGTTGTCTTCAATATTTGTCACTTCTTTCGATAAAATTTGGGGTTGCCGAGCTATTTGTGAAAACCTGTTCAAAACCAAGCTTTTTCAACTTCAACCGGAAATAACTCGATATCGATGGAGTTTATGAAAAACATGTATATAACTTTACTTATTCATTGTTCTATGCCACTAATCATTTTAAATTTCAAATACTTCACCCCGAGAAAGGATGTCATCGACTCTTGGGGAAAAAGAGCACCCCGGAACGAGGTCAAAAATTAATTTTGGTCCATCTCCTAAGTCTTTTCAAAGTTTCAGTTCAAACAATTCGAAGGTAAAGACCATCCATCTCTGATTGAGCTTCATGAGTTAATGCTTTGATTTACAAAATTATGTTAGTGGAACATCTATCTATTCGTACATAGATAACTTTGGAACATCTAGGTATTTTAGTTAGTTATAACAATTGACCGGTGACATACGAGGAACTGTTTTATTGTGAATGAAAATTTGCAATTTGTTTATCAGGAGCTGTCCGTACTTATAACCTCTGCTGTTTCATGGTCGTATTGCATGAGGTTCCATCATTTAGCGTAGTAGAGTGGTAATTCGGGAAAACTTTGAACGAACTGACACAATTACCTCATTATAAGACACATTCTTAGAGCCTTCACTAAAAGCTAATTCAAAGATATAGTAACTTTCATTCATTGTCATGATACCCTGAACTGTTTATGCCAGATTTCTTTTTTCAACGTTCTTCAAGAGAGTCAAGATAAGAAACGCTCGCAGACGTTGCAATACTCTTCATCAGAGAAGAACACATTACAGCTTAAGGCGGACACCTAAAGGGATTTGTAGCTGATAATCGGCAATATGTCCTTACAATCTGGCATACTCTAATGGATCTTCGTAACTGATCCTTCACCTTCGTTCAATTCCCACAGTGTACGTTAAATAAACCTCAACCACCTCAATGTTATAACTTGATTATTCATTATTCCAAATACACTGTAATTAATGATCATTTTATTATTGTCATTTTGAATAACTCCTCTATTTATAGAATGTAGCTATTCGTATCGAACAATTTTGATTTTAACACCACAATTCGTTTGAATAAGGAAACTTAAAGAGACAAGGCAAACGGACAACGTTGAAGTTATTAGGATAATTTTTCAATTAAGCTATCCTAAATTACAGATTATTACTTCATTTAAGCACAAAAAAACACAATGACTGTTTGGGAAGACTGCAATTGATGAGAAAATTATAGTTAAATAGCTACTTGGTGTTATAGTTTCAGAATGTGATACCAAAAGAAAAGTGATGCTATGGTAGAATCCATCTAGAAGAAATGTCGACCATGCTCAGTAAATATTTACGTAGTTCCGGATAATCTATCATTAATTCTAGCCTATTTCTTAATCATTACGTATGCAATATTAAATTTCTACGTGAACCCTGCTTCCAGTTAAAATAAATTCACTGATGGATTAAAATAATTAACATCATTATCTATTCAACAATCACTGTGTTTTTTCTAATGATTTAATATATTTTACATATATTTATACAACCATGTTTACGTCTGATAGACGGCTATTTTAACTATTTGTTTTTGACAACGTTTTCTGCAATGCCAGTAACACAAAATATTCATATGTTTACACCCAGTACGTAGAAGTGTCTTGGTAACAATACTTTATTTTGATTTGTTTTCTTAAACCTAGTTTTGGTGTATGAAGATATAGTTAATGAGTGGTTTTATCAAAATGTGAACATACAATATATTTTGATGTTGCTGAGTTACCAAAACAATTCTGAATCAGTCGCACTCTACTCTCCATTAATTACAAAAATTATAAAATTGCACAATCTACCAACTTTAACATTTTAGATTTTGGAATATTTGTGGAAGTTGATTAATTGAAGTAAATACAATCATTGAGATACAAGAAGTTTTGAATTCTATGATTCCGTATTAATTCATAATATCCCAAACAACCATGTGCGATCAAAGAAGTCAAAATTTAGGGTATTTCAATGGTTGACTATTTTCAAAATAATTCGCAACCAGTCAATTAGTGCATAACAAATTTTGGATCAACATTATATAGTTCCTTTGAGGATCCTTTTCTTCTTTTGAGTAGATATATTATATGCAAAAATTATCCATAAGTTATCCCAAATATTGATTGATTTTATGAATGAGAAAATAATGTATAATACTCCAGTTATTCCAAATAAATATAATTATTTCACATACAGAAATAATTGAATGAACAAATTTGGATGTTATATTTTGTTGTACAATATCTCACTCCAATGTCAATGAATAAATTGTTTTGCAGAAAATGTTCTGTAATATATCAAAAAGTCACCATACCACCAATCGTTTCATTCCCAAAAATTTCAATACCATTTGATCATTTCTACAAAATATGATGCTGCCAAATTTTCTACTCGAAATTGACATGAAATTCCCAATAATGGACCACATAAATCACATGAAATGAGAGCAGAGAGGATTTTTCGAATAGAATGCAACCGATTACAGCGTATACTCAGTTAAATTCCTAATGACTTCCATTTCGTTATACTTCTGGCTTAACTTATCATGTGCAGCAGCTTGCACCAGATAGATTGAATACGATTAGACTAATACAGTCTAGAGGAAGCCCAATAATAATAATCATAAACAACATTCAAATAACACTAATAGAATTATATACTTTACAAATATATCAACTAACATAGAAATTTCACATAATTATCATTTATCATTTAGGAACTGAACATAATATACCATATAAATATAACTTAAAAACTAAATTTATACTTAAAATACTACTTGAAGGCAGTGAATACAGAATTGTTCAAGGTTTGTATATTTTCAACATACATAAATTAACGAGTCGAGAATCAAATTCTTGTCTTAGTTTCAGAAAGATACGAAGTAACAGTTGATAAATTATACATAATATATTCATTTAGTTGTATCAGATTTGTTTCTATTTATTCCTAAGCTTGTTTCGCATACATTTTTGCTTCGGCAGATTATCAAAATAATTCAACTGAGAACACAATCAGTAATAATGAGATTAAAGACAAATTGTACATTTTTCATGGTTAGTCTCATGAGTCGCATGCATGCGTTCATGTTCGACATACACATCAACAAATTGTTCAAAGGAGAGGTGTATTATCTGAAGAACTTTGAAGAAGGTGTACGATCAGAACAACTTTCTTGCATGTTTAAGAATTCTGGCTTTGATTTTCGTCCAAGCTAATTTTTAAGACTTTAGTTTAAATATAGGAAATTATTCACTCAAGGTTGAGAGAAATAGATTCTTTTTTATTATTTTAAAAAATAACTTGATTTAATTACCATAGTTTATCAAAATTGAACAAAAATTTTGAAAAAGAATTACTTATGAATAAAAATTTTAACTTTTGTGGATGCCTTGCGTATTATTGTTGATTAATTGAAATTTGAATATTTAAATTTCTCGATATTTGGAAGAGCTGATTTTATTCAAATTTTAATGAGAAACATTTATTCAGTATTTAGTAATTAGTAATGAAACGTTATTCCTTTACTTTTAATTCTTATAAGATTTATCATATTTAAAATCAAATATTTTATGGGTTGAAACGGAAATTTATTTTTATGGTTAAATATTAATCTGAAATTGTGGGATTAGAAATTTTTATCAATAACACTACGTCATAATAAATTATAGTTTGTTTAAGATTTATATTTGATTCAATTTTTCCTTTTAAATTTAATTATAAATTGTTAATGGTTAGAATTTATTATAAAATTAGTAAAATTCAATTTCAGTTTATAAAATTTGTTAGGTAAGTTTAAAATACAGGTGAAATTATTTTTTTAATTTGTAGAATAAGTCTTTTGATTTTATTTTCATTATTCGATTGGGGTAACTGAAAAATTTAGAAACACTTCTTTCAACAAATTAATGGAAAATTGATTCTTACAAGTCTTGCAGCATCTACAACAAATGCTATAGAGGTTCGTATGATTCTCCGGTAAATGAAATTAAAGTCTAACCTTCCATGGTTGACGATTACATTTCTCATCATGAATCAATACGAATAAGAAAGCCTTGTTAAATATCACTACGTTCAATAAACCGTTCGATTGCAGTTCATTTTCAATAACAGAAAGACATACGTTATATTTTACCAAAGATGAAATGCTACCGTTCAAAATTGCTATGAAATGGTTTAATAAATTTAGTGATATTCGACAGAGTACCTTTATGGGTTGAAATAGAAATTTATTTTGATGATTAAATATTAACTGAAATTGTATGATTAGAAATTTTTACCAATAAAGTTACTTTATAATAAATTTTATTATAAAATGTTAATAGTTAGAATTGATTTTGGAATTAGTAAAATTTAATTTCAGTTTATAAAAATTGTTAGGTAAGTTTAAAATATGTCAAATTATTTTTTTAATTTTTAGAATAATTTATATGAATTTATTTTTATTATTTGACTGAGGTGACTAAAAAATTTGAGAACACTTTTTTTCAACAAATTATTGAAAAATTGATCCTTACAAGTAAGTCTTGCTTGATTCTCTGGTAATTGTATTAAAGTCTAAATAAACTTCCATGGTTGTTGATTACATTTTTCATCATGAATCAATACGAATAAAAAAGCAAGTGTTTGATAAACAGTTCGATGGCAGTTCATTTTCAATAACAGAAAAACCTACGTTATATTTTACCGAAAATGAAATATTACCGTTCAAAATTGCTATAAAATGGTTTGATAAATTTAGTGGTATTTAACAATATAACTAATATAAAAGGATATCAATAGTTGTATGATTGGATTTCATAGAAACACTTTGAAGGGTTGGAATTAAAAAAAAATTATGAATCTACAGTTACAATTCAGAAAACTAATAATATCCTTTTATAGTGGCGCCCAACGTGAGGCGATGGGAACGATACTGATAGTTTTATGATTGGACTCCATATAAACACTTTGAAAGGTTGGAATTTTGAAATATAATGAATCTACAGTTACAATTCAGAAAACTCATAATATTAAAAAATTCAATTGTGGAAGCCGTTACTTTGTGATAGTTTATCATTTTAACGAAATAATAAATAAAACTACTTTGTTTTACTATCACTGATATTTAATATAGTCGTTACTATAGTTTCAACACTAAACGTGTCATCTTCAGACGAAAAATGAATTTAACAAATATTAAATCTACTATATATAGGTTAAAGAAGGATTTCGAAAAATTTTTATGGCTATAGGAAATAGTTCTAGGAAAAACCAGTGAGGGGTAAGGTGATTAGGTAATTCCGTGAGGACATTAGTGGTGCGGGTATATATACTAACAGACTTTAAACACTAAAATCAAGTTATTGATACATTGAAGAGATTACTGTAATATAAATCTAGTTGATCGTTTAGGATCTTATTATCATACATCTTCATTCCTTTTAAAAATTTCCATTGACTCTAATATATTTAGTTTTGAAGTTTTATCTTGACTATGTAAAATTTGGACATTATTCAAATTAGGAAAGGTATGGCCTGTTTCTAAAATATGATTTGCAAATGAAGAATCGTTCCTTTAAAAATAATAAAACCGATTCTTCATTTGCAAATCATATTTTAGAAACAGGCCATACCTTTCCTAATTTGAATAATGTCCAATTTTTACATAGTCAAGATAAAACTTCAAAACTAAATATATTAGAGTCAATGGAAATTTTCAAAGGAATGAAGATGTATGATAATAAGATCCCAAACGATCAACTAGATTTATATTACAGTAATCTCTTCAATGTATCAATAACTTGATTTTAGTGTTTAAAGTCTGTTAGTATATATACCCGCACCACTAATGTCCTCACGGAATTACCTAATCACCTTACCCCTCACTGGTTTTTCCTAGAACTATTTCCTATAGCCATAAAAATTTTTCGAAATCCTTCTTTAACCTATATATAGTAGATTTAATATTTGTTAAATTCATTTTTCGTCTGAAGATGACACGTTTAGTGTTGAAACTATAGTAACGACTATATTAAATATCAGTGATAGTAAAACAAAGTAGTTTTATTTATTATTCCATAATATTAACTTGACAGTAAAATCTTAATTAATTCTCGCCAAACGTCATCCTTTACACCTCTCATAGATGACCAGATTATTCAATACTATGGCTAACTCAGGGATGAGTGAATAGGATTTGTTATATTAGTTATATTTTCGATTGTTCGAAAGTGGAATAACACAGAGTGGCGAATAAATGGATTCGGTTGATTCGTTTGGAGGTAGCCACACCATGCAATATTTCACTAAACAATGGACATCGTCAAAGAATCTCATGGTCATTCTTGTCTTCATACGTCTGCAACATTCTATGATTTTTCTGCAATTGAACAACGTTCCCAAATCGAGCAAAACTAGTATGTTTCTCTCCAATGATGACATTTTAATAATACGAAAAATATTTCCAATGAATAATAATGTTAATCTGCCAATTACAAATGATAGTACAATTAAACGAAACTTCAAACAAGTCAGACCAATTTAACTGAGCATATTTTATTTCGAATATATACGAATACAATGCCTACATTAAAGTATTGTTCCGAAATATATATTAAACAAAGTGCGTACATTCGTCAGTAATATGTAGTAGATATATCATAATAATATTAACTAATTGCACGAGTGTCCATTGACGAAACTAGTGACACTAAGTTCAGTCAGTTATGTATGGTTATAAATATAACAATATGTGTGAACAAATAGTTGCGGCAATGTTCCCGCTATCACTCGAAAGCGTAGGGACTAACACGGCAGTAGCTGACGCTCGCGGCGGTTATGGAAAGCACTCCTTCTTCGCCGGAGGGCCCTCAAACGAGATACGCGCCAGGAAGATGGATATTCGTTGTAAAAATAAAATCTAGAGCACCTGTTTCTTTTTTTTTCTTTAACAATTTGAACGTCGATAGTTCAATCTGTTTGTGCGAATAGTGCAAAACTATCTATTATTGCAAATGTATATAAATATCGAAGTTGTGATTGATCAACGTAAACTGATCGACGTACAAAATATATCAGTATTAGCATCCGATTAAATTAAATGTCTATATGTTATGTTCAATAATTATACTCATGTTTTGAACCAACTTCCGGAGTTCACGTAGTTCACAAACAATAACTCCAACTATGTCTTTTGCGTATACATCGCACTAACATTTAGGTATAGTTACATTTTATTTTAGTAAACCATGTGATTTATTTTATTACTATTATTGTTTAAATGTTTTAATGATGGATTATCAACTTTGTTAAAAAATACCTTCGGATTAGACTGGCGATTTACTCACAGTTTATTGACTCCACAGGATGCCTAGGCTGATCGGATGTCCGGCCAGCCGTCAGCAATACTGAGATTCTGATTGTCCGACCAACAACTGAAAATCCACTCTCTACAAGGCAAATTGCGTAGCATCAAACTAATCTGATTCACCGTATTATCGACGGTGATTCATGTGTTCAAAACTCAATGTACGGATGTTTGGTTCATTTCAATAAATAGAGAAAATGGAGTTTTCTTAAAAGTTGAACTTACTCTTGACAGTATAATCACAATTTCATTCTATTCAGACGAGGATATAAAGCACTAAAATAGATCCAACCTTCCGTCACTGGCGCAGTCGGTTGGATTGAAATGCGGTTTTCTGCATTCGATTCGGAAGGTAATTTAGAAATTTGTGCCGCGCCTGCTTTTTGACGGAAAAATCTTATTGCATTTCTACAGCCAGAAAATGTATTTTTCTGAGTGCACGTTTTGAGGTGAATGAAAAACAGACTCGAATTGGTTTCTAGGGGGGTTTTGGGATGTCTGATCACGAATATAATGACCCCTTGGACCACTTCCGAGGTATAAGGGGTCTTGATGCGCTGTATATCTTTGAATTTTACTAAAATTTATTTTTTTTCAAATGTCAAAAAAACTTGACATTACTGCATCTCTATTGATACTTTTTGAAGGATTTATTTTCAACAGAGTCAATTATTAATTGATTATTTGTCATAAAACAATTTCATTTATTGGAATAATAATTGATAGTGAAGTTTGAACAATTATTTCCAACATGTTAAAATTGAAGCAACTACGAGCAAACACAGTCAAACAGTCAAACACGCGGCGTGCCAACAAACCGTTTCTATAGTAACGACACAGAAAAACCACTGGATGCTGTGAAATTATATTGGAAGTATTCATTTTTAATATATTTAAGACGATGTAAATTCACATTCACAGTTGTACGAAAAATGTTGTTTGTATTTCGTGTATAAAATTCATGTTTTCATGGCACATTCGAGAGAATTAACACTCTCATGTGCCATTAAAAAAAACACTCATTTTACGCACTTGATACAAAAATAACTATTTTAATGCTTGTCAACTGTTTGAGTGAGGATATAAATGTCGCTAATGATGATTACGACAAGCAAAATCTTTCCTGCAATACTTGGGGATACCCGGAGACCGGATATCTACGTCGTCTTCTAGATAAAAGAGGAAAGTAATGATGCTCTGGTCAAAAAGGGCTGAAAAGTGAAAAAAAAAATCAATACAACAATGAATTTATGAAATGAAAATACGTTGGAAGTGAAATTATTATGACATGCAAAAAGTGCACATTTATATATCTGATTTTTTTAATAGAAATTTAATCGTAATTTCATATATATGTATAGAATTTCCAAATAGCGAAAATTATTTTTTTTCAGATATAAGAAATTACAATAAGAAAATAGCCGTATTTTTTTCATTCTCAGAAACACGACTATGAACTTTATGAGGGTCATAATCGTGATCAGCGACTCCGAAAACCCCCGAGAGCCAAAATTTATTGCACCTGATGAAGAAAACTAACGAAGTTCTAGGAAATAACGTAGATATGCAGGGCCCCAGAGACCCAGAAACACCCCCAGGTAATTTGTGGAACTTTGAGCGTCATAATCGTGATCGGCGACTTCGACAAAAAGAGCCCGAATTTGTTGCATATTGTGAAGAAAAATAAATGAATTCCTAGAAGATGAGGTAGATATCCGGTCTCCGGGTATCCCCAGGCATTGCATGAAGGTTTTTGCATGTCGTAATCATCATTAGCGACTTTTATATCCTCACTCGAATGATTGACAAACGTTGAAAACTAATTTTTAATTAAATTCATCGAAATTCAGGACGTCAGAACCACTGTATACCCCGGGGATGGTCCAAGCGAACCTCGGGGATTTTTTTGACATCATATTCGTGATCAGCGATCCCAAAAACCCCCGAAAAAACAATTTCTAGTGATGCATTGTTTGGCTATAGAAATACAATAAGTTTTTTCCGCAAAAAACAAGCGCAGCACAAAATTTCTAAATCACCTTCTGAATCGAATGCATCTCAATCCATCCAACTGTGCCAATGATGGAAGGTAAAATTCTTTATTTATGTTCACAAAAATTTTTTTTAACAGCTATTTTCTCTTTGAAGAATAGTGATATCAAAATAAATAGGGAGAATTAACAAACATGTAAGAAACCATGAGTTACATAAACACATATTTCCATGTCCTTCTTTGTAGGTGAATACTTATGATAACTTTGGGAACTAGAGACCATAATCTCACTAATTTAGTAACAATCAATAAGTGAACATCTCATAAAAAATAATAATTTCAATATTAACTCCACACTAATGGAAAAAAAATAATTCAAAGTGAAAAAAAACGCTAATCAGAAAATAATAGAATAAATTTATATTTGGTGCTCAGTTAGATATTATTATGTACGAAAACCTGTCGTCTGACGTCAAATGGTTTGGTTTCCTTCTCCCAAAAGCTTCATATATAGTCGAATTCTTTAGAATAATTTGCATAATCGTACCTAAGAAATCTTTTGTACCATAATGGAATCAATAAACCATAATACTAGTTGGATAAGATTTATAGTAGTCCAGATTACAATATTCTCTCTTCTTCATTCCTATTGTTGCTGTTACACTCTTATGCCATTTAAGTATTTTTGGAAACTCGAATAAATGTGATTCAATTAATCTTCCAGCTTAACACTGATCATATTCCAAGGTATATCTAATTCAGCAAACAGAAAAGAAGGTTGAACTGAATAGGAATAATCACTTTTTCTATGAAGTTTGACACTTTGAGTTTAATGATTTTGCTATTTTATGAAATGAAATCTAGTTTAAACTGAATATTGTTACATTCATACTTGAAACCAAAATATATACTACAATCAGATATCGATTCCGAGCTTCATTCTTTGCTCTGAAACGTTTTCCTGTAACGCATAAGTTTCTGTCCGGTATAACCCGTCCATTAGAGAAGGAATCCTACCACTTATATTCTTTGAATGGAAAAGCACGATAGATGCAACATGATAAAATTTATTCAATCCAAAAGTATAATCAGATTTGTTATGGTGTTTGCTGCTGTAATACTCTTACAGAATGTCAATTGTTTTTGAGGTTATGTCTCATATATTATTTAGATTTATGACATTATCGAATCACTCAATTAAATCACAAAATACTGATTTCACTATAATTTCGAATATTGCTAGATTAATTGACGAATCAATCGGTCATGTTTCTAGTTCCACCCCACTATCAGAATATATCCATCGAAAAATAAGGCATGTGAGAGATGTTAATTGGGAAATTGTATTCGGATCTGCAAGTTTCTACATGTTCAAAATTTAAGTATAACTTCGTCCACTGTAATGATGAGCATATTGCTTGAACACGTTCTGAATTCGATTTGTTTTAGACTTTTTCTAAAGTATCGACATCAATTTTATTCAATGATATAGTGATAGTAAGCCAAATAATTGTGATTGTTATACGTAAATTTGCTATTACTATTATTTATCCCGTTAGTACGAATATGAACCAAACAAATGAAAACCTGTAACGGATCAGCATTATTTCAGTAAGTGTAATAATTGTTGCGTGTCGCATTTCATACTACATATGATAGAGTGGAATTTCCTCAAGTATATACGAAATTATTCTCTCATTATTAAACAATTTTTCAGCTCGCTAGTACAGATGTATACAAAACTGTTGCTAATATTTATTTCGTAGATCTGAAATTTGAATGAGTGGCAAATGGGAAAATTGATTGTTATAATCCATAATATCACACTTTGCTTGAAAAATTACTAAAACAAAAGGAAGTCAGTTATGAAGTTAAAGATTTATCAGCTTCAAGATATGTCAACAATATTTGTTGAAATGAGATATGGTCTATCCTGCTGTCTAGTTCAGGCATTTAAGACATTTTTTTGTTCGAATTTCGTCAAGTTCTAATTTTGGTATACTCTTATGTATTTTGACGGTATAGTTTAAATTTGGATTAACCCTGTGCTCTAAAAACAATGGCCATTTTTTGGGTCCGAATTCAAGCATTTTGGATATTAGGTGCAGAAAAATGAAATCTTTTTAATGAATTTGGTTTTAGATCGAAAACATAAGTATTTCGGTTGAAATTCGCAAAATACGGATTTTTGAAAATGGCCGATGTTGGCGCAAGAAATTGAGGTAGGTCAAATTCCAAAAACCAAAAAAAAAAGAAATAAAAATACTATCCTTTCACCAAAACAGAATATGAAAAAAACGAAAACTCTGACATATACTCAATTTTTCAATGTGCTAAAAAACACACTAAATGGGCCCTAGCTTGGAACCACGACCTGGAATCGACTTCGAACAGGAGCCAAAAATTGCATATTAATTTTTCTCACAACTACCATAGTTGTATGAAAAAATTGGCCATATGTTTTCGAGCACAGGGTTAATCCGAATTTAAATTGCACCATCGTGTTTAGCGCGTCAAAATATATAAGAATAGACCAAAATTATAGCTCGCTGAAATTCGGGCAAAAATCGTCAATTTCCCTCCTTAAATATCTGGACTAGTCAATGACAGATAAATTATGAATAGATCAAGCACTCATCTTCATATAACATAGTTTTTGATGATTTTACGAATTATCGGATCATTTTCATCAATAGAAAACCTAAGAAGGTATAGGTATCTCAAAGAGTTCAAATTCAGTCAATAATCATAGTAACTTTGGTTATTTTGCAATAATCCACCAGAACAGTTTCAATGGATAATAATTAACAACGAATATTTCACTTTTTGACTATTACTATTATATTCGACATATGGAAATGATTCTCCAAATTGATTTTCCTTTGAAAGCAAGTTACTAGAATGTGATGACCTATAGATTCATTCCGCAGGCCTTTGGTTTGACATGATTTTTCCGGAGCATCTGGTGTTAAATACGGTTCACTATTTAGTATTGATTTTTTTACTGAAATATTGAAATTGATCACCGTTTTTATAGGAACGCACTCGGAACTCAAAATTTCAAATATGTTTCTTCTTGGGAAGGTAATTTACAAAATATATAATACTGGGTATTCCCCCAGAAAATCCTTCCACCACCAAAATGATAGCAGCTACAAAATCACCAATATTAGGCAAATTCTTAATGCATAATTAATAATTATCATGAAGGTTCTAGTGTGATTATTTCCATCATCTCTGTGAAAAAAACTTATCCTCCTTTAACTACTGTAATATGGTTCAATCTTATATATGAATGCTTGAGGAGGACCTATGTGTGAGAATACTTTGAATTTCGAATAATTTAATACTATGAATATCAATATTGGATAGTGAATCCCTTGAATTTCTGATTCGGAGATGCAAAAAGTTTCCATCATGTGACAATATTTTAATGAATTCATGGTTCAATCAATGAATATAAGAATACTCTTGTGTTAAATTGCCAACTCATCCAATATCGGGAACGTTGAACAGCGGAATTTTCTATCACCGATCAGATATAGTGAATACTTTTTAGGAAATTCGTATCGTGCTTCGACTTAAATAGTAATTGCGATCAATTGAAAAATTATTAGCAACATGGTCATTGTACATGTACAAAAAATGAATACTCTGCGAGCTAGTGACCCTGTAATGTAAGTATATTGCTGACGGCGGCAGTAGGATATAAGGGAAGGGGTGGAGAAAAGCCACCATCAGACACTATCGACGCTGGCGAACCGCTCGCCCAACTCCTCGCACACGTGCTGCGGAGGTCGTCTAGACGAGCCCGATGGGACGGGCAGTTGAAGAGGTCTGTGGAAGCCACGTTGACGCCGCCGCCTCTTCCTGTGACATAATATACATAACACTCCCAGCACGACCAATACAGCAATGATGGAACACATTAGGAGAACAGTGTGATCTTGTTGAGGAACTTCAACGGTGCCTGCAAACAAAAATAACAGTTGGTGAACATAATGTAACAAGATGTGGAGGATGTGGTAATGTCTGGTTGGAGGATATTGTTGAATGAATCAACTGATCCAATTATCACTTAAGTTGAGACTATTGGTAGCTCATCGACCGAAATATTTTTCCAAAAATTGTCCGCAACACCAAGTATCAGTTGAGCCATTCATTGGAAATTTTCAGATAAGATGAATTCCTATGCAACAAAGAAATGATTCAAGCTTCAATAAGAAATTTCTTCTTGTCTCAATACTGCTTTCCCATTCCTATAGTAAACCTTATCTGCAATACCCAGAATTCGACAAATTCGAAATTATCATTCATTAAGTAATTTTGAACGTGGCAGGGTTGGTATGAGCGAGGTCGGATTTTCTCTTAGGAAAATTGCCAACCGCGTAGATCGTATCGTGATAACTCTTCCAAGATATTGGGTCAGGTAGTCTGAAGAAGGTGTTGCCGATATTTTAGAACCTCTGGCAGAGGCAAATGGGAAAATTTATTGTAATTTTCCATATCACACTTTGCTTAAAATTACTAAATCAAAAAAAAAATTTTATGAATTAAAAGAATTATGAGTGTGATTCTATTTCAATTTGTTCTACACTGTGTGAATAATTGTTCAAAGGCAGAAACTTCAGGTTATGTCAACTTTATTTGTGAAATAGGATATGCAGTATCCTGCTGTCATATGAAAAAGGGGAAAATATCAATAAATCAAGCATTTATCAGAGGTAAGGTCTCTCTAGTCTAGATCGATCAGTAGCGCTACAAACTTATAGTTCTAGACAGCTGTTTCGCTCATCAATAGAACGAAGGCAAGTTTGCAACGTTACCGAATTGCCTCTGTTGAAGATATACATAACCATCCAACAGCATGGTAAAACAATCTACGAATAGATGATGAATGAAATCGAACAATGTACGACATGCTGTTGGCGAGTTATTTCTACCTTCAACAGGAATCTTTTCGTAACGTTATGAACTTGCGCGTTCTACTGATGAGTTCTATGAGAAGAGTGAAACAGCTGTCTGGAACTATAATTTTGAGACGCTATTCATTCATATCTAGTGATTTAGTGTCGCCATCTGATGCACTTAAGTAGTGTAACAATTCGAAATTTTCACCATGATTAGGCCCTATCCAAAATTATTAAATACGGAATTAATTCAATTCGCATAAGAAAATTGATCTATCATAACACAGCAGAATAGTATGTGGCGACGAAGGTATTTCGTAACCTGATGCGCCTCATCCGGAGCACAGACCTCGCACCCGCCGCCAAGCTAGCATAAGTTGCTGCAGGTGAAACACCTGCTAGGATCGACAGAAAAGGTGTCGTGGACTTGACATGCCTGTCAACGTCGCTATCACACCGGTTCTTTATTTTGATAGGCCGTAAAATTGAATATAGGCGGAGTTAGTCTCCTAGTGTGAAAATTGAGCTGACGTTTCAGAAAAAAAAAACTCAGAGCGTGGGTCAGCCTAGGTCAAATGATTTCGAAAAGATAGATTGATTATCGAAAGGGAAGTGAGTTCTCGATAGGAAGTCGTCCAGTAAACTTAACTTAGTTAAGCTCTGTCTTAGCCTGAAAATAATTTCAATTTGTCATTAAATCAGTAAATATATCCTTTGGGTAAAACCAAATTTAAATTAAATCAAGAGTCAATATATTGTTATTTTTTTCCTTTTTTTTTAAAGCTGAGTCGTAAATTGTTGTTTTATTTTATCAGTAACTTTTGGTAGCTCCAAAAAGGCAAGACAGAGCTTACATTAAGCACGCGTCGCGATTGGACGGGAAGTGTTAAAATCATATTTATTTTATTCAAGAACATCTAATAAATTCTAAATTTTGATAACCGAGAACTCGAGTGTATAAATTTCCGTGCGACAAAATCCTAGAGGGGTCTCCAAGCAAGCATCGTAGCTAGAGCGGGGGTTGGACGGTGAAGGTAGTGTTGAACGAATTGCCTGAGGTTTTTGATAGAGAAATTGACCATTCCTTTTATCAGTTGTGTTCACCCCCTTCAGATCACGTCCGCTTATGTAATTGTAAAAATCCTAGATTTTCCCAGGTTCCCATTTGGGGCAAACCTGTAACTGGTTTTTTTTTTCTTTTTTCGTTGTTTGTTTTCAATCATCAGAATCGGCTGTTAAATTTCATATTTTGGTTCGTTCTTTTAATTTTTTTTGTTTTCTTATTTTATTTATATCAAATATTGTTAAACTATTATTCAATATATTATTATTATTATAGATATGGCTCGATGTGTTTAACTGGTACGCCCTAATCACCTAACAACAAATACGTCTCCCAGAAAGGGGATTCAAGAGATTACTTGGAAAAGTGCAATTATATTCTTATAACAGGAAATTGAGTCGGCCCACGTAAGGACGGAGAAAGGTTACCTTTATTTTTCAAACAGCTTCCTAGATGAGCTAAATTAATACATCTAGTGGTGGCAGCTACAAGAAACCTTGAAGGTAGTTTGGCTTAGATCGACGACCTGACGTTTTAACCCTTCAATATTTTTACAAATTCTAGTACGTGGCGACAAGTTATTATCGCTACCTGTATCCTCTTTAGTTACAAATAACAAGTCGCACGTTACAGTAACATTCTCAGTGTATTTTGTGAAGTTCACGAAATCTATCAGGCAATGTAGTACATTGTTAGATCTTTAGTGGGACATCTATTCGAAGATGGCGAGGTTTTTTTACCAGGCTGTTGGCCGGTTATATCTACCTTCAAGAGATATCGTTCAGTAACGTTTGAAACAGCTATCTAGAACTATAAGTTTGTGGCGTTACTGATCTGGCAAAAGAAATTAATGAAGTAAAAATAAGTCTGGTTATTTTGAAATAGTCAACCAGAACAATTTCTATGGATAATAATTATATAACGATTTGACTGCATTTGATTTTTTTGCTATTACTAAAATGTTCAACACATGAAAATGATTCACCAAATGGGTTTTCCATTGAAAACGAGCAACCGGAATTTAGTGACCTGTAGACTCATTTCGCAGTCGTTTGGTTCGACCTGATTTTCTGAGCACCAGTCCTGCTTTTACATCCCTCTGGCAAACATTATCTACGATGCTCAGGATTTTAAAAATGAAAAATCATCATTCATTAAGTATTTGTGAACGTAACCGGGTTGTGGGTGTGACGGACGCCGAATTTTCTCGTAGAAAAATTGCCTATCGCGTTTACCGCAACGTGACGACTGTTTTAAGATGTTGGGTCAGGTGGTCTGAAGAAGGTATCACCGATGTTTTAGAACCTGTTGCAGTGGCATATCTTTGGGGGTTGATTGATTAAATTTTTCAACAAGATAACGGGACCCGCACTCACATAACAAGAGTTTTTGGCTTCTATGTTTCCATGATCGGTACCAAACTGGATAATTCACCTCTTTCCCAGAAAATCTTAATGACATACGGATTCACATACAGGATGCTTGGTTGATAAATGCCAAGACGACATAGATCATTTGATTCAGAGCGTCCCTCACCGAGTAAATGAGTGCTTAATCAATCACGGTGGTGCAGCTCATAACTGAATATTGTTATATCGAAGGACATCTTATGAGTAAATTTCAGATGAATTTCTCAGCTAATACTGTTTCAAAACAGAGGTATTATTTGGTGTGTATTATAGGAAAATGATCACATGTATATTAAAAATTTTCTAGAATTGATGGTTATCTTTCTTATTTTCATAATTACAAAATTTCCAAACTCGCTTTCCATGAATTGCAATCACTTTAGGAAACAAAATTATCTGATATTCTGAGCCCACACTGTGAATACACTATAACACTATAAACAAGATAGTTCACTCTGATGATGGCTAGTTTGTAACCGAAAGGTTCTCAGTACTTTAATAGTATTTTTAGTGGATAAGGGGGATTATTTCTCATTTATAGTTGAATAATCTGCATTGGAGCACTCAGTTCGGCTGGAGTATCAGAAACGGTATGACTTTAAATAATTGATGGCAAATTCTATCTTTTTTTAATATTTAATTCACGTTACAAATTCTTCTGTAGTACATTAAATCTGTAAAATTCTGTGGAGAAAAATGACCGGAAGTATTCTTTTATAAATCGTTATCGGGCATGTGACGAGCTAAAACCAAAAAGTGGCTACCCTCACCCTTGGACATTTTTGGGAATATCAAAATGATTTTTAAATGCAAAAAAAAGTTTTTTCTCATAGCCAATTTGAAGATTAACTACCAATTAAACATAATTATGTTGACATTGTTGAAAAAATTGTTTGCAACTGTAAAAAGTTTCGGCTCGTGATATTTCACTCTGATTGAGAATATTTGTAGTTAAGTATTGTATAAACATTCGTTCCTTATAATATTCCGGCTTTCCTCTTAATTTATGTTTCTTCTTTGGCGGTTTTTCAACGGGATGTGCTTTTTCAATGGAGTCCGATGCTTAGTTAATGTATGCGGGTTTCTTGAAAATTTCTGTAGAATTTCGCATAATCCTATCCTTGGTTACAAGTTTATATTTGTCTTGGAAATATGTGATCGAGATTGTGTCGCATCCACTCAAAGCTATGACGCTGCATTCGGTGGTATCTTCTGCTTTTGAACTTAGCTAACTTAGTAGCGCAGCGACTGCATGAAATAAATTGTAGATAATATTGTTCTCTACAATTTTAGATCAAACAATTTTTTTCTCTGCTCTTGCGGAAAAACAAATCTAAAAACATTTTGATATTCCCACAAATGCTCCAGGATGGAGGTCAAACTTTTTGATATCTAGCTCGTCACGTGTCCCGCTAACGATTTATGAGAAGAATAGAGTCTCTTGGATAGTAGACTTCCGCGGGCACCTAATCTTGAAAAATCTCGTCTTCCGGATGGATTCCGCGTCACAATAGCTCGACTTGATGCCAACGTTTCGCCAACCATTACAGGTGGCATCTTCAGGGCTGGCTTGAGGCTTGAACTGAAACTGGTTCTACTGGTTTCTGTAGCCGTATTTATTGTAGGAAAAATCCTTCACGCTACATAGTTCACTGCCTTTGTTAACGGTGGTTAAATCCTTGAAGCTATAGAAATCCTAAAACATCCGAATAATCTGAACCGTGACTCAGGATATTACCTTCCCAACATTTGGAAACCCATCCTCGAAAATTCCACTTCGCACATGATCGCACAACGGCAGGGTCAGGTGCCGGAACGAAGTTAACCACCAGAACAAAGGCAGTGAACTATGTAGCGTGGAGGATTTTTCCTACAATAAATACGGCTACAGAAACCAGTAGAACCAGTTTCAGTTCAAGCCTCAAGCCTGCCCTGAAGATGCCACCTGTAATGGTTGGCGAAACGTTGGCATCAAGTCGAGCTATTGTGACGCGGAATCCATCCGGAAGACAAGATTTTTCAGGAATAGAGTCGGTAATTTTATTTTCACAAAAGCCGTATTTTCCTGACAAATTTGCTATAATACTGATCCCCCTCAGTCGTCACTGATTCTTCACCTATCATCATGTTTATCTGATGCGGTTGTAAATGTTCATATTTGCCGTTAAAACACCTAAAATAGTACTTCGAACGCAAATTATACCAACATTCTTATGTAAAATCATTTAATCTTATAGCGAAGATATAATTGATGATAGAGTACTTTTTTACCACAGCTAATAATTTTTCTAAAATTTTTTTTCACCACTATTGTTAGCTAGGAAGGGATGTGCTATAACAAATTTAGCAAAGTAAGCAACTATCATAATTAAAATAGCTAAGTGAAAAATAAAAAAGAATAATAAATATAATGAAAACCAGGAATATGGAAATCTATTTTCAATAAAACACATTTGAACTAGCTTTATCTCAAACTGCGATATAAAAATTGGCTCTGCAAGGATTTGGCTGAAAAAATTAACAAAGTGAAAGGGAAAATTTGATAATGCAATGATATCGTGCAACGAAATTAATAAAAAGAAGGGGATAGTGATAGAAAGACTCACGTGATCGTGAGAGAAGCATGCTGTTTCTTTCTGACATCAAGACAGCCACGTCAGCTTGAGTAGAAGTAGCAGTATTATCAGCCATTCAGATGGCAGGGGGCAGGAAGAATGCGCCGAGCGCGGCCCACCTGCACATAATAAATGGTAATATCAATTAGAAAAAGTTAATTGCAATATAATGGTATTGCTAGAAGCCTTCACTTTATGTAAATTCATATTAGGATACATATGTCCTTATATTATGTAATCAATTTTTTGTTGATATAATTTGTTCAATTCTTTGTTACTCTTCCCTCGGTGATTACATGATCTTTCAAAAGTGAATGTACATGATACAATATGTACCTGCTTAGTATTAACTTGTAAGTCACTCACAGCAATCTTTATTCTTATGGACATATTTACTATAATAATCCGAGAAATTATTACTTTTTGGTTCCTTGAAATAATTCAAATTAATTCGAAATGAAGTTTAATAAATTATTGTATCTTGATAGAACACAGGGCAGGCGGGCCTATAGCGACGATCTGTCTCGTAACTCGATATCTCCTACCCGAGACACCAACTTTTGGGCCAACAAGGAAGAATGCTTAACAGCGTAGGCACAGCAAGAGGTCAGTGGAACTTTTTCCCTGAGTCAGAGGATATCCACGTGGAGTTGAAAAGAGCCTTCATGAACTGTTCTTGCGCCTAGTCTGATTACTATAGGTTGCTTTAATAACGTATTGGTGGGGTCTGCCCACTGATTACCTCTGGAAAGAAGTATAGTTCTTCACCACCTACTTGTTCGGTGAGCTAATCTTCTAGTATAGTCTGTTTTTACTCTCGAATAAGGAATAATCCCTTGTTTGTATTGATTCAACTCGTATATATTCTACCGAGATCCCACACTCAAGGAATTCATAATATTTGTTGAGATGTTGTTGAGATAATATCTCTATCAGCTATACGTAATTTTCAAGTCAAGGCAAGTATAGTTTTAACTCATGTTAATTTTTGTTTCTAATATCATATTTTTTGAAATCAATTAATATCCTGTGTGTCAGTATTGTAACAATTCAAATTCAAGTAATTAGATAGATATTGAATTAATTTATCAAGTTGTGTTTGAATAAGTGTACAGCCAACGAAGAATTTTTTTATTCAATGGACTCCAGAAGAGCGCAACCTACGGTCAATTTTGCTTTTAGTATTGTAAAAGAAAGAAACCCGGAGCTTCAGGTAGCTTGCGTAGATTATGTGATTTTTTAACCATTTCAATTACCATAAACTTCAGAAACAATGGTCCCCACTTAAATTTACACAAATCAACTAAATTAAAATATTCGTATCATCATCTCTATGATATATTCTATCTATGTTTATAATTGTGTTTTAAATGTTTAATTAGTTTATTAATTTGAATCGCAACCTAGTTACACATAAACTCTATAGTAAAAGGAGTCTAGTAAAAAGAACCTAATAGTCTGTTGAAGACTCTGTTCTAATACTTCATAATAAATTATGAAATTCCTGAAATATCAGGAGAGATTTTATACAACTCACTTTGCTTACATATTATATTCATTAAATAAGAAAAAATCACCCTTATTCACTTAAAATACTATTAAAAGTACTGAGAACCTTCCAGATACCGAGTACTTCCGAAAGTTCAGAATTCCCCATATGGAAATAGATCATTGGCTTTTATGTTCACTATTTAAATTTTAAATTGATATTTCACTAAAGTTAGATCATTAATTCAAGATGGTAAATCTTAATCTAACGAAATGTAAATGATGAAGAACAGATTGAGTTTCCAACATGCCCCGTTAAAACTGAACAAATAAGGGAACTTTGTCAGTTGCATTCGATTTTGAGTTATATTGTTCCAGGAATGTTCGTCAAAATTTTTATATTTTCCCACCTATCCGCTTCAATGAAATAAAAGGATTTTGAGAGGAAACTCTCCATTTCAAATAGTGTGTTCGTTACATTTAATTTTTCATACGTCACTCACAGTCGGCTTCATCGGAATTGTCTTCTGCACCACAGTTGTTGATCAAATTACACCGTAGTTTGTCAGGGATGCAGAAGCCACTCGTCTCACATTGGTATTCATCACAACTGGGACCTTCAAGTACCTCTGTCCATACTGCCCGAAAACCAGTCGCTCCCGCAGCCTTATCAGCAGTTATAAAACTGTAACACAAAACGAAATTGCATTAAAATATCAAGGTCATAGTGTTCATTTGACTTCCAAGTGATAAGCTTGTTGTGTTTGAATTAAAGTGGGATTTACTATATATTGTTACTTTGATGGGATGAAGAATTACTCCACGAAGAACTATCAAAACACTATATTTAATATGTTGAATTTACTATTGATTCGGAGTAATAACAAGATCAATTCAGTCCGAATGAATACTGATTAGGATGTTCATTGAATACTGATCGAAATCTGAATGCTATTTTTTATATATGTCGAATCCTGAAGTTGCAATTGTATTCCGTAAAAAGGACATCCACTTCATGAAGCAGCTCGTCATAGTGTAATTTTAGAGTTTACCACCACCTGGGTAAGATTGTCAAATTAAACGAGACTACATCATTTGGATGAGCAAACTGTCCTCTTAAACTTGTCGTGAAGCCCATAAAATCGAAAGATTTTGATGAAAGGTGACAAATAGACAATCACAAATTTATAGTTTGACTTTTTACAATCTTTATTTTTAGATGTTTAGCATTTATTCCGTATTATAAGTAGGTTAATAAGAAAATTCATGTTATGTTTCAAATATTGGTATTTATTGAAATACATATCACAATGTTTTTTATAAATTTGAGTTTGATATGATACAAAATTTTAATAAAATATAAATTGCTTATAAATAAATATTTTTTTATTAATTTAAAAAAATTAGACAAACAAATATGGATTGGTCAATATTTAAAAAAAAAATTAGAATATTTTATTCATTAAGAATTTATGAAAAAACATGATACTATTTGAAACAATTTTTTTTAGCCTACTTAAAATAGTTTATAATGGGGTGTAATGGGTAGACCTCGAAACATGTAGTAAATATGTACAAATAATGATTGCAAAAATCAAACTACAAATTTATAATGGTTTACATTGAACTCATTCTTGGATAATACCAATACATTGATGACAAATAGAACTTATTGATTTTCAAACTCTTCCGAATGGCAAATTCAAGTGGATATCGAATAACCCAGATCACAGTACCAAATTCGTATGCTTGAGGCCTTTGAAGACAAAAAGATCAGAGGAGATGACTTCTCAGCTGCTGAAAAAATCTTTCTAATTTTTTGGGACACCTCGCATCATACAAAGATATAATGAACGTGAATTTGTGAACCAGTTGATGAAGGAATTGAAGAATTATATCCTACAGTGTTGTAGTATTTCTCAGATATTTGTGTTTATTCTTTGTTTGAATGCCACATGCAAACTTTTTTGACATATTTGTTTTCCTTATTCAGTATAATACAGAAGAAATAGTCAGGGTTCGGCAAAGTTTTCAGGTTGAGGTGGACTTGCCTCCTGGCGTCGGTGATTAGCCACAGTAGCAGAAATATGCCGATGAATAGAATAGAATTTAAATAAAACCCTCCTTCTCACTTTCCACTTCACTACATAGCTACCATGAGTACGAATACAGAGAACAAGGACCGGACATCACTTATGACGTAACAATTATCACACCAAATATTGTTTTCTACTCCACCTTTTCATGAGACGGACTTTTGCTCATCGAAATGATGTACCCTAGTACAATTTCACCATCTGGAAATGATATGTTTCACTCCATTAAATGGATGGGATTTTTATCTGGGTGACCGAAAACTTTTTAGTTTAACGATGAGGAGCCGCTTCATGAAGTGCAGGTTTATTAAAATCAATATTTCCCTTGTCCTTACAATTAGACATATATATTTTGTTAAACAATGTACAATGAAAGGTTTTTTCATATGAATTTTGCATCAAGGGTGGGTTTTGCCTTGCTGAAGATCCATGGCTGCTCTACCACTTGTTCATCTAAACCTTTTCAAGATTCAAAAATTATTTTTTTGGTAATTTTTTTTATCTTATTTTTTTCATAATTCTAAATGCAATACAAAATTGATAGGGCTCAACAATTATAGTGATATCATACCTTAATCGTACTGTGTTGGAAGTAGAAAGATATTGCCATTTATCGCCAGCGATTTTTTCTCCACATAATTCTATAGGATATGTAGAGACATCAGTCCACAGCCTCAGAACAGCAGCCATACATCCTCTCGCTGTAAACAAAGTACTTATGCAAATCGTAATTCCAATAAGATACAAATTGACTAAGACAATATCAGTTATAATGTATTCTTAATAATATTATTGATAACAATACATTTAAAGGGAGAAACGTTTTCTAGTTGGGTATTTTTCATTTAGCTTCCAATCAAATGGAAAAGTTATAGAATGAATGACGGAGTGAAGGGATAGATGAAGAATATGAGCAATCTTAAAAAAATTTGTTTACACCCCAGCAGTTCTTCATGATGAACAAAGCACAGGTTCGACCTGTCCTGGAGTACTATTCACATGTTTGGAGTTTAGCTTCCAAATATACGCTGAATCTCTTAAATACTATTCAGAAGGGAGTATTCTTCCGATTTGTGATATCACACGAACTCATCGATTGCTTCCGATTGCTTCTCTCCCATTGCTTCCGATATTTCCACGGTGGTCACTCACCAGAAATTCCGTCTGTTAATGCACCAAGAGAGATGTGCACACTAGACTCAAGCTAGTCATTGTCAAGCTCGAGACTTGCCGAACTTCTCTTTACCAGACACCATGTTTCTATCCAAGCGGCGAAGTTGTGGAACTCTCTGCCTAGTCCTTCCTGATGCCGTCTCCTCTCCCAACAATCCAACGCTGTCTAACACGATATTCTACGAACATCCTAGGTTTGCCTCTCGTGTTGTCAAAATATATCGAACAAAAATCGCGCGAAGGTAAATGTAGCGATTTAGAAAATACTTCCATATAATTACCATAGTAGGTTTTCATATCATAAAATCTGACGTTGTAACGTGTAAATTCTACTCTACGGTTCAGAGCTGGCTGGCCTATGCTTTGGTGCGATTGCCTATTTGTATGCCAAGCAGTATCCAAGAAGTATCTATTCCGGGTTTCTTAATATGCGGGATGCGGTTGGTTCTATGCCCATGTTATCGTCGATTCATTGTTACGTTCAATGACCGCCGGTGGGCTAAACACTTCTGCTGATGCGTTTGTAAAGTGAAGTCATAGTTGGTTTTCTAACAGGAAGGGTGTAAAACGTTGTTTTAAAAACTATATTGGGATTTTCCTTCTATTAATATCAAATACATCATCCATCATTTGGGTTTGGAATTATTGGTATATCGATGGATGTGTCTCCGTGAAGGGATTATAACCACAATTTTGACGCATGCTGTGTGATTTGGAACCTGAGGAATTGTAACTCGAGAGAGCGTGATTTGGAGAACGCAATTGATAGCTTCTTGTGAGAAGGGAATTTAACCCTATACTTTAGGCAATTATCTCAATTATTTTAATACTATTCGATATATTCACCTTACTTCTCGAGATTCAATTGGCTGTCTTGCTCAGGATAAAAGTCTTCTAGGAAATAGGTTACTTCATCTTTTTTCAATCGATTGCTGTGTATTCTACTCATTTTGAGTGCAATACACGTTTTATTATATGTAACCATTTCGACTTTTACATGGTTTCTCCTAAGGGTCTACAGGTCTCCCCTAAGTGTTATTCCTTCGAGTGAGTCTGCTCTACAGCAGAGAGTTCCAAGAGTCAGTTATTGAAGCAAAACTATACTATTAAGTTGAGGAGGTTCATCTGAAATAATTGTAGCCTTCCTCAGACAGGAAGTATAATTTCACCAACTCAATGTCAGGCGATCGATAAGAGAAAATCATATTAACACAGGTCGAGTGTTGTAACGATTATATTATTGCTAATTATAAGAACTGAGTGTATACCTTCTAAGTTAGCTGAGAGTTGGTTCTCACCAACTCTAGTTTCATTTCATTCCCCCTTTCATATTTCAATATCATTCGTATCGTCTTTTGTATGCACCCATTTGTAACATTTTATCACAGTGTGTATCTAAACCGATTTAATTTCTGACAACAAGTAAATTTCAATCACACTCGGTATGAGTTTTCCATTTCTTATATTTTCAGGGTAATTGGTGAAATTTGAGTGTTTGAATTCCCTAGTTAGGAGCAATTTATTGGTTGGTTAAAATATTCTGGCGCTCAAAATTTAACATTCCACGACGGGATCCAAGCAAATAGTAACAATAGCTTTTCCGCGAGTAAGAGGAAATTCATTCCCTTGAGTAGAAGAGTAGAACACTTTATAGTGCAAAATATGAGAACTTACTATATTTAGTTTACTTCAAAAATTATGAATCCAACTAGTCTTTTCATTATCTTCATATTCTAACCTCATGATCTCATTCATGAGAATTCCACAATGTTCGTCTCTAAATTAGTGATTCATTCATAACAGTTTGAATCGATGTCAAGTAGCAAAACTTGAAAGCTTCCACGAGCTATCTAAGATTGGAACTCTGTATTCGAATTCAAGTTGTGTGATCAATGAGAGGCACTCTATACTATATTCGAAGTCAACCCTTTCCTTGAAAAGGCAGAGCGTGTTTTACGGTAAGTTTATTTACTCTGAAGACATTCCAGATGCGACGCGCCGTTCTCAGAAGGTTGCTTTCAACGCAAGAGCAAATTGGAATACTTTGTCTAAAACTGTTCATATTAAAGTAAAACTAAGCTTTCACGCCAGATCAATACTAAAACTGCTAATAAATTCCCATGAACTTCAACCACAACACACAACGGCATGCAGGATATTTCAGATTATAAATAAATTAACGATGGAGCGACAGAGAAAGATAAACTGGAGACTGCGGCATAAAAGAGCCAATATGGAAATTTTCGTATAAAGTGGTTCAATTAGAATTCATAATTTGCGCCCAACGCCATTCCGCCACATTTTTACTCACGTTCTCACTTTATTAAAAATTCAAATTTATATAGTAGCGCTTCTCCTCTATCATTCTGTTGATTGATAATTCCATCGCCTACTGCGGAAGAAAACAGTATTTTGTTTTGATATAGCTTAAATCACATAATGGTATGTATATAACAATTTTGCTTGCTACACTAAGTTGAAATGACGAAATTGGAATTTATACGAAACGGAACATATTTTCTACATATAGATTATAAATGAGAAACAATCACTATGATGATGGCTACTTGGTATTCGAAGAATCCTCAGTACTTTGACAGACTTTTTAGTGGATAAGTGTGATTATTTCTCATTTATAGTGTTATACTCAATACTGTATCCACAGTGTGAACACTTTTATAGTCTTCATATAAATACCAGAATCAGATGCTTCTTAACCATGTTTAGTGAAAGTATCTCATGTCATTGGAAGGATTAAAATGAGAATATCAATAATCATGATTTGTAGAATCAGATGCTTATGAAAATAGTTATTGGTGAATTGAAATGGTATAACGACAGTGTAGTCAAAACATTATCATGCGGGGAGAAAGTGAACTGTTTTCATCTCATTGGGAGGATTAGAATGAAAATTTTAATAACCATTATTTTTGGGATATATACCAGAACCATCTTCGTTATAGAATTTTTATGGCTTTTTTCGTCATGTTGGATGATTAATGAGAATTTTTGGGATATATACGAGAATCTGCTGCTTCTTAATATCCTTATTAGTGAATTGTGATGACGCAATAATTAACTATACATTTAAGGTATAGGAACAAGGTTAGATTCGCATTTTCCTCTCTATTGAATGATGTCCTTATGAGTATAAGGCATAAGGATTTGAGAAGAATAGCTTTTTATCATTTCTGACGAGCGACAGCTATCGTTGGTATGGAAAATTTTTATTCCGTTTTCGAACGGTCGGAATTGCCAATATTTATCTTACCAGCAACAACCTCTAACAAAATGACCTAAAATTTATCGTAAAATGTGAGTGTTCTATTTAAAATTTTAAAAAATATTTTCATTCAATAGACCTACAATGATAATAAGCTCACCTGCGGGTTCGCCTTCAACAGCAAACTGCTCAAAGTTTAACAGGATCTTATACTTGGGCTTGACGCTGATGTACCAATTACAGCTTTGCGACGACATTCCTTTCGGTGGACCATCGTACTTGGCAGGATACTTGGGAGTGGAAATGACACCGTAATCTAAACTACTGATGTTACCTCCACAATCTCCAAAAATCGATTTCGCTGTTTCGAAACTGTAATGTGCTTTGAATCCACTATACACATCTTCGGAATCTGAGTGTAATATTACTTTCAACCCCATTGCACCTCGATTCGACTCGATTGGACCTGGTCCTGATTTGCTGCAGTACCTACCAACGATTTTCTCAGTACCATCACGATATACGTTATATATTTCTAACCAGTCTTCTTGACATATAACAGCTCTGTTGAAATAAAAATTAATTATGAGCACATTTCAATACGTACTATTATCGATAAACAAATATCTATGTTGACATTTAGCATAATAGATTCAACAGCAGGAGATTTGTTTTCATGGTGTATCGCATTATAGTCCAGCAGCTAGAGCAAGCAATAGGGTGGGCCTTGATACACCTCTATGGGTAGAGAAATGTTTATTGTACAATAGCTTTCCCAGGTCGAATCGTGTATTGTCAGGCGTTTCCAAGCTACAGCTACGTCAAATTTTAGACTTTTCAATTGCATGAACACTTTTTCGGAGTTATACCGGGTGTCCCAGTATACCTGTTCCAATGGATTATCTCAGCCATTTCGAAAGATAAAATTTGAAAATTTGAACGAATTGGAGATCATAAAATTTTCAAATTTTTATCTTTTGAAATGACTGAGATAATCCATTGGAACATGTATACTGGGACACCCGGTATATTGAAAAGCAAGTAATTCTTATACATTTGTACCTGGTGTCGAGGATTTTCATCGAGGTAATTTCTTGGAGCTGGTAAGTTAATTTAGAATGCTGAATAGATTGCACGAACACAGTTTCTTATGTGATGGAAAATATTTGTTATTGTCACCAGTTTTTGAAAAAACACATGCCAAGGTTTCTTATTGGGGTATTTCCGAGAAATTGGCCATTATTTGAACCAAAATTAGGCTTTACGGCTAAAACGGGTGCATTGTGACGGAATAACCAATACGAGTACCAATGTCTTTACCCAATACAACCCCTCCCACAACCCCGAAAACTCTCATAAAAAAATTAGTAATTTTAATATTTAACCGCTGTCGGGGTCTAAATGATTGCGTAATTTATCATAATATTCATTCAATTATCTACCTGTTTCATATGTATGCTTTATTTCTAGCCACTACCCCCATTTTAATTATTTTCACCCCTACCGCTACCTCAACATGGCCAATATAATATACAACATCTTTTGGTAAATATTTTCGGTGAAAATATACTTATATATGCATTCCAATGCATTATCCCACTTCCTTCATTCCACCCCTAAGTTAACAGAATTTTTTTTGAATAAGTATATTTTCACCGAAAATATTTACCAAAGGCATTATATTGGCCATGTTGAGGTAGAGGTAGGAGTGAAAATAATCAAAATGGAGGCAGAGGGTGGAAATAGAGCATATATATGAAACAGGTAGATAATTAGATTTTTTAAATTGAATATTATGACAAATTACGCAATTATTTAGACTCCGGCAGCGGTTAAATATTAAAATTACTTATTTTCGGGGTTAAGGCAGGGGTCGTATTGGGAAAAAACATTGCCACTCGTATTGGTTATTCTTTGACAACAAACTAACACATTTGACACGGTGAAAAGGTATTTTGTTACAATGCACCCGTTTTAGCGGTTCAGTGGTGAAGACGTTCATTTTTTGTCCAAATAATGGCCAAGTGCTCTGAAATGCCTCTATACAGCTGGCAACAATAACAAAAATTTTTCGCCACGTTAGAAACTGTGTTCGTGCTCTCCAAAGCTTTTGATCATAAAATCCTTCTAGCAAAACTGGAGAAATATGGAGTCCGGAATGAAAAATTGCCTTATTGGAAAGTTATTTAGAATGTAGAACGCAGAGAGTGAAAATTTCGGATGATGGACAAAATTTCATATCTGGGGAATTGTCACTACCAATGGGAGTTCCCTAAGGTATAATAATTGGCCCACTTTTGTTCTTTATCTGTATTAATGATCTCGCTGAAGTCATTTCTAATGCTAGAAAGTCACTTAATAATTATGCATATGGTAGTAACATTAAAGTATCTGCAAATGTCCTTTCCCTTCTCGAAACTGAAATTGCCTCTGCGCTCTCAAAGATTGAAGATTGGTGAATGAACTACAAACTCACATTGAACAAAAGTAGGACAAAATGCATCATCTTTACGTCGAGACTGCAAATACTATTATTAAATTTAAATAATTATTCTGGACATGAGGGATTATTAGAAACTTGAGGAAACGACATCAAAATTTTTTTATTATGCCAACTTTCAATCTCTGTTAAGTTTTGAGGTAATTTTTTATACGAATAATATTCGTATTAGGGTATAAACAAAGTTGCAGAGGTTTTTTCAAGAAATACAACTTGCTAATAGATATTCAATGTATGAAGAACTTCTATGAATTTAAAAATAGAATGTTCTATATTATTGTGAAATATGAACCATACACGGTTAATGAATACTAGAATAAGTAATATTTTGTCTTTGTATTTTATTTTAAATTTCTCCTATATTGTTTGACTTGTCTTCTCAATATATTGTTATTATTTTGCAACAATTATTATCGAGAAAAGGAATGTACTTTTACTTTACTTCACCAGCTGCCATGAACATGGTAGAGACAATGTTTGGAGGAAACAAGTCAACCAAGGGGCGCCCCACAATGAGAACTGCTGTTTTAATAGTTATTTCACTCATTGAATCACACTAGAATCTTTTGGATGACTTGCCAGCTATGGTTGTACCAAAGCCTGTAATGTCCCAATGTCCCAATGAAATCAGAAGTTTTCTCCCTTCGGAATCATATAAAAACTGGATGATAGAAACTTTGCATCACATCTATATTAATGTATATAGATTACAGAACATTATGATGAAAAACTATTGAAATGATCTCACTTACCCATAGGAGCCAATGGAAGAATTAGCAGAGTCGGCGCGGACCTTAAAATTATCGAAAATGAGAGTGACTTGTTCGTTATTAGTAGCCAAAAATAAGTATGTGCAGTTGGTATCACTGGGATAGTTCGAAGGATACCTTGGCGAATTAAAATCTCCTTTTTTCTTACTAGTACTTCTGTACGTGAAAGTACAACTACCATCTGGAGCAGCAGTACCAGGAACGCGATATTCTGTAAAAGTAAAAAGAATTACCTATGCACTAGAGATGATTCTAAGAATTTCTACAACAAATATTCCATATTTTTCCTATTTCCACATTAATCCAATGTGATATAACCGTTTTGTAGTAAATAGTGTGCAGCCTTCTCAGGAATAAGACACCCACTACGATTTTACATTTATTGATTTCCGAATTATACCAATCTATTTTTTGACGTATCTAAATAAATTTCTCATTCACAGAAGACTTCCGCTGAAGTATCTTTCTGGGAATAATTTTCCTCCGCTTTCCAAGTAATTGTTTCACTTGTATTTCCATGAGCAACTCAATATGGAAAAACAAATTACAAATAAATATGTATCGAGAATCCACTTCTCAGCATTCCAAAGCCCTGTTTAAATACGACTGAAACCAATGTCCAAGTATCCACTTTTGAACCAGATGTTAAAGATTTATGAGGTAATGAAAAAAGGTTCTCACCTTATTATAAATATTGCTATTTCAGCATTCTACCTAAAATATACTTTTGACATTATAAAGACGCATGTGAGAATTTGCAAGGGTTTTATTAATTTAATTGATATAAATCTGACTTAATGATCGAACGTCTGCTCTATGATTTACAAACTTGGAGTCACGTTTTATGTGAATCATTTCCAGAATAGATCTTTTATAATAATTGGTTTCTTTAGTTGAAATATAAACATTTTTATAATCGAATTGATGGTTATAATCAAAACAATGTTTAGCAAGCGAGGTGGAATTTTGTTACTTCTAGCACTATACTAACGGCCGTAAATTTTTTTTATAAATATTATTCAGAGATTCCAGTATAAGTCCCATCGCAATCTGAACAATTTAATTTGTATACTGTGTGGGTTTGTTTGTCTTTAGGTATTAAAGGTTTTTGATTTGAAAAATATTTACCAACATAGTTAGTAGGCTATGCGCAACATTTATATCATACTTTTTAAAGATTTCCTAATTTTCTCTGAGGTCTCCAGAATGTATGGCAATATAAAATTATCTGTATATATATATATGACGTTCCATTATGGATTTTGTTTATTCTCTCTCTAATGATGGGGTTGAAAAATGTTTTTGGGTAGCCATTCATTTCCACTGTATTACGAACAATCTTTGGGACGGTCCTCTGTGTGGGACAATTTAACAGAGCGTTCTGTAAGGCTGTTTATAATACTTTTTTTATAACTTGTTGGTGCAACTGAATTGAAGATATCGCTGAAACCAAATTTCTTCAGTAGACCACGAATTTTCATTGGAAAATTGTAATGTTCTCAGTTATTTTTTTAATATTCTTTTTCGAAGAATGCATTTAATAACCTTTTATAGTTAAATACATACTGCTATATAATAAATATTTTTTCGCTAAATAGAATGATATCTATAATGAATGACTATCATTAATGATCTTTCTAATCAGTTGATCAATACTGCTATTAGATTACTGATCATTTTAATGATATTACCTGTCTCAAATGTATAATTTGCTTTAAATCCGCGTCCCATTAGTTCACCGCTACTGAAGACCATCACAAGTCTAGGTCCGTCTGATACTACAACTGCAGGTTTATTCTCTTCGCCGCACATCTCGTGATCGAACTTATCATAGGAGTCGGTAGTTTCCTGGCCTTTCAAATAAATCTTGAGATAACCGTCCGAACAACTGAAACAATTACAGAGAAATTCAGGATAAAGAATCAGACGATACTAAAAGTATAAATGGCTCGAGGATGGAATGATAGGAAATACATCACCAGGTCGACGTCTTCCTCTGGTGGATAATTTTACATGCGAAAAAATACGAATTAATCAATAATTATTATTGGCAATTGAAAATAATCATTGTGCGAGTTCTCAGATTGATCTAAAAATATATTTACTTTGGTTCAAGTACCAGGAGTGCTCATTGGTCAACCAATGGCAACTCAGGCAAGTATGCAGATGAAAGTTAAAAAAAAACGTGTGACACTCGGGGACTGCCGCGGTAAAGCTATTGCATAGCACTACCCCTTCAAAATCTTCACGAATTATGAGTAAAAAAATTTTTTGATCGCAAAGAACATAGCTTGCTATGAGTAGAAAATGTTCGCAAAAGATGTTTTCTGTACGATAAACAGTTCCGGAGATATTTGCAAAAAACGAAATTTTTGTTTCAATTTCAACACCCTATATCTCAAAAACTAAGCGTCTGCATATATGTTAATAGGAACTTTTATCCTCAAAATCAAATTTTCTATCGACTGTTGAACATATAGTGTAGTGCCAAAAGACGCCACGTAGGGGAAACCCAAAAGGCGTCAGGTAGGAGTATCATCTTGATCTCTATGAAGAGTATTCTGTGACAAGCATGGATAACTCTAGTACCGGTAGTAGAGTTATCTATGGTGACAGTTACTTGCAAACACAATTCTATACGAAAGTTTTAACGTTCAGATCTCGATAACACTTCCGGCTTCGGGATTTTCACGTGGCCTATCGAAATTAGAAGGTTCGAATTGTATAAAAACACAATTGCGTGAACGCCAGACGTCTTATGTAATTAGCTACGAACGCAAACATTTTGACATATGCCTCTAGGAGCTCGCTGCACGTAAGTTAGAGTTCATACATTTTACCTCTATTTTGTTAATTTGGGGCCGTTTCGAACCCCGTGCGGCTGGCGCCAGTTGTAATAAAGTATTTTGGGCTATGGGCAGCTAGCTTTTACCCGCTTTCGGTATATTTAAGTAGCTAGAAAATTCCCTTTCTTACGTGGCACGTCAGTTGTTAGTAGGTGACAGCTGAGAATACCTAAAACTGTTTTAATTAAATTTTCCTATTTAATCGACATTTTGGGGCCCGAGACTATGCTGTTTAATTGGCCCCGTTCATAAGCTACCGACATGGATGCAGATGAAAGTTAAAAAAAACGTGTGGCACTCGGGGACTGCCGCGGTAAAGCTATTGCATAGCACTACCCCTTCAAAATCTTCACGAATTATGAGTAAAAAAAATTTTTTGATCGCATAGAACATAGCTTGCTATGAGTAGAAAATGTTCGCAAAAGATGTTTTCTGTACGATAAACAGTTCCGGAGATATTTGCAAAAAACGAAATTTTTGTTTCAATTTCAACACCCTGTATCTCAAAAACTAAGCGTCTGCATATATGTTAATAGGAACTTTTATCCTCAAAATCAAATTTTCTATCGACTGTTGAACATATAGTGTAGTGCCAAAAGACGCCACGTAGGGGAAACCCAAAAGGCGTCAGGTAGGAGTATCATCTTGATCTCTATGAAGAGTATTCTGTGACAAGCATGGATAACTCTAGTACCGGTAGTAGAGTTATCTATGGTGACAGTTACTTGCAAACACAATTCTATACGAAAGTTTTAACGTTCAGATCTCGATAACACTTCCGGCTTCGGGATTTTCACGTGGCCTATCGAAATTAGAAGGTTCGAATTGTATAAAAACACAATTGCATGAACGCCAGACGTCTTATGTAATTAGCTACGAACGCAAACATTTTGACATATGCCTCTAGGAGCTCGCTGCACGTAAGTTAGAGTTCATACATTTTACCTCTATTTTGTTAATTTGGGGCCGTTTCGAACCCCGTGCGGCTGGGCTGGCGCCAGTTGTAATAAAGTATTTTGGGCTATGGGCAGCTAGCTTTTACCCGCTTTCGGTATATTTAAGTAGCTAGAAAATTCCCTTTCTTACGTGGCACGTCAGTTGTTAGTAGGTGACAGCTGAGAATACCTAAAACTGTTTTAATTAAATTTTCCTATTTAATCGACATTTTGGGGCCCGAGACTATGCTGTTTAGTTGGCCCCGTTCATAAGCTACCGACATGGAGCAAAAAGTCTTCGTTAAGACGTTCTATGTACCGTAAATTTGCACTTTTTCTAACTCGCGAGCTATGTGCTTCTCACGTGAACTTCAATCGATTTATCGAAAATTAACCAATTCAAAACAGTTTTTGTCCCAGTTTGGGGCTATCACGACCTTTTAAAAGGTTCAAAGTTAACATTTCGAAACATTTCGACAATTTTAAGCTCGGCCGAGCTACATGGTAGGCGTATTTGTGTTTTGTTTTTTTAGATTTCCGATACGGAAATCTAAATCTTTTGTTTTTTTTCTTGATACGGTCGCCGCGCTCAATGCCCGCGATAAAAGCTATATGCAATAGCCTAAAAGCTCATAGATCTAGTATTCTCTCTAATTGATTAGTCAAATGTTACAAAAATACAAACTCATACTTCATTAACGATATATTATTACATCACAAGCTGCACTCCTCATTCCAATAAGTTGTTAACTCCAAACAATTGAGATTCAATTTTTCAAATACTATGGTCTTTGAATGTATTTAGGGATATAGCGAGCAATTCGGCAGACTTTCCAGGAAATGTGTGACAAAGGTATTGACTATAACTGAACTATAAATATCTAATTTGTGACAATGCCGATTAATATGAAAATGTTATCAGTATTCCATTTTATATTTAATTATAATATCAAATGTGAGTAGTTGGTTGTCGTAAAAAAGTATAGTATGCAACTCGCTCAAAATGGTACTTGTAGGAAAATTGCAGCACGAGCCGAAGGCAGAATAAGCCTGATTTTATGCTTACTACATGATATTCTATTTGATTATTCGAAACTAGATAGATAGATAGATATATCTTCCGACATAGGAGGAATTATTTGACCATTTTTCCCTGAATGTATATATTATCCTCCACCTTTTTATACACTTAACTCAATTCCATAAAAAGTACCACTTTCCGTAAAATGACTGCACTAATTCTACTAAGTTAAATTTGTAACCACCCTGTTTGATATACAAAAAGACTGCAACCATAGCCCAGATATTTAATAAACAACTTCTAGATTTCTTTTCGATGATAAACTTTTTACCTCGTACCTTGTTATTTAGTCTCGGATAAGTGTGATGATTGATAATATTGAATAATACCTTGCTTCCTCAAATATAATATAAATGTTCGAAAATAAGGTGAAGCTATTTCCTAATAATTCTTACTACTTGTTCAGGCATTTCAAGGTCCACTATTTATTTTCCTTTAGTTAAGGTATATAACAATATTTCAAACTACTCACAGGAGGAAAATTGTAAACGGAATAGCTATCTATTATTAACATATTACATTATCGAATGCCATAAAATGCATGTGAATGATTCAGAACGGGAACACAAATTGTGGAACATTTAGCTTGATGAGAGAAATCTTTCCCAGTGAAATTCCATGAGCTACCAAGCAGCTTTATAACATTTTGAAGGATTGATTTCACCTCAAATACAAAAGAAGTAATTTGAAACTCCACAGCTACTCAATGCTCATGTTCATCATTCGAAGGTACATCGATCATCAGGTCAATCAGGAGGATATTAACGATATTGAAAAATACTCACTCTCCTTTAGCTCCTCTCGGTATTTCGAAGAGTACGAATTCGAGACGTACTCTTTCTAAATGTTGGGAGTCCTGCATGCCGTATATAAAATAACGACAAACTAACTTCGGCATGTAAGGAAAAGGATAATTGGGACTAAATACGAATCCGCTCGATTCTTTTTTACTTAAAATCTTCTGGTCACATTCCGTACCGCGTATGTGCTCACCGTCGTTTTTACTTATGAAATCTGAAACAAACAAAAATTTCTTATCACTTATTACCATCTTTATTATTGAATCATTAACCCAGTAACTAATAAATTATTACATGAAGCTCAGTGGTTGATGTTTGGAATTCTATGAAGTATAAAAGAATGGATATCATATTTATAATTCGAGGAGACCCATGGAGAATGAAAATACCATATCATTAAACCGACATCCGTCATTTCAGAGCATGTTAAAATTCCTTCTCTATTAGCCATTTTTTTTTAATTATTGACCATCAAGCAAAAAAAAATTTAGATCAGTAACTTCGACAGTTGATGTCGAATTAATGTTGATCTGAACAAGTACGCATTCTTTTTCTTGTTAATATTCAAGGTATACCTAGAGCCTTCTGTTAACGATCAGTATACTAAAAACTTTGAAGGTCTTCAGGAAGACGGTTGTTCTAATACTCAAATAGTTTTTGTTACGCTTTACTAATAATGGAAGTCTATTTGACTGTAAAATACTTAAAAAGCAAAACGCTACGTAATATCAGCTAACATTCTATTAGGGAGCTCAACATAAAAATATATCACAACACAACCGAATAAGTAGTAATATCTCGTAAACTATACACTAAATCAAAATGTGGGGGACAAAAGTACAACCCCGCTTTCTCCTCTGTTTGTTCTTATAATTTTTTGCACTAAACCTGCACAAAAAGTTTGTTTGCATTAAAAAAACATTCTTACCAAGTTTCACCTCAATGTTTCAGAATTGATTTATAAGAAACTTTTTTTAAAGTTAAAGCTTGGCAGCCTTTATGTCTAAATGAAAAATGGCATGAGGGAAGTTCATTAATGTCATCCAAAAAACCCATTATTAATGGATTGATCTACTAAATTGTAACACCCTGTATATCTCGATATAGATTCGATTATTTCAATATTTATGTTTAAATTCTTGGGAAATACTATAACACTTTTGATCCAGGTATGAATTATATGTAAACTCTTGAGGAAAGGTCACATAAACACATATCTCTACTATAATTTCATCTTTACGTACGTTTCGGTCTCAAGACCATCATCAGAAGGCGTTTGAAAACTAATTCACGTCAACTAAAGCCCGTGATTTCGTACACTAGTTATAATAAGTACTAAGCGTATTTATCGCAATAATTTCAATCAAACGGTTATGTTTCTATAGATGAATACGTCAAAAAAAGTTAGCAAATGTTTAATTAATTAAAGTATGGATTTGACTCAATGATTATATAGCGGTTCCATGATTTACAGACATTTATCACGATTTATCGGAATATCGCGTGGATAAATCTTTTACAATAATTGATTTCTTCAGCTAAAGCTTTGTTTATCTTTAGGTATTGAAGGTTTTGAATTTGAAAAATATTTACACAGCTAGTAGGCTTATGCGCAACATTTATGTCACATTTTTTTTTAAATTCCATCGCTCTTTCTAAACATTATATTGATTGTGATCGTCAGTTTATTATAGCAATGTTAATAATAGAGGTAAGGAAATAATTATCATGAAAGATATATCCTGTACATGATTCACATAAAACGTGTTGCTGAGTCTGTAAATCATAGAACCGGTGTACAACCATTCAATCAAATTTGTACATATTCAATTAATTGAACACTTACAACTTTCTATATAAGTAAACCTTTATTTATGCTTATGCAGAAAGCTGATACAATAAATCAGTAATATTGGAGCAGCAATAGACCTTTTGTTTTCGTAATCAAAAAATTTTAAACACATCTGTTTAATATTGTACCTACTTGGCAAGAAGCCTGTTTTACCTTGTCCTAGAGATATGACGTCTGTAACTATAGAAATACTACTGTACGTGAAGACGAAATTATAGTAAACATGTGTAATGAGATCTATTTCCCAAAAATATATATAATTCCAGCCTGGGTCAAGAATCATTATTATATTATTCCCACTTCTAGTTGAGTCGCGTAGTGTCAATTATCGAAATGGAAATACTAATCTAGTAGAATGTCGAATGTGACGTCCTTATCGCACCAATTTCAATTGAAATGCCCACATCGCCGAAACGAACAGAAACACGAGTAATCAAAATTTTAACACATGAATGTGTTAGTATATGAATATGTATCAAGAATCCAGTGTTCAGCAATAATTTGAAGACATTTCAAGCAACGTTTGAATACGACTTAAGCCAAAAAATATAACGCTCAAGTATCCACTTTCGAACCAGATGTTAAAGATCTATGAGGTAATAGGAAAAGGTTATCAGACCTTATTAAAAATATTGCTTTTAACATTATAGAGACGCATGTAGGAATCAAAATTTTAACACATTAATGTGTTAGTATATGAATATGTATCAAGAATCCAGTGTTCAGCAATAATTTGAAGACATTTCAAGCAACGTTTAAATACGACTTAAGCCAAAAAATATAACGCTCAAGTATCCACTTTCGAACCAGATGTTAAAGATCTATGAGGTAATAGGAAAAGGTTATCAGACCTTATTAAAAATATTGCTTTTAACATTATAGAGACGCATGTAGGAATTTGCAAGGGTTTTAATTAATTGAATTAGTATAAATCTGACCTAATGATTGAACGTCTGCTCCATGATTTACATACGAGTCACGTTTTAAGTAAATCATCTCCAGAATAGATGTTTTATAATAATTGGTTTCTTTAGTTAAGTATTAACATTTTTGTAATCGAATTGATGGTTGTAATCAAAACAATGTTTAGCGAGAGTGGTGGAATTTTCAACGTTTTTGTTTGTACACTTATGATCATGCATTCTTTTTGCAAACATTGCTTAGAGATTCTTGTATAAGCCCCATTATAATCTGAACAATTCAATTCATATGCTGTGTGAGTTTGTTTATATTTAGGTATTCAAGGATTTAGACACATGTACCAAATAGCTTGCTTTGACACACAGCTTTCTTGGATAAATAGTAATAGAACGGCAATTGTCACGTTCATCAAATTATGATTAATCTTATTCCTTTTATTTTTTCGAATTTTGACTTACCTAATTTGGTAAAAGAATTGGAGAACTCGAAGATGCCTTTGAAGCCTCTGTTCTGAGTGTTGGCAGTGCGTGGGAGGGTGACGAATGCGACTAAAAGTGATGACTCGGACGAGTAAATTACCAGATTACGTTGCTGACCACAATAGGTACCTATAACAGCTGAACTGTTATCTGGGCCGTCGAACACCTTAACGTAGTCGAACGGGCAGCTGGAATTAAAATTAATGCAGTCAAATACTCTCCTATATTACAATAATGAAATATCATGGAATGCATACAACTATTCCATAAATCTAAAGGACAGAACTAGAAACCTACAAGGAACTTAGTTAGAAAGATATCAGTTATCAAAATTCCGATAATAACATTCTTTATGGCGGAAATAAGATTTCATACTGATATTCCATTATTCAGTGTAAAAAAGTATTTGTAAATGAGTCTCTTTTTGAAATAATAAAAATTATCTTGACATTTGTAAAAAAAAATTCTACAGCCTGAATGTCCTGTAAGAATTTTTACTGATTTCACAAATCTCGATCGAATGTAAGATTTTAGAATCAGTTGATATGCTGGAAAATGAATTGATGAATTTTCTTACTTTTTCACTTTCTAGGAACAATAATTTGTGAATAGTCTGAAACGGTTATTCGAAGTAGGACCTAAACAGAGGTAAACTAGAAATATTCCAATGTAATACTTACTGAGGTCCCCCGAAGAAAAGATCAAAATCTCTGAATTCGAGTCGAATTCGCTCGCCAGGAACACCAAGGAATTGATAGTTGCAGGCAAGAGCCTTGGGATAAGCACCCGGATATGTCGGCGACAAGATAACTCCTGTAGGTTTCACGGCACCCTTCACTAGGAAACTGCACGGACTGCCTGCTACCGGTGCACCCACTTCATATTCCGCTGAAAATAAAATGTCGTATTAAATAATGTAATGACTAATCTGTAATAAGGGTTTAGTACAGGTTATTCCCAATATTTAAAAACAAAATCAGTCTTAGAAAATTAAAATTTCATGTGAAATTGAAATATCTAAAAGTAAAGAACTTCTAGGGGTTGCCAGATGTTTTCAATAACAAATTCAGCTTTAGAAAAGTAAAGATGTTTCTTCAATAAATATAAGACAATTCCAACTCACATCAAGCAGGGTGACATGATACCATAGCTGATATGGTCAAAAGTGTTGCAATAAGTTCACAAAAGTTTGGTTGTAAAGGAAATTATAAACCTGTCAAGATCTATGAGCAGTATAGGACGAGAAACTGATGGGTAGCTACAGATAAATCTTAACGTGAACCATCTGGAGATTGTTAGGTAGTAGGTATTCCAGGCCTATTGTTGATCAGAATATAGAAGTTTTACACGTCTTTCTTTCATAAGTTACATAATTAATCAAAATATATCACACGTAAATCGGGACGTAACCTAGTACCTAAACATCAAAATTGTAATTGAATATAGTCTTGATTATAACATTTTGAACTAGAGAGCTTAAGAGAGGAATCTTACTGCTTATTGGTTAAACAATTCAGGGATCCTTTTCCGAATTGTAGATTGGTTCTTGAGGAAAAGGACGCATCACAAATATCAGGGACAATGCCTAAAACCCTCAGTTATATTTTCTAGCTTGAATAAGTCTCTTGAGAAATCACGTGACACTTAATTTCAATTAATTTAACTTGATAGTTTCTTCAGAGTGGTTTTGGTAAGAAGGGTGGATTGCGATAAATCAGAGTTGTTTTAGATTTTTGATCAAAGTTGTTGTTGTCATTTCTTATTCAAGTTAAGTTTAATGCTACTTTCATATCATTTCATTTAGTTTCATCCCCTAGGCTTATCCTGGTTGGGTATCAATTTAATAATCTTAATTTTATTTCTCTTTTAGTTAATTTAGATTATCTAGGTATCTTATTTGATTATAGATTTTGATCTTAGTTTTTTATTTTCTTATTAGTAATAAAGTGAATTATAATATTCATTCAATTGTTGTTATTTTTTATCATTAAATTTTATTGTTGTTGTTGAGTACTAGTTTATCTGATCAATATTAACGTTTTACCCTTCCACTTACCTTCCAGTGTGTTAAAATCTTAAGTGCCCTGTGACGTGGATTGTAAAGAAATTAGTGAAATAAACAATTTATCTGAAACTTTCCAATTTGAATGTTCGGCAGTGGAGTCCAAATTTAGCATTCACAAAACAATTGTGTTATCGATTTATAGACCTCCAAATGGAAGTGTAAATCTTTTTCTTGAAAAACTTAATGAAATTCTTGAAAACCTTATTGATGAAAATGTAACTATCGTTATTGCAGGAGATTTTAATATTGAATTTGGTGTGAGTAACAAACATAAATTTGAATTACTTTCTTTATTGAACTCTTTTAATATATCACAAACCATATTTGAAAATACAAGAGTTAACTCAAAAACCAGGTCTTGTATTGATAATATCTTTACAAATTTTGAAGGTACTTTTGAAACCAAAATTTTACACTCTCAAATCTCTGATCATACTGCTCAAAAAATTAGCTTCCTTATGGAACAACTGATGATAAATAACTTCATAACAAGAAGAACTTTTTCTGAGCAAAATAAAATATTATTTTCAACTAAACTTAACGAAGTAAATTGGAATATAATTTATTGTGTTCAAAAGAACCTTGTAAATGAACAATGGAACAAATTCAGCGAAATATACTCATCAATTTTCAATAAATGCTTTCCACTCAAAAAAATTATAACAAAAACTAAATTCAAATGTCAGGTGAACCATAACGATCCCAAAATTCAAAAATGTAAGAATATTCTAGATGTTTTGTATGTTGTAAGTAATGAGGATATTAGATATAAGGAAGAATATAAGAATACTAAGCGGAACTATCAAAGGCTCTTAGCCTTGTCTAAAGCAAATAATTTCGATACAAGATTAACGAAATCTGACAACAAAAATAAATGTGCTTGGAAGATAATTAATGAAATAAAAGGCAGAAATAATAATCAAAGAGAAATTCCGATTGAGGGGAATACATACGAAAATAGCCAACAATTTTAATAATTTTATGATAAATGCAGCACCACAATTAGCATCTCAGTTACATCCGCCAGATTTCAAGACAAATATAAGTTATAACAATAAATCTATTTTTATTAGACCTGTAAATATAACAGAATTATTAGGAATTTCAAAAAAACTTAAAAACAAGCTAAGCGCTGGCGATGATGATATTCCCACTAGCTTAATTAAATTTAGTATTAATCACATTGCATTGCCTCTTTCTTATATGATAAATAATTCATTGAAATATGGTATCTTTCCAGAAAAACTGAAACTCTCACTAGTTATACCGATATACAAAAAAGGTGAAAAAACACTCTTTGAAAATTATAGACCAGTTAGCCTTCTGCCTTCCTTTTCGAAAATATTTGAATTGATAATGTGTGAACGCCTCATAGAATTCCTATCAGACAGTAAAATATTCAGCGGCAACCAGCATGCATACTTAAAAGGAAGATCGACACAAACTGCAGTATTTCAATTTGTGGATAAAATAATTGATTCTCTTGAAAGCAATGAAATGGTTTTGGGATTATTTTTAGATCTCTCAAAGGCTTTCGATTGCTTAAATCACGATGTCTTGCTTTACAAACTAGAACAATATGGGGTTAGGGGTCCTGCTCTCCAATGGTTCAAATCATACCTTACAAATAGAAAACAAAGAGTTGCTGTTTCAAAGGGAAATATTTTAGCGAAATCCGATATTCAGCCAATTCGACTAGGAGTTCCACAAGGAAGTATTATTGGTCCAATACTATTTATTATATTTATAAATGATTTGCCAAATATCGCAATTTCAGACAGTCATGCCGTAATAAATTATGCAGATGATTCAAATTTACAACTATGTGCTAAAACATTTCATGAATTAATAGATCTTGCCAATAAATTACTGAATAGAGCCAAGGAATATTTCAAGTCGAATGTATTATTTCTAAATGAGAGCAAAACCAATTCAGTGTTGTTCAAAACAACACACGCTAACTCCGAAACAGCCGAAGTAATTAATATAAATTGCTCAGAATACAAACTGGCGGGAAACGACAAAATTTCTAGGTATTTCTATAGATGACAAGCTAGGATGGAATCAACATATAGATAGTGTATGTGCAAATCTGAATTCAGTATGTTTTAGCATGAGAATTCTCTCAAAGTACAAAACTATTTCAACATTGAAACAAGTCTATTTTGCAAAATTTTGGAATCCAAAATTAGATACGGCATAATCTTTTATGGAGGAGGCAATGAAATAAATAAATATTTGTTGCACAAAAGGCGGCTATTAGAATTTTGTTAAAATTAGGTTTTAGAGAATCATGTAGAAGAAAATTCAAATCGAATAAATTATTAACCATTTATGGAATATACATTCAAGAATGTTTTACTATTTATTTTCAAAATAAAGAACTCCTTTCAAACAAGTAATTCCATAACACATTATCATAATACACGAACTTTGGATTATGTATATCCTAAACATCGCCTCAGCATGACCGAGAAAAATGCCCCTTATCGTTGCATTAAATCTTTAATAAACTTCCAAATTACATACAACAGACAGAAAATATAACAGAATTTAAAAACTAATCCATGTATTACTGTTAAACTTAGAACCGTATGATATAAATGAATATCTATCGGCCAAATTATAATCTTTTTACTCATAGTATGTTCAATTAATATTAGAAACCTTTGTTGACGTTATTTCATTTATTGTACATGTACATACCTTGAAATAAAGAATCTTATTATTATTATTATTATTATTATTATTAAA